>CM014276.1:63087479-63222188 GCA_004135705.1 Alloteropsis semialata
CATTTAGTATAACATTAGAAAATATGAAGTTAGATTACAAATTGTTCTTCAAAAACATGTGTTTCCATTATATACTAAAGTGTAAGAAACTAAGCCATTTAAAACCAATTAAAGAAACAGCAATTAATATAAAAACAAATGCCATGAAATGAAATATATTAATTTTAGAAAAATTTAGAAAAAAGAATCATCAAATTTGGAGTTCTTATGAGGGAGAAATACCAATTACAAATTTTTATTCCGGATTAAAACGAGAAAACTAGTTCTGGGTGTGTTCTTCATCTGGATCGCCACGTGTCACAACGCGAGTGGCCGAACTGGGCGCACGCGGATCGCCCCTGTCGGACGTGAATAAAAGAAAGTAAGAGAGAACTCCTAACTCAAATGAGGTTGTAGTGCAACGGTAAGCGCGTGCTACTTTGAGTCCGGAGACCTGCGTTCGAATCCTTGCGCTCTCTCCAGTTTTTCCAAATTATTTCTTTTTTCGAATAAAACACAATATTATATATTACTAAAGAGTTCAATACCAAATAAATGAAAAAACAAACACGTAGCTCAGTGGTAAGGCGCGGCATTTGTTTTCCCTCTCACCAGGGTTCGACTCCCCTTAGCGCCATTTTTTTCTCAGAATTTTGTCTTTTTTTTTCCTGGCCAGCAAAACAAAAGCTTGAACCCTATGTTTTGCATTATTTTTTTTTCTAATTTCTCTCTCATAAATATGTGTATAAATAAAATAAAATGCCAAACAATACTACAAGCAAAGAAGTGGCGCACTAGTAAGGGTCGTACATGCTATGCAGTCAGCTCACCGTTCAATTCTTGCATGTACCTATTTTTTGGGTGTGCTTAAATTTTTAAAAGGAAAAAAATTGATTGTAAGAAATTTTTGAAATCGAAATATGAGATTTGGATGTGCTTCGATTATTTTTAAAAGGCAAAAATTTGTTTGTAAGAAACTCTTTAATTCAAAATATGAGAAAGTCGCTCCGGGTTAAGTCAGAAAAAAAGACAATAACAACAAAAATGTGTATGCTTCGCTGTAGAATTGAACACCGGCTTGCCACTCTCCCAACTTACAACATAACTATTATGCTAGTGATGCACATTAGCACAATTTTCGTTCCATGACGGTTATCATAGGTTCGTCACAGAAACTGAGCCCAAATTGGAGCCCATATGGGCCATATGCGAATCCGTGACGATATCTGAAAACATCACAAAAATTTCGTCACAGATTAAATAGTTTCTTGTAGTGTTATCGGAAAGGAAAGAAAAAAAAATGAAGAATACAAGCAGAAAGTAGAGGAAAAATATGAGAAAATAAATAAGTAAAAAGGGTCACTTTGATATTTCAGAGCTCACAAAATATAATATTCCCAGCTTTTCATGTATTTTAATGTTTTTCAATGCCATATTATTCTTCTGTAATCGACATTTACTTTGTTCTGGTACGATATTTTGTAGCCTTTTATGTATTCATATTACTACTACTTCAACGCGACAATAGATATTTGTTGATTTTTTTCTATTTAGCAAGCATGGTTGTGTGTAGGGGTGGGCACAAAACCCGATACCCGAGTCCCGAACCCGAAAAACCCGACCCTGAACCCGAACTACCCGAATTCTGAAAAACCCGAAACTATTTCGGGTATCAAATCTGAAAACCCGAAATTATTTTAAGTAATTCGGGTTTAGAACCCTAGTACCCGAATAACCCGATTTGCAGCCCAATGTGGTGAATTTCGACGCAGGCAGGCCACGGTCTTATCTGCTAGCTCGTGCTCCTTGTCAGACTTATCTTCCTCGGCCTCATCTTCTTGAGCGAGCAACAGGCAGCCATGCTCCCACTCCAAGGTCCAATCAAAGGCCGATGCTGACGCGCGGCCTTCAGATCCTGGGCCATGGTCCCATGCGTGATGCGTCCACACTTTCAGGGCGCAGCTGCATTCACTCTGAACACAAGTTTTTTTTCTCGAATACGCAAGAGGATTGTGCATCTTTGTATTAAGAGAAAGAGCAATTTTTAGTACAACGACGATGAGCGAGCGCTCGAACAAACACAACATGCCTAGACATGTGACAAGAGACTCCCCGGTGGCCGTGATCAGCCAAAGAACCTAGGACTACTCCTCCCAAAGTAAACGATCCAGCCGCGAAACACCGGCCTCTATCCACAGCTGTGTCTCCTCTCTGATTTTGTGAAGTAGTTCACCGGCATTAGTGATTTGCCGCTCGAAAAGCCTCGCATTCCGTTCCTTCCAGATGTTCCAGGCAACGAGCATGAAGAGGGTATCCAGGCCGCGCCTGCGACCTCGTGGCTGAAGCTGTCTCAAGTGCTGCCACCAATCTTGAAGGACGACTCCGTGTGATGGGAAGTTGCAGGTGCATTGCATGTGTGAGAGAGCCCCCCACCAAATTTCCTTTGCGTAGCTGCACCGTACGGGAAGGTGATCACTGGTCTCGTTGTCTTGATCATATAGCTAGCACAGGTCGTGAGCTTCTAGATCATGTCTGCGCCGTCGGTCGGCCGTCCAAAGGCGTCGTTTTGTAGCTAGCCAAGTGAAGAATTTGACCCTCGGGGGCGCCCAACTCTTCCAAATGTGTCCAGCACCCTGCATTCGCATGGTTCCCTGGTGTAGCTGCATGGCACCCTGCATTCTGAACACAAGTTGTGCTGCCCGCCGCCGCCGGCCACCATCTCCCTCTCGGCTCTCGCCATGTCTCAGTCTGGCTCCTGTCTGACTCCCTCTCCGACTGCCTTTGCCTCCATCTCCAGCCATGCAAGAATGAAAAAGGATTACGTGCATCAAGTGCTCCGATCTAATCTCTTCCTGTCAGCAGCTTCAATCCAATCCTGGGTGCAGCTAGCAGATGAAGGGTGGAAGTAAATCAGTCCGCAAGTGCAGTACAAGCGTGCGACTACGCGAGGCCAGGGTTGCCGCCGGCCACCCGTCCGCTCTCGTTCCCAATCTGCTTTGTCGTGTTGATCGGGTAAATCGGGGAAACCTGAACCCGAACCCGAATTTTCGGGTGCCCGAATTGTCGGGTTTTTATTTGTTCGGGTATATTTTGGGTATTAGTTCTAGAAACCCGAACTTTCAAAAACCCGAATTACCCGACCCGAAATTTTCAGGTAACCCAAATGCCCACCCTTAGTTGTGTAATGATATCTTTTGTTCATGCTTGATACTTTGCTATTTTTATTTTTTTATTCATGGTCATGATCACTGATACCGTAATTAGCATACACAGCCGCTTCGCGCCAACTATCCTAGTACTATATACCACACACGGATCTGATAAGTCCTGAACTGAATGAACCATACTCTATAGACAGTAGAAGAGAGAAGGAAGGAGACCTTTTCTTTTAGGAAAAAAGTGCTTGTTTTTTTATAAAAGTCCTTTTAAGGTCTCCCATCTCCCATCGTAGTTTGAGTTTCATCCCTCATGCATAAAATCGGATATTGGCCATCCCCCAACTTTAAAATCCGTTTGTTTTTGTCCCTCGACTGTTTTGGAGTGGTTTTACGTAATGTAGTGCTAGGTCCCACATGTCTGATGGTGGGCCCCACCTGTCCGATGGTCATGCCTGGTGGCATCCTTCCTCTATGGCTCTATCATCTCATCCAACGCGCCGCTCCCCACACCACCGTTTGCGACGGGCCCTACGACCTCGCCGTCCCTGTCCGACTACCGCTGCGCGTCTCCTGCCAGGCCGTCGGCCATGCGCGCCCGCCAAGTTGCATGCACATCTTTCGCCAGGCCGCCATTGTAACGCTCCCCGTCAGACCGTTGTTGCTCCCTCGCCTAGGCGTTGCTGTCTTCTACGCCGGGGGCCGGCCACCCACGCCAAAGCTCGGCGGGGCTCGCACTGCCAATCGTCAGGACGTGGAAGAAGAGTGGAGAGGGAGGAGTGGACGAACTGAGAGATAGAAAGGAAGAGAGAGGAAGGGAAAAAGCCACTTATGGGACCCACCGCTAGATATGTGGGACCTAGCGCTACGTCGTGCGAAAGCACTCTAAAAAAACAGATGAGGACAAAAAATAAATGATTTTTAAAATTGAGAGATGGCAGGTATCCGGTCCTGCATATGAGAGAAAAACTCAAACTACCCGGTGATAGATGAGGGACGTCAAAAGAATTCTTTTTATTGTTTTGAGATGGTAGCCACCAGCCCAAATAACCTACTCCTCTTCGTCTGGCCCACGGCCCACTTCGTCTGATGGCGCGGAAGCCGGACGTTCCCGCCAAAGTCGCCGCCGGATCAGTTATGCCCGCAACAGGATCCGCTGCGCTTCTCTACTCCCCTCCAGTCCTCCAAAGTGACCGGTCCTTGCGTTTTCTTTCCTTTCTCTTCCTTCCATGCTCCTTACTTCGGTTTCCTTCCGTCGATTCAAAACTACCGCGCCCCGGAAATCAAGCGCATGATTCCGCCCCCTTGGTCGCTGGTTCTTTCTCACATCTAATTTTCCAGACACCTGCAGCAGGAGAGAGAGAGAGCATCCGGCACCCGCCGCGCGGCAAAATCCCCGACGTCTCCTGCGCCCGCCGCAACCTCGCCGAAATGCCAACGCCGCCGCCACCGCCGTCGCCTCCGCGGAAGGACTTCCCGGAGTTCCCGTTCAAACTTGATACTCGTTGGGCCAGGTCGGCTGAAACTTTTTGGGCCTGTAGATGATCCACGATGGCCCACCTGATATCTGTCGCTGGATGGACATCCGACGGACACCATACGAGAGGCTTCGTTTAGCCGACAAAAGAAAGATAACTGTTACTCTCTCTGTTCCAAACGACTTTTTCTCGTGATATTTCACGATTCGTCTTATTCAATAAATAAATTTTGTGCCATCGTAATCCCACCGCCGTGCCCGGCCGTGATGGCGCGGGAATGATGGGGACGAGAAAAGCCACGCACGCACCGAACGTGGGCTAGTGCGGGCTGCGGGCATGCATGCGGCTGTCCGGCAACGGCAACCGACGATCTTCCTGGAGTGACAAATGACCAAAATGCAAACACACATTAGATTAACTTTGGTTATCACCATTGGAGTAAACCACAGGTTACTAACAACCCAGTGCATTTTTTTTTTGGATATGTGTTTCTGTAAAAATCTAAAGGGGTGACTTGACTTTCCTGAAGCAGTAATCTGTTTGACAGTGTTTCTAATAGGGACATTGTCTTTACCCATGTTCTAACAGCATGCAACCATTCTGGAGCAAAAGAGATGCGCTAACATGTGGTTGCTGTAAGAAATTTAAATAGCCACCCCACAATGTGTACACAATTCACAATTAACAAGACTGCAAAAATTTTCAGTATGCGCCTATGAGCTATCTCAGTGCATCTGTATGTGCAAATATTTTCAGTAGTAAAATAACCAGCTGCAGTGCATGTGTTTGTGCAAATATTTTCAGTGTCAAAATAACGATTAGCAGTGCATGTGTGTGTCTATGAGCCTTCTCACCCCAGCATCTCAATATAAAAAAGTTCAGTAACAGTCAGAATACTTAAACAAATGAATGAATGTAAATTCTCTATGAAACAAATGAATGTAAGGGGGTGTTTAGATTGGTGAAAAGGGTGAAAAGTTTATGCATTGGGCCGCGTGCACAGAGAGAAGAAATGAATTGACATGGTTCTTAAGGTGAAAACTTTATGCAAAATGTAGTGCATCTAAACACACCCTAAATCGTATGCATACTCTTTGTACATCGCAGTTGGCTGTGGGGGTGTGATTCCGTTTGCACTGCAGGTGGAGTCTCAGCTCCTGGAGATGCGCAGTTGTTGCGCTTTACCGGACCATTACTCAGCTGGGAAGGGGATTTCCTCGCCGAGACGAAGGGCGGCTTCGCCGAGGGGATCCTGCTCCGAGGTGGAATGGGTGAGGCTGCCCGGTCTGCGACTACAAGACTAGATGGAATGAGGAGGCAGGACTGCTGGAGGAGAAGGGGGGATCTGTTACGGGGGAAAGGGCGGCGATTTGGAGGGGGCCTCGACGGATTTGGCGTGCGCGCGAGGGAGGAGGGAGGGAAGCAGCGTGCAGGGAGTGAAATTGACTTTTACAATCATGATTGATTGCAACTAACCTGGCTAGTGGTTTGCTGTGGCGACGCGCCGGCCGTCTAGAGGCTAGACTCCACTCCGCCGCAGCCCGCAACCGGTGCTCGACGCGTGCGCGCTGTGATCCTGCAACGCAACTGGAGTACCCAGCGCCGCCGATTATAGCGGCACGACGCGCCCGCCCCGGCCGCTGTGCCGCGCGGGCTGGCACGGAATTGTCTTCCAGGATTATAGCGAAATATAGTCATGCAGAAGCGATGTTCCCAGGGATGGGTGAACGTCGACGACATTGATCAGAGCAGGGCAAAAGAGCAGATGACATCGGTGCGGTTTCAGCCCAGAATAAAACAGAACCTGACACATGTTAAGACTGAATGACGCATAGGCGAAGAACCAGAGTCACCCACTGAATTTCACTGTCCATCACTCAGTCCGAAATGGAGTCAAGTACAGACCAAGTCCAGACGTGGTGTTGAAGCAAAAGGTTACTGTAACCGACCAATCAAAGAGAAATTGGGTCCAGAAACTGTAAATTTTGTACAGAATGCTGCCGAACAGGATCGCAAGATCCAGACCGATGGACAACAATCAATTTTCTTGCAGACTGGTTTATTTGCCTGAACCATACTTCAAGCCTTTCATACGTTCAGCGCCAACTTCTTAGCGGCAAGAGCCTCTGCTTCAAGGGTTGGCTCCCAAAGAATTGTGCTTTCAGCCAGTAGCCCTGTCACAACGTATGGGTCCATGTTGGATGCCGGGCGACGGTCTTCCAGGTACCCTGTTAGAGCAGAGGGAGGTGAGAAAGGGAAATAGTTTTGGAATTATAATTCCATAGGTACTGAATGCAAATGCATGCATACTGAAAATGATATAATAATAAGATATGGGTTTAGTGGCACTGCATCTTTTTTCTTTCTATTGCGTTGCATGCATTAGGCCAACCGGATGTATACATGAGTCAACAGAAGACATTTACATCCTCAACTGCACGATTAAATTTATAAATATGTAAGGACAACATGCAACATTGATGTATATGGTCATTTGGATAGACTGCAGTCAAGATCATAAGATTTCAGTTGCGAGCTTAGCAAGATGATGGAAAGGGAAATTATCTACTCTGCGTGGCCTAGAGTCCTAGACTCTTTGACCATTGTCCAAGTGGTATTTACATAAATTTATAGGTAAATTTCAGGGTAAACTGCAAGAACATACCTTTTCCTTTGGCCTCAGTATCTCTCCCCACGCGAATAGAGCAGCCACGGTTTGCCACACCCTGATAAATGAAAATGTTTCATTGGCAACTTATAAATAAACAATATTCAGCGGACTGGCAAAAGATAAAGAAAGGTGCTCCATCCATACCCATGAGAAGGTGTCGATGCTAGCTGTCTCGTGTTTTCCTGTCAATCTTCTTTCATTTCCTTCTCCATATGCGCTAATATGCAAATCATGGCGCAGAGAAAGGTTCAGGATTGCTTTCTTGATCACTTCAAATCCTCCATCTTCACGCATGCTCTTTGTGCTACATTTGCAAGGATTTCAGACTCAGTCCCAAAAAAATGGAAAATTGTGTTAAATGCACTAACAAAATTCATGAATGCAGAATGTTAGTAATTAACTGAAGTGAATACTCATATGGATTCATTCGCACTAGGCAACAATTTACTAAATGGCATACTGATACTTTTACTCTACAAGAACAAACGTTTTTCTTTAACTCTCAGCAGTCAGCATATGCTAAACTATAGAGCTATAGCATTCTGATGTTTTGTCTATACATGAAAAATATGCCACGAACTAATTGGGAAGAATAATTAAGTATTAGCATTAAAGTTTGTAACCTGTAGTTTGTGTGGCAGCCAGCTCCGTTCCAGTCACCCTGTCACAATATAATACGGATATACATTCAGTTTAGTTTCTTTTAATTCTAATCCATTAATCTTGAAACAAGTAACTGGCGGGCATACCTGAATTGGTTTTGGATCAAGGGTAAGCACAATCCCAGCTTGTTCCGTGATTCTCTGATAAAGGTGAGTAGGACTATATTTAGAAGTGCTCTTAGTGATGTGAAAATTGATGCCAGCTCAAGGAAAGGAACATGGGCTTCAGGCCTCAGGTGTTTTGAATGAAATAGATACAATGAACTATGATTTTTCACCTCAAGAAAAATATTTAAACCTACAAATGCTTTACTATAATAAGTTGATGGACGCTTAAAACATGTTCCAATAGTAAGGTTCTTAGGTAGAAGAAAAGCACTGAAACGACGCGATACCAGGAAATTTAATTACTATTTGCAGTACCTCGAGAAGGTATCTTGAAATCCATATGTGGTCTCCTGCTTCAATACCAACACTAGGTCCAACTTGGTACTCCCACTGCACAGATAAGGATTATGAAGTTCTGCCAATTAAACAGTTTAGGCGGAGTGGAGATATACCACACAGATTCAGAAAAAATAAAAACAAATTACACGTGTTGTTCCACTAATGTTGATTCCATACCTGACCAGGCATGACCTCCCCGTTTGTTCCACTAATGTTGATTCCTGCGTAAAGGCATGCCTTGTAGTGAGCATCTGATATGTCACGGCCGAATGATTTGTCCGCTCCTACGGCACAGTAGTATGGACCCTGCCATATTTTGACACAACATGTTTTTGTTTTTCTTCAAATAGTGCTCATCAAGCCAATGCATGACACGTATTTCAACAAGTAACTTTATTATGAAATGTTAAACCAAGCCTTTCTCCTTGTTTAATAAAATACCTGGGGACCAGGGTAGCCTCCAACAGGCCAGCCAAGAGGCCAATTCACATCTTTCATGAGCAAAGTGTACTCTTGCTCAATGCCAAACCTTTTAAGCAAAAGGATACAGCAAATGTTTCAACTCATTCCGTGACAGTAAGATTTGTATTATAATTTATAGAGACCATGTGATTAAGTCATAATTACCATGGCACCTGTTCAACAACCTTTGGGTCGCTGAAAATTTGTGCAGCCCTGTGGCGTTTGTTAGTAGGAATGGGTTCCCCAGCTGGAGTGTAGGTATCACACATAACCTGAGAAGTCAAATGTTATATTAATCAGTATACTGTTTTGCACATGCTAATCAAAGGTCAGCATGTTCACCCATGAGTTCAGGTGACTATGTGGCATCCACTCCAAGAGACATATGCGACAATCACAACTGAGGATGAAAAGGCAATAATACTATTCAAACTTGTAGCTGCTATTTTTTTAACCTTTTCGTTCACGGTTCACGTCTGTGGAATAGCACAAATGGCTAAAATCACCTATAGACAGGGATGATTCAGTTTGGATAGGAAGTACCAAAATGTTGTTGCCACCTCGGAATGGGTCCTTGAAAATAGCCTGGGGACTGAAACAGAAAGAGAAATATCAGCAATGTAACAGTAAAATGTGTCGCGTATAAAAGAACACATCTATTGTAATTCCCCTTACTATAGAATGACTTCACTGTCTTCTCCTGGAGCTTGACCTGTGCTTGAACCATCGTAGTTCCATTTTGGTAGTTCTGAGGGATCCTCCACTGGTCCCGAAAGAGTCTGAAACGTGGGCATTAAGATTTATTTTCAGTGTCATCAAGGCAAAGTGATATGTAAATAGAAAAAAGGAGTCTCATGTGCTCAGTGCTCATTGGTTCATTCCCTAAACACCTCATAATTGTCCACAAAAGGAGACGCAGACAATGGTGGTGGTGAGGTTGAATGCTTACCCTTGATTTGCTTCTGAGGTCAATTCCAGATCCTCCGACCCTACACAATTTGAAAAAAAGGGGAGGAATCGATTTGTTAACACATATACATTAGCACTTTGCATCAGTTATGTGATCCCGATTCTAGTATTTTACTCACAAAAGAGTATGTGGTACACTATTATTATTTACAGGTGCAGGAACTGCCGAAGCAGAGACGAATCAGCAGCACCCACAAAGCCTCCAGGAGTTATGCTTTAGACTAAAAGCTTAAGAACTTTTAGCGGGACCGATACTCCTATTTTAACTAGCGAAAGGCACATCTGCACTTTTTGGCCCCGTGCTAGCGGCGTCTCAACCATGCAATGCATCTCCCAATCGGGCAGTTCACGGACATATGGCCTTGGCCTATTCCCAGGCTACGATTCGTCAGGTGGGGAAAAAATATTCTGTGCGTTACAGCGACCGGATGAAGAAAGGCGGGTACCAGATGTACTCGGCGATGACCTTGTCGGTATAGGGCTTGGTGTCCATGTTGAGCAGCTGCTCGAGGCGCGGCACGACCCCGGTGCTGTCGGTGCTGACGGCCATGACCTTGAACCCCGAGGTGCCGCGGCCGGTCCTCTTGACGCCCCACACCCTTCCCCCCGCGACCGCCGCCGGCCTCGCCCTGACGGCCGCCTTCACTCCGACCTGGCACTGCATCGCCGGCACCACCGCCTGCGCCATTTCCGAACCAACCGGCCCCGCTCGAAACCTTCATTCATTCAGTACACCAAATCGACACATTACTATCAACCCAAAACCACGCAGAAACCCAAATGCGGCAGAGAAGGCGCCGGGCATTGCACCCGGCCGACTCACCTGTGATGAGCGCAGAAGGGGACGAAGGGGGAAGAGGGGCGCCTGGGAATTATGGGGGCGGGCCGTGTAAGTATTTAGGATCCAGTGGACGCGGCGGCAACAACATCTGGCTTTTGCTGAGGGGATAGGGCTTTGGGTGGACGAGATCCCTGGCCCTTGCTAAGCACCGGAGGCAGCAACACCATGAGGCCATCTCCAACCGTTTCTATAGATAGTGTTTATGTTGCCTATTAAACAAGACACTATGACTAGAAACTATATTTCTTAATGCATAGTTTTTTTATGTAGGTCTATAATTAATACTCAATCTATCATTTTCTCTCATCTCTACCAATCATATTTATTGTTCAATTATCATAAGAACACTACCATCTCCCAATGCATGACTTGGTGGTGTCTAGTGCATAGGTTCTCGTGAAGAAATTGGATCTTGCATAAGACCTGGTTTCTTCCTCTCTCCACTCTATCTCTTATTTAATATAATACCATGTAAGCTAATAATCTTAAATAGCAATGTAATTAATGCTATAGAAATCATTATAGGTGGAGGGTTGAGAATGGCCTGAACCCAGCCGAGCGCCCGAGCCGTGCCGAGGCCCTCGATCACACGCACGCGCGCGCAAAAATCCGGATAAAATCCGCGGGTTTTTCCTGGACAGTAGAGGTGCGGCTCTCCTTGTCACGACGGCGCGCTCCCTGCCGCGGTGACTTCTTCGAGAACGCAGCAGCAGCGACCTGCGCGTTGTTTATGCGTAGGGTAGTATTGATTGATCGGCATTGTAAATATATAATGCGATCCATCTGGCGGAACCTCTGACCAAGGAGGGCAATAATTGGAGGCGAGATTAGCGGTTCAGGATCCTCATCTGCTTTGCTTGCTACTGCATTTTGCAGAGGCTTGCGCCCATCGATTCGATCCGACGTGGCAGGTGTTCGAGACCGCCAATTGCAATCCGCGCCGTGGGTATTTTACAAAACTAACTCCAGAACCTCTACACTAGAAACCCTGAAGAATCTAATGAGACCTTTGACCGCATGATTAGAGAATGATTAGAGAATGGTTACTGCAGCATCACTGTAGCCAATCATCGATTAATTAGGCTTATTAGATTCGTCTCGAAAAGTTACGCTCATCCGTGAAGAGGTTTTGTAAATATACTTCATTTAATACTCCATCCAAGAAAGATTCCTTCCATGCTAGATGCTAGACACAAGTGACCCTTTCAGCAGAGATCTCGAGTCAGTACCACACCACTGGCAATTCTTTACTGACGAGATGATGACAACATGAGAATAGTGAATTCAGCAGTGTTCAGGTGAGACAGAAGAAACGTCCAGGGTTGCACGGGACATGGCAATGTGCCGAATTGAATACTGATGAGTGACAAAGCAATGCCGATAGCTGAGCTAATCTGACCAGCAGTCAAGCATCATGAGATGATTGTGTGTGTGTGGTACAACACAACCGTACAAGTGCAAGTGTCCAGATAGGTTTTTCTCGCTAGGAAAAAATGGCAACCTACTAACCACCCCAGAAAATACTCAACTCACGTGTGCCCCGTGCAACGCCAGCATTCCCCTCATGTACTGAGTCCTAGCTGTTCTATACATCTGCAGCAACATTTCAAAGCTCTCGCACGCGTCCTCGTACACAACGCACCTACAGAACCTTGACTTGAAGCCTGTGAAGCCAACCAGGGCTTGTTCTGGGTTAGAGCTGAACGCCTCAACAAGATGTTCAAGGGCCTCCAAGATATTGCAGAAATCGATTCTGAAGTCCGCATCTCCTTCTTGTGGCAAGTGCCGAAGCCAACCCATCCACTGAAAGGATTCATCATTTTTTTCTTGCACGGCCAGCTCGATGCTTTTCAATGCTTCCTTGAAGCTGCAGTTCTTCACGATGTTCCTAATTATCTTGTCAAAAGTTGATCTCTGATTGCTTCTAAGAGCCATCAAGTGAGCCGTTGCACAGGAACTGGATGATGGAAGCTTTGATGCAACCATGCATGCCTTCCTGAAAATAGGATCATTGTTGGAGAGCAACCTGATGGCCACATGCAACACAAGGGCATACAGAGAAGTTTCCTCTCTTGCCATGGACTCCCCAAATTGAGGGCCTCCAAGCTTCTGCTTCTCCACCCAACAATGAAGGGCAATATGTGCAAATCCTTCCCACCTGCAATACAATGTAATGTTAAGAAGCAGAAACACTAGACACACAAGGAAAGAATTTTATATAAATACAGCTAAAACTTACTCAAAGGGTGGCTCAACCTCAATAGCAAGGGTCAAGTGTAGTGAATAACCAGCATATGCATTCATCTGAGATTCACCAACATCAGTGTGAGCCTCGTGAACATAACCTCTAGGAATGTACATAATGTCTCCTTCATGTAAAACCTCCACTCTTCCACTCTCATCATCTGAAGTACCGTCTAAAGGATTGAAAGGTTCATATAGTCTAGGCAGAAGTGGCTTTGGATTAGGCCAAATCATCCATTTCTTGCAACCAAGTAGCTGCCAAACAAGTACACAGTGATCATCATAATGTCGGGCTAGGCCTTGAGACCTTACAGGTGAGAAGTATATGTTGGCTCCTACAGAAGGTTGGCCAAATAGATCAGCCAGGGCAGAGGCTATAGCAGCGACCTTTTCAGACCGGAACTCCATGCCACGCAAGGCAATTGAATAACCATTTGTAAATGCGTGCTTACATTTTCTGGTGAATGCATCTTCATCCAGGAAGACTGTTCCATCATTGAAAAAATGTTCCTCCAATGCACATCCTGTTGAGGTTTGGTCACTTGGGTCTTGTGTTCTCAAAACTCTAATGTCTTGCCTGTACTTGACAGCACCACCCAATGAATCATGAACCTCTTGGAGAAATGAATTTATGTCAAGTTCATCTGAAGCAATAGCCGGGCAAGAAACAAGCCCATTTATAAATGACTCAATTATAGCATCAGGAGCTGCACCAAGATTAAAAGTACTATGCAAGGCAGCAAAGACAGGATCATCATTTTGAGTGTTTTGTTTCCTCCTGTACAAGTTAGGTGACTTTTCCCAGTAGGCCAGGACAAAATTTTCAAAGTTGGACTCCGTTTGGCCAAAAATACTTTTCCTGATCACGTCAGGCTCTAGGCAGGCTGGAGAAGGAAGATCAATTGAAAGCCTGAAAATAGCTTTAGATATCTCATATTCTCTACTTTGAAGTTGATTCTTCCCGGTGTTGGAATCTGCTGATGACCTCAACAGTTGGACTTTCTTCCATGTTTTATATAACAAATACAGAGTGCTCCTTACTAGCTCTTGCTGAATACTTCGCAACTTATCAACTTTACAAGAATTAACCAGAAGCACCACTGTGTCAATGATCAAGAATGAGATTTTATTTGCTTCTGCATCTCTTCTTGTGCCCTTGGTGATCCTGCTATCGACAAATTCAAAAATAGGTTCCACCTGAGAAAATGCATACCTACAGGAGGTCAATTTCGTATTTTCACTTGCTGACGAAATTCAAAAAGTACAAACACGGAGCATCTCTTTCATCAATTAAAACAGTGTGATAGTTCTTTTGTTCTAGCTATAGCCTATAGGGACCATTTTTATCATAAAACTATAAAGCATGAAGTTGAAGTACATTTCACTGATACGAAACATGGCTCAAGTCATAATGATTAATATAAACAATTTTCTTAACTACTTTAGTAGCAATTGCACATATACAGAATTGCTGGTAGTAAACCTAGTACATGTGGCACCGAAATTTGATTTTATTCTTAGCTGAAGTTTGCAAGGAGAAATCATATTAAACCAGTAAGCAAAACGTGTCTCATAGGCTCATACTGTATGCAATACAACTAAGGGCGTGGGATAGAGATGCTCACAATATTCTCGGCAGAACAGGTGAGCCTGCAAGGTGCTCCCTACCAGCTGAAGACGCCGAGAGATCCATAATAGAATTACAGACAGCCTCGGTCACTCGCTGGCTTCTACTCCCCAGCGCCCTCGCCAAGCCGCTCGCGATGCCACTGTCGGACGCCAGCACCTCGCCGACCTCCATGGACTGCAACGCCGCCACGCCCAGCACCTCGCAGCTCAGCGTGGCAACGGTAGAGCAGCTGCAATCCGCATTGCAGCACACATTGTATCAGAAGGGCATGGATTTAAGAAAAACAAGCCCGGGGAGGGCATTCCTGCAAATCGATGGAGGCGGAGCTTGTGCTGTGCCTACCTGGAGGAGAGGAGACGGGGTAGGAGCGCGACGAGGGAGTCCGGGAGAGGGCAGAGCAGCTGCGGTGAGCGGGATAGCACGCGGCGCAGGAGGCGTGCTGCGAGTGCGGCTGGGGAGGAGGAATTGCTGTTTTGACAAGTGGTTTCGGAGGATGTGGCGGCGAGAAGGATGGGGAAGACGTGGCGGTCAAAGGAGGCGGAGGAGGGAGAGGCGTCATCGGCTGCCGGTTCGTCGCCGCGCTCCTTCCTCTTCCTCCTCTTCCCGCTCCGGTTCATGGCGTTCGGTTGCCTCTCCCGTTCGTTTCGCTTCGCGGCGGCTGTCGAGGTCTCGAGGAGTCGACAGTCGAGGGAGGAGGAGGCAGCGAGGGCGAGGTTGAAGGCGCTGGTGGATGGAATACGTGTTGCCTGTATCGGTGGCGTACACTAGTCATATTACGCTTTCTCGCCAGCTTTGCGTGATGAACTGATGACGCCAAGAGTCCAAGCCATTTTGATTGGAAACTTTAGAACGAATTGAGCTTGTTGTAGACAGCCGCAAACTTAAGTCTCAAATTTTGCAAAACTCTAAACTAATTTTTTTTGATAATTTTCACCATTTTCATTCGTTTTTCTGTCTTCACAGAGATGCTTCTGCAGCCTTATTGCTCCTACTAGTACCTGTTTATTTCCCGGGCAACATGACCGTGCAGCTAAAAAAGGTGAAGGGTATGATGGGCTTTTACACGAAAGCGTGACGATAAGATGCGTCACAGCGTACTAATATCGATCAGAGATTAAATTAGTCTGAGTTAACATCTCGAGCTGATCTTTAAGGACGTGTGGTTGAGATTTGGCATGCCATTAGCCACTAAAATAGTACCAAATTGCAGATACTTTATGCTAACAACTTGAACTTTAGCAATCATACTGTTAGCTGATCGAATAGTTAAATCACTGTGGCGGCCAATTTTACATGCTTGTTCTTTTCAAAGGTGAAGGAGTACAGTCAGCACGCCTACACCTACCCCGACGCCTTGGCTGCCAAGAATGCTTTTGGTCGCTTGCAGAGCTATGTATGAAGAAGACCTCAACTCGAGTCTCAGACTCTATGCAGCAGTAGTCAACTCTCTCCGATCTCTCTCAGCTCTATGTGCCTGTCTCCAGACCAAGCTTCCTACAGCTCTCTTCTTCTCAAGTCCTGCCTCCGAGCTTCTGGTTTCTTGAATTGTGATTCTGTTCTACTATGCGCGTTTGCTCTCTTTTTTTGTGCTTTTTTCTTGAAGTCTTTTTGCAGGTTTAGTATTTGTCGCAGTCAGAGTCATATTTCTTTGGCCTTGGCCCTTGGAGGACAATGATGGAAACAACGAAGGCTCGCTCGCCGAACCTAACATGGCATCTCGAATGCCTTGACGATTATACTCGTATGTAAACTGAGTTCTCCATGCTCTGATCAGCATATTTCTGTGTGGTGTTACCAGTTTACCACTGATGACAGTCCGAGAAATCATTCTTGGCTTTGCACGTTCTTCCTTGTCTCGTTTTGAACAGTCTCCTGCCTGCAAACTAAGATTGTGCGGCTTGTATGTTTTCTCTGGCCAAATTCTTGCTGTCAGGTGTCACGCCATCAGACCTTTTACCCTTTTCCTGGAGCTGAACAATTGTCGTTTGATTTCTCCTTTTCTTGCTGTTTCAGTTTTCTCTTGGTAACATTTTGCTCCCTTTTCGGAACTACTGTCTGCAACTCTGCATATCGTTTCTTCTTTCGTTTTGGAGTGGACGAGCTACAGATGTTTTGCAATGTTCAGTACTTCAGGATTCAGATCAGACATAATTCTACTTTAGGATAGCCAATACTTCTTTCCTTCTGGAAAGCCGGCAGCAAATTAACGACATGCAAGATAACGGTCGTAGTTCAGTATAACAGTAGGAATAAAAAAGAAACAGGAGATGCACAAGGTTTGGAATCAGCTCGATTGTTCACAAAAGGTTTCCGTTAGAGGGGCAGCGGAAGCGGCTAGCGAGCTAATGACCTACGAGTAATGTTAAACAAACTTTCTTACGAAACTTGCATAAACTTGATCCAAACATCTTACTGAACAAAATCTATCATGAAACTTTCATACGAAACATGGTCCGAAAATCAGAAACTGAATGGTCTGAACTGGAATCAAACAAGAGCCCTACCTGCAACAGTTAGCTCACTTACATGATAATCCTCATCATCTCAAACACTATATCAAAGCTCATGTGCCGTATGATGATAATTTTCAAATGGCCGTCGAAGCTTCAGAATACTACAGAAAGGCTCTCATTTCAGCCTACAACATTTAAAAAAAAAACAAACCGGACATGAGAGCTGCCAAATATAATTATATAAAAAAAATAAAGACCAGACTAAGAAATACAACCAAAGAAAAAAAGCAACTATAAAACCAATACAGGTCGGTTGGATTTGAACATCAGCGCGTGTCGAACTCAACGCACCTCAACAAACAACTCTTGCTCATCAGATTGGGACATCAACAAACACGACAAGTTTAGGCAAGTTTCACTTTCACCAGAAAAATGAGGTAATATAGTAGCTGTGACATCATAGTTTGTTTACTCGCCACGCGGCATATAAAGCAGCAGCAGCGTACACGAGCACACGCTGAGCGTCATGCTAGCGCTAGCTCAGGGGAAAAGGGCCGGCTATGGCAGGGGGGCTGAGCAACCTAACGGTACGGGAGGCCCACTTGGGTGCAGGGTTTCTGGCCGAGGGATTAGGGGCCCGTTTTCAAGGGTGGTCTCGGCCGCTGTTTTTCGGCCGTTGTTTCCAGTGGCAGCGAGCTCAATCCCAGTGCAAGTTCTTGGAACATTCGGAGCACATATCACTTCTGTTTGACCATGACCTGCTTAGCATGGACGCCCGTGTGTTAGTTGGATGGTACATGTCACTCGATGCAGTGTCTTTTTGAAGGAAAACTATGTGCAGTTGATGTGGAACGCAACAGCCGGCCAGCCGACTTTGTGGAAAATCAGACCACAGCGGCAGCGCCTTGAAAAGTTGGAAAAATTATAAAGAAAGAACAATGTCGTAGTACGTTTGTGCAGACCCAGAAAATTGCTGGTCTTCTTTTCTGCTATAAATTTGGACAAGAACGACCATCCTGCAATGATCCAAACATTCCCACCCACACCGCGCACTTGTTCAGCTAGCAATCCATTGATCCCCGCCTGCACGTCCATGGACAACGCGGCTGCAGCACAAGTGACGACGTCGGCGAGCGAGGTAACGGTGAGCTCGCACCTGTTCACGGTGAGGGGCTACGCCAACACCAAGGGCATCGGCGTCGGCAGGCCCATCGAGTCGCCCGCGTTCGACGCCGCGGGGCACCGCTGGTGCATCGTGTTCTACCCGGACGGCGAGGACCAGGACGCCAGCGGGCACATCTCCATCTTCGTGAAGCTCGTCAGCGACGCCAGCGACGTCACCGTGCTCTACGGCTTCAGCCTCGTCGACCCGACCGGCGCCGCGCCGGCCGGTGAGGCCTCCAAGGCGCCGAAGGTGGCCACGTTCAGGCCCTCGGGGGGCGGCGACGCGAGAGGGGTCGGCTGTTTCATGGAGCAGCAAGCGTTCGAGGCGTCGCCGTACCTCCGGGACGATTGCTTCACCATCAAGTGTGTCATCGGCGACGTCAAGGGGCCGGGTTCAGTGCTGGCGCCGCCGGCCTCCGAGCTGCACCACGGCTTCGACCGCCTTCTGGTGAACGGCCGTGCGGACGACGCGTGGTCCGACGTCGTAGGGAGCAGCGGCGAAGCTAGCGACTGAACAAACTATGCTGCTCCGCTAGCCTCTGCTAGGAGCGCAGGTGTATCAAAGGAAAACCAAATAAATTGAGTTGCATCTGTCAAAACCAAATAAATTGAGTTGCATCTGTCAGTTCAGAATCACAACAGATCACACGCTGCAGTGAAAGACTGTCTACATCAATTCATTCCCAAGGGGAAACTGATGGAGAACGATTAAAAGTCCACACACACTGTTTTTTCCACAACAATACAACACTATCGTCAGACCCAACATCCACCGCAACGAAACTATGGTGAACGATGGCCAGCAAACTTATTGTTTAACCTAATATAAGGTACACACATTTCCCAGCAACTCCCATCCCATCAGAATACAGGTATCCTAAGTTCCACCTTTTTCTCCATTTAGCCTTGGAATATCAATCAACGCATGTATATCATAGCACACCACTGCATAGAATAATCTACTTCTTTCGTTTTAAGCGTATCCACTACTACCTTGCCCATGCAAGAAGCGCACGACGAGGCAGGTTATGTTGTCACTGCTCTCCCTCTTATAGGCCTCTTGCAAGAGCTTCTTTGCAGCTTCTTCTGGGTCCTGAATGGATCTGGTCAAGCCGACAGCTTCCTGCATTAAAAACATTGTAAGCGGTTGGTACTGAGCACAAGGAATACAGTAGACCGTTAAATATTAGGATGCTCTGCATTTACTAAAATTACCTCGTTTGAGACCACATCCCACAGCCCATCACTTGCAAGGATGAGAAATTCGAGTGTCTCATCGACAACTTCCTCCTATGGACCAAGCAAAGCATTACGAAACACATTTATCGAACTTTCCAGTGAACATAAATCAGAAAAAAAAACATGACTAAATGAAACAATGCTTCTTTGGGATTGAAGAATATGACTTGTACTGCAGGTTTGTGTGGTATCAAAAGTCAAATTTGATGGAAAGCATCCATGCTGAACATTATCGCTAGATGCCAGTGACTACATGTATGCGAACAATGAAGTATCCCAGTAAGGTAATGTTACTACTAACTGAGCATAGCACGGATGACTACCTACACACATACATATGCATTTTGGGAGGGGAGTAAGTGAAATAATAATAATGAAATGTCCAAGATTACATACTCGGATCTCTGGATCCACAACTACATATTGCTTTAAGAGTTTGTCACCAAAAGCACGAGAAACAGCAAGTACACCGCCAACACGCCATGTTCCTATAGAACAAAGCACGGTCATTGGTTGGAGAAACATGTTCCATCAAGAAACAAAGAAGAGAATCCAATGACTGACTTACCAGCCCACATCACAAAACCTCCAGCATCTTCAATACGTTGCCGCTCATCGGACTGATCAGGCTTGTGATCTTTTGAAACAGCAATAGCTGCAGAAACCAGCAGAATGCATCAAGAAGTGACTAAATGGTTCTACCACTGAGGAAATGATGCAGATTATTCCTAATAGCCAAGACATGTTAGATCTCGGTCATAGACTTAATGGCTAATTGCCTAGCTTAGCAAGACAAGGCAAACAAAGCCAAAATTCACACCTTAGGAAATGACTCAAAAAACATAGTATTGTAATGACATCAAAATTGAGAAGCAAGCATGCATTTTCACAAGATAAGATTCAAGGTCGAAATTCAGACCATAGGAAATGTCTATACAAACATGATATTGTGGTATCACCTAAATTCTACAGGCATGCATGAATAAAGCAAAGAATATGTATCCTACCGCCATCATTTTTCCATAGTCAGAAAAGTCTTAACAAGTCCAGCACTCCAGTTACCAACCACCAATATCAAGAGCATCACTAACTAAAAGTCTAAAATTGCAATGTAATGCATTACTGTACTTGTAAATTCATGGAAAACCACTGAAGATTGTATCTTGTAATGTAAAGCATTACTGTACTTGTAGTAAATTCATGGAAAACCACTGAAGATCATACCTTGTTTAATGTTCTACTATTTTCACTAAAGACGTTTTAGAGGAAAGCAAATTGCCTGAGGTAACTATTATTAAGTAAAAGCAGCAATGGTGTTTGAAGAGCAGGATAGTAAAGTCTTTGATTACCATTTCCTCCCCTGCATATGATGGCCCTAGAGTCACCAACGTTTGCGACAAAGAGACGATCACCAACAAGGACAGCAGTTGATGCAGTTGATCCACACTGATTTTGACTACTATCAGATTCTAAGAATTCACTGTCGGTGCTTTTATAAGCATCATCTGCAATATTACCACCATGCAAACTCTCTTGATTGTGTTCACACAATTTTGATGTTAGTGGAAAATGGGGCAAAAGAATACCTATAGCGACTTTGGTATCACTCATGAACTTAGGATGCCTAAGAAGATGGCTGAACAGGTTATCTTTAACATACTCTGCTACTTTAGCACCACCATGACCTACACAAATAAGCCAACGCTATGGGATCAGAAAGAACTAGCTACAGATGAAGCTATGCTCAAATTACCTAAATTAAATCAATGTCAACTGAGATAAATCCGTACCGTCAAAGACTCCAAAAAGACCAATTATCTGACCATCGACACACTCAATTTTTGTTTCATAGAAGTCTTCCATGGAGGCCCTTTTACCAGGAGAGCTTGCATAGCCATAGCTAAATTTACCATTCTGGCTGGCAGAAAATTAAATGAGAAATACTGAGCAAATAGGTAATACGGTTACAGAATGATAGTCCATAGTTTTGTTGTTTGGCTAATGGCAATGCCCTGATAAGCCAAGCTACTATGATAATACCCTAGAGATACCAAAGTACAACTAGTGCTGCCACTCCTTTATCTACAATGAGGGCATTTTGAAAAGTTATAACTAGCTGATTCTTGCCATGTTGAGTTACAACAGAAATGAGCTAATCCTTGTATTGCTATGAACTGTCATGGCAAGCTGGCATAAACTCACAGGTATGATGACACAAGGCCAAATTCATAGAACAAAGTCATTTTCTCACAACCAGCAATCCAAGCAAGTTAGTAATCCATCGACTGATGAAATATACAAATGCTTTAATATTCTCTTAAGTTATTGTTACTACATAAAATCCACACCTGAAATGCCAAATTTATTCAAGACCAACATGATGAGCTTACCCTAGTTTTTCACTCAGTTTGTAACATTGATGTATACTTTGGCCTTGTGGGCTACTGGGCTCTGGTTCCTTGTGAAAGTGTATTTTGGATGTCCAACTGAATCGATAGACATAGAGACAACGTTTTTTATGTAACAAAGCTTAGGCCATGCCATTTTAACAAAAGTTCAAATTCGAGCTAAAACATATAAAACAACTGTCCACCCGTAACAGCGAGAAAACCCTCACCATTGGTTATGCGAAATTCGTCTGATGCGTCAAGCAACGTATCTAAAAGCTACATGTGACATCACATTTACGAAACTAATCGCAACCAAACTGAGACAGGCGAGTACACGCCACCAAAGGAATTTACAAATTGAAGCGCCTACGTCACAATTAGAGCGGAGGGCACACAATCAAACAAAAGACACGAGGCGAACGAGAGAGCAGTTGTGAGAATCGTCTCCACCTGAGGCCGCCGCCGCTGACGGGCGATCCATCGGTGGGGTGGCCGATCACCGTGCTCAGGTATCCCATCCTCCGCAGATCACCGGCGGTGACGGCGAGCCCGCTCGAATCAAGCAGCTGGGAGCCCGCGACTCGGCCCTCCGACGCGTCAGGCTTGGGGGATTTGGGAGGACCGGAAGCGGAAGGGGGGGAGGAGGAGGCGACAGGGTTGGCACATTTCTAGTGGAGAAACTACTGCTGGTTCTTCGGCGCTTTTGCAGTTAGGCCCTCGCGTTGGCGGGTTATTCGGTGTCGCTTTTGGATGAGGTGCCGTGCGAGCGGCGAGGCCGAGGTGCTCTTTTTCATTTCACGTGAGCGAACATGGGTTTCGATGCTTCGGCTCGGCCTCGCGCCTCCGGCAGCTTGATCCTTCGAGAACATCGAGGGCGGATCACCAGATCGCCACGTGTCGCAGCTGGATTCGGGGGCTATCTCGTCCCTGTTCCGTGTCGCCGGCGTCCACCGGGGAACGACGGTTGAAGAGGGAGATGAGGAAAATAGGAAAGAGAGGAGGAACGAAAGGGCTCAACCCCTCGTATAGCTTTCTGCATTCGCCAATGATGTATGAGACTGTGTGTGTGTCCGTATGTACGTATCATATCTGCTGAATTGTTGATGAAGAGATGTTGCCATGTAGTGGCATAAATCCTTGCAAATATTGATAATTTCCAGGAGATGCTTGTCACGGACATTAACAGAGGGAGCGTGAAGCTTTTAGGCCATGAACAATGCAAAGGCTCTTACACAGGCGCTTGAGGAGAGAAAGAATATTATGGCGCCTTAATCCACAGTGGAAAAATAGTTAAAGACGCTTAAACATGGCAGATTAACAAACTTTGTGCGGTTACATTTACCCAGCCTCCCTTCTTTCAGTGACGAGATCAAGGAAGCGTCCGTCCAGGCGCCGCTGCTTCACGGAGCGGCGGCTCCGTCCGCAAGCGCCCGTGTTCGTGTGTCCGGGAGGCCACCGTGGCAAAAAAACAGATTAACTGCCTTTAAGCGCCCTGCATTGTACAAGCCCTTATATTTCTGTTTTGTGTTATCCAAGAGCTTGGGGCTCACCTGCAGTGATTTTGTCTTCAGAAATATCTTAGTCTTTTCACATGATGTTGAATAATTTCTTTCATGCAGAGATGGAAGATCCTAAGCAAAGGGAAGGAAAGAAACCACCTGGAACAAGGTGCAAATGCTCTCGAGTTACAACTAGGCGGATTGTGTGCTGCTAATGCCGTTCAAGTCAGTATTGAGGAGGCCGCGCTAGCAGGGTGCTGAAGAACATTCTGAAGATTCCTCTTGGTTTGGATCTCTCCTTTTTAAGGATGTTTAGATATGGAGTGTTATCTCTTTAAGATTGCTCTTTTGTTAGAGGCAGTGGAAAAAGAGTGTTTTTTTTTTTGCGATAAAAAAAGAGTGTTGTCAAGTGCAACTTTTAGTCGCTAGGCTAATTTTCCTGCTCTTTCGATGAACTTTGTCACTGTATTGCTGGTATCCCTAGCTAACAAAAAAATCATTTTATACTCTCTCCGTTCTTAAATATATGTCACATTGGTTTTTTTTCTTCGTTTGACTATTCGTCTTTTCTATAAATATTTATGCAAATTGATAAGCCTAAGAGTTAAATCCAAAATATTATTGATAATAGATGCAGTGGTACCCATTTTACTTCATTTAACAAATTAACTAATGAAATATTGTTGGTCAAAATTGAAGTTAAAAGTCAACGGTGTCATATATTTAAGAACCAAGGGAGTATAAAGTAGAGCTTATGCTATTATGTTTAGCATGCAGTGGCATAAAAAAACGCGTGCATCCTCTCTTTCAGATGAGGAGGTTCGAGATGTTACATCATGCATGTCATCCACGCCCCACTGGTCCGTTTTCTTTTTTTCAAACGATGTGCACGAAAAACAAATTGCCAATCGTGCAACAGATAAATAAAGCTTATGACAAAATTACCTGAGCACGTGGAGAGAAAAAAGAACAAATTAAATCTTAGTACAAGCCTAATTACACTAGCTAATTAAATTGTACTACTTTGCTAAAGGAAAGAGTAATAACTAGTATTTCCTCTGCTTGCTCTCGATTTTCCTGACGATATCGGGACATGTCGCCCTGAGCTGGTCGAAGCCCTTGGTTTCCTTGACGTGCTCCCACACGTGATCCGGCGTGGCGTACTTGACGCATGCCTCCTGGAGCAGCTGGAGGTCGTGCTTGACCGCCATCGACAGGATGTCCGCCACCGTGAGCGGGGTCAGGAACGTGCAGAGCCACTCTTCGGTCCGATCCTTGAGCCTCTCCACCTCGAACTTCTCGGCGGTGAAGACCATAGCCTCCACCGTCTCCTCCGTCGGCTCCACGAAGCACATGTCCGGCAGCCTGTCCGTGTACACCACGTGCAGCAGCGCCTCGAACGCCTCGGCCGACACCTTCTCCTCCTCGACCTGCCACCAGGGGTTCCCCTCCGGGTCCTCTCTTAGCCGCCGCACGTGCTCCCGGAACACCCGCGACCGCGCCGACAGGATGGACGTGTGCGCGCGGAAGGTGGTGCCGCCGGCGAAGTACGTGATGTTGGAGTCCTCCTGGCTGTTGAGAAGCCGGAGGAAGTCCTGGGCTCGGGTGTCCTCCGGGACGCTGATCGTCGGCACCTCGGCGAGCAGCGCGCTCGGCGGCTTCCCCTTGAACACGCCGAGCTTGCACCGGACGATCAGGCGGTCGCGTCTCCTCTGCGTGGCGGACTCGACCGCCGCCGCCGCGCGCTGGAAGGCGAGATGCTCCGAGTTGCTTGCATTGTTGTCGAACGTCCGCCTCGCCTTGTCGGACTTGTTGTTGCCGGCCTCCCCAAAGTTCACCAGCTCGAACGCGAACTCGGCCGTCGTCTCCGGCTCGCCGGACCTCCCGCGGGCGAGGAAGAAGGACACGCTGTCTTTGCTGCCTTCGTCGTGCCCGTTGGGGTACACCTTGATGTACCAGTTGGCCCCGCCGACGCGGAATTGGACGGAGCGCACGCACTCGCCGCAAGCGAGCGACGCCTTCTTCTCCGAGAACACGCTGATCGTGAGCGTATGGGACCCGATCACGACGTCCGACACGCCGGTGGACGTGGAAGCCGCGTTCACGGGGTCTGGCGCGAGGAGCCTTTCGATCAACGACGGCGTAGTCACCGTAGTCACCATACCATCGTCGTCCTTGGCCTTGGCCGTGCGTCTCCACGGAAACACCGACGGCTTTACCACATGGGCGTCGATGAGCAGGGTGCACCTGACCGTGAGGCTGTCGTCGTCGCGGACGCACGACGACGCCTCCAGCTCCCGCCTGCTGGCGAACTCGACGTAACCCTTGCTGAACCCGTCGTCGCCTATCGTCAGCGCGGTCGTCTTGGCGGTGGCGTCGTCGAAGACGGCGCCCTCGCCTGTCTTGTCGAGGATCTCGATCGCGACCTCGGCGTTGTAGAAGCCGAACGGCTCCGTGCGGCACTTGACGAAGACGGCGACGAGGTCGCGCGTGGCGGGGCTCAGGCCCGTCGGGTACAGCTTGATGCGCCACGAGCGGCCATGGAAGTCGAAGGGCTTGGATCTCAGCGCCTCTCCCGGCGGCAGCTGCGCCGCCTTGGAGTAATTGGAGAAGGTGTAGGCTCGCGTCGTCGTCAGCGTCTTCATCACAGGGCCGCGCGAGGCCGCGAGGCGCAGCGGCGAGAAGTTGGACGACATTGCTAGGTTCGATGGCGGTGAGGCCCTGCCGTGTGACATATATTGTAGCAAGGAAAGTAGTTTGTCCTGCCCGTATGGGACTATTGGAGCCAAGTTCTAGTCCACGTCCATGGTGTAAATGTAACAGAGTTCGGATGGAACATGTCTGAAATACAAATACCTACTCGAACCGAAAACGGAATTATGTTATGTTTCTCACGGCTAGGATGCTTTGTCGATTCCTGCAGCACCTCAAGCAAGATGGTGCGTTCAATCCTTAACATGAAGGATGAAGAGTACGGTTTATTGTCAAGAAACCAAAGTATATGGCCACTCATTTGTTTTTTTTTTGAACGGACGGCAAAAGCTTTGCCGAATTTTTATTAGACGGAAAGAAAAAGGAAAACAACTTTAATACAACTAGCAAAGGAAAAAAAGAAAAAGAAACAACTGGTACCACTAGGAATAGAAAAGAAAAAATGACAGCAACGCAGAAGAAAACAAATACAGCTGGCGATCACAACTAAAACATGGGCTGCCGAAAAAACAACAGAAGCGTAGAACTGCTAAATATCTTCCTTGATGAGGTAAGCAATATCTTCCGCTGTCTTGAACTCCTGATTGAAGACTTGTCGATTGCGTTCTTTCCATGTATTCCACCAAAAATACATCATCAGGCCATCCAGATGTGGCCTGGTGTTTCGGTCAACTTTCCTGTTGCACGATGTCCACCATCTGTAGACGACTCCGGCACTGAGTTGGCGAGCTTCGTTGTCATCGGTGCTCGGCCGCAGGCCCAACTGAAAGCACCGCTGGAGCCGCATGGCCATATTGCCGGCCCGGATACACCAGTCTTGGCGATAATCTGGACTGAGAGCCTTCTAAACAACGTGATAAAAACCAAAAACGACAACTAAAAGGGAGTCTTCCATCCTGTGCTCTCTAGGCTTGCTGAGCCATCTCTTGGGCCAGTGCAGGGGTCACCTTGTTCTTCCTCATCTTCTTGTTCTTAGGCTGGTTGCCATGCTCCACCAGCACCCTGATGGCCTCCATCTTGGTTTTGTCCAAGGGCTGCTGTAAGTGTTTTGCAAACAAATCGAAATCAGTGTTTGGCTGTGATGATTCCTTGGGCTCTAGCTCTCCAAGCTTGCTAAGCAGGACACACTGGGCAAGTTGGGTACTGTCTTTCCCGGGGTTTAATTTGGATTTGTGTGCTAGCCTGGTACTTCTCCTCTTGCTTGTGTGCGTTGCTGTCTCTGACTCTGGTGGTGGAGTTTGATTCACTCTGGGTGGGGTGTGTAGGATGGGTACTTGTGGTTTGCAGGACACAAAATCTAAAAAAGAGTTTATGTCACTGATTGCACTGCCCATTTGCTCATTTGTGGTCTGAGGTGGCGGGGCAATTGGTGTTGCGTGCACTATTTCAGTAAGATCAGTGATGGGATCAGTGATCAACTGCTGCTGCGTTGCAAGGGTGTCCCCCAGGATAGGTTCACAATCAGTGTTGTGTACTGGTTCAGGTTCAGATATAGGTTCAGTTTCAGCAGAAGAGATATCAGCTTGGCATTTAGAGAAGGGGCAACCAACATGATGGGGCTGTGTGTTGGAACTGTTCGTGGCATCAATCACAGCATCAATCTTCCTGGTGATGGACTCCAGTATCTCTCCTTCTTCCGGGGCATCTTCCATCTGCACTCTTGGCGACTCTATGGGGGTCCAGTCCTTGGCCAAACGCAACATCTCCATGATGCGCTGTTCCTTGGTTGGGTGGCTTGCATGGACATTCGTGATGATCATCTCATCAAGCATGGGATCTATCCACTGTGCATGGGTAAGAGTTTCAGGCTTGTGTAGAGGAATGACAGTAGAGTCGTCTCGGCCTTGCTTCTTGTCGGCGTGCTGCTCCAGGGGGGTTGCAAAGGAGACTCTCTTCATGCTGGCACCCTTCTTCTTCCAGCAGGTTGGTAGGCTGCCGTGCACATGCAGCTGCCTGTGGTTGTCATAGTTGCTGTCACGATAGCGTGTGGCCGAGCTGTAGCAGTCATCGACCGCCCCGTGGCAATGCGTCATTCGCCCCCAGGACTGGCTGTGATGGCGGCGCGTGCCCCAGGGGCGGTTGTTATCGTGGTCGTCATCCCCCCTACAGGGGCGAAACACCCGGGTGGCCCGATCGTCATGGCGCTGTCCTCCGTGGTGCTCTCCCAAGGAGTCAGGCTTGCCGTGTTCAGGCCACCTCGCCCTTCCCTATCCCGAAGGAAGGAGAGGTCTTCCACCACATCAAGGTGAATGTGGAGCTTGTAGTCGTATGCTCCCTTGTAGTCCCTCGGCGGATCACGGTAGGGGGAGACGAGGGGGGACGGAATATTGGTCGCAGCTTGCTCCCTGTCAGGGTCAGTAATGGTGAGCAGAACTTTCTTGGGTATCTTACTTGGATCGGCTGTCCAAGCCCAGACATCGTAGGTTCTTGTGCGCTCCCACCTGCGCGAGTGCTCTTCCACATAGTGAATGGAGCAGTGTGGCCCGATGATCTTGCTGGCGACCTCCTCAGACCAGGCATGAACCGGAACGCCGTCGATCCGGAGCCTGACGTGGTAGTTCAGCTTTGTCTCCGTTGCATACCGGCTCTCTGTCCAGGACTCGAAGTTGAAAGTGCGGCTTCTGTTGTGGACCACCGGATGACTGAGGACGCGGTGGTAGTCCCTGCTGTCAAAGAAGATGACTAGATACTGCTCAGGGAAATGTTTGACCACCTGAACTTCATGGCGACTAATGTGGAGTTGTTCTTCGAGAGCATCAGCGACGTGGTAGATCTCCGTGTCATGGCTATTGTCGTTGAGCCAGCACACCGCCGCCTTGCCGATGAGAGCATCCCTCTTGCGCTTGATGTCCCCAGTCGCCGAGATCGCACAGACCGCCACGTCTGGGCGCGCCCGAGGGTCTCCTGGGTACCTCTCCATGGGAGCGCCCTCCCCTTGCAGGGCCTGGAGGTAGGAACGGTACGCCGTGCGCGCGGCCGAAGTTGCTGGTGCAGGGGAACTAGAGCTTGCAGCGTTGTATGCTTGCTGTGGCTCCGGCGGGCAGCTTTTATAGAGGGGGGGTCTCTTCTTCGGGCAGTCATGGGCCAAGTGCCCTGATAAACCACATCTCCAGCATTTAGTTTGATTTCTGCAGTCTGCCACTCTGTGATTAGTAGAGAAACAATTAAGGCATTTCCCTCGAACATGTTCCATGTACTTTCTCCTTCTCTGGTCTGCTTGTTCTGGTTGTTGGGGTGGATTGCTCATCCTTGAATGGTAGCTTGATTTCCTCCACCAGTACTGTGGTTTAGCCAACTGATATCCATGCTCATCAGTCTGTGGTTCTGAACGCCATTGCTGTTCAATTGGGTGGGAGACTCGAAGCTGAGGCTCATTGGACGGCCGGGATGAGAAAACCTGAGAGGAGCAGTGAATGCTATCCGACCCCCTTCCTCTTGAGGACTCTCCTTTCTGGAGCTTGGTGCTGCCGGGATTATTGCTACCCTCATTTGTCCCTGGAGAGATTGAATGCGGTGTGGGAGCTGGCTCTGAATCAATCCCCTTTGCCTTCTCCTGGTAGGTGGGCTGCTGCCTGGGGGCTTCAACGGGATGGTAGAGCTGGGCAGCCGCTTTGATGTGGTGCTCTGCATTTGGATTCAGCTGCTGCACTTGGGTGTTGAGCCTTTGGAGGAGATCTTCAAGCAGTGGATCTCGCCATGGACAGGCTGCCTCGAGCCCAGAGCTTGCATCCTTCGAATTGAATCCTTGCCTCTGCAATAGCTCACGCGCAAGCTCTGGCAGGATTGAAGGAGGGCGCTGCGGCGCTGCACACACAGGCTGCACACATACCACTGTCTCCGGCCTGTCCACCGGAAGCTGGGGCGCCGGCCCTGACCCCTGCGCCTCCGGCACGCTCGACTGCAGTAACTCCGCTCTCACTGCATCAACTTCGGCGGTAGTTGGTGGAGTTGATAGATCAGGCTCGGGCGCATCTGGATCTGGTGTCGGATTAGTTGGAGGGGATGTGGGTGGTGGGGGTCTGGGTGGAGGGGGTGGCGGCGGCGAGTCGCCATGGGGGTCGCGAGTCGCCTTTGCTGCTACTCATTTGTTTTCTGCTCTGGGAACAAATGAATACATGACGTGCCAAATTTTAATTGGATAGCGAAAAGTGACTGAAATTTGAGTATTAAATTACTCGATTGTTAGGTTGCTGTTACTCCTTTAACAAAAAGATTTTTTAAAAATATGAAAAAGGTATGTACAAAATTTTGTAAGAAACTTTTGGTTTCTTTTGGAATTATTTTCAAAAAAGCAAACCAAATTTGATAAATAGTAATACATTTCAGATTTGTATAAAAGGTTCCATTTTTTGCATAAAACTTTTATTAAAAAAGGTTTGAAAATCTAGATAGAAATAAAGGGAAAAAACACAAGTGTGCCGCTCTTCATTGCTCGTTGATCCCTGCCGTTTCGCCACTGTTCGGAGCCATCTCTTTGCCCCACGTAAAACCCTACTGCCACCATACTATTGCCACACCACTTTTTGCCAGATCCTTCTTGTTAGAGTTGGGCGCATGGTCTGGTCCAGCGCCGTAGCTAAATTAGAATCCCGGCTTCATTTTTTGCTTGAAACATTTGAGCACCGAGAAGATATATCAGATTGAAATTCATACTGCTGCTATGCGGGGTTTATATATAAAGCTCGGATTCAATTGTATATATTCCCTGAAAACATGAAACGATTCGCTGCGGTATTATACCACTTGGATCCAACTTTACGTTCCTTCAAAATATGAACGATTTATGATTCGTAACGCGTAATCGTTACCGATATAACTATATGGCCCGAGCGAGTCACATATCCGGCCGACGATTTCGCCGTTCCATAACCGCTTACGAGATTTCGACGGACAGCTCTCCTTCGCGTGAGGCAAACATCTATCGATCCTTACGCTAGACCCTAACCAAGCGACGATGGGTTGCTGCCTCTCGGCGGCCGACGACGACGGGCTGGGCTCCGTGTCCGGCACCCACCAGTTCACGATCCGGCAAGGCTCCGGCAAATCCATCCTCTCCCGCTACTTCACCGTCGACGGGCGCACGTGGTACGTCCGGTTCTACCCGGACGGCTACACCTGCAACTCGCTGTTCGTCGCCTTCTACGTCCAGACGCTCTACAAGCCGCAGTGCCGCGCCGTCCGCGCCCACTTCACCTTCGACCTCCTCAAGCCCGACGGCAGCGTCGGCTACTCGCGGAGCTCCGACCGGCCCTGCAGCTTCGACAGGTACTGCAACAGCTGGGGGTTCCGCGTGTTCGTCACCCGCGAGGCCCTCGAGGGCGCCGACCTGGGCGTCCTCCACGGGGACTCCATCAAGGTGCGCTGCACCGTGGAGGTCGTCAACAGCCGCCGCAAGAACCGCGGCGGCGATGGCCGGGCCCGCCGCGGCGCCCCAGTCGGACTTAGCCGCGAACGCCATGAGGTTCTTCAAGAGCGGCAGGGCGCCGTTCGACGTCAAGTTCTCCGTGGGGGGCACGGTCTTCGAGGCGCACGGGCTGGTGGTGGCGGCGCAGTCCGAGTGGTTCGCCAATGGCGCTCTACGGCCACGGGCAGGAGGGGAGGTGGGCGGGGGATGCCGTGCATAGCCGTCTCGGAGACGAGCCCGGAGGCGTTCGAGGGGGTGCTCCACTACATCTACCACGACGAGCTGCCGGAGGAGCTGATCAAGGCCAACGGCGAGGCCACGATGACGTGGCAGCTGTTCGAGGCAGCGGACTTGTTCCTCATGGACAGGATGAAGAGGATGTGCGCGAGCCGAATGCGGCGCTTCATCAAGGACGACACGGTGCAGAGCATCATGCACTTGGCCGAGGCCCACTCCTGCAAGGAGCTCGACCATGCGTGCCAGAATTACTTGGGCCGCCGTCGGCCTTAAGTGATGCGTTAACCACAAGGCCCAGTTTTTTTAGCTAGCTAGATGTATTTTGGTGCTAAACAATCTGTATCTTGTGTTATTTGTGTGAACTGAATTGGTATATGCCAACAATTGTCTGTTTTATAACAAGTTGGTGCCGGTACGTTTTGCTTACCGAAAGCATTATGTGCAGCAGTGCAGGGACCTTCTTTTGGCTGTGTGATTTGTTAAATGTTTGATCAGTAGGAATTTTAAATGTTTGATCACTAGGGAGTTTGTATCTTGCGAAAAGGCAGCAGGGAGACATTAATCCAGTTCTTCGAGATGGTGGGTAGTAAGGCTACCAGATTTCTTCTGATTCTAACGTGATCTTTGGAGGGAGAAATAAAAAGGAGAAATCAGGATTAAGAAGCTCACTTACATGTGCAAAGCTTTCTCTTTATAAACAAACCATACATGAGAATTACTACTGAGCAAACAAAGCATTAATGTGGGGATTTCGGCAATTTGTTGGGCTATTTGGAGATTCGTAATGATATTGTCTTTAACAAAACCAGGTACTCATCATTTTTGCAGGCCATTTTCAGGGAATCATACTGGCTGCGCTTTTGGTCGCAGCTACAACAGGATGAGAACACAAAAGAAATATTCTTGAAGGCGAGCTCAACTTTAGAGACCATCGCAGGCCAACTTTGGATGGAAGCATAATAATAGGCTGGCTTAGATTAAACTCTTTTGTTTCTTCCTGTGTAATCAGCGGTGATTGCTGAACTCTGTAATAATTCTGGGCCGTGTACGTTATGTAGAGGCCGGATGCTTATCCATTATCTAAAAAAAACCGAAGCATTAATGTGACAGCTGCCCATTTTAAAAAAGGAAGGGTGCACAGCTTTCTGATGCCTTCTGCTTGCTTAAAAATGGACGGCAACTAAAAATAAATCCTGCAGGAGCAAGATCATCAACCAAGTATGCAAAGATACCGTACATTGATCACTCATGATATGTAGAACTGTGCAGATTTTAATTTCTTGCCGTGTTATTCATTAACGTTGTGGAATTAAAATATATGATTCTGGTAGTAGCACACTGTACACCTGACCATGTTCAATTCATTAGATGAGTAGAGACATCAACTGTCAGACTAATTGCTTGCACCTTTCAACACTTATATATGCAGGTGTCTTTTCAACTGCCAGACTAATTCAGTAGAGACATATTGGTTTGAACTGAGATTCCTGCAGGATTCACAAATCTCCTGCACTGTCAGGATGCGGGTTAGGAGTTAGGACGGTGCCCGTCGTCGGGAGCACCACCAGCCTGGGCCTGGGTGTGAGGCTAACTGCTTGCCATTGCCGGCACTGCAACGTAGGCGGTCCACTCGTTTTTGACGGATCACCATCAGTGGAGCGACGAGCAGAGAGAGGGATATATGGCCGCCACCGCCAGCCCGCCAATGATTCAGGGTTTGCTTGTCTCTGTCCATGAATTTATGACTGGGGGGAGAGCAATCACGTGACCCGTGTTGAAAGTTAACAAGTGCCATGCCAACCCCGTAATCCACTCATCCTCATCAGAAAGGCGATTCGTTGAGCCCATCTTCTTCGCATGCTTCTCCAGCTCTCCTTTCTGGTAGTGTGGTAGGTGGCAGCCAAGGCCGGGATCAGCTACACAAAACGGGGAAGAAACTATGGGCAATCACTTGTCAGTTGTCACCCGAGAAAGAGATCATCGCTTAATCCTCGAATCAGCCTCGGAAGCTATCAGCCAATCAAGTTCAAGGCCGGGAGGATCTCCCGTTTCGTGCAAGCTATTGGCTCTCCCAGAAAGGGACGATTCTGACAACACATGTGCCCCGGCTAGGCCCCCCTTGTTAGCCTCTTTTTTTTTTGTCTGCAAACGGCAGAGTTGCCCATGCCAACTGGCCATGTTTAGTTCAAATGGCAAGTTGCAAATTTGCCATTTTTCACTATTCATTAAAGGGAATCTTACATGCATGGAGTATTAAACGTGTGTTAATAACAAAACCCATTCCATAACCCCCGGTAACTTTTCGAGAAGAATCTAATGAGCCTAATTTGACCATGATTAGACAACGTCGTGCTACAGTAAATAATCTCTAATGACGGATTAATTAGGCTTAATAAATTCGTCTCGCGATTTCCCGTCCATCCGTGTATTTAGTTTTATAATTAGATCATGTTTAGTCCTTCTAATCTTCGATTTAGTTTTGCTACAGTAAACGATAACTTTTTTTTTGCTAAATTTTAGGGCCAACTAAACAGGCCCACATGAATAGACGTACTTCCCGTCATGGCTGTACAGGCTGTGCCGCAGCTTGGACTTGTCAGTGAGACTTGCGAGAAGAGAAGGACCGGCAGCTCGCCGCGTTCTCGCGCTTAAACCAGGGCGCCATCCGGCTTGTCGACAAAAGTCCGCGCCAGGTCTCTGTCTCTGTCTCTCTCTCCAAAGTCCAAACCACATACACACACCAATTAGGTGACAGATGCGAGCTATAGCTATCCTCCTCTCCTTGAGCACTCCTCGTCCTCCCATGAGTCAACACTGAAGCTCTCAAGACGTATCGCTGGTCAATGGCGCACCACGGCAGCCAGTCCCGGCAGCTCGCCGCCGCCCCCGAGCTCGACGACGACGGCCACGCCCCGCGCACCGGTATTTATTACAAGTTTCCTAGCTCGTGCCTTGCCTTCAGTCTTCAGTCGTGCTGACAGCGGCCATGGCTCCTTTAATTTCCTCTGGTGCCTTTCTTTTTTCTGTGTTCTTGTTGCTCGTCGTCAGGGAACCTATGGACCTGCTTCGCGCACATCATCACCGCCGTGATCGGCTGCGGCGTGCTCGCGCTCTCGTGGAGCGTGGCGCAGCTGGGATGGGTCGGCGGCCCCGTCGCCATGCTCTGCTTCGCCTTCGTCACCTACATCTCGGCCTACCTGCTGTCCCACTGCTACAGATCCCCTGACCTGGAGAAGAGGCAGAGGAACTACACCTACATGGATGCCGTCAGGACGCACCTAGGTAGCCGCTCTTTTCAAATCAACCATCAGATCCTGTGACCTTTTCCATGACCATCTCTGTTACCATCACGACGACTACTTCTTTTCAATTTTTTGTTCCTTCCGTTCAAAGAAAAAGATGAAGTCTTTGGTTTTTGGAATCTTTCTGTGGCAACTGATCGATGAACAAATCTTACAGGGGAGAAGCGCACCTGGCTCTGTGGCTTGCTCCAGTACCTGAACCTGTATGGGACTGCAATTGCTTACACCATCACCACCGCGACTTGTCTCGGGTGATTCTGATCTCGGCATGGATTTTCAGTTAGTAGCCAATCATGGTAAATCAGTTCCCGTTGCTGAGAGTCACAAGCACAAATCGTGTCAGGGCGATCATGAGGGCCAACTGCTACCACAAGGAAGGGCACGACGCTCCCTGCGGCGCACACGACGAGCACTTGTTCATGCTCCTGTTCGGAGCGGCGCAGCTGGTTCTTTCCTTCATACCCAACTTCCACAACATGGCGTGGCTCTCCGTCGTCGCCGCCATCATGTCCTTCACTTACGCCACCATCGGCCTCGGCCTCGGACTCTCCAAGACCATAGGTAAAAACTTGCTTGGTCGATCCGTTCCAATTCAGCTGATCCAAGACCATAGGTAAAATTTGATGAATAGTAAAGTTTGAGGTGGGAACTAAACAGGGCCTACTCAGCGCGTTTGGTAATTAGCTAATGCATGGATGTTGACTCTTGTATCAGAAAATGGGACGATCAAAGGAAGCATCAGCGGCGTTCCGATGAGCACCCCGGCGCAGAAAGTTTGGCGAGTGGCTCAAGCAATCGGCGACATCGCGTTCGCATACCCGTACACCATAGTCCTACTGGAAATACAGGTAGCTCTGGAACCTGAACTTTTACCAGTGTTCAGTGGGTACAGTACAATGTTATCCGTTTTACTGATAGCGAAATGTACCGATATCTTTTTGGTGAAAACATCCAGGACACACTGAAGTCACCGCCACCTGAGAGCGAGACGATGCAGAAGGGCAACGTCATCGCGGTCCTCGCCACCACCTTCTTCTACCTCGCCGTCGGGTGCTTCGGGTACGCCGCCTTCGGCAACGCCGTGCCGGGCAACCTGCTCACCGGCTTCGGCTTCTACGAGCCCTACTGGCTCATCGACTTCGCCAACGCCTGCATCGTGCTCCACCTGCTTGGCGGATACCAGGTATAAACTAACCAATGCAAGCTAAGAATCATTTGATTATTCCCTGACAGATTTATTATTCAGAGACTTGGACAGCGAGCTTGACACCATATGTTAATGACGTTCAATTAATAATCTGCAGATGTTTAGCCAACAGATCTTCACGTTCGCCGACCGGAGCTTGGCGGCGAGGTTCCCGGACAGCGCGTTCGTGAACAAGTTCTACGCCGTGAGGGTGCCGGGCCTGCCGGTGAGCTACGAGCTGAACCTGCAGCGGCTGTGCTTCCGGACGGCGTACGTGGCGAGCACGACGGGGCTGGCGCTGCTGTTCCCCTACTTCAACGAGGTGCTGGGCGTGCTGGGCGCGCTCATCTTCTGGCCCCTCGTCATCTACCTCCCCGTGGAGATGTACTGCATCCAGCGCGGGATCCTGCCGTGGACGCGAGGGTGGGTCGCGCTCCAGGCCTTCAGCGCCGTCTGCTTCGCCGTCGGCACCTTTGCCTTCGTCGGCTCCGTCGAGGGCGTCATCAGGAAGAGGCTCGGGTAGTGTAGTTCAATGAAACGCCGGATGCTTGGGATTTGTGAAGCTGTGATGTGATGGAGGCATAGCGAGTGGTTTCGTGTCACGGGAGATGTAAAGAGAACAAACTATACCAAAGCTCTTCATGTTCCTTTTAAACGTGCTGAATCTTTAGTTGGTTTTTACATTATAATGTTCTCTAGTTTGTTGGTGATGTAAATGTTATTAATTTGCAACAATTTCACGGGAAAATTCAACGAGAGCCTTCGGCAAAATGAATCAGGTTGAGCGTCTTCCAGTGGGCCAGGCTTTGCTGGAAAAAGGTCGGATCTCCTCCTTACCCAATATAGGTCGTAGTACGCAGGCCAGGCTTGGGCCACATCCATTGGACACCAATTGCTTTCTGGGCTGTGACGGCTATTGCGGCCCTCCTCCCGGTAGTGACGTGTGTTCTGACCCGTCCGATCAAATCACGGGTACCTGCTCTCGAACTCGATACTTTCCCATCGAGTGCCCGCACGCCGTCCGCCCTCCGCCGCGACTCGCCCCGACTCGCACGCCGCCGTCGACGCAGAGCCGCGCGCTAGCTCTCGTTCCGGCGGCTGCAGAGATGAAGCTTGCCCACCGCGACCTCGTCCGCAACGGCCCCGGCTCCGTCAAGGTCTTACCTTCCGCCTCGTTCTCTCTCTCTCGCTCGGCGCTCTCTATCCGTGCAGTCCAGTTGCTTGTTGGGTTGGCCTTGTATTGGGGCTAGGGCTGACCCGATCTTTGGGATTCCGTTTGATTGGCTCGGAATTGTGTTTCGCAGTTAGTGCCGGAGGAGGAGGACGACTTGTGGCATGCGTACAACCTCATTGCTATCGGAGACAATCTCCAAGCGGTCACTGTTCGGTGAGTTCCCTTTTGTTTTAGCTTGCCGCCTGCTTCAGTTCTTATGCCGTTTGTCCTTGAGCTACTCGTAGTAAGTGTCCAGAAACCACAGCACCTTAAGCAATTAGGTTTTGCAACTAAAGCTGCTAAGTTTTGTAAAGCTTCTAGGTCTGTTAATTTTGCATGCCTATGATTGAAACTGGATGTAAAATTAGCAGGCGGTGATAGCTGTAGTAGGAAGGCCTGGTTAGCATATTTGTTCACCGATTCTACTTCCATTCAAAATGCTTTCCTGCAGCTCCACACTGATTATCAAACATTCATAATTATGTAGTGTACACATCATGATTACAGAAACTATGATCATAACTACAAATTCTTGGGAATAGTAGTTGAAGTCTCTATCCACTGCTCTCTCTTCCATGTGTGCATGTGTAAAACACCTTTACAGCCTTCATGTTATGGAAATTGTGGATTTCCTTATAAGCATTTGTTGTTTTTCTTGTGGTTTCCAGGAAAGTGCTGAGAGAGGTGGCATCTGGAGGCCGTGATGCCGAGCGTGTGAAGCTTAAGTTGGAAATTGTAGTAGAGGTGATATATCTTCAATCTATCTGTACCTGTCCAGAGTTTCTGTCTATTAGCATTCGACATGTGATTTGAGAACCATCATCATTGTTTATCAAGAGTGCCAACTTTATCCATGTCACTTCTGACATCTGGAAAGAAAGTATCAGAACGAGCAGGCAACACATTTGAAAAAACCTGAAAATTTGCTATCTAAACTGATACTAATTTTGTCAAATATATGCATAGATATTTTTAGGATCCGGTTAAGAAAATCTGCTGTTTTTGTTCCTGCTATTGATTATAGTTACTTTGCTCCTTCGCTTTGTCTGATGTTTTTAACTTATGCTATCAATCCTTACCCATTTGTCTGGATTGATTATTGAGTGTCCTTTGTTTTGGAATGAAGTCTGTAGACTATGACAAGGAGGGATCTGTCCTACGTGTGCGTGGAAAAAATATCACTGAGAATGATCACGTGAAGGTTAGTGATATACTTAATAGTACTTCTGGGTTATAAACCTAGTTAAGCTGACCTCTTTCTTTCTGAATGAAGATTGGCCAGTTCCACACTTTAGAGCTTGAGCTGAAGAGACCTTTTGTTCTACGAAAGGTATGGTTTAAAAATCAAGCTAGTTTATCTCAAGATATGTGAAAGATCTAATTATTGTGCCTTTTGACCGTACAGTATAGCATAGTCCTCATTTTTCAGTTAACGCTGAATGGCTGTTTGACTGGTTCTATAGTGTACAATATCAATTATGTCTTGTAAGACTAGTTAAGCCTACAAGCTGAGATTACCACTGTATTGTTAGTCACCGAATATTGTGCTACACCTTTTCCTCTTCATAAACCTTAAACCCTCTTATGTAGCTTTTGTGTGAAGATCAACCTGTTGATGTAATAGGAGAAACTAAGCATCTCCATCAGCTTCCATGTCACTTGTGCATTCTAAGCAGATAAAAGCTATCAACATATTTTAATTGCACTTGGCATGGCTTCTAGCTAGCTAGCCAATATTTGCTATGCTGAGTATGCTTATTGCTTTCAGTTTTTCCACTTATTTTACTACCAGATTTAAACTTGCAGTTTAATGGCATGATAGTGCTATCCTTTTGTTCCCGTCTTGCTTTTGAGCTTGATGATTGCTGCCCATGAACCTAATGTTGTTTGCAAGTCTTGAAAAAGATCAAGATGCTATGGTTTTTTCTTTTCGCCTGTTGAGATCAGAATAGCATCCTCTCCACTATGCTTATTATGGTGCATGGTTGTGATGATGCATTTCATTCTGCTTTGTTGATACTGTTTCTTCTATAAAATATGTGCATCTTGTGTAGGAAATTTGGGATTGGTTAGCCCTTGAAACCATCCAGCAAGCATGTGGTATGTGATTTTATCCTGTTGTTTGTAAACATGGATTATCTGCTCAATCAAATACTCATCTCATCATCCATCTTTTAAAATGAATTGGTGTTAACATGGTATGTGCATGATACCTGGTGTGGTTCAGCAAATCGCCAAATCAGCAGTGACCATCTTGCACATTTTACCAAGACATAAACCACCTTTTGATTCTATTTCTAATATTTTTTTTTTTCCAAATCTCTTAGCTCTCTATTGTTGCTCCTTCATGTGAAATTAACGTTTTAATTGAGTCTATCAAAACCTATTGTAGATCCTTCTGCAAGTGCTGATCTAGCAGTTATTCTCATGCAAGAAGGACTTGCTCACCTATTCCTCATTGGCAGAAGGTGAGTAGAATTATCGTGTCATCACTAAGCAACAAATATTGATTTCTTTATTCTGTGTGTAAGGTGATAATGTTGTCATCTGGATAAGGTTCTATATCTTAACAATTAGCTTCTCTGGGCCTGATTTACTCATGTGTTTGTGTATCACTTTGTGAATCCTTGCTGCACCCCTTTTATACGAATTCAGTGTTGGCTTTTTCAGAGGAATAGCAATTCCTTGAACATGATATAAGAAAATTAGAAAGATCTTGACTCTAGAGTATATTTTCATCTATATGTTCCCTCTCCTTAAGTGGTTACATGATCAAAATAATGTTGTCAAGTTTTCATTGAAGAAGAACACTGAACACATGTTGCCAAGTCGTCCTGTCTTATCATGGCATCTATCATTCTGTTTTAAGTCTTTTTAATGGCTCGAGTTCTTCTAAACAGCATAACAGCAACCAGGGCACGTATTGAAACATCAATTCCTCGGAAGCACGGTCCTGCAATTGCTGGCTACGAATCAGTATGATAACTGGCTCTATTAACTACTGGACAATATTGTTTTTTTATTTTCGACTAATTACCACTCTCTGTCCTTATGTAGGCGCTCAAGAAGTTCTTTGAGCATGTTTTGCAAGTATGTTATGCAGACAAAGTTCACAAGCAAATGTGAACATGCATACAGAATAATCTGACTCGATTACATTACTTGGTACAGGCTTTGCTGAAACACGTTGATTTTGAAGTAGTCCAGTGTGTTGTAATTGCAAGCCCAGGTTTTACAAAGGTAATCCTCACTTAAAGGAGAAACAATCTACTATACGATAGTTTGATACAGGGCATAAGTCTCAGCTGTGTGTCATTAGATGCACATTTACTCCAGTATGGTATCATACGAGTCCATCTGTCATTGTCACTAGCTGCTAGCCTGCTACTGTTACTCGCACAAAATGAAATTCCCCTATGTTATAAGGAAAAAAATGGTCAACTTGTGTGGTTTTTTATTTTCCTTTGTCCTTTTTATGTTAATAGGATCAATTCCGTGATTATATGTTTCTTGAAGCTGCACGGCGAGATTTGAGAGTGATAATTGAGAACAAACAACGCCTTGTTCTGGCACACGCAACATCAGGTTACAAGTGAGTTCTTCCATCTTTTTCTCTCTGGATAGTACGTGGGAATAGCATAGATTCTTAATTTCTTATAACAATGATATATACAAATTTTGGCTGGCTATCTGATCTTCTGAATTACATGTAGTGATAGCATTTTTAGCTTTATGACCTGCTGGAAACTTATTCTACGTGATCTCAGATATGCAGAACTCTTGTTCCTTATAAGTGGTTTGTTACACGTGATAAGCTGCATGGTCCTTCTGGAACCATAGTTGTCTTAGCTAAATCTGTATTTGCCTAATGACCTTCAAGTGATTATGTTTCTTATTTATTTGAGCATCTAGTTGTCTTCTACCCTTTCAGTTGTCCAAACTTTATGTATTGGTTTTTAGGCATAGTTTGAAGGAAGTTTTGGATACCCCAGGCATCATGGCACTGATAAAAGATACAAAGGCAGCACAGGAGGTAAAGTCTGACTCAGAATCAGACATGTCATTAAACATGCTAATTTATTCATGGAGCTTTCCTAAACAATTGCTTTGATTATTAAAGCATATTACACTCAGTCTAAACAAATAATGTCAGTTTCTTTTAGTTGTTCATATTTCCATTTCTTTCTAATTTGCAGGTCCGAGCTTTGCAGGATTTCTTCAATATGCTTACTAATGTAAGTGTTTTAAAGTGAAATCAATTTTCTAACAGTGCCTTTCTAAGGTTGCAATAACAATACGGAACTTCTCTATTCTGGTGTGATGGATTAGAGTTAGGCCCTTTATATTTGTTCAGTTGTACTTTGTTTAAAAACAGATTTAAATAATAGTTTTATATGCTTCTGAATTTTCGCTGCTACTGCTAATGAACTTAATTGAAGCATATATATTTGCCGATTAACTGCAGGATTCAGCTCGTGCTTGTTATGGACCAAAGCATGTTGAGATTGCACAGGACCGTCTTGCTATTCAGACACTTTTAATAACTGATACTTTGTTTCGGTAAGTTGTGTTCATCAAAAGTGATGGTTGTGGTTTTGAATTAGAAAAAAATAAAATTAAAATAACAAGAAACGAAGACAAATTAATCTTAGTGAAACGGAACTATGCAGCACATAGCTGCATAGTACTAGACTAAATGTCTATATAAGCTTGCTGGCCTAACTTGCTATGGTCTACAGATGAGTGATTTTGCCTCAGCGAGGAAACAATAGATTACTGAACTATCTGAGCATATATGCTGTAGTTAAATATCTTTCCTATGTACATCTAGTACGAGTTGAAACATAAGGTGATTCATTACAAACCTGTGTCCTTCTGAGTCATTGAACTTCTAATTTCGAAATATTCTCCCTATCTTGTGTAGGAAATTTGGGATTGGTTAGCCCTTGAAACCATCCAGCAAGCACTATCATGCTTCTCAGTAGAACTACATAGCCCATAGAATAGAATTTCCAGTGGTAATGTTGAGAAATAACAAATGAACCTTCTGTTCGCTCACAGGAATGCTGACATTGCTACCAGACAAAAGTATGTGAACTTGGTTGAAGGTGTCAAAAAATACGGTGGCACAGTGCACATATTTTCTTCAATGCATGTCTCCGGCGATCGTGAGTTTTATGCATTTATCTTACGGTTTTGGTCTAATTGCTCACTGTCCATTATAATTGATGAAAATTTATATATTAAGCTATTATAACGTTGAATATGTTTTTAACAGTAATAAATATGTTTTTTAAATCTAATTTTCTAATCAAGAAGTAAAGTTTATTTTCTTTTATGGCCTGCTTCAGCCTTGTATTAAAATTGCATTTGTTGGTTGTTTGAACAGAGTTAGCGCAGTTGACAGGCATAGCAGCTATACTTCGTTTTCCCCTGCCTGATCTAGAGGACATCGAGATGTGATCACACCAACCTCCTTGCAGCTGTTTAACATTTTTTTGGTGGTGATCTGTTTGCATATAACCTACAACATGTGTAACCTTATGCTCCTGATCTGATATAGGTAAACCCTGGAAAGAGATCCAGCTACCTTTTAAGATGTAAATGGTTTGTTGTGCATGCTGTATTTGTTAATTCTTTTCTCGATGAAGGGCCCTTGGTTCTCAGAAGTTAAAAGGCAAGCGTGCATGAAAGCTTGGTAATCTGGGTTAGCCTTCTCTTTCATAAGCCAAACTGACATAACATGCTGTTTGTACTTGGAAATCACATGCTTTGATTTGACGTGTCATCACCGAGGGAGCCTGCAGGTTCAGACATCGGAGCTAATTTTCGTGCGGGCGTTGTTAATACAGTACAGCCTTTTGCCGTTGTGTGGTTGTGGCCCTCTTTCTCTTTTCCCCCTTGGAAAATAAAGGACATCATTTTATGACTTTTATATGGAATCAAACCTTTATGCCCAGCTGGAACTCTCCTGGAATCTAGTGCTCTGCTGATGGCCAACCTGTGCCTACCTGTCGTGCATTATTATTCGATTGTTCTTCCGTTATCCTATTTTTCCTTTTATTTTCGGGTGCACGCTTAATTGCTTATCATGATATGCTCTGCCTTGACCATGCTGGCTCGGAGTCGTGCAAAGCGAATGCACCAAGTCACCTTGGTGCTAAAATTCTAGTAGAATACTTACAAGGCAACAAAGCGGAATCTTGTGGTTTAGTGGTTGGAGTCCAAGCATGCCATTTGCCAAACCACTAGAAAATATACAGGCGTGATAGTTGATCGGCCACGAGCTGCATTTTCTGCCAGTTTTCGGAGTATCATTTGTATTTATCCGTTTGGCACGCGTGTTGTCAACATGTCCAGCGACAAGCGAGAAATTTCGGACTTCGACTATTATGAACACTGATCAGCACGTCACGGTGCACGAATTTGCTTTCCCTTGGCAACAAGAGTCAGGTCGTAAGGCAAACACGTAGCTCAATGTTATTTGCCAAAAGGTCAAGGTCACCAATGACCGTTGACTCGAGGTCTATTACCTTCATCAGAAACAAGCATTTGTGGTTTTCCGACTTCATCAGATTTCTCCTCTCATATATATTATTCTATTGTTATCCCACAGAAAAAAAATACTTATCAGTGGACCTACTACATTCCATCTCTTTCTTACACCGTCATGCTCTACAACGTGACAAGCATGAAAGGGTCAAATGCCGCGCGCTTCCTCCGAGAGCCGCCGCCAAAGCCAAATGGCAACGGTTTATATTTTTGGAAGGAGGCCGATCCACGTCACAGGGCCGGCCCACTGCGGTGGTGACGATCAACTTGTCCTTTTGGAAGGAATTGAAATCAAGAGAGAAACCCTTGGTATTTTCGATTAAAGAAATGCTGGAAATTCACAGATGGATGGGCTACACCGGCCGGTTTTGCTCGTTGCGTCAACGTACTCAGGAATCAGAAAGCACTAGGCGCGCAGGAGTGGACAAGGTGAAGACTAGCTAGTTGATGCTACTTGCTGTGTTATCTTGGCCTATTTTAAGCAGCTGCTCATGTTGGGGCGGCGATGCCACTACCTATTACAAGTGGACTTAGCTTGTGCCGGACATGAGATGTTTTTTTATCCGATTGGGACGTCAAACCCTAGTGATTAGGCTATGGCTTAGAGTACCTGACTTGAGCACCTGATTAGTAGTGCATTACGTGTTTAATGAACTAGTTCCTCCTCCTTTTTACCTGTGCAATTCAGTCCTCTTTCTGCTGTACAACCAACACCGTACAGATCATAACAGCAGGAATAACTTCACTAGTAAAAAAAATAGGTAATCTCATCTCATCACATACTATTCACATCCTCGCTAGAGATTGCTTTGTCTTGTGTGCGGCCGGCTTTTGGGCTCGGCGAGTGCGCGAACCCCGGCAGAGTTTTTGCTTGAATTTGACTCTGACGACTCTTTAATTTCCTCTCAAATTAAAGATGAGGTAGCATGCTGATCTGATCCAACCCCTCGCACCCGTTTCGAAAACTACAAATCGGCAGCCATCGCCATGTCTGGGCTCCTAGTTAATTAGCCTATCCATCTCGCCACCTTGCATATAATCTTAAACCTCGCTCACACAAATTAAAGAAGAAGAATCCAATCTTCTCTCCTAGCTTCCTCCTCAATTTAATACAAGCAACTAGTAGTATATAGGCTTTGCCTTCATGACACATCAGGTGCCAAATCGAAAGCAATATACATATGGCTCCAATCATCACATTAACTGTAAATTATCCAACTTGAGCTGCTAGCCAGGCCCTCCATTACACCACCATACTCAATGGCTAGCTAGAGATTTAATATTATAAACTAAAATAGCATAAGAAACCAGCACAATGGTGCCACTAATCGTACGAACTTGCAAGGACCAACTAGGCCTGTAAACAAAGGAGGAGCAATCCTTCTACTCTGGTCCCTAAGAGCATTTCCAGCAGTCTCCCAATAAACATTTCCTAATAATCATCTAATGGGGATGACTCAATATCTTTTTCATTATTATTGGGAGAGTTGCTTTTGCAGTTCCCCAATAATTTTGTCCCAATTCAACTACCGTATTGGGAGAGTCACAACTCCCCCTCTATTTGGGGAGAGTTGGGGTGGATTATTGGTTTGTCCCAATAATTATTGGGAAAAGGGAAAGACAAAGGGGATCTGCTAGAGCACTAATTTTTCAATAACTCTAGCAATATGGTAGTTGGATTGTGGAATGGGAGACTGCTGGAGATACTCTAAGCACCTTATATAATCCCTTACAATGCAAGATGGCCCCAAAAATGTGTAGGCACCATCCCTTCACCTCACCAAGAACCAACAGCGCTTTACACGGCTCTAGCATGCACCCATTTGTCGAGCACAAATTAAAGCGTTAGCTAGCTAACTAGGCCACGTTCCACAAGATAATTAAGGTCTTTGGCATGGCATGCTGCTATGCTCTCTCTAGCAGTCTAGCCTCACCTCGAGTTGGCCATGTTATTGAATATCACAATATGTACTGTATCTATACTTAGCTTTGTACCACCGCCTAGTATACTATAATTTTGTTCCTCTACTGTATGTGTGTGTATGTATATGCAGAGGTAGCTAGCGTGTGACGACATATATAATCTCACAACATTTTCTAATGAAAACAAATCGCACGCACCCTTTTCTTGTGGGCCGGGCACACACTTATAACCTGCCATGTAAATGATTATTGTCATAAGTTGCTGAGTGTCATGAGATGAAGGGCTTTCGTAGCTAGCTAGCGTGCTTTCAGTACCGATGACAATCATCACGCCATCATCATCACACAGCAGGCTACCCACAATAACTTACTAATACCTCACCTACTAATTAGCTAATTGCCTCGCAAAATGCTAACCCCTCTCGTTCACTATATAAGCTCACTCCCTTCACTGGAGTGGCACAGCTAAGCTGATTAAGCGCGCGCTGTCGCCACTCATCAGAGACAGAGAGTATCAGTGTCCAGCTAGCACAGTGCCTTAGCTTAGCGTGGCGCAAGGTCGAGGCGCCAAAGGGGGATCATGGCTAGGCTGGCCTCGGTGGTGCGGTGGTGCGGCGGGTGGAGGGAGCGCAGGGCGCGGCGGCAGAAGCTGATGATGCGCCGGCGCCAGCACAGCGGCGGCACGGTGTGGCTGGGGCGGCGCAGGAGCTGCCGGCTGGCCGTGTCGCGGCTGGTGCGGTGGCGGCTCGTGGCGGAGCTGCTGCGGCCCATCAGGAAGGCGCTTATGGAGATGGTCGCCGGCGCGGCGGCCGGAGCCGGCTCCGGCCCGGCCGGGCGGCGGCAGCTGGTGACGCTGCCGCAGCTCAACTTCCCCTTCGTCGGCACGCTCACGCTCCCAGCCGTCGCTTGAAACGTACGACGCGCGCGCGAGAGCCCAGCATGTGTAATGATTTTGCGTTTTCTTTTGATTGATTTTCCGTGGGTTAAGCGATCTCTCAGCTCTGGGCGCTCATGCCCCTGGCTAATTTTCTGTGATCTAGCTAGATTAATTATGCCGTGCCGCGACGTCTTCTCGATCGAGTTAACACAGCTGACATCTTTTTTGCTTCATGTAACTTTTACTGCTGCGTATAATTGTTCCAATACGGACAGCGAGTACAAATTCAAATAAATGTACTAAGTTCAGGAAAGTTTTTGAACTAAATTAATCATCGATTGGAACGCACAAATTCGTATGAATCTGTCGGAGGTTCACAAAAACAAATTCATTCCCGTATGAACACAACAATTTTCCTCCATGCGTTCCATACAGAATCCGATCGAATAGGAAGTGAAAAGAGTTTTAGACCAAACCATTAAAAACCACATAGCAAAACGAAAGACTGCTAAAAGATGAAGGACAGGTTCTGACTAGCTAATAAGCAGTGCTCGGACAGATTTCTACGTATGTATACAGACGTGACGATGGTTAATTAGAATTTCCCACTAGAACGCAAAACGTTGATCTTCAAGAAAGAACACTATTTCGTGAGAGGACAAAGTTGAGAACCTAGTACTAACATCTGTCTCATGGCACAGTTGTAAAGTATATTAAGTATATTAATTCACTATTAGTAACCGCAACCAGGGTGTTAAAAAATTTTACCACTAGATGCCAAACATTTCCCAGTAAGAGAGCAAATTCAAGGACCAATTAATTGAGAATCTAGTAACATCTGCAACCAGGGTTCTGATATATAGTTGCAATAATGCAAGATGTTCCATTTGAAGTTTATGTTTACCTTGGTTGCGAAAAGTATGTTATTAATTCACTGTTAGCAACTGCAACCATGGTGTTAAAAAATGTTATACCACCCTGATGGCAGACATATTTCCCAGTAAGAGAGCAAATTCAAGGACCAATTGAGAACCAAGTAACATCTGCAACCAGGGTTCTGATATATAGTTGCAAGATGTTCCATTTGGAATTTTTTTGTTTAACTTGGTTGCGAAAGGTCGCATATCTTTCTGTGTCGCTAAACGCCATGTGTGTTTTATACATAGTCACATGCCTCATGGAAAAAAGAGCAGGCAGGCTTATACTTGATCACATCTTTACGTATCACATTCACGTAAAGCGGTCGCAAACTTCAGAAGTTTTTATAGTGCGCACTAGACTACGTACGCTACATATTTACGACAGTGTGTAGAATCTTCAGAAGTTTTTAGATATTTATTTGCACTTCTGAAATTCCTGGACTTCATTTTGGAACATGCATGGGAAGGCTCTTATTAGATCACAAGAAGGCAATGGAAATTAATTTCTGATGTTGACAACAATCTCCAATTGATCGATGGAACCAGTTTGTCGTCCGTCTAGCTGGCGACAACTGTAACGTGCGTTCTGCGGAATTCTACAACGAACCACCAATGGAAATAAAGTTTATCTCCAACTATTTTAAATTGCCTTTGGTTGGAGCGATTTATATCAGTCTGATACATTTGAGAACTAGTTCACCATTATATATGGTCCGCTGGTTCCGTAGAGTCGAGCAGCTTTTCACCGCCGCTGGTTCGCCTGTGATTTGGCGAGAAAAACACTAGCAGGAGCGGCTGGCACTTGGGCGAGCCAAATCATGGGCGTTGATCCAAACGGCAGCGCATCACCCAGTCAATGACCTTTTCTTTGGTAGGGCAACTCTGGGTACCAAACCAAACATACCATCTTTTCAGGAAAAAAGTCTAAATTACCCCCTCAACTATGGTCAAAAGTCTAGTTAACCCCTTAAACTATATTTTGGTTCAATTTACTCCCACAACTTTTGCCAATTGATACAATTTACCCCTTAGTAAGATTTGTCTTTTTTATTTTATCCATGCACAAATAGAGTTTTGAGTTCAAATTTTGTGAGATGACAGAGAACATCGTGTATTATATTAAAAACATATCATATAATTTTTTGTACTTAAATTTGTACAGTTTATGATTAATTTATAATTAGATGTACTAGCCTATTAAAATAATACTGAAAAATCATAATATATTTTTCTAACATATTATATGATGTCGACTATTACACCGCAAAATTTGAACCTAAAACTGTATTTATACGTGGAGATACAAAAAAGACAAATTCAATTGAGGGGTAAGTTGAACCAATTGATATAGTTTAGGGGGTTATTTGAACCAAAAAATAATTCAGAGGGTTATCTAGACTTTTTTTTGGTTATAGTTGAAGGGGGTAATTTAGACTTTTTCCTATCTTTTCAGGTTACTGTACACAGTAATACTCTAGCTCATCAAGTAAAGGTAATTAGTGATATCTCAAAGGTAGTTCAAAATTAAACAAATAATATTACAACAAAGTTAACGTTTTATAGTTTATCATGTGCAGTGGTGATCTTTTTTTTTCTTCTCTAAACTCAAAAAAAAATAGCCAGCAATATCTTCAGGCAGATATGGTCATACAAAAATAAAGTCAAATTAACTCACTATTTGTAGATGAAGCTTTTTTAAGTTATTATGAGTGGCCATATGCTTATAAATAATTAATCTAGTATTTATTATCATATCTAGCCGACATTTTTTTGTGTAACATTTCTTTCATAATTGTTAGGATACAACAGCAATAAAGTATTGTTGTGGCCAACTATATATTATGACGGGTGAGAGGACCAAAGCCATAGAAATGTTTAAAATCACACCGTTGTGCATGTATATAAATAAAGAAATGGATCTTGTCAAAACCCTCTCTACATTGAATATGCAGTTTTCTGTGGCGGCATATATCAATATAACTTTTAAAAAGCGGTGATTACCAGCTGTACATTATACACACACATGACTACTCAAGTACAAAAGCTATATATTCATCTCTTGGAAAAGAGAAGGAAACCCTGGAATGAATTTACTTATCTGCTCCTAATTTCAAGAAATGTGAACTGCATTGACACCAATTATTAAATCCCCCCTCTACCACTTACCCAAAATAATATTTTGTTAACTTAGTACTTATGTTCTGTATTGCACAGGCTTATGATATATCCTCACAGTGGACTTATTTTGCAACAATGGTGTCTCCTATGAGCTAGTTCCCTAACAAGAAAAAAGAGAGCTGTCCACATGATATTCTTATTCTTCAACACAAAGAAATTATTTTCATACTTTCATCCTTTGGTTTCTTTGTAAGGAGATATCAATAAAATTTAATCTTCTTAGCCTAGTCACCAGGTTTATTCTAATGTTGCATTTACTTGACCATGTCTGATATCTACCCAGCATCATATACTACAGTTAAGAAAATACCTTATAATTTTTTCACCAAACTTCTTATTTTGCTCAATGCATATTTTGTTCTTGCTTGACTAAAATGTTCTTATTTCAATAATAAATACAATGTGCTTATTATGAACTGATTAAACTTTGGCATGCAGGAAAATGAACTTCATATAATTGACATCTGCTAATTAAAGTGATTTGATATTTATATATCTCTGTTCAATTTGTATACTGGACATCCATGTAGTGCAAGAGATAAAAACATAGGAACTGGTAAGTTGTATACATGCATGTATAAGTTGACAGAGCAGATCAGGAAAAAATGAATATGCGCCATTCGTATAGAAACTTCCTAATTTAAGGAAATAGTAGACAATCTTGATCTACCACCATTATTAGCTGGCAACATATTGTTTCTATGTATATTTATGTTAATGGAAGATGACTAAATTGTAGCTAGCAAATTATTAGTACAGCTAACCTTGTGGGCCAATTATGAATTGGCAGATTGCAAAATGACCTTAGCCGTTTATTCAGGTACCTTTTTGGTGTTAGTACTGATTTAGCTGTTCGAATTGGACGGCCATCTTACCTTAATTAAGTGTAATGCACACAGCGCATAGCGTGTCTAGATATTGGAACTGTATCTTTTTTGTCACACATATGAACATGCATCCATTTTGATTGCCAACACTGAGCACACTTAATTAAAATTGTCCCAGAAACAAAATATATAGCGCCCAAGAACACCCAAAAGAGAAAATCAATTAAATTAATTTTATCTTCAAAAATAGATAAACAGTATGGATAATTTTTTCACATAAAAATCAATAGAAAGACCATATGTGCAAATAGAAATCAAAGAAAATAGATATAAAGGAGGAGGAACCTATAGGGAACCTTTGTGAATGCAATGCCTGACAAATAAATATAGTTTTGATAAGGTTTGCATGGGTATGCTTAACCTACCCAATGGCACCAAATTTGCACAGATTACTTCTCTTTTGATCAACTGTAACAAAGAGAAGAAGCCAGTATTAAGCCTTTCAGATTCTTACCTCATAAAAATGCAACAAAGGCATGTGTCGAAGACAACAACCAAGAATAACACACGAGAAAAGAACCAAAGAGAAAAACTATAGCATCAAGTACACAGAATACTCTTTAGAGCCGGTGGCACCTAAAAAGGAACTGCGGGATCATTAGTTGGCGTAGTTGATGGAAGGTGAGGACGAAAAAAAGAAGTATTTCCCAAGGAAAAAACAAAAGGGAGCTAGGCCCTTTAATCAAAAGATGCTAACTGCCTGTAGAGAGAATGTCTTTTGGTTCCTTTGGCTACAAGTCATATGTCTTCTCAAACTCAAAGTGCAGCAGCCCTATCCCTCATAGACTCTGTGGATCCCACTTTCCCAAATTTGAGAGGAGAAACCGAGAAAGGGAACACTCCACCAAACCAATTGAACATAACCACCATCCTAGCACTCCAATTACACAAGGCAACAACTAGCTAGAGCATCATCTAGCTAGTTGTCTCTCCCACACCCAGTAATGGGAGAGAGAGAGAGAGAGAGAGATACACACACATGTGCAGCAGCATACGCTACAGAAAGAGCTAGCTACCACAGCTAACTCAATCAGCCATCTAGCTCTAGAAGAAGAAAAAAAGAATCCGAAATATGCATGCATCATGCATTCATGCAACCACTCATGGTAAAGGTTCTTATGTCATGCTATGAGTAATTACCTTCTTCCTCATTCAGATAGACCTACATAAAAGTGAAAAATTGACAGGCAGACAAGTGCGTGTGTATATAAAAGCTACCTACATGTGTAGCTAGCTACAAAAGATACATGATATGGTTCCACAACCCACAAACATATACGAGTATCAATCATCTGACCCAACAAGAAGTACTGCGCTAGCTTATATGTATATGTGACTCCATTCTTCATCAATTCTCTCTATATATGTTACAATTAATTACCTCAATAATCTCCCTCCAATCGCTTGGTGTGGTTCCTCTTCCATGTGTTCCCAACCTATACACCTACTAATAACCTTACCAACTAAACAATATGTACCAACAATAATCCCTCCCTTCAACAATCTCCTATCTTAATAATCATGCATCGATCTCATGTGCCACCATGAACAAGAGATATGCGATGATCTAGATACAAACAGCAGCAGCGGCAACATATATATGATCGAACGGTGCAAGAACAAGAATTAATTAACCATACCATGCGGTATTAATTAATTACTGGTTCGATCATTGGCCGGAGAAGAGGTCGACGAGGTTCTGCATGAGCTGCACCTGCGCCCGCAGGCATCGCACGTAATCAGCGGTCTCGTCGAGGAGGCTGCAGTACTCCATCTCGGTGCCGCCGGGGACCAGCCGCCGGAGCGCGTCGGCCCTCGCCGGCTCCCCCGCCTGCCGTGGAGGCGGCCCGCCCCTGGCCACGGCCGCCGCGGACGTCTCTCCTCCGGTGGTGGCGGAGACGACGATGCTTCTGCTGGTGACGCCGGGTGGAGGCGCTGGCGCTGCAGGTGGGGCGGCGGAGACGCGCCTCCGCAGCAGGACCGCGTGCCTCGACCTCATCGCCCTGCGCACGCGCACCTGGCGGAGCAGCGCCTGCGTCCACGCGCGGCGCGGGTTGGCGGCGCGCGCCATGGACGAGTAGGCCGCGCGGCGGATGTTGCGCGAGCGGCGCGGCACGGGGGTGGCACTGTGGATCCGGGCCAGCGCGCGGAGGAAGTGGAAGGCCAGCATGCGCTTGGACGGCGACGACGACGCCGATCCCGAGGCCGGGGCCGGGGCGGCGGCGAGGCGGTTAGGGTTAGGGTTTGGCGGCGGGGGAGGAGGCGGTGGTGGGCGCGCCGTTCTCTTCCGTGCCATGAAACGGCGCGGAGAGCACGAGAGGGGAACAGGGAAGGGTGGAGGATCAAGAGAGAGGACTCCGGGGGAGGCGGGCGCGTCGCTTAAAAGGCAGGAGAGGAGGGCGTCGTGGGAGGCAGGAGAGAGGAAGGTGAGAGCGAGAGCAGCAGCCAGCGAGAGAGGGATCGAGGAGGGAAGGGGAGTTAAGGTCGGGGAAGATAGGGTGGGGAGGAGAGAGAAAGGGAAATTTGGGCTCTGACACACAGGATCAGGAGAGGGGCCTGCCTGCCTTTTGTGCTGTGCCGTGCATGATCTTCTACTCCCTGTTAGAGAGAGAAAGTGTGAGAGAGAGAGAGAGGGAGGGAGAGGAACACGGCTCTGACACAAATGTCCTCAGCAAGATCCTGTGTCCTATAATACCTAGTTGACAACGAGAGACAAAAGGAGGCAGCAGGAGAGAGAATGGGGTTATTTTTCTCGTCTGGTGCAAGATGAAACAGGCCGGTAGAGAGAGAAAGAGAGAGAGAGGGCCGGGTAAGGAGAGAGAATAAGAACAAGTGAAAAACTCCCCACTCCTGCATGTGGAGTCGTGTTGAGGGAAGATGGGCAGGATATAGGTGCTGTTTGGTTTCCTAGCAATGCTAGAATCTAGCATCTAGCACGGAGGGAATCTTTTTGCATGGAGTACTAAATGAAGTCTATTTGCAAAACCTCTTCACGGATGAGCGTAACTTTTCGAGACGAATCTAATGAGCCTAATTAATCGATGATTAGCTACAGTGATGCTACAGTAACCATCCTCTAATCATCCTCTAATCATACGGTCAAAGGTCTCATTAGATTCTTCAGGGTTCCTAGTGCAGGAGTTCTGGAGTTAGTTTTGTAAAATACCTTTAATTAGTGGTCAAAGTTGGCTTTTCTAGCATTGCTAGGAAACCAAACGGGGCCAAAAGCACTTTGGTCGGACCGCGGTCAGATGAACAATCATTCCTGGAAGATCTAATTTTCTACTGTTCCTTCCCCTCCTTGTTAACCCCATTGACAGGCAGGATCATCTCTCGTAATCGGCACTCTGCAAATTGTCCACGCATTATCAATGGCGTGATTAGGAAACGCTAGCTCCACTCAAAAGCTCCCCTTTTTGCACAATTATTATGGCAAATTAAATCCAGTAGCCACCGATGACGATCACGTTGCTGTTGCTGTTATTGGTCGATCACGTAACGTTACCAACGGAAAACGGAAAGCTAAGTGTAGTTGTGATCGGTAATGATGATGATGCATGGGTGCGTGGTACGCGCTTGATTTGGTGCTCGACGACGGATCGGACGGGAGATAGATGAAGCAACAAACAAGCCAAGGCACCATGAGGTGGTGCTGGTCGCGGAACACATGGCGTCGCGTGCACTTTTGCCAGCGGATACGGGGCGAGTAACATGCGCGCACGCCGAGGGCCGTCGTCCCGTTTCCGTTAGGCCGGGGGACGGGTGCAGCGGCAGACCAGAGCATAGCATAGCAGCCTGGGTGACAACCAGGCAGACGTCATCACGGCTCATTTTTTAGAGAGGGAATAAGGGCATGTTTGGATCCGCTCCGCTCTACGTTTTTTTTAGTTCTGCTCTAACAATTTCAAGCCAAACATCACCAGCTCTATGTTTTGCAGCTCCACGAAAAACGTGGATCTAGAGGCCAACTCCACGTTTTTTGTGAAGCTCCTCAAGAGGAGCTCCACGTTTTACAACTCCATGATGGATCTGCTCTATGGTGAAGTTGGTGGAGTGGAGCTGTATGGATCTGATCCAAACAGGCCGAGAGTGGTGGTGGGTTGGAGAAGAGAGAGAAGGAGGGGGCGAAGTGGTGGGTGGTGGGGCCGGGCGTTGCAAACCACCACATGAGCGCACATGGGGTGCCTGGCCCACCTGGAACCGATGGATGGATGGACGGATTGGCCGGCGAGAAGAGAGAGAGATACTCCTACTACATGCTGCTCTACTAGGCAGGAGAGGGAGAGAGAGAGAGAAACAAATAAGAAAAAGGCTTGCTACACCACCAGCTGCTGCATGCCGAGCTATAACGACTCTTTTCCTCTCTCTCTCTCTCTAGCTAGCCGAGCAGAAGTACCACCGCTAGCTCCACTGCATTTCTTCTTTTCTTTTTGAATAAAACTGCACAGTCTCCACTACATTTCTACTGCTACGTGTGTAATAGCAGAGCGAGCAATAATCCTGGTGGTGCTGGGCGCAGGCGCGGCGCCGCTCATAAACCCCGCCCCTTTCACTGGCGACGGCCGGCGAGCGGACAACGATCGGATCCGTGTGGTATTTGTTAGTTCCAGTCGATTTGACAGCGATCCGTCACAAATTCTAAAAAGCCCGGCCGGCGCAGCATCAGTACATGTCGGTCGATGAATCGATCCATGGGCGGCCTGCGAGTGCTGGCGTCGTATAGTCGGACGTATCAGCATGTGGTGGACGGCCACGGAGCATCCATCTCCACTCTAGCTAGACCTCAAGCTCCTCAATCCTCCATATCGCGATCGAGGAAGAGAGAGATTATTGGCTCATTCAGCTAGCTAATATGGCGGTTTGGTCCAACGTCTAAACCAGCGCCATCGGCCTCACACGAGAGCTCGATCTCGCGACGGTTAAGACATGCTAATCAGGGAGCGCGATGCTATGGACACGGATTAGTCGACGGAGCAGAGCGAGAGGGAAATCAAAATTAAAGCTAGGGTGGATGGGTTAATGTGTGGAAGGACGGGCTCGAGCGGCGCTCTGGACTGTCCCGGCCGGCCGGCAACTCCATGCCGATGATCGTGGCCTCTCGCTTGCCCCTCTCGTGATTGTTGACTTGTTCACATCAAAGGGGTTAACCTATGGCTAGCCTTTGCACTACTGCATCGCTCATCAGTCGTTGACATGTATAAGCAATAAGAAGAGACGACGACCAATCGACGGCCGGGGCTTTAATTTATTTTGGAGATCACATCATCGATCACTGTTTATAAGCTAGCTATTATATTCGTATCGATCATGCATGTGTTATCTAGCTAGCTAGAGCTTAGTGGTAGTATCTAGATACTATAAACCGGATGCATGTGCAAAAGGCCAAACAAATCATGGCTGTGCCGCCGATGCGTGGAGGCCCATTAATTTCTCTGTCACGGACACATGCAAGCAGTGTACTACTACGACGCTACCAGCAGCTCTAGCTCTCGTGCATGGATGAATTCTCCGTGACTACTGTAACTAGCTTACTATATAATTAAATTAACCACCAGCTGCAAACTTCCTAATATTCAGATACATATATCGTCTCTAAAACTATAGCCTGCTGCAGTGATCGAGAAGCTGCGTGAGATTTACGTCTGAACAATGACATACTGTTTTCTCTCTCTGCGAATTGTTCCTATTTTGTCCCTGCCACACACATCTGGAATTGAAGCTTAATTATAGTTGGAACTTCAAAAATCCGGATGATCTTTTCTTCGAAAAAAATATCCAGACGGTCGTGTTTTTTTCCCCTTTTGCGGGTCTGGTGATATTTTCTTCGAAAAAAAAAATCCAAATGACCGTTCACCACCAGAAACACATGCTGGTCTGGTGGAGATGGAGCAGGACACGACGTCTCTGTTGTGGCGACTGCAAATTTTTGCCGCCAAAGAAATGCACGCACGCTTGCATGCTCTGTCCTTGCTGCACTGACCATTCGAATATTGGTCCAAGAAATACCTGTACGTAAACCATGAAATGAAACGAAAAATGGCATGGAAAGCAGGCCTCATCAATCATGAGGATCGGAGGTGTCCTGCTCTCTCCCTGCCACACCTTCTAAAAGTAAAATTTCCAGTACTGCATTGTCGTCCTTCGTCTTAGCTTGCTAATAAATCCGAAGTGGTTATGTGATAATGCATTCGCAACCAAATGCTCACACGATTTGTCCGGTACCAATAATGATGCTTAACAGATGACATAAACTAGTGTCCAACTGCTAATGATCCGTGCCGTGTCTCTGGCGTCCATATGGGCCATGGCTGCATGGATCATGCATGTTCTTGGAGCTGTCGGGCGTGCAACCACAATGATATTGTGTTTCCGTCGAAATTAAACGTCGTAGTATGTCGAGGTCACAAGGGCGTACGTATGCACTATATATGTTATCACAACTGTCGACATAACTAGGATGAGCAATATTTGATTGGTTTTAAGTCGAGCATGTCAACATTCAATGTCATTTGGGGGAACACGTAGCACATTTTGCAGTGTTCTCATATAAAATATGTAAATACTCTATTATATACATGATACAAATTTTTGATGTGCATAAGTGCTCACAGTGCACCTTCTATTCAAATGACATGGTACACCTACAACTTATGGTAATGCTAATTAACTTTATACAGCATCTTAATTATTATAAGAAACATTTAGAACTCATAGTACTAACATAAAAACTTTCCCTATAACTAGATATATATATGTTGTATACTTTTGGCATATATTTTTCATCTAATATTACAATACACATAAAACATGTTGTCCTATATATGTATTATGTTTTTCAGACTTAATTCCAAATACAATTAAACCAAACTAAATATGAAAATGTGCATAATTCAAAATATTTTTCAAGCTTAAAAAGTAGAGAAATGAAACAGCAATAGGAAATGGCAAATAATTTTGAATTAAGATATATCCAAGAACATTGATCTCTAGTGTTTGATAAGATCGATCTGTGGACAAATGTAATTGTCCGATGCATACCCCTTACCTTCTAATGTCATTCTCGTGCTTAATGTCCAGTTTGTCTTCTTGCGTACACGGAAGGGAAGAAATACATCTACCAGAGAACCCTCTATTGGTACCGGTGATAACCCCCTTCGGTACCGGTTCTGGAACCGGTACCGCGACACCGTGACTAAAGGGGTCGGCCTTTGGTACCGGGTACAGAACCGGTACCAAAGGGGGCCTTTGGTACCGGTTGGTAACACCAACCGGTACCAAAGGAAACCTGACGCCGTGAGTCTCCCGTTCCTTTCCTTTTCTTTTTTTTTCTTTTTCTTTCCTTTTTCTTTTCCCCATTCCTTCTCCAACTAAGACTCTCATGAATCATGAATCACAAATCACAATCACAGTCACAATCACAGTCACAATCACAGTCATACACAATCTCATGAATCACAATCATGAATCACAATCGAGCGCGGGGGCGGGCCACCCGGCCGCTGGCACCGCCGCCGATGAGCTTGTGTGTATGGTGATTCGATTTGTGATTCATTTGTTCATTTGTGATTTGTGATTGTGATTCGATTTGTTCATTTGTGATGGTGAATTTGTGTGTATGGTGAATTTGTGATTCATGATTGTGATTCATGAGATTGTGTATGACTGTGATTGTGACTGTGATTGTGACTGTGATTTGTGATTCATGATTCATGAGATTCTTAGTTGGAGAAGGAATGGGGAAAAGAAAAAGGAAAGAAAAAGAAAAAAAAAGAAAAGGAAAGGGACGGGAGACTCACGGCGTCAGGTTTCCTTTGGTACCGGTTGGTGTTGGCCCCCTTTGGTACCGGTTCTGGACCCGGTACCAAAGGCCGACCCCTTTAGTCACGGTGTCGCGGTACCGGTTCCAGAACCGGTACCGAAGGGGGTTATCACCCGGTACCAATAGAGGGTTCTCTGGTAGTGTCCCGAAATCTATGAAATGTAAGTACAAAAAATTCAGCTGTGTGTTATTATGAATGAAGCATCTACATAACAAGCCGAGCTTAATGGCTATTTACTTTCCTGGAAAATTCATTAATTATTTATGCATTTTCTAGGTATCTTACAAGTATAAGTTTCAGCACCAGCTTTTAGAGCTGTGTGTAAAGAACAAATCTGTCAGAGCAAGGCTTTTCAACATCAACATTGGGCCTAGCTAGCCGGCTGCTAGACAGTATCTAAGCTAGGATAACCCATGCAATGCACTCAATCTACATAGCAGCTCAAAATATTTCTAATTGCAGAAAATTTCCTTGCTCGGGAAAAAGTAGAGTGAATAATGGAATAATTAGTGTAAAAAGCACTAGCGCACTGCTGATCGTTTCAAAGTCTCCTTGCTGGTTTACATTCTTTTGTGGATCCGTAAAGTTAGTGTCCTTTATCTTTCTCACATGGAAGCGTGCACACATGTATGGTCAAATAAGGAAATTTATTTCTAGCTTTGTTTGGGTCTAGGATTATGTCAATGTCACATATCCTTGTTACTTTTTTGAGTTTCTTTAAGACTAACAAAAACCTAATTCTTCGTAATGCAATGTGGCTGCCGAGACGTGAAAACCGTCTTATTTGATTTAACTGTACTTGAGGTAAATTCTAGACACGCATGCATATGCAGGCTATAACTTCAGCTTCATTGCAATGCACATGCGACATGAGCCACACACGTACTCTACTCCCTTTTTTCACTAAAAAAATGTTTTGCATTAAAGTCACATTTAGTTTTCGACTACTAGATGAAATTCAGAAACAAGTTCATGAACCTAATTATTTCAAAGTATAAAATATAGTCATCCCTGCTGCACAATAAAAATAACAAATCATCAATAATTAACTTGACAACAAAGAAGTCGAGACAACTTAAATATGATTGGGGTGTGTTGATATGTCCCTGCGGTCGGCGGCCTTATCCGAGCACGACGATAGACTGATGAACTAGATTGCCTGCTTGTTTATGATCAAGAAGCGGCCGGTTAGGCGGTTAGCTGCAGTAGAATTAATTAGTAGATTATCAGAAGGTTCCAAGAAGCCGGAATAGTGATGGGTGGGTAGTACAAATTAAACAAGACTTGCTTTGTTCACATCTCATAATATTCTCACTGATGATTTGGTCCCCTAAAGGGGCCTTAACCCACATGCACGCACCATGCAACAAAGTAGTGTAGACTGTAGACAATTGATCAGTCGACGAGAAACATGGAAAAGCCATGGGTGAAGAGGAGGCAAGAAGGCCAATTCTTTTTATTTTAGTCCTTTTCTGCTAGAATTATATATACTATATATTACCATGAGGCATGTCGGATCGATGTTTCTTTAATTAATTTGCCCCATTTGATAGGGCAATCAAAGGCTCATGTTCACAACATGCCCTTGCATTTCATCAAAGGCTCAAGTTCACTACAGTACACATGCCTGCCTTGCGTTTGCTGCCATATAGTAGCTATTTGCAATTGGGGGTAATTATCGAACCCTCATGTTCGTTCGATGTGCTTATATACCTTGATCCATAGCCAAGCAAAGGCAACCTAGAAACATATATAGCATGGAGGTTTTGTGATGCTCTATTTGCCAATGCAAGGCGTATTAAAACTGTGATAGATGCTGCCACGCATGTACGTAGCCTGCCTTACAAGACACTTCATCCCTTTCATGAAAGGATCGACCAGCTAGCTAGCATCATGGACATATAATTTAGCTACCAACACGCCACTTTATTTAAATAACATATTTATAACGTTGCATATATATATATATATATATATATATATATATATATATATATATATATATATATATATACCTTAATTTTTTATTAGTTTTCATTTTTTATTAGCTATATACCCTGTGTGTGCGCCGGCTGATTTGCTGGTAGCAATTGCCAGTCAGGAATTCAGGGGGGACCGATAGATGCAACAGGTAACTGTTTCTTGTGCTCGGCATTTGAAGGGAGATACGTATCAGATATTCAGATACGAGTGTCATGGTCATGGAGGCTGTAGCCAGCGAAGAGCAAGCCGAGCCCGGCCGGCCGTCGTCTTGCAGGACGACGGTTTAAGGATTGGGTGTCTGCTGCTGCAGGGAAGAGATATATGTGTCCACTGTTGCATCCACTAGCTTGTTGGCCACTGCACAACTGAATCTAGCTTTAGCTATATACTATAGGGGTTCTCTGATTATTAGGTCAATAGTTTTTTAGATCAGATTAGGTCGATAGTGCTTGTCATGCATTATGCTTGCTAATTGGTGGGCATAAGCTTAATGGCACGAATTGATCAGCCCATCCGTGAGCTCCGCGACACATGCTGATGCCTCTTATTACTAGTACACGACTACACGTCTCGTGCAACTGTTCTACATGACACGCATTGTTGTGTGACACATAGCGCTGCAACTGCTGCTGGCAGTGTGGAGGGCACGATGGAGTTATTTTACCACGGAATTGAAAGGCTAGATGCGTGGAGACGGTGAGCAATCTGGGCGGCTTTTAGGCCGCTGAAAATCTGCCTCCCATTCATCTTGGCAAGATAGAGTGGTGATGGGTGATGATGGCAGCTGGTAGACATGGAGATTGGAGAGAGAGCACTCCATGTCTCCATGTGCGTATGTATGTTGCGGCCTCTGCGTGTATCGCTTAGGAATGAGAATGATGCGCGCGGCCGGCTAGATAGATAATTCATGATCACGCGGCGCCGCCGGCCGGCAGCGGTTGCATGGGAGTGCCGGCCCGGCCGGTGCGGTGGATCGCGCACCGTGCCCAACAAAGCGGCGCGGCGGACAACGGCGAGCTCACCGGTCTGGCGCGCATGGCGCTGTGGCTTTTGGCCTCGCGCGCGCCTGGGCCGGGGGGCGCTGGCGGTGAGAGCGAGAGAGATGGCGACCGAGAAGCGGCGGGCGCGGCGCGGCATGGGCGTGATGGCATCGTACCTGCAGACTGTAGCCTGCAGTATTCCGCGACAGGACGGCTGTACTGTTAGCAAGTGGCCAGCCAACTGCCGATCGAACAGGCCGGCCGGCGGCGGCGCTGCGAGGCAGGCCGACGCGACGTTGACCGATCAGGTACGGTATCGCGGCGCAACCGAGAGATTCGGACTTATCTACACACTCCGTCCATGGAGACGAGCCCGATCGATCGAGCTTTTCTTGGCGTCATACGTGCACGAGATCGACGGTGCAATTCGTTGCTGCCAGTGCCAGATACACAGCTTTGTCTGCATCCCCCGCTGCTCCACGCTCCAAACCTCACTATCCCAACAATCCCGGGCGTGACCAATCATTACTGTAGCGGGTCGATCGCGCGCTGTTGCCGGGCGGGTCGGACGCTTTCACGCTCCCGCGGCAGGCCGGATGACGATGGCGAGAGAGAGAGCGAGAGAGAGAGCAAGAGAACGAAGCTAGCAGCGAGATGCGCGGCGCGTCCGCGAGCGCACGGCACGGCGCGGTCGCTCGGGACGGCGACGCGGCTAACGGCACGGCGCAGGGCGGCCCCAGCGGCGTGCCCTGGCCCCCGGAGTTGCCTCGCGCGCGCGCGCGCCCCCGCGGGCCGCGGCATGTGGCTGACACGCCTCCCGCGCGACACGGCACCAACCGCCCCCCACCGCGGCTCGACCTGGCGAGCGAGCGGAGGGAGCCAGTGCCCGCGCACAACGCCGCTATCGCCATCATCATGCCGGCCTACGACTCCACCTCTCTACCGTCATCCGCGCGCGCTGCTTTCCCGTATCGGGCGGGCGGCCGCGGCCGGCTGTCTCCGGCACCGGGCGCCACGGCAGAAGCGTACACGTACGCCAGGCGCGGCGGACGCCGGCACAATAATTGGTTGGTGGCTGCCGCCCCGGCCGCCGTGTACGTGCTGCACCGGCTTCGACGCCGACGGTCCGGGCCATACCCATGCGGGCGTGCCCCCGACCTGCGTCTCTCGATCGCTGTCCACAGTGCACTTCGGCTGCACTGCACGGTGCGGTGGTCCGTCTGTCCCAGGGGCCAAGGACTGGGCCTGCGGTGTAGCCAGCCGCGCGTGCGATGCGAGGGATAGAATCGAGTACAACACCCAGACATGTGGCTTGGGATTGCTCTGCACTGTACTGTACCGGCCGGCCCTTCCGATCCGGTTGGAGTTGGACGCAGGTAGGTGGTCATAGTCCCATAACACTGTGCAACGGCACAGTGGTACATGCACCACCACCACCACCGTCTGATCGATCCCAGTGCCGGCAGGGCCGCGATTCCGCGGTAGTTGAGACGTTGTGGTAGCACAGAGCCCTGCCACTACGGCACCATCAGGAGGGGGGAGAGCCAATGCAAGAAGCAAGCGCGGTTGGCGCGCCGGGGCGATGCGTTTTCCAGCAGAGATCTGGTGACGTCGTCGGCCGTGCGCTCGTGCGAGTGCGAGCGAGCAAGGCCGCAAGAGCAAGAGCAAAAGCCTCTCTTTTCAAACACAGGCCGCTTTTGAAGTACAAGGCCGACGGTGACGGTGACGCACGCATGATGGGTGCAGCAGCCCCCATGTTAAACCACGCTCGAGATGCACCTCAGTTGGTGGGCACGCGTGCAACCACCGCGTACCGTACGTGCCTCGCATTCTGTGTCTCCGTTCCGTTCCGTTCCGTTCTGGTATCATAACTGAAGCGAAAATTGTAGACGCAACGCAAGCGCGACGCCAAGACGAACGAGCGACGGCCGTGGCAGCACGCGTAGCCGCAGCGGAGGCGTGTATTCGGCTTACCCTGCCGGTGGCGTGGTGGGCGCGGCGCGGCAAGCAGCTGGCGAGGCGGGACGTGGCGGCCCTTGCCTCTGCACGTGGTGGGGCAGCCGGGGGAGGCGACCTACCGACGGACGGGACGAGAGAAGCGACGGCTGGAGCGGCCTCTGCCGGCGATCGCTGCGATGGGGGGGCCGGGGACCACCAGCACCAGCAGGCCAGGCCCCCGGCTCTCGCTCGTGCATACGGCGACATGCCACCTGCACCGCGATCTCTGTCCCCCTCCGCCTCCGCGGCCGGTTTGTCCACCTCCGCTTTTGACTCTCCCCCCATCCATCTCGCGGATTGGATTTGCTGCCCGGCCACGGCCACCGAACCATCATCTCTTGGCCGAGACCGACTGACAGAGAGAAAAGAAAACAAAATGCAAATGCTACTAGGCTAGAGTATCATGCACATTCCTCGTCTGCAACTGTAATCCCATGATGATGGAATGCCTGGTCAGCCTCTCCTCCAGCAGGACCTCGTAGAGATCACACGATGCTGCTGTGGTCTGCTGTTGCCTCGCCATGATTTCGAAGGGGACCGGGGGTTGACATGCGCCTCGGAGACCTGGTCAAGGCAAATGCTGTGAAGGATCATGGATGGTCGCAGGGTCTTCAAGCTGCTGCAGTGCTGCTGGTGTATCACGGTTCGGAACCCCCCAACCTGAACTGAAGAATATTTGCATTCTCTGCTCTCATTAGCTGACTCAGGCTCTGGTTCAAAAAAATCTGGCGAGGTTTTAGTGGGACTCGAGCTATTATCTCCATCACTTTGTTCAGTCGCCATGCAGTGGTTGGAATCTGCAACAACATTCAGACTTGGAAAAAGGCACACACCAAGTGAGGGCACCATTGTGATGGCCTGATGGGTAGAAGTCTCGACGGGTACACTGCTTCCTTGTAAGCACAACCCTGACAGCATCAAGGCAGGCTCGGTCCTTCATAATAAAAGCACCACGTCATTCCAGATGCAAGATTGCGTTGCCTGGATATGACGTACTTACCAGAAAAGCCATGCACATTCAAACTCAGAAACTCTTAATATTGCTTAGTAAAAGGAAACCAGTCTGCTTTTGTTATAAACGTTAGTCCAGGAAATCATCAGATGGGATGTAGGTTTCTTCGGACAATTAACAGTATCTCTGTGTACATAAGGAAGTCTCTCGTTCCCTGATAGTCTCTCCGGTTACAAAAATATCGTCTGAATAAAACACGCCTTTTGCTATATCTAAAAGCTATTGACAGAAGTGTTGGGAGGAGCAAAAAAATAACCCAATCCTTCGGCTCGTCATCAACAAGACAATCCAGGGCAACGCAATCTAGAACATAGTACTCTAGTTGGCTGGTAGCTTCAAAACAATGCTGCAATTATTACTTTATCAAGGCTGCTTTAGCAGCACAGGCCAGGACAGGCACAGAACTGTAAAATCTAAGAGTAAATAGAGTGGGAAACAAAATGTGATGGTGAGAGCAGAGCATCCTTCAGCCGAACACAAACCAGATCAAAACTTTTGAGAAGATGGCAGTGCAGATACTAAGGCGCCATGAGCCCTTGGATCGTGTATTGAAGAGACTTTGCCCAATCTTCTTTAAAAAGTAAAGTCTGCAGTGTCTTCATAACATTGTAATCTGGATCCAGCTTTCGTTGCCAGCCCTGTAAAAGAGGTGAAAATAATTCAATAATCAGATATGGAAAGGGATGCCTATAGAAGGCGATTGAAGAAACAAATCTGTAATGCACAGATAGAAACGAACATAAAGCAGAACATAGGCACAACACTATCTGCTTACAAATGATGCAACATCTTAGCTGGATATTACACAGATAGACAGGAGCAAGATGTATAGAGTAAGAATCCCCAAAACAATCCAAAGTTTATAACACAAACATGGTTAGGTCGGCTTAAGGCTCTCCAAGCAAACGTTCTGAGAGTAAAATTCAGTCAAGTAAAAACAAATCATGTAAGTTACCTCAAGAACTAATGTAGTCACCATGACAGTGCAAACATTGCCGTCGATGTTCACTTTGTGTCGTCGAACTTGCTCAAGAAGCTGGTGCATACACTCAGCTGGGTGGACAGCGTCACCCTCATCGGTGCCCCAAAAAGAGAACGATCGCTCAACTTCCTGTTGCATAAATTAAGATTTCTCAACAACTGCAACCATGAAAATCCATTAACACAACTAGGATTACCATTTGTCATTTTTAGCTAAAGAGAGATACCGGTTGCTGATGAGATTGCCGAAAAATACTTAGAAAAGAGTATACAACAATCCAACATTGAGTTGTGATGCATTCTGGTCCATCTAGGTTGACATTTATTTTGCCATAAATGTAGGCATCTAAATATGATGATTACAGCTAAACTGGGAGAATAAAATTTCTGTGGCAGCATAAGACCAAAAACCAGACCAAATATGCTTGCATCAAATATTACCACATGTTCATACATCATCAGAAATCAATGAATCAACATTTTTTTATCTGCCTCGACCTCAGGTTTTATACACCAGGGTATGAAAACATCATACAAACAGATCAAGGAGATACCAAGCTAATGAGATTGGACCGAATGTTCACCACTAAATGGTAATACTGTGACCACTGAACCTCTTCCACAGCATTAATTTAAGGAGTTGTGAGGACAAAATACAACAACTATATACTTCACTCTCCAAGAAAACAGAATATATATAGCAAAGCAGAGGGAGCACCAAAAACTGGACCAACCAAGTGCTAGCAACTCATAAAATTCAGAGCAAAATTTATTCTTTGGTTTCTGCTGGCAATCTTTACTGTGAAAATACATTTCGCCAAAATTGAAGGTAAATCCTGCGGACCACTTATGAGCTATGACTGCTTTATCAAAGTAAAGGAGAGAGATTACTCAACAATAAAATCTAAGCTTCTATCACCACTGAAAAGACTTGTAAGGTAGCGACATATTACCTCAATAAAAGCTTTTGGATTTGGGCAATTCTGCTGTTTTGACAACTTTAGAGTACTTTCTGCAGCTGTACGACCATCCCGGCGAGCAACAGCCTTGAAAAACTCAAGTAAATTCACACGGTCATTACTTGAAAGTTCAGCGGTCATTCCTACATCAAGGAAGACTACATGTGGTCTCGACTTTATAAGGGTGTTATTTGAGTTTTTTGGTTGTACAACACGGACCAAAATATTTCCAGGGTGCATATCTGCATGGACGAAATTATCAACCTGTAAAAGGAGTACACAAGAGTGACAAAAAATGTTAGCTGTAAATACAAGCTCTAAAAGCTAGTGCCTACGAATAACTATGCTACAACAGATATGTTTAGGATACAAATTTTTATTTGTAGGCTCATAATCTGGAGTCCAGAACAAGAAAACCTCTTAGCAGTTATTTTCCAAACTAAAGAAGCAAAAGGTGCCATTTAGAATTTTAGATGCACAAAAAAAATACTGAAGACCCTTTTATCTTTACAACATATGATCCAGGTTTCACATAGTTTAAATTTCTTCAATTGTTCTAATTAGATAATCACATATATGGAGGATACTACGAGATTGTTAAACAGAAATTACCAGTAGCATTTTCAAGAGTGCATGAGTGCCAATATGGGCCAGGGCACTTTTGATTCGATCATGTCCCTCCAGGTCATCAACATAGTGTGAAACACTCTCCCCATGCTCGTAAGTCTCAACCAAAACAGCAGGATGAACAAGTGGATAAAGAGGTCTTGGGAAAGACACATCCTTCCACCTCCGGAAGTTGTAGATAAATCGGCTCAAATGAGCAGCTTCCCTTGCAAGGTCGACTTGAGACATCATGAAGACAGCAAACTGTTGCACACTCTCATCCAGACGCAACCAATTTAATGTGGGGATATATGTAGAAATTTTCGCTGCTGCATTAATGATACTGAAATCCCTCCGTATCGAGTCCCCTACGCCAGGATGTCTTACTTTTACTGCAACTGTAACAGGCTTTGTCTGCTGATTGGGATACCGGAATCGTAAAACAGCTCGATGGACTTGAGCAATACTTCCAGATGCAACAGGGTTCTCTTCAAAATTCTCAAAAATGTCTGATAGCTTTCGACCAAAAGCTTTCTCAACAGTTTTCTTGGTATACTTAAAGCTGTGAGCTGGTGCTTTTGTGTGCAGCTTTGACAACTCGGTACATAGGTCACTTGCAAATAGATCAGGACGTGTTGCAGCCCATTGGCCCCATTTGATAAATGCAGGACCTGCCAGCTCCAGAGTACGATGGACAAGTCGAAGCCATGTTTTTCTATACTTACTGCCAAGAGTCTCTGCAAATGGAGCCATCAATATACTTGGAGTGAACAGCAATGCCAAATATATTGATCTGAAGATTATGATAACCATCTCTACTGCTGAATATATCAAAGAGGTGATGTAAATACGGCCATCCTGAGCTCGCTCACGTATTGGGTAGTACTCTCCATCTGCAGACGTCTTCTGAGCTAGCATTACCTCTCCCGCTATGAAAGCGAAGAGATAAGGAGCTAAATTAGATCTACTCACAGCCAAGCTAATGGCGCAAGCAACCCTACTCAAAAACGGAGATGCTTTTGGTGCACGAGTACCCATTGCCACAAGTCGCTTCCAAGCAAGTTGGCTCTGAAATGCATTCTGGCTACAAGACGAAAGAACTGAGAACTTTCTCACACCAGTGCTCCAGCGTAAGCTCTCATTTGCTCTTCCAATAATGTAGGAAGTGATCGGACCATTAGGTACCCTCCCATGCAAAAAGGTCCTGCTGGAATACCCCAAACTAAATGCAAAGCATGAGCCAATGTTTTGCCCACTGGCAGTATTGGGTTTTGAGGCAACCAACAGGGCATGAGCAAGCTTTCTGCTCTTCCCTATGTGGGCAAACCTGGGAGTAACATGAAAGCAATTTACACTTCAGCATTGGACAAAATGCACCAGGCCACACGCTAACAAAGTAACAAGCATAGGAATATTGAAGAGCTGACCTTGACATCATGGCGTTCTCCTATGGATGAAGCCGGCACGGCGGGATCACAGGAGTGGGCTTAGCGAGGAGCATGGGGTTAGACTTCTGCGAGAAGAAACTACACCCGCACCTTGAATCCCAAGTCCTATGGCGTCGACTGCGATCGATCGTGCGTTAGAGGAAGAACCCAATCAAACCAAATTAAAGCAAATGATGGATGGATTAGATAAGCGCTGAACTAGGAAGCAGCGAAATGCGTTACAAACTGATGGGGATAAGACAATATTTAGATTCGGTTGGTCACAGCATCTGAAACATATCACGGAACCAAATTCGCTCTCAGAAGAATCCACCCAAGCAAGCTAGGGTTCCTTACCAACAAGAGATCAATCCAAGGACGGATCTCCCGCTCCGCCCTCAATCCAACAGCGGGAGGGAAGGAGGAGTGGGGCGCACGGCGGAGACGACCGCGAAGGAAGGGCTCCTTGGGTGCCGCCGTGTCGGTGTGGCTGGCGTGCTCCGGTGAGGACGGAGGCTGGAGGAGGCGGCGGGTTCGGCGGCGCGCGGAACGGGCTCTGGCCAAGCTGAGGACGACGGTCGCGCAAGGCTAGCGACGCCATAAGGTTTTGCGTGGGCCGGGCCGGGCCATCCTCTGGGCTGATCGAGTGGGCAAGCAGCGAGACCGCGTGAAACGGACAACTAGACCAGCCCGGCCCATCCTGCCATAACACTATTTCTTTTTTTTTTTCCTGCCGACTTTGTCTGACTCTGACTCCTCTCAACTCAAAAGGAAAAAAAAAGTTGTACCAACAAGGGGGAAGACAGAAAACTGCGGAAAAGCGAGGGGGAAGCCGTGAAAAGTCGCCGATTGGTCAATTGGTGCGTGGGTCGCGCTCGGCTCCTCTCGGCTTGGGCTTTGCGCTGCCGGCAAACGCAACGCAACACGAAGCGGGCGTGGGGAGCGGGGCGGGAGGCGAGGACCGAGGGCAACGTGGCGTGGCACGGCCGCGAGGAGGGGAGAGGCGCCTTTGCTTCCCGTCCCCGCGGAGGGGGCTATAAAACGGACGCGAGATCCAGATCTGGGCCGATGCGACCGCCCTCGCTGCTCTCCCTCACCCTCGACTCCGCGCTCCTCCGCATCGCCCACATCGCCGACCTCTCCCAACTCCCCGACCACCTCGTCATCGACCTTTTCCGTGTAGGTACCCCGCACCGCCCTCCGCCCCTTTCAAATCTTTTGCTGCTGCTGATTGCTCGTGCTGAGAAGATACTGCTAGTGTGTGGCCTCGTTCTCGCTGTGTCGAATTAGTTTTGGTTCGATCGTGTTGGGTTGTGTTTGTTCACTCGTTTACAGGTTATGCTGCCTGATCTGTTCTGGTTATATGCTATGCCGTAGGTGCGATTGATAGAATTGATCCAATTGTGGAGTTGATAGAACTTGTTGAATTGTGGAGCAAGGGCTCTTATCAGTTGTTCTGGGATATTACGACTTGCTAAAAGTTGTCAAATGTGGTGGTGTGTAATTAATTTTCATTCAAATTTCCTTGTTTGATGCTTCCCTGATTTAATTCAAAAAAAAATGCTTCCCTGATTATGTTAATATTACCTAAAAACTGTATTGATGGTCAATTGGTCAGGAAACAGTTCACAATTTGGAAAGTAACAGTGTCACAATCCGGTTTCAGAAATACAACTTGGAATTCACGAATTGTTACCATTATTGTAGTTCATATGGATGTGAGATAATTTATGATGTATGAGAGAGGGTGTGGACTCATGTCCTTTTATGTTCTGACTTCTGAGCGATGATTTGCACAGTTATGAATGTGTATGATAATAATCTGCCTTGCTTATTGATGACAGAGGACCCTGAGTGCTGGTAAGCTGACAGAGAAAGTTCTGAAGTTGTTTCTAGCAACTGGCTGTGAGGAAATAATCCTGGCTGTTCAACTGCTAAACATTAAGCAACCACTCGTACCGGTCCTTCCCACAAGTGTGTTTGTCATCATATTACCCTCTGTCTCATTTAGTTATTATGCCACAGCAGCTTTTGTTTTGACACAGCATCTGCTTTTTTGCAGGGTGCTCTGAGAGGTTCTAGACCTGTTGTTGCTTAGATAATTTTGATTACCTGAGAAGATGTCTTCAGGAATTCAAGACAGTGAGGTTGACATTGTGATCGCCGCACTCCAGCCCAACCTGACCACCTTCTTTGAAGCATGGCGGCCATTTTTCTCTCGTTTCCACATCATTGTTGTCAAAGATCCAGACATGGCTGAGGATCTTCAAATCCCAACTGGCTTTGATCTTAAGGTTTACACCAAGTCAGATATTGATGGAATGCTTGGCGCCACGTCCATCAACTTCTCTGGTCACTCATGCCGTTACTTTGGGTATCTTGTCTCACGCAAGAAGTATGTGATTTCGATTGATGACAATTGCTTCCCAGCAAAGGACACTGCTGGGTCGACTGTTGACGCTGTTGCACAGCACGTGGTCAATTTGAAGACACCTGCCACACCTTTCTTTTTCAACACCCTCTATGATCCATACCGGAAAGGTGCTGATTTTGTCCGTGGTTACCCATTCAGCCTGCGGGAAGGGGTTGCATGCATGCTCTCATGTGGTTTGTGGCTGCACAACGCCGACTATGACCCAATGACTCATGTTGTGAAGAGAAATCAGCGGAACACGACCTATGTGGATGCCGTGATGACAGTTCCGCTTGGTGCAATGATGCCTGTGAGTGGGATAAATGTTGCATTTAACCGTGAGGTGTTGGGGCCTGCTATGTTCCCAGGCTTGCGGCTACGCAATGAAGGGAAGCACAGATGGGATACGCTTGAAGACATCTGGAATGGTTTGTGTGCTAAAGTAGTGTGCGACAACTTGGGGTATGGTATGAAGACTGGACTGCCTTATGTGATGAGAAGTGATGCAGAAGCAGGTAAAGCTTTGGAGAGTTTGAAAGAATGGGAAGGCGTGAAGATCATGGACGACGTTCTTCCATTCTTCCAATCACTCAAGCTATCAAGGACTGCTGTTACTGTTGAAGATTGTGTTAAGGAGCTGGCAAGCATTGTCCGGGAGAAACTAGGACCAAAGAATGCAATCTTCACCAAAGCGGCTGATGCCATGGCGGAATGGAACAATCTCTGGAAGTCTCATGGAGCTCGGGATGCTTAGCAATCTCTGGAAGTCTCATGGAGCTCTCTGAGTTTGGATGTTTCATAGAAAGCATCTATAATTGTTTGGAATACTTGTTTTTAATTTTCCCTTGTACAACGCATGAAGTTGAATAAACGATGTTCCTGTATGCTGGGAATTTGGTATGAGTTAACCCTTCATGCGTATGTTTAAGAACTATATAATGTAACGATCAAAAGACTCTGATTTTATTGCATTGCTTGGAAACTTGGAACGGACTTTTTGCATTGTGTTGGAAACTTGGAACGGACTTTTTGCATTGTGTTTGTTACAATGGAATGCAAGAGTTACCATTCCACAATATTATCAGCCATTTTCTGAGTGCACCAGGTTGTTAGGAACAACCATTTTCTGAGTGCACCAGATCGTTATCCTAAGACACATGCATGCACAGCACACCCACTTGATGCTCAGAATGCTATAGCCACCATATCCACAAGAAAGATCTGGCAAAATTTTACTAACACATTATGCAACAAAACAACTCAACATGTTTTTTTTTACCTGGGAGATGTCTAATTTACAATTTCTTCACTAACATACGCTAATTACAAACATTTTATCCTGCACCGCAATGTTGAACCTTCCTTCCCGATAAAAGAGGGATCAGGTACAACATGCAGTCCGGTGCTTAATCAACACAGAAGCAGAAAAAGGAGAAAAGAAAAAGGACACATTTTCCTCTAGAGCAAAACATATACAACTTGAGAGGAAAATACATGACCCATCAATATCACAAGACGGTGTTGATGTGCAGCGCTTTCAACAATGAGGTGGCCATTTGTTTGACCAACACTTGTTGGCCACCCCTTTGCCCATCCCTGCGTTCTTCAATGAGATTTTGTAGCTTTTGGGGAAGATCATTCTCTACTATGAGCTGCTTTGGTCGAGGATGGTGCTCATAGACAACCTGGAAAAGTTCCATACACCACAAAGTTCAGATTAATACATAACTACAAGAATCATTTCATCGACAGATGCTCAGGACCATTTGATCCAGGTAAGACCAACGTCAAACCTTTATAAGTTTCAGCAGAGTCAAGCGGGCAATAGCTTCTCGATGGTCAAGTCTTGCAATAAGCAATGCTGTCAAGCCATTGGTTGCCATTGCTGTATTTATCCGAGAAGATTTCCTGCAGAAGACATTGCGTACAATGTTCGAATCAGTAATCTGTATGACTGCAGACAATCAGGAAATGACGCGTTATATTCTTACGTGATTATCTTCAAGAAAGCATCCAGTGTATGGACGAAATATTGTTCCGGACAGTCTTGGAAGAACTTCACTAATTTCTGAATGGCCTCTTTCTTCAACAGCGCTTGTTCTACTTTTCTGTGATCATTATCATGAGCCAAGCAAACAGCAATAGAATCTAATGCAGTGCACGCCCATGCATCATCCTCCAACAGATTTAAGTACACGTCTAGCCCTCCATGAGCCCTCAACTGCTCTCTTGAGTTGCGAGAAGCATGGGCCATATCACACAGCAAAGGCAGGGCATACTGCCTTAGGGGTGAGTCCGACATGACAAAATTCATCAAGTGAGGGATGATCCCATTTTCAGCTGCTTGTTCCTGTCTTCTTTTATTAATCTTGCAAAGGTTGAACAAAGCATTGAGGACCTAGAGACAGAAAGTAGAGATGGTTATCATGTGCTTAAAAAATAAATAAACAGAAGGCATGTTGTCCACATGATTCTGAGAAATTAGTTATTTAATAATAGCCCCTTTCAACTCAGACTGTACCCAAAAAAGGTGCAAAGCTACATGCACATTGTCATCTTGCAGACAATGCCCTTCTGTTGCCTAGTACCATTTCTAAATAGTCAGATGATGGTTTGCTACTCAAACTTTGATTATGTTGTATACATATATATTGCATACTGCTACAAATAAGGCATCAAATTATGTTTAGTATTGGTACTTCGCTCATTACCAAAGGCAACAGCACCCTCTGCCTTAAGAGCATTAGACCAGACTCCAGCCAGCCAATATAGAACATGGACTACAACTTAATTTCATACTCAAGACGTTTTACATCATAAAAAGGAAAAGGACATGCTAGCTGGTGCAATTTTCTTCCCCTAGTAAAACATGCTTGGATAATAAAAAGAACTGCATACCTCACTATGTATTTGATAAACCAGAGGTCCATCACGAAGTTCAAGAATCGGTATCAGATGCTTTATTGCATCCGTGCGTTGAAGTGTCTCAAGACAATTAGGGTCACCTGACAAATGATTAATGCATCTAAGAATCTGCACAAAAAAGAACAAATAGTTCCATCACAGAAACAAATCAGTCAGATGACCAAGTATATAGCAGAAAAAATGAGATGTGTTAGGCTTTACCTTAAGAAGAATAGGTGGTTCTATTTTGTTGAACATCTGGAAAATTCGTGCAAGAAGGCTTTGGCTGGCCATAAGAGATTTTACCACGGTGTCTGCTTGTGCAAACTCCAAAAGAAGATCTGCCACTTTCTCAAGATACTCACGGGCAACATCTGCGCTCATGGAAGAGAACATCTGAGCTAATGGACCTGATGATGTTGTACTCCCTGGTCTTAAATTTAGCACTCCTGATCCAGATAACACACCAGATGCTGTTTGCGATGCGGCTCCAGAAGTAGATGCTCCTTCATTAGAGACACCTGCTGAAGATGTGTATTTCATACTTTGAACTCTATTTGAATCTTTTACACTAGAATCAATATGGCCATTCTCCCTTCCATGTCTGGAGACCTCTGCATAAAGTTCAAAAATCAATTTATTAGCACATAAAGATGACTTGAGCCATAGGATCAAACATTTCCATGCTACACCTTTTGCCAGTGGCAAGTGGATGATTCCTTCTGTACTACAAACTATACCTTGGGTCCACACATGACTGCTAACCAGACAAATATAGGGCACTTTTTTTTTTTACAATGTCACTGGTGATATAGCAAGTCAAACTTAGGACTGAGTTTTTTCCCCCCTCGAATATGAAGGGAGGGGGGAAAAGTAATGTGTGGCGCTATTCACATGTTCATGAAGAGTGACCATGCCCTATGGATGTTTGGTGGCTTGGTGCTGATCCTTCCTCACAAAAACACACTCCTTGCCACTAAAAAGAACATAAGGACACTTGAACATTCAAAAAACCCAACCTGGGCAACAAAATAATCCAACTGCAAGTCCGCAAGGTTCTAAGTACCTTTGCTCCAAATTTATTGTTACTAAGTACTAAGTAGGCTTACAAAAGACAGCAGTAGGTAAATAACTGAAACAAGGTACACAAGTAATACAAGAGATGTAAACAGTACAGTGACTATTCCTATGGAATACTCTAATACAGTGATTACTTCCTCTGTTCTGGTCGAGGACAGAAGTACTATTGGTCTATAGCCCAAGAGAGTTTCTGTTATGCCTCTTTATTCTCTTCTTTTACCCCAACCCCATGGCCCCACCCCCCTTCCTTTGGGGGTTGGGGTTGGGGCTGGTAGGGGAACTTTGTTATTTGGGGGAGGGTTAGGTATATTGGAACCAGAAGCAACAAGGCATATAAAATAAAGAAATCTCAACGATGAAATTCTAAAACTCTGATATGGTATTAACATAAATGGAAAGAACTAAGAGATGATAAGTTGAATATTATGGGATAATGAATTAATGAAAGGTCCATAATGGTAATATTCTACTGTGGATTTCTTTTTCCGTGAGTAATGAAAAGAAACAGTTTAGCATTTGATAAACAGTGACTCTCAGAAAAGAGTGAAACATAAAGTAAACTGCTTAAGTGACAGAAATGCAGAATGCATGATGGGTAGATATACCAATATGCTAAGAACTTGAATCTGAAATAATTGGCACAGAATAAAGTACCAGTAAATTCCGCCATTATTAAGTCAAGTTCACCATTTGTTTTCCTCTCTGTTGACGCATGTAATAATGGCAAAATGGTTTCATGCCTTTCCAATCCAGATATGTGGCGAACATAATCAAGTTGTCCAGATACATGTCGAGAAGGTGGTTCTTTCTCCAACAAACTCAGTAGAGGCCGGACATGGTCATTTTGACCGCTATTATGACCATTTGAAATTAGTTCTATGTGCTTTGGTGATCTGTCTGTAGATGTCCTTCCTGCAGAAACACTAAGCCTCTGTGGCCTAACTAAGTCATTCTCATTCCTCTCTAAGTTACCAACACCAGCTCTATCGCTAAACTTAGGAGATGATGACGAATCAATTAATATATGCTGCTTATCTGCATCGGCCTGTAGGGATTGCAGGGAACCAGATGAGTGGTGATGATCCAGCCTCGCCTTGGAAATTTCGATAAATGAAGGGTCTAATTGGCCAGATCTCCGTCGAGGGGTTGAGCCATTTTGTGTTACTGAAGCGCCTGAACCTGAGATGGAGGCAAATCTAGTTGCTTCATTCAAGCTATGCAGAGTATTCACCAGTCTAAGAAGTATCCCATTTTTTGCCGCTATACGGCAGAAGTCATTTCTCAAAGTTGAATGCTGTAGTTTGAAGACCTGCCATATGCCATCGATTGCAAGATGAACCATATCCCTGCTAATTTAAAATATATTACAGCATTAGTTAGAGACAAGCATTTAAACAAGGAATGCACAAGAAAATTCTGGAGGGAAGATTTATGCCTACAACCAGGAATGCACAAGACGACTTGCCTGTATTTTGCATAATCAGGCTCCAAAAAGCTAACTAAAACAGGGATCCCTTGGCATGCTATGAACATTTGCAATGTCAAGGTGCTGGAGATGAAAATTGAAAATTAGTAAACAAATCCCCTCCACTATTTTATTAAAATAAGAAACCAACAAGTATGATGGAGTAACAAAAAAGACCTGGCCTGACAAAGCTGCTGAAGAAACAAGGATGCTTGCACCCGAACATCCTTTGGACGATTCGGCTCCGCGAAATTCATCACCACTGGAATCTGCAGATAGTTTTCAAATATCAACTATCCTTCCACAATATCAACAGAGTATGGAGGTCATGAATTGCTCTGGATGTCTTACAAGGCCAACAAGGCACGCATTTTCTAGGAAGCCTGTATTATCCTTTACGATGTTGTTGATGAGCTGCAGAACTGAGCTTAAAATCTACAAAAGGTAAACAGTCAACTTTTCAGTGTAAAGATCAAGCAAAAAGTTTGTGAAACCAAAGTAAAACTCCATACACGGTTTTTGGGAAGTTCAAGGAGTTCCATTAGCGGGAGGAAACCGTTCTGTGTCACATAAATCTGTTTTTGCCCAGGCCGGTGACTGAAGTATACTAGAAGCTTTTGGCACGCTGACAATATTACATCTTCACTTTCCCCAGGTTTCAGTTGTGCTACTATTTTGCTGTATTCCTAAAAAAAAATGATGAACAAAAGGTATTTCAAGGTCAAGCCCTGCAGTTAGAAATGTATGATAGTAATGCATACTTCTAGTCAAAGGACATAGTCCAAAAGTCAAACATGAGTGCCACTGCACTGTGTAGTAATTGCTAATTTTCGGGCCAGCTGTTCTCTTTTAGAAGGGGGAACAGTAAGGATTATCAGTGAATAAGAAATCACACATGCTGTCATTTCAAACGCAAGTACCGTATATTTCAAACCGAAAATAAAGAGCCCTAAATAGTACTGATCATGCAATCAACCAACAGGGGGGCATATTTTTGAAGAATAATCAACATTTCCAGGCTTAAACAACTAACAGATTCTGCAACTGGCACATTTAACAGAAGGAGTATATTATGGAATCGTAAAGGTAGAGACAGAGCATTGCCAAAGCTTGGTTCTAACGTAAGCATGGCGACCCACCCCTTTCATATTGCCTAGGCGAGAGCACTGTCGAAGGTAGAGCATAATAACAAATATAATGCAACAGAGTAGCATAATAACAAATATAATGCAACAGAGTAAGTATATTTATCGAATCGTAAAGGTAGAGCAAGAGCATTGCCAAAGCCAGGTTCTAACTCAGTAACGTGAGGTGTAGCAACCTGCCCCTGCGCTTAAGTCAAGGAGGTAAGACAATGGGACGTCATACACATACTAGCACCTAAAAATAAAAGGAAAATAGTATAAAAAAACATGAGACATTGGGCTTTCCTAGCCTATCCAACTCGTCACCAATTCTAGCTACCCAACCTCGTCAGAAACGGCTTGTGCCTTCAAGGCAACTTACGGCCTAGAAGACGCTTTAAGAAACAAGTGCCACCGCATTGACATAGATTTTCATAAACATAGACACAGTTGCAGAATGCATTGTAGTAGTAGAAGGAAGACATGCCACACCTGCCAAGGGAAAAGACCCTCTCCAGCAATATTGTCACCAAAACCCTGTAAATTTGGTTGATGATACCATCAAAATCTGAGCTAGAGTAAACAGAATTTCATCTATTTTACTATCAAGAGAAAGTATATAGATAGGATAATGGTAATGTTAGTACGGTACCTGTGCATCACTATCTTGCAGTCGATCTGCAATATCAATTAGTTTACCACCATTCATGGACTCACTATGATTTCCTTTTTGCTTCTCCGCAACCGTGGCATTGAGTGCCTTAGCAAAGTCATTTGATACACCATTATATGGAAGTTCATGGCCAGTAGTTGATGTTGAAGCTTCAGCTCCATAACCAACTAGTTTATCGATTGGTGGAAATAAATCTTCCAACAAAGCATCTCCAGGTTTATCACTAAATCTACTTAGCTCTTTTGGCACCTCAGCAGCTGAAGGTTCAACCACCTGTCAAGACAGGATACATTTAACTTCCAATATTAAGAAAATCAGTTCAAGACCTTGATAATGACGCAAATGGCAGCCTAACCACAGTAGAATTCGATTAAAGGGTGTCAATTGTAACCTAAACCAAATTGACAGGATCATGCCTTCAAAAGTATTTTTCCTCATAATTCTTTTTGACTTTTCCCACTTCCACAAGTACAACAAATGATTGGTGAAGAAATTGCATGTAGAGTGGATAAAAATAGAAACATATGTATCATAGTGACTCCTTAAAATTCTTGACTAACTCACTTTTCGGCCATTTCTTTGTGTGTCAAAAGGCTACACAGATAGATCTCACCTTTTGGTAGTCAATATTCTGTCTTCCAGCCTGAAAGGAGAACACATCACCATCCTCAAGACTTGAACTTTCTTTACTTTCGGCCTCTTTCTTACTTGGCAGACCAACTTGCAGTTCTTGTGCCATTGCTTTGTCATTCAAATCAGTGTCTTCAGATGAAGATTCCACCGGTGGCTTCTCATGTAAAACTAGTGTCGGATCTTTATTAGGAACTATGTTATCTTTCATAAGTGCTAGATTGTTTAAGCTACTGCCCTCAAGTGGTTTTAGATTTCCATCATAAAGCTCATCAGGTTTATTTTGTGCAGTAGATTCCAGAACTGGTTCCTTTCTTCCATTCCCCTAGAGCAGTATAAACAAAAATAGTTATAATTTACAAACCTAACAATCTAGTTGGTCCACTGCAGAGTATTTTGGAGGATCACACTCTGAGCTAAAAATCCCATAGTGTTACCTGCTCAACATTAGAAGCAATAGGTGCTTGAGTATCTCCTGGTGTGCCGCAAAAACTAGCACTATTATGGCCACTTGAGCCTTCATCATCCCCATCAATGTTCCTGATTGTACCAACAGAAGTAGAATTTAAGTGTCTTCTCAAGGTGACTTTAAAAAGATGGTTCAAATAATCTGTGAACAACCAATCTAGACAGTACACACCATAGATTTGTGTGATATATTATGAAGCAAAAGTCCATGAATGGGAACAATCAGAATGGGCAGGGTAAGGACAAGTTCAATCCAAGCAAAGGTAAGTTTCCACAAATAAGAAAAATTGGTTATCCGAGTGTAGTATGCTGTTTAAATGATTAGCGAATCACCATTTGAGAAGGATATGAAAGAGCAAACGATGTCGTTATAGACAATGCCTTGTTATAGATTGATTAGGTGATATAGAAAACATATAGCAAAGAATAAAAGAAAAAGGAAGAAAATTGATTGGATTATTCTAGCCTTGCGGTGATCTTCTGTTTTACAAGCAAACAGCCACTGTTGCTGATTTATCAGATGGTGAGCATCTGAATACCGGCAATGGACTCGTGGAGGACATGGGAAGAGATCATTCAGATTGCCTCCACCATCACCCTGTCTAGTGAGGATGATGATGAGATCTGGCAATATACCTCAACAGGCACCTAATCCTCAGTCCTTCTACAGGATGGTAAACTACAGGGGTGTGAGTGCGACCACCTGTTACCGTACCAATGCCCCGTGTACACGCCCTAGGTTTGGAAACTGCGCGTTCCCACAAATGTTCATGTGTTTTTGTGGTTGCTGTACAGGAACAAGGTCCTAACTATACATAAGTTGGCGAAGAGAAGCAAAGTGAAGGATGGATCTTACTTCTTCTGTTGTGAAGAGAATCCATCCACCATCTCTTCTTCAAGTGTGCACTTGCAAGAGAGATGTGGAAATTTGTTAGCAGAGTCCCTACAGCGTCCAGTAGTGGAAAGTATTGAGTTGCTTGCTCCAACCAGCTCAACCCAAAAGCTTAAGCTGATGAGGAAAGGTGGGCAATTCACTTATACTTCAACACTCCCCCTCACGTGTAGGCTCCCTCAGGCCTCAAACGTGGAAATTAGAAGTCGGCTGCAATTATTTTATTTAATCGCGCCCGCCAGGATTCGAACTCGAGACATCTGGCTTTGATACCATATTGAGCTGCATGCTCCAACCAGCTCAACCCAAAAGCTTAAGCTGATGAGGAAAGGTGGGCAATTCACTTATACTTGAACAGAAAGCTTTGAGTCTTAGCCAAGTTCTGGATCTCGGACAAAACACATTTGTGGAGTTTATGGAGGCTCAGGAATAATAATCTTTGTTTTCAGGCTGGTAGGTGGTGAGGTCTGCCACAGCTGTGGCGGCCCATGCTTTTGATGATAAAAAACTGGGAGCAGCTGTGCACGACGTGTCACTTGCAATTTTGCAAGACTTAAAGCTCGGAGCTGGAGAACATGGCAGCTCGGCAAGGGAGGATCTCTCTGGCAGGTGTCTGCTGATGGAGGAGACGAATATCCAAGGCGATGGCAAACTGTGCACCTGACCTACCAACACGGCAACCTGATCTGGGACTTTCTGGGGAGGATGAAACTCCCCGGGAGCTATTGTTGGATAAATTTCAGTATTAGAGTTTCTATGAAGCTGTTATTTTAGGTTCTTTTTGTTTTTATGGTGTTTTGTCATAGACTATGGAGTCAAGTTAGCGCTGGAGTCTGAAAACGCTCATTAAGGGCTAAGAACGCTTTTAAAATGCATGTAGCATGCCTGCCAAATGCTGTGCAAGTGAGGCTTGTGGTACTGTAAACTGTTTCAATGTGTGGTCCGAACTGCAATGCAAGTGAACCAGGGATATCCATGGAAATCTAAAGAAAAAAGAAGAGAAATGAGAGTATGCATGTTCAGCCTACTTTCAGTCAAGCTCGGTAGCCCATCGAAACACCAGCACCTTCCAACTGGTGCCCTAAATCCCTAATGGCACGTAACGCCCAGCCGCTCATTGTTCACATACAGTCAGTTCTTTCCCTTAACTGCAACCACCCCACCCCAGCCTCCAATCCACCGTCCTTCAAGAAGCCACCTCCCTCATTCTCCCCCATCCACACCTCCTCACTAACCCTCTCAGAGCCACCAGCAGATCGGCCACAACCACAACATCTGTGAAATTGAGTGGCACAAGGCCAAATCGAGCGGAAGCAGAGGCAAAATGAAGGGGCAGCAAGTTAAATCGAGAGGTGGGGCTTGTAAATCATGTTTTGGCACCATCAGATGATCACAACTCACAAGAGGACGATGGTGTCACCGCCTAAGTCATGAAAGTTAGGCAATGAACCCTGCCGTCCTCCCACGGCTGACTGGACACCTTGGTGTCAACTAGGCAACGCCGTGACAACTATGCACACCACTTGAATAAGACAATAGACGGCCATCACATAGATCTTTGTAATCTAGCGATAGATACTTCAAACAAAGTATCTAGAGAAGTTTCACTCTGTACTCCAATGCAAAGACTGTAAAAGGTCAAATTGTGAAATCACTTTGTTATGGCCGGCATGCAGTACAGAAGGAGGCGCAAGGAGTAACAGTCTGTTTTGATTACGGTTTAGGAGTTTCAGTTTGTCAGGAGTTTGTTAGAGTTTGTGAGAGATTTGTTTAGAGATAAGATAATTAGGAGAGTTTGAGTCGGTTACATTGTGCAAGTCCTGGCTATTTATGTACGGCCAGAGAAATGAATAGGCAAGCAAATTATAATCTGTTCCTCATCTACCTTCTCTGTTTTCTCATCTCTTGCTCGTCACCTAGGTGACATCCTGTTTTACAACGGGCAGGAAACCAGCTGCAGAGCGGCCGGACACCTCCCATAGCTACCCTATCTGGTCACTGCCGCACGGCCGTGACACATTTCTACAGTTTGATGATGTTTGTACTTTTCAAGCCCGTATAATTGGTTCATCAAACTATTCACTTTCACAGGTCACAACAGAATAGAATAAGCTTATAAATTTATTCAAACTATAAACTCTCGCTTATACCTCAATGGAGTAGGTTGCCGAAGAGAAGCAGGCAAAGCTCGTCTTGAGTTTTGCAACCATGGATGCCCCAATAATGTCTTTGCATCAGGCCTTTGCATCGCATCCTACAATTGATTTTTAAAGTCAAAACATCTAACCAAAGAAATAAAAATCAAGTTCTCAAATAACTTATAAAATAATAATGTGCCTTTTGGAAACATTGCCGGAGAAAATCAGTAATTTCAGGAGACAGTCCTTCTGGTATCGGTGGCTGGACATCCTATACAAAATAAAGAGTATTCTCATACAGATGAATAAACAGTCACTTGCAAACATGTAAGGAGATAGGAATCAGCTGTATGCAACCTACCTGAACAATGCGGAATAGTGCAGGCATCGGCTGGAGATCATAATATGGTGGGGCACATGTGAGTAACTCAATTACAGTGCAACCAACACTCCAGATATCAGAAGCAGCGCAAACACCAGACATTTCAATGACCTAATGTAGTCATTTGTTAATGAGAAAATGATGAATGAAACTCAAAAAGTCCCAAACATTATGTAAATGCCAATTTTTTAGAATTGAAAGACCATAGGAGCCACAATAGCAATGAATATTGTCCTATAATCCTGTTAGCTACTTCTCTGTTGGATTATGAATGATATACGCCGATGATTCAATTTTGCAATATTACTCATTGTCATCACCCACAACTCAATGCATGTGGAAATTCCAGAAGAGGTGTAACAACATCGCACAGCAGAAATACGGTCCCCACTGATCTAATGATCATTGATCATTGTAACAAGACACAATCAGTACGTCCCCCACATAGACAACCTGTGATTATCTTTTCTCTAAAGAAATGGACGTTCAACTTAATGAATTAATGGTAGACTTCGTCTTTATTATTCTACAAATTTTATGTCCACAGAACAGTGGACCAGAGAACCTTCATGCCATTTAATAGTAAAACACATAAACAAGAGACTACTTCAATATGCAAGTGGCATAGTGCACAATAATTCAGCGGGTACATCATACTCAACAACTAAAAGTAGTTAATCAATCAAACCTCGGGGGCCATCCAGTATGGAGTGCCAACAACAGAATGTGTGTTGATATCAGCTTCGGTCAATTTAGTGGCAACTCCAAAATCAGCAAGTTTGACAAGGCCCTAAACAAAGCAGGGTACACAAATGAGATAGAGAAAAGGTGCTGCTGCCATTCTATATTTCTATTGCGAGTTTAAAATTTAAATAGTAAGTCTGTTCAGGGGGAAGGGGCTAATATTTTCAAAGTGAACGAATAATACAGTGAGATAAAAAAAAGATCTAAGTTGTGTCAGTATACACTGCTTTATATTTCCAAAAACAAGTAATAGGGAATTTCTCGCAGTGCTATAACAGTATCATATGGATAGCTCAGGATAAACTAGTACAGGCATATACAAAATTGCTGATGACACTTGTGCTTACAGCTACTGGGGCAGAAGGGAAAACTACATTGACTAATAACAAATCCTGCTCCCAAAATCAATGGGTAGATCATTGAGTTTATATCTAGACTTGAGTGCCTTTTCTATTTTTTCTCATTGCATGACTCGTGTCGCTAAATGTTCATGGTTTTATGCAAAAGATTGCTTCCGACTATGATTTTAAAAACTTCCTTCTTAGATCAGTGTCCTTGCACCTTAATAGACATTGCAAGATTTGCATTTTACCATATTCAATTATTGAAACAAAGAAGAAATCCTGGGAAATAAACTTATTATGCAACCATTAACCTCTTTGGTAGTCAATATATTTGCACCCTTGATATCTCTATGTATGACACCTTGTTCATGCAGATAAACAAGACCCTCCAACACCTGGCCACATAAAACTAAAATCAGGAAAAAAAAGAAAAAGAAAAGCAAGTACTATTGCAGTCATCACCACAAGCACCTGGGCAATGTAGACAGCCACCAATGATTCAGGAAAAGGTCCAAATTTGTTTGGCTTGATAATATTGGCAAGTGAGCCATTCTCCACATACCTGTAATTAGCCCCATGGGATTAGAAGTTTAGAGCTTCCAAGTCAAAATTCACTAGATGCACCTCTACATTGTATCAAGAAATTTTCAACCAGAATTGCTTACTCTAGAATAATATGAAGGTGGCTCTTTGTCTTCAGTGATCCAAGATACTTAACAATGTTTTTGTGATTAAGATTCTGCGTAAATAACCAAAAGATTTAGAGTCCTGTAAAAGTACATAAAAAGATGGCGGTCCTACTTTCAATTTCAGAACAATATAAGCTGCTAGAAACAAACGCAAGAATTTTAGCTTTGTACCACATTATTCCCAGATTTTATATTCTTTTATAGTAAAAGTGTCTAGGGAGAGACTGGGTAAGATGCACCAAAGAATCAAAGAAATAAATTGCACCTCGAAGTATATATCAGTTTAGATAGATTAAAGCAAGGATTGTGTGGTTTTATGTATTTTCAGAAGCTACAGCAACTTCTACCTACACACCAGTAGAGCATGCAAAGGAGATACAAATTCAGATAAAAACAAATATTCAGAAGGGAGTACATCTGTGCTAACTTAACAACAAAAAAAGGCGCTAACAGTAAATGTGATAATATCTGCATAATGAAAAAATAAGAAAACTTACTTTCAACAGATCGATCTCTTGCTGAATATACACCACCAGAAAACCATGGAGATCATTGTGCAGAATTGATAAAAATACACAAAATATTTAATTAGAACCCTAGGCTGCAGAGATACAAGAGAAATTGGAAGAAAACAGTAATGTTGTGCAACAGTATGTCGGTTCACTGACAAGGACAAATGCATCAGATATGCTCAAAGGGGCAAATCAAGTTGTCAGTTCAAATCTCTGTGGCCTTTCATAAAACTTAAACAGTGTATATATTTCAAAAAGAAACTTCAACTTCAAGTGCTAAATGATACATGCGTCAATGCAAAAAGGAGGATAACAAAACTGAATTAGCGTTCACTTCCACAAAATCAATCCCAGCAGAGGCATGGATTAAATGAACAGGTCAGCCAGCATAGCTACCGATGGCTGCCAATCCACCCATAAGAAGTTATGCGGCCAAGTGACAAATTTATGCATAGCAGGAAAGTTTTAAAGATTTAAATCATCATGTGCCATTACTGCTTGCAAAGGCATATAAGGTCTGAACAGTGCCAGTTAGTCATGGTGATCAAACTAATGATAAAAAAATCTTCTCCTCATGAATAATGTGACAAAATAAAACGTTCGATCTTATCATGCGTAGGTAGCAAGTTTAGATATAACTTGGCTTCTACCTCAAGCATTGATGTGAAAACCAAAGCCAATTGCATTTTTCAGGTCAGATACCTCCCTGCTAGTAACAGCCTAGTATTAGTGCTTTATGTCATAAGTCATGTTTCTTATGAGAAGAAGTCCCAAACAATTTTATGGCATATATAAATGGAAATAACCAGCATGCTACCAATAAGCATGCCAAGAGCCCAAAACACAGGTATCACGTGTATGAACAGACCTTATAGGAAGCTTGCTTACGGGTCACATGAGTAACAGCCTAGAATAGTGCTACTTTATGTCATGAGTCACGTTTCTTATGAGAAGTCTCAAATAATATTACGTACCATATCTTCCCACGCACAAGACAATAACAGTTCAAAAAGTCTATAAGATCGCAATCGACAAACGTATCGACCAATCAGCATGCCAAAAGCCCAAGCCCCTAGTAACACATGTCTTTGGCTTCCGCAGTTCCGCTATAATTCCAAATATGAGCAGAGCTTATAGGAAGCTTGCTTACAAATCGCATGAGTAAGCTAGCAGAACTTAGTCCTAGGATATAATCGGTTGAAGCTGCTGCTTCTGTTGTATGTTACACAGCACCACAAAACCACATTCCATGCAATTCCGCCCATTTGCCGGTCGGCACTTGCTGTACATGATAAGATATGTCGAACTAGCGAAACCTCACCATTATTATGTTGAGATCTTCCTGCGGAATGTTCTCTAGCGAGACCTGTTTGATGGCCACGAAATCACCATTTTCAAGGTCAAGTCCCTTGTACACGCGGCCGTACGCCCCCTTCCCTATCTCATCTCCAAGCATCTGCACACGCACGCGCGCAAGCACAGTGAGTGAGAGGGGCGTATCCCCAAAATTTCGCCGCACCAAACACGAATTCCCCCTGGATCCGAGGCGGGAGGCGCGAGAATACTCACATATTTGTTGTCAAGCGTCTTGGATTTGTGGAACTGCGCATTATGCTGCCTCGAAGCCATCTGGTCGCCTCCTCCGTGGCACGGGCCCGGGCGCCTGCGGCCGCGGCGGGGACGGGCGGATCAGCAGTCACCAGCGGCGGCGCAGAGTCGCGAGCTCGCCATTCAGCTTGCTTTAGGGTTTGGATGGAGAGGGAATTGGAGGATGGAGAAGCAGGAAGACGAAGGCGGAGGGCAGAGAAGGGAGAGGGAGGCAGACACTGTAGGTGCTTTTCTGTAATTATTACTGGTATACTATTTTTCGTTCTTCGTTTTCGATATTTTTTCTGGGAGTGAGAAACTAACGGAATAGATCCGGTTTTATACAGAGGGTGGGACCTTGAAGTTGGCGGAAGCCAACGAGGATGTTGCGGGGATAAGCGGGGGAAGCGACTGTCAATTAGCTGTCATCTACTAGGCTACTAGCATCTGCGAGATCTTGCGCCTCATTCGGGGCCCATATTGATCTATAAAGGATTTTTTGAGACGTCTTTAATAAAAGGTCGAAAGGAAATGTGACATGGTTTTGTCTCACGCCGGTGTCTTTGGTGTCAATGTATATCTTGAATCCTTTCTTACAGAGGACAAAAAAACAATAGCATGCCATGAACACTGCATGGCACTTGCGTTAGGACGAATTTAAAGATAAATTTTTTCATAATTAGGGGACAAGCCATGGAGTTCTTTGAATATTTTTCAAATTTTGAATTTTTTCAATGAAAGATCCAAGGCCTTGGGGACGTTGCCCCTCCCAGCCCCCTCTAGCCTCGCCTCTGACTTGTGTGTTTGGGGCTTTATATTATTTTTTTTTTTGGTAAGATTTGTGCTCTAGCCACTCCACTCGGACGACGGGAAAAAGGCTATGGCAAGGATTGGTTCAGATTTTGGTGCAATGCAACTTGAAAAAAGATCACAACTGATCTAGCTTTCGTGGACAAACTCATTTCTTGTCTCCAATATGCAATGTGATGTTCAAACGTGAATGCACTAGTTTCTTTGCTCTGACAAAAAAAAGTCGTGTTGCCAAAAGAAACATCCAGAATTTCATATATTTCCCAAAACAAAGTTGTGTGAACAAGTCACAACATTTTACTAAGTTTGATGCACCATATTTATGTTGAACTCCAATTAGTCTCCAAAAGTTATAACTTATATGGAATCACATACTTGAACCAAAATTAGACACCAAGGTCCACACCTTTGTTCATGTAACGCTGCCTAGAGGTGTACTAGGCAGATCCTGCGCGCTCCGCCGCGCCTGTAGAAGCGGCGTCAGTTTTGGGCTGCGTTTTTTTTTTGTGTGTTTGGGCCAATATGATCAACGGGGCCCATATCGGCCTGCTCTTTTTGTGGACAGGGACGGCAGTACAGATGGGAGTTTACTGCTGTATATATCCTCTGTTTTGTCTGTCATACGTTTGCATCGAGGAGCTCGTTTCTTGGGGGCATCGGCACGGCGCATCGCAGCATCCTCGAGCACATCGACTGGCGGCAGATCGATTATGGCGGGCATCAAAAGGGCCGGCGACTTGGATCCGTCGCCGCGGCCAACGAAGCTGCGTCGTGTGGTAAATCTTTTCTCTCTCTGCGATTGGTTCATTGGTTCTGTGTTTGGAGCTGAGGCGCTTGTTTTGCTGATGAAAGGGAAGCGGAACGTCGGATGTATCGCATGCTATGGCGATGCTGTCGGTCGCGGCAGCAGAGCACCATGGTGAAAGGGAGGAATACGAACATGTCGTTTTCCTCAACGCTAGTGCAGAAGCGTTGGCTTCCTTTGATTGGTCTGGTCTGGTGGGTGTGTTGGATGATGAAGAACGGAAGAACTGTGCTCGATCTGATGACGATGGGCTTCTGGTCACGGTTCCTGGGGTAAGCATAGTTTGATGAGCGACGCATTTGTTTTTTGTTTCTGAAGAAGGGGATTGGGTTTGTTTCTGTGCTATACTGATTTGTATTTTATTCTGTCCAAGGGAAAACGTATCTGTTAATGGATATGTTATGGCTGCCTATTCTTTTAAGCATGTTATTTTGTAACGAAGCTTTGCCTGTGGCGCCTATGTGTAAATTGAAGTGTGTTTTTATTCTGTGATGGATAGGCTGTTCGTCGCATCCCTATATCACGGCGTCTTATCCTGAAGGAAATACTCAATCACCTTGGACTTGAGGTGTATGGCTATGGCATTGCGCTTGAGTCTCGGCGTGTGATGCGTGGATGGGTTGAGATGGAAACTCCATGTTTTCGTGTGTCCTCTGTCAGGGGGCGGCAAAAGTTCTTCAGTGATGAAGCTTCGGCAAGGTCTGAGGCAATGGAGGGCGCATGTGATGCCGCTATCTCATTTCTGCGCGGCACTTGTTTTGTTCGGGTCGAGGACATAAACTATGAAGAGGTCAAATCTCTGCAGAAGAGAGCCTTAGCTGCAGAAACATGGTGTATGCTACTTACCGATGCTTTGGACGGTGGAAGGAACAACAATAAGGCAATAGGTGCAGCATATGATGCTTTCTTCTTGGAGGCTAAGGGTTTATGCAAAAGTTTCAGTGATATTTTTGGTACTGGGACCATTGGCACAGGGAGCACTTCTTCGGCTCCTGCTAAGGAGAAGTTGTACTACGGTGGTCCTAGGCCTCCTATCAGCCGTGCCGAGCAATTTGCTTTTGGGCTCATCGATTTGATCAACAGGTGTGCGAATGTGCCTGTGGCTGTGGACGACGTGGTAAGCATAAGGCACTGGTGCTGTGACTATACTGATGGAGAAGGATTATAATTGGGAAGTGGAAATTCTGAGTATATTTTTTTTTTGGTGACGCAGGTGGCAGGATGATCTGGTTTGGAGTTTGGTAGTCCTTAATGGTGGCAAAGTCGATGTATATATGGAATGCTTTTGGAAGCTCAAATGGTGGTAAGATGAAGATAGCAGTGGTTGCTTCTGTCATCTGAATCGTGTGCTACATTCTAGGCTGAGGGAGAAGTTGCTTTTGAGACATATGCATTAGCAAGTCTGTTTGTATCCATGTGTGGAGTGCTGGATACGGCAAAGTGACCTGTAATAGGAGGTTGTTGCTTTCCTGTTATGGCACTTTAGGTCTTGCATGCGTGTCTAGATGATAGCTCTATGCAGACTGTGGCATGAAACCTCTGTTGTGTAATATATAATGGCACCATGTGGGTTTGGTTTATGCCTTATGTCTTTTTTTTTCTGCCTTCAGCAGGAGCTGGTACCTGTGTAGCCTGCAGTATATCTGTGGTGCACATACGTTTGATTGACTAATCCATACCAAAAGGCCTTTTTTTTGGTTTAGTTTCTGTTAATGAGGGAAGAGAAGACTGCGTCTTCTTGAGGGCCAATTTTGACATTACGTACTGTAAAGAGCAACCTGTATAGCCTTTCCAAAATGCAGAGTGGGCGCTATCAATGTAGACCGAAGACCATAATTTATACAAAAACCTGCATGGCCTCTTCAAAATGCAGACTTGGCGTCGTGAATCTAGAGCAAAGACCGTAATCTACACAAAATATGGACGTTGTAATCATCAAATTCAGAGAGATTCGAAGCATGTCTTTGTTTTTTGGAAGAGCAATTTTTTTCTTGTAGTTCGAGCAGACAGCATATTTGTGGTAGGGAAACACAGCAAGGTTCACATTTTTCTTACAGTGCAGCAGGCACATCCATAGGCCAAGTTCGACAGGAATTTACAGGTAGAGCAGGTGTACTTTAGAGCTTACATGTTCTGGGAAGACACTTAGCTATCTTACATACATACATACATGGTAGAGTGTACATGTTCTAGATGACACTAACATAACTGACATGCAAAGTTCAACGTATTGGTTTAGCATAGTTGGTCGACCATAAGAAACAGCATTGGGTATTCAGTTTTCAAAACGCATTGAACGGGAACTGTTGCAGTCGTGTTCCCTTCAAAGCGAAAACCAAAAACGTGCGTAACAGGGCGTTGCTCAATGCCTTGGTTGTTTCCTAGTGCTATTTTTTGTCCAAAATGAGCAGTCCGTTTCCAAACTGTAGCAGCGCTCATGTACTTTCATGTTCCTGCACACAGAAAACAGAAACAAAGCTCTGTCAGAGGCATTGTAAAGAATATGAGCATGCACAGCTGCAGGCGTGCCAGATCGGTGAGAACCTCTTCAGTGTCAGGGCTGTCCTCCAAGGCAAGGCATCTTCTAGTCTTTTTCTTTTTGGCAGTTTCGGAGGGACTGCAGTAAACACATTGACATGAACACACCGGTTCCATATATATTATGTATATGTCAGTGATTGAGGTTGTATCATGAGAGCTATCTATCATGTAACAGACTTATTTTTTTTGTGTTATGGTACATTTGTGCAGAATGGAATTCAGATTTGGCAAGTGACTGTGGCATAAATAGCTGTCATCTATGCCTTATGTGGATCTTACATACCTTAGGTCACCACTATCTTTTTCTTGGTCTGGTTCGTTGTGTTTACGTTTGAGCCTCCTTTTCTGTATGCATTATGAATGTGTAATTAGTAAGAGGCATGGTATGAGCCCAAGTAAGCAACACAACTTAGCAAGCACAGAAGCATAAATATGGTAGATGTAACCTCAGATATTGCAGGAGTTTGCTGAGCCTGAGGAGAAACGTCCAACACTCCTGACCCAGATTCGTCAGCCTGGTATCACAGTGAATAAGGCATTGTTAAGCAGGGTATAGGTGCTTTATACTCTCAGTTATTGTTTGCTGTGTTTCCTTGGGCATTCACCTTTCCATGCGGCAGCGCATTGATGTTACAGGTGGGTACACCTGTCATGGCAAGCGGGCTGGCAGTAGGTGTGCTAGGCTTTTTTTTTTGCACAACGAACGCACATGAGGTTATAGGTAGCAACTATGCAGAGAAACGACATGTCTGGTGTGTGCAGCAGGGCATACCGTTTCGCCTGTAGTAGTTGCTGAGTCGGAGATAGTGCCTGTAGTGAGCAGCTGTTGTTGGAGTTTATCGCCTCCAGATTGGACCAAGGCTATCAATGTTTGGCACAAGGGAGATGCAGTATACTGTTTAATTGTACTAACACCAACGAAAACAGGAAAACGTGTGTGAAAAAGACAGCTTACATGTGTCAACCGCAGACGGCAGTGCCACGGGAGCATCAGCAGTACCGATGATGCTATCGACTTGATATGTGATATCTGTACGCTGTAATGATGCCTTGGAAACACTGACACGCAGCTCGAATTTTCTCCCATACAGCTCGGTGATTCGAGTCGGCAAGAAAGCCCCAACTCCTCCTTCAGAGTTAATAAGTGTCTCAGCTGGGACTCCAATTATTTCTTCAGCTAGAGTACCAAAGAAGACCAGTTCTATGGTTGGTTCCTTTTCTTTGCCGGGAGATGGTTCAGGATCAGAGGCAACTATAGGAAGCCTATATCTACAAAGAACAGCCATTTTGAAGCGGTTCAGTATTGAAATGCTAATTGCCGTTTCAATGTATAAATCAAAACAAACAGAATGTACCTTGGGACAGCATTTGTGGATGTGCATTTAGGGTTGGAGCACTTGTACTTATCACCGTCTGCTTGAGCTGCTCTGTTACATTTCTCACAGGCTACGTACCACCAGTTTTGATTATTGACGATCTTTTTGATTTTAGCAATGATGATATATCTATTGTTCTGCATAGGGGGAAATAACAGTTTATTAAAAAAAGGATTAAGTTTTCTCTGCATTATTATTGTAACTCAGATGATGTGGGGATTGTCGAACTGAGCAAGGTCTGCGATTGTTATCCTTTCTGGATTAAGGTTGGCAGCGCCTGGTCCATGCCATATAGGAGGACCTATCCTTCCAGCACATCTAATAGTGTCATCAGATGGAGCATGAAGTTACTAACAGCGAGGGTTATCTGTACTTGTATCCTAGATTGAAAGTCACAGAGACAGGTTGTTTATGAGGGATACCTGTCCTGCAGAGCAGTAGCCTCAGGCATGTCAGGATTTGCATACCATTTGCAAAGCGTCGATCCTTGGAGAGACAGTTTACCTTGATGCCAATATAAAGAACTATTTTAGTACCACAATGCGAGTAAGGCTAGGTCATAAAGAGTGGGGCAGTCAAGAGTTACCGTCGAACTGTCCACATGTGGTTGCAACAAAAAGAAGGACAACTGGACCCTGCGCACCCATTTCCATGTAGGAGTCCGCATTAAAAGCGTCGGCATGCTCATTCCATAGGGCAACAACAACAGTTTCTCTGGTGGTCGGAAATTCGTTATGGATGTGTAATAGCTAACATGCCAAAGAAAAGAACTGAATCGAAAATGAGATTTTCTTTTTTTTTTGTGTACGAACATACCTTCCATCTGTTAGGTGTATATTTCTGATTTTTTTCTGGCCGCTTCGTGTATTCTGAATTCTAGAATGAGTGCAGCCTGTGAACACTCCAATGGCATCTGCAGAAATCATGAAATATGTGAGAGACAGATAAACTCAATGACAGATGAAAAAGCTTTCTTTTTTTAGACCAAGGTTGAACCTGACATTCTATTTATAAGCAATGTATGCGGTAGCAGGATCTAATCAATCAGCCATTTTGGTAATGCATTTACTTAAAAAGCTAGAATGTATGTTGGGTACATGCTGCTATGTTCGTGGCAGTTAAAGCAACTGAACAGAAAACATACATAGGTATTTATTTGGTGAACGAAAACTCTACCTGAACAGTATTCAGTGACACCCATCCTGGTTCGGAGGACCTCATAATTTGCGAGGTTGTACGCATACATGGGGAAGTTCGGCGGCACTGTACTGACCTCGGTGATCTTTGTATGTGCAGTGAACCGCATCATGTAAGGATGATCGACTGGGCGATATAAGATCCGCGCGTCGCACACTTGAAAGTATTTGATATAGTACACTGAACCTTCCTTGAGCAACGGTAGAAATAGCTGCGTCCATCTCTGTGGGACCTGGCCTTCCATGGCCTTACCCTGCAAGGGAATCATTTTTTTTAATGTTTGCTTAACCTTATGGGTACAGGACAGATAATAAGGCAATTGCGGTTACCTCTTCATCTAGTAATATGAGGTCCATTCGGAGTGTTTTTCGTGGCTGCTCATTGCTTAAATACTCTGAGAACCTGACCACTCTTGTTTTCACTGTCCATTGGTGGGACTCAGTTGTGATATCCTTGAGCAGTGAATATTGCATCCTGTGTTTGATCTAAAAAAAAGTCACATGCATTAGTCTTACACTAACCACACTAATATATGTATAGCAAATTAAGATGTTTTTGGCAACATAGACCGAAACACAGCCACACAGAATAGAGTATAAGAAAGACAGAAATCTGATAGTTATATATCCCATAGCAGAATAACTGGATGCAGAAACCCAAAGGTTTGAAACATTTATTACAGACTGAACTAATCGACACAGAAGAAGAGCGCCAAAATCTATTTGTCTACACATGCTGTAAAATTTCTTCATAAACAATGTTCCTGGTTATGCATGTTGGTTGACCGTCCACATCTTCGATGAGCACTTTCAAGCCTTTTTGTGAATCAACGCGAGATACAGCAACATACAATTGTCCATGAGTAAACACAGGCTCTCTTAAATACACTCCTACTTTCCCTAAAGTCTGGCCTTGGCATTTGTTGATAGTCATGGCATAGGAAACTCTAACAGGGAATTGACGCCGCTGGAGAGTAAAAGGCCATTTAGGATTCGTTCCATTTAGGACAACGCGGGGTATGCAAACTGTGTCTCCAGCATGATTTCCAGTCATTATTCTTGCTTTGAGGAGTCGGTCACCTAACCCTTCAACCAGGAGCCGAGTACCATTGCAAAGACCAATAGACTGATTAATGTTTCGCAAGAGCACCACAGGAACCCCAATTTTTATCGGCAAACGATGCGGTGGGAAATTATTTATGGATATGGAATTCAGGAACTCAGGAGGGTAAAGCATTTCAAAATCTGGAGGTTGTTCTGTTGAATTAGCAATGCTATCAGAACTAAGATATTCTTTTACACACCCAGGCACCTTGCTAATCATGAAGTCGTTAACTTCATCGACCACAGAATTAACTGGACAAACAATACATCTTTGTGCAAGATATGGCACAGATGAGTAGAAGAGATGGAAATCATCATATATGGCTTCTGTAATGGCTTCTATTTTAGGACTTGTCGGTGAAAGGACAAACTCATCTGGGATTCTAATGGAGTTTGTTTCTGAAGAAATATCTTCGCAGTTAACTGTGGCTCGTGCCTCACCAACATCAAGCACCCATCGAGCAAATTTGTCCATAACAATCTTTTGGTCATCAGATAGAGAAGGGTTAGATAGTCTCATATTTATGGTTAAAGGCAGGACCTCAATATGTCGCCATAAATATGAGCCTAACAAAGATGCCTTTATTATCTCGGCTCGGCCAGCACCTTGAACAACAGGTAGAACTTGTCTAAAGTCTCCACCGAATAGTATTAGTTTCCCGCCGAAAGGCAGCGAGGCGTTTCTGTCGTCATTCATGGATAGAAGGTCGCGCAGGGTACGGTCCAAGGCCTCAAATGCATACCTGTGGCTCATGGGGGCCTCATCCCATAGAATGAGGGAGGTTCTTGCGATGAGGCCATCCAGATTCGTGCCTCTAGGTATCCCACATAAACTGTTCTCATGTATATCTAAGGGTATCTTGAATCTAGAATGCGCTGTTCTGCCTCCTGGAAGAAGCAGAGATGCGACCCCACAGGACGCAACAGCAAGGACAATATGGTCTCTTGATCTAAGCGTGGCCAAAATGGTATTCCATAAGAACGTCTTTCCAGTGCCACCATGTCCTGAGACAAAGAAAGCAAAAGGTTTTTTCATCCCGATGAGCTCCATAACCCTATTGTAAATAGCTCGTTGATCAGCATTAAGAGCAGCGGACATTTTGATCGACTCAGTCAACAACTTTGTTTTGTTATAGGACATTTCCTCCAAGATAAGACGGTTGCCACCTGCATCTAAAGACACAGAAGCTACACTCGGCAGGTCATACGATGCAATAGACAGCCCGTTACTGGAGAAAAGATGGTTTAATTCTTTGATAAGATTATCCTGTAGGACCATGTCAGGAACAACATATTGAGGATTGTCAAGTGCTTTTCTTAGACGATATGTGATATCATCAGCCATGTATCGCCAATATTTGTTGAAGAGTGCCCTGACGTTACCTACCTCGCAGTACACCAAAACTGTCATGAATAAGTTTCTAAGCTGAAGGGCAGTTGCCCAGATGACTGCTTCGTCAAACAGGCAGGTCCATTCTGTATCATCGCCGATCATACCTCTAGCTTGGCATGCCTCTCTGAACGTGGAATATAGCACTCCTTCATAAGTTCGAACCTCTTCATAGCTGGTGGCACCTCGAACAACCATAAGAAGCATTCTTAAATAGAATGTTTCTCCTGTGCTAGGATGGACATATCTGAGCCTTCCTAACTTGGATCCCCTTTTCCTGTGTTTCCATATTTTATTGTCTGTGTCCCATGTGTATCTAGAGGGAAACTGACAATATGTAAGATCATGGCCGTCAGAGGAAGTTCTATTTATTGCAAACCATTCCGTCAATGAACTCTTTTGTGCTTTAGGGTCCTCGACAATGTCATTTAGGTCTGTATTTTCATGGACAATAACAAAATTCATACCCGGTAGGTGAACAAAGAGGCGTTCCACAGATGGAAATTTGCCATGAATTTCAAATCCAAATAGCCTCCACGCTGCTTCACAGCTTGAAAGATATCTAGATCTGATATATTCAGCTATTTCATCCACGCCCCCATCAGATTGTTGGGTGTCACTGGAATTTGTAGGCTGACCAGATGATGATGCCTGTTGGTGCGGTTCATGCATATCTGCAGCAGGCTGTTTATTGGAGAATCGTACCTTTGCACAGTCGAAACCTTTGTTCACATACTTAAAAAGGTACTTGATGAGGTATGTTTTGTTACAGGACTCAACATTGATGTGAGCCTGGTATTTCTTTAGGGCAAAAAGGTTATGTGGCACAACCCATCGATTATCAAGCTGAACATTATTCTTCCAAACAACAGCTCCGTTGTCTCTACGTCTATACAGAGGATATCCTTCATGATCAAAAGATGTTTCTTTTTGAAATGGCTTTGGGTATCTTTTAGTACAGACACCGTCTCTCATGCAGGGACTATTTGGGTTAGCCGGTCCACACGGCCCATGCATCATGAATTCTTGAACTAAAGAGAATCCCAAAGGGTCCTCCTTAGGATCTGGCAGTTCTGCAGAAATATATTTGTCTATTTCTGCAGCGGAAGGCTCGCGATCAGTATTAGACTGCCATACTATAATATGGGAGTGTGGGAGGCCGCGTTTTTGGAATTCATTTGTATGTGCAACTGCAAGGGAGACAGCAGGAACATACATTTTAGGAAAGGAGTTCTACATCTAGTACGATATTAGAACCTAATAGAATAGAGACGCGATGTGAACCTGCACGAACAGGTCCGAAGATACGTCCTTCTCTGATGTCCTCAAGGTATTCTTCAAGCTTCATGTGGAAAACCCGAACAACCATGTCGGCTCTGTCAGTTGGTTTTTGCCCTGGTTCAAACCGTATAGCCTCTACAATTTCAGGCCATTTTGAGTTGCATGTAAATGTGGTGAATTTGTCAGGTGGTCCATATACACAGCAAATAGCCATGCAATCATGATAATTCTGTTACATGTACCTTCTGCCGCCGATGTGTGACGCTGGCAACATCTTCTTAACACCTACATCTTTTCCAGTAGTGGCCCCATGGCACACAGCATCAGATATACCTTGATACGTCTCACATCGTAACAGGTCTTGATTGAACATAAAGAAACTCAATCTATTGGCTTCGACACAGGAATAGGCATTGACTTGGAACTGCTGTGATAACCTCCCACAGCACAAGGCAGGGTTGGGCTCACCCTTACGGTAGTGCATCTCGTATGCGTAGAATTCGAACATGGATACATTATCTCTTCCCGCAGTGGTGCCTTCAATTTCTTTCAGTTTGATACCAGGATGGTAACCGGCATCCCCATATGGAAACAGGAGAGGGTACTGCAGTGACATGAGGGCTGGATGGATAGGCGAAATATGCTTAAACTTGGCTGCATGTGACTCCACAACGATATCAAAAGAAGACACGTTAGGAGTCAAACCACCGATAAGCAAACCCGCTAGCTCAGAAGCAACAGGCAAAGAGTATCGGTCACCATGTTTATCGATGGTGCCTAACAGTCTGATGGAGACTTCAGGAGCAGTGGGTGAGAAGAGCCGGTCTCGCGCCATTCTAAACTGACGCACCAAAGGGTTGCAGCCGTCAAGCATTTCAATGAGGCTTGCAACTATATCAGAATCTGGTTTGTCATGTCCCTCTGAAGATGTAATCGCTAGCCTATTTTGCAGTTCATTAGCAGTATCGTATATATATAGCTGAGCGTACTTTGGCCGTTTTCCGGAGGGTGGAATAAGAGATCCAATACGGTGATGCACCACACCATTTATTCGGAAAACATACGGACCATGGCCAGTGTTAATGGAATTGTCGACATGCACACCAAGAGATGTAAACGCAAACAAAGAATTATACTGTCTGATCATCCGCATGAATTTACTACAGCGCCTGCCACCGTCAAAGCAAATCAATTCCTTGAGTGGAGGCGGCATAGGTCTATGTTTTGGCAGCGACACACGTCCCGAGCGACAACACTGAGTGTAAGAAAGTTTAGATCGATTACTGCGGCCCTTTAACCTTTCATCATACCAGAATACAGCTGAGCAATACTCACAAACATAATCTGGGCCACCATAATAGGACCGTTCAGAGTACCTAGCTGAACGCGATGATCCCCAAAGAAAAAAAAAGGCACACAATCAGGCAAATCACACACAGAAGCATAGGAAACACTCAGAATGAGCCACTGCTAAGTTGGTGCGCTGTACCTTTTAACATATCAATGTATTCAGTGGGGAATGCCCTAGCAGTTTCCACATAAGGAGCACGGCAAATTCGATCTACAAACAAACGGTCACAAAGACAATACTAAAAAAAAATACTTGATAAAACTAAGACGTACAGACCTTGTATGGCTAAGGCCTTAATCTTGTTACGTCTCATTCGCTCAGCACGGTTTGTATCGGACTCATATTTGCCAAAGGACAGAAATGGTCGCCTGTGAGGATAGTTAGGATTATTTTTCTACTGTATGAACTGTATGGAATAGAATTTTTTTTTGCTGTAAATGAGGGGGACCAGCAATACTAACGCACTACACGTAGCCAGCCTGAGGCCGAGGATGAATTCTGCGTGGCCGAGACCGAATGGCGAACTGATAAAGGTGAACGACACGACTGAGGTACAGAATGATGGCATGGACGTAACATAATCGAGCAGCTAGACGTGAAGGCGATGACTCATCGCTTGCGCTAAAATTCCGCTGTGCAGGTGCACGTGTACCACCTTTCCTCTTAGCAGGCATGGCAGCGAGGACACCTACGGAATTAGAACACATGCCGGCACACAAAAATGTGAGGGTGGAACACAGAAGGTGTCTTATTTTGCCTTCCTATAAAAGCAGTAAAAACACAAGGGCTGTTGCAGGCAGCAGCACGCATGGTAGACATATGAAACAAAACACCAAGTCAGTAGCACTCAAGCTACGTAAGAGGAAGACCATAACTACTGCGGGCAACAGCAGACAATACAGGTAGAAGCCAAAAAAACATCCATTATCTCTTACGACAAATCTGCGGGCAAGACCTTTTTTCAGCCGTGCCTAGGGTGGTTGAGGCATGCAGAGTAGGTCAAAGCCCACAACGCCCAATTTGAGAACATTCTAAATACAACGTACCACAGGACGTCAAAGCTAATAAGAAGGCATCTATAAACGAAAATTGTATGTAAGCAACTCTAAGAACGGCAGGCCAAATACACAGTCCAGTCGCAATCACTGGCCATACGATAAACCAAAAACATGCCTAAGCAGAGGTAATAGCAAGGAGCACATAAACAAACAAAGGAACGCAAAAAATAACAACATGACCAAACAAACCTGGGAACCCAGCTGTTGACTATAGGAAACGATTGCAAACCACCAAGGCCAGCAGAATATATGTGGAGATGGTACCTAAACAGGCATCAAGAAACGATGAGTGAACCTGAAGGTGGCACAGCCGAAACACAAGAAGCAAATTCATGTGAGAATAGACGAACAGGCACTATAACAGGCACAATCTAATCCCCACCTCAGAAACTAACAGACATCAGATGGCAACAGCGCGAGGTGACGCCGACGATGGCAGACGAAGCAAAGCCACAAAGGCACAGCCGCAAGCGGTGAGCTAACAACAGCAAGAGCACTAAAATGAGAGACACACAATAAATAATGGCAAAAGCAGGCGCTCCAGACCATCCAGCATGAACGAAACTACCTTAACAGGGGGGAAACCACCATACCTGAGCGAGGAAGAGGCAGGTGGCGTTTCCAGCCGATGCCGTGCAGCAGGCAACGCGCCGCGAACGCACGAAGCTAGCAGCACAGCTGACCTGCTAAAGAAAAAATAAAAACCAAAAAGCAAGAGCGAAATACGCTAAATGTCCGAAATCGAACTCACCGATTAAGGCAGCGCCGTCGAGTAAGCGCTGCTCCACAGCTGCGGCCAGTGCAAGGCAGGCCGAGGACCGAGGGCGGGAGCGGCCGGCCACAGCCCGGGCCGTCGCGCGGCGAGTCTGAGGCCCCCCACTGCGGAAGCCGAAGCGGCCATGGAGGAAGCCCCGCACCAACACAGCACAGCAGCGGAAGCAGAGAAGCAAGCTCAGCTCGACGGCGGCTGCAAGGCAGCGCGGTGGGCGCGGAGCCGAGCATATCTCCGGAAGACCCGTCGCAGGCGGCGTCCCCTGGAAGCCGGCGGCGACCCGGAGGCGGAGAGCACGAGGTCAGGTCACCCGGGACGCGGCGGCTCAACGGGCGGAAGGGGAGGCAGCCTACGCAACCCTACGAAGATAAGATCGCTCTTCATGGGCCAAGCTATTTCCCCACGCGACATGGGCCGGCAGGCCGAAATAGCATTTGGCGCGGCCCATTCGGAAAAAAAACCCACGCACAGTAGCTCACGGTCTCTCCGGGCGCCTTTTTCACCGGGGATATGGAGTTACTTATGTATGTAAAAGCAATGTTGCGGGTATGACATGCATCTAAACATCCACACTCCAAATCAACCATGTACCTCATGCACTTTTATGTGACACTCCTGATGTCACTATCGTAATTAAGAACCATAACAAACTTAATTAAATCAATAATGACATGCATCATCTCATAATCATAGTGTTTGTTTGTGCATATGCGTATATGTATGACCAAATTTAACCATCATAAGGAACTAGGCTTAGTTTAGCAAAGTTTAAATCAAAACCAACCCGAAAAGTGCAAATACAGTTACCTAAGGAAGTTGCGGTGCCAGGGGAATGGCCACCGCAACAGTCGGTCACCCAGGCATAATTCTAAAATGCTCTCTGGATTGACGGACTATTGCGGTGGATCCTCAGTTGTGCACCACCGCAACTTTTCATGGTTGATTTACCTATAATCAATACCCGAACCACCAGATGTTGCGGTCCTATTCCAAGAGCACGACCGCAACAGTCGGTGATCCGAGTTAAACAGTGAAATTCGTCTCTGGATTGAGAGACTATTGCGGTGTTATCAATGACCAACTGTTGCGGTGCTGTATGCCTGCCACCACCGCAACAGTCGATGGCCCGCGAGGCTTGGATTTGAACCTCATCGGCACAGTAATTTCGACACCACAGACTGTTGCGGTGGGTGTTTTACCCCACCACCGCAACAGTCGGTGTCTAACCACCCCCGCGGGATGGGCTTCTCCCCCACCGGTATGGGCGTCCGCGCCGTCCGGGACGCGTGTCAGAGCTTCCTCGTGCCTCGTGTGAAGCCCAGGCTGCGGTGGCGCGCCACGTCCGCGCGTGGGAGCAGGTGAACCACCCGTCCTTCCCTTTACCGCGTTCAGGTATACAAGACTAATTTTATTCTCTTGGAGAATCAAGGGATAGATATTATTTTGGGTATAAATTGGATGGAACACATGGGGTCAACTTAGACATTCCTTCCCGTTGTGTGGAGATTAATTCTCCCACTAATGGTGTTTCAACATTATATCTGCCTCGCCAAGACATCAGGAATTCTTGTGCATTCTCTGCAATAGAAACCCGTTTGGAGAAGATCCCGGTTGTATGTGAATACCCGGATGTATTTCCTGATGAATTACCAGGAATGCCACCTGACCGGGAGATTGAGTTCGTGATTGAATTACACCCCGGTACAGCTCCCATCTCAAAAAGGCCCTATAAAATGGCACCCAAGAAACTAGCTGAGTTAAAAGTCCAACTCCAAGAATTACTAGACAAGGGTTATATTCGCCCTAGCTCTTCACCATGGGGTTGCCCCGCTCTATTTGTGAAGAAGAAAGATAAAACTCTGAGGTTGTGTGTTGATTACCGACCTCTCAATGCGGTGACTATCAAAAATAAATATCCACTTCCCCGCATTGACGCTCTCTTCGATCAATTGTCTGGAGCCAAGGTGTTTTCGAAGATTGACCTACGCTCTGGATATCATCAAATAAAAATTCGGCCAAGTGATATACCGAAGACGGCTTTCTCAACTCGCTATGGACTCTATGAGTACTTAGTGATGTCTTTCGGTCTCACCAATGCTCCGGCCTATTTCATGTATCTCATGAATTCGGTTTTCATGCCCGAGCTGGATAAATTTGTGGTCGTATTCATCGACGACATCTTGATATATTCTAAAAATGAGGCTGAACATGCTCAACACCTTCGCATTGTTCTCCAATGCCTCCGAGATCATCATCTTTATGCAAAGTTCAACAAATGTGAATTCTGGCTGTCAAGTGTAAAATTTCTGAGGCACACTATTTTAGCCGAGGGAATTGCTGTAGATCCAGGAAAGGTGCAAGAGGCACTGGACTGGAAGTCTCCTAAATCTGTTCACCAAATACGGAGTTTTCTGGGTTTAGCTGGGTATTATCGCCGCTTTATCCCAGATTTCTCTAAAATTGCCAAGCCCATGACTGAATTCCTCAAGAAAGGAGAGAAATTTGTGTGGAGTGAAAAATGTGAGCAAGCATTCCACACCTTGAGAAAACTTTTAACCTCAGCACCGGTTCTAGCTCAACCGGACACATCCCAGCCCTTCGATGTTTATTGTGATGCCTTGGGCACGGGTCTTGGTTGTGTGCTCATGCAAGAAGATCGGGTTATCGCTTATGCTTCCCGAGCTCTGAGGCCACATGAAGTGAATTATCCCACTCATGATCTGGAGTTAACTGCTGTGGTTCGTGCATTGAAAATTTGGCGGCATTATCTTATGGGCACCCATTGCAATATCTACACCGACCATAAGAGCCTCAAATATATCTTCACCCAAGCCGATTTAAATATGCGCCAAAAAAGATGGTTAGAGTTAATCAAGGATTATGATCTTGAGGTGCATTACCATCCGGGGAAAGCCAATGTTGTGGCCGATGCCTTAAGCCGCAAGGCTCAGTGCAATTGCCTCACCATCACGTCTTTTAATGACACTCTTTGCCATGAGATGTCCAAGTTGAGTTTGGAAATTATTCCTCAAGGCTCCTTAAGCCACATGGTGGTAGAATCCACCTTGAGAGAGAGAATTGTTATGGCACAATCCAAAGATAAAGGAGTTGCTCATATAAAGCAAGGGTTAGCTCAAGGGTTACCCAAATACAAATGCTTTCGGCAAGATTAGAAAGGAGTTCTTTGGTTTGAGCAACGGCTTGTGGTCCCTAAAGACCATGAGCTAAGGCAACAAATTCTTGATGAAGCTCATTTATCAAAATTCTCTATTCATCCCGGTAGCAACAAGATGTACCAAGATTTGAAGGAGAACTTTTGGTGGACAAGAATGAAAAGGGAGATTGCTAAGTATGTGTCTGAATGTGACACATGTCAAAGGGTGAAAGCAAGCCATCTCAAGGTAGCTGGAACATTACAACCTCTCCCAATTCCATCTTAGAAATGGGATGACATATCCATGGACTTCATGGTGGGTTTGCCCAATACCTCTCAGCGACATGACTCTATTTGGATGATTGTTGATAGACTCACGAAGACCGCCCATTTTATTCCGGTCAACACAAATTATAATGCCAAGAAGTATGCTCAAATTTACATCGAACGAATTGTTTGTCTTCATGGCCTTCCAAGAACCATTATTTCGGATCGAGGCACCCAGTTTGTTGCTCGCTTTTGGGAACAGTTGCATGCTTCCCTAGGCACCAAATTGATCCGTAGGTCCACTTATCATCCTCAAACTGATGGCCAAACTGAAAGGGTGAATCAAACCGTGGAAGATATGCTTAGAGCTTGTGTCATGCATTATGACAAAAATTGGGATCAATGCTTGTCTCTGGCTGAATTTGCATACAACAATAGCTATCAGGCAAATACCAAAATGGCGCCATTTGAAGCTTTGTATGGATGTCGGTGTCGAACTCCCTTGAATTGGTCCGAATCCGGTGAACGGAATTTCTTTGGGCCAGATTTAGTCCAAGAGGCTGAAGATAAAGTGCGAGTCATCCAGAAAAATCTTAAGGCTGCACAATCTCGCCAAAAGAACTACTATGACAAAAGAAGAAAGCCTTTGACCTTTGAAGTGGGAGATCATGTTTATATTCGGGTTTCACCAACCAAAGGCGTTCAAAGATTTGGGGTGAAGGGCAAATTAGCCTCTCGCTATATTGGACCCTTCCCAATTCTGGAAACGTGTGGACCCATGGCCTACAAAGTTCAACTTCCAGATAATCTTTCAGCCGTACACAATGTGTTCCATGTCTCTCAACTCAAGAAATGTCTTCGAGTTCCAGAAGAATCCATTCCTTATGAAGAAATTCCTCTTGAACCTGATCTCACGTATGAGGATCATCCTATCAAGATTCTTGATCAAAAGGATAGAGTCACAAGGAGAAAGGCTATCAAATTCTATAAAGTCCAGTGGAGTAATCACACCGAAGATGAAGCTACTTGGGAAGAGGAGTCATATCTCAAATCTAAATACCCGGATTTTATGAACTCTATTCCAGGTAACTTCCTTTCCGCACTTAAAATCTATGCACCGGAATCTCGGGGCGAGATTCTTTTTAAAGGGGAGGGTTGTGACACTCCTGTGTCACTATCGTAATTAAGAACCATAACGAAATTAATTAAATCAATAATGGCATGCATCATCTCACAATCATAGTGTTTGTTTGTGCATATGTGTATATGTATGACCAAATTTAACCATCATAAGGAAGTAGGCTTAGTTTAGCAAAGTTTAAATCAAAACCAACCCGAAAAGTGCAAATACAGTTACCTAAGGAAGTTGCAGTACCAGGGGAATGGCCACCGCAACAGTCGGTCACCCAGGCATAATTCTAAAATGGTCTCTGGATTGACAGACTATTGCGGTGGATCCTCAGTTGTGCACCACCGCAACTTTTCATGGTTGATTTACCTATAATCAATACGCGAACCACCAGATGTTGCGGTCCTATTCCAAGAGCACGACCGCAAACAGTCGGTGATCCGAGTTAAACAGTGAAATTCGTCTTTGGATTGAGAGACTATTGCGGTGTTATCAATGACCAACTGTTGCGGTGCTGTATGCCTGCCACCACCGCAACAGTCGATGGCCCGTGAGGCTTGGATTTGAACCTCATCGACACAGTAATTTCGACACCACGGACTGTTGCGGTGGGTGTTTTACCCCACCACCGCAACAGTCGGTGCCCAACCACCCCCGCGGGATGGGCTTCTCCCCCACCGGTATGGGCGTCCGCGCCGTCCGGGACGCGTGTCAGAGCTTCCTCGTGCCTCGTGTGAAGCCCAGGCTGCGGTGGCGCGCCACGTCCGCGCGTGGGAGCAGGTGAACCACCCGTCCTTCCCTTTACCGTGTTCAGGAGCTCCTCTACCGGTTCATCGTATTCACCACGCCATTTCGCGATTCCTCGCGCTCAGAGCCTGCTCACCTTGCTCTCACCTCGCCCGAGCCATCCCCGGCCATCTTCCTCTCTTTCTCGCCTTCTACCCGAGCTGCACTGCCGCCGCCGGCCATCACTGAGCCGAGCTCGGGTTGTAGCTCGAAGTAGAAGAAGCAAAAAGGACCTAGAGGTAAGGGTTTGTAAAGGCCAAGGTGTTTTCTATGGAATACTAGGCTTGTGTGCCAGAAATGTTTGGAGGATGTGTTGCTTCGAGTCTAGGTGTGTGCTAGAGGTTTGGTTATTCAGGTCTAAGGCTAGACATAAGCTAGAAATGCCAAAACTCTTGTTGATAGTTCGGCTATGGGTGACAGAGTTGAGCTGAGTACCTAATGGCCCAAGTATTCATGCTTTTGGACAGATTTGAAATTAGTTAAGTTAAGGGATTAGGAAGGCAATCTTAAAAATGTTACTTATCAATCATACTTGTTGAATGTGTGAGTTCAGCCATAGGAACACTACTTAGGGCTAGTAGTCATTTGTAAATGATAAATCTAGATTGTGCAATATTTAAGTTGGCCATAGGGATTTTGGGCTGGCCAGTTGCCAGACCGGTCAAACCGGTCTCCAAAACCGGTTAGACCGGTTTCTGTACTAGTCGCTTTTCTTCATTGGTGTGCTCCGCAAATGGTTGTCCATTAATATGAGTTGTGGTAGATACTCAGGTAATTGCTTACTTGTGCATTCATGCATCTCATGCGTTCATTTGCAACTCATGTAGAGAGTACCATTACCGACGGCGTGTAGGAGATTGAAGTCGAGCCCGAGGGTGATTCCGTCGCCGCTGAAGTGAACTGGACTACTGCTCAAGACCCGGACCAAAATCCGGAAGGGTCCAAGGCCGCAGCAGACCAAGAAGGCAAGCCCCGGAGCATAACCCGCTGTTTGACTAACACTCCTTGCTTGTGCCTTATTTTTGTGCATTTAAGTTTTAAGGAGTTGATTAAAACCTTAGTTGCATGATCCTTAGGTACCCATGTCCTAATACTAGTATGTGTAGGTCGTATAGAATGCTATGCTTAATTAGGACCGGTAGAAGTCGAGTGATTGCTTAATCACCCGTGAGATATAGGATTTTACTTTATATCAGTTATGATGTTTGGCAAGTGGGGTTTGTGCGAAACTTCTGTTAGAGGACGGTTCCGTTTGCACAGAGGATGTTGGCTAAAGCATTGCTTGGGTGGCGTTGTTGGTCAAGCTTTTGAAGGTACTAATCGTATGCCGGGAACTATGGTAAACTGATAAACCTAGTACTTGATTCAAACTGACGTCTGACGGACACTTCCACTCCATTGGGCGAGGGGTTGATGGCGGGTGTAGCAGTGGCCGCGGCACAGGTTTGCCCGGGGCACCTGGGGTTCGTTTGGGCATGCACTCGGGTGGAGTGGTACCCGATGGCAGATGGCAGGGAGAGATGGGAACGGTTGCCCCGTGAGGTCCTGGGTGTCTCTCACGGGTCGTGCGATCATGCATGGTTAAAAATCAACTCGAGTTGTCCGTCCTTCGCGGTTACATGAAGCTGCTTGATCGCTTGTCGCACATCAGTGGCTTGGCCAATGGGTTTAGAGATGTGGTTAGTAGAGGATGGTTGATGGGTGATTAATCAATGGCCTATTGAATGTTGATTGGATAGTCTATTGAATGTTGTTGGATAGCCTGGCAAATCTAGCAATGGTTAATCACAAATTAACTTGGCTAAAATCTTGAAAATAGGATCAACTCGTAGATGCTTTTGGCAAAACAAACCCCAGAGCCAAAAAGCCTTGCATGTCTAGAGTTCAACCTGGTCGGGTAAGTCTTGCTGAGTAATTAGTACTCAGCCTTGCTTGTGGCTTAATTTTATTGCGGATTGTGATGGCTATGATCCCCTGGCTTCTTTGACTTGGCCGTGCACTTTGCCTGATGGTTGGACCGTGGAGCGGGTGCCGTCTGAGTCCGACTCGGGCCGCGGTGGCTAGGTGTTGTGCGAGGGCTCCGCATAATACCTTTTGCTTCGACGTGTAGATCTTCCGCTGTATTATACTCTGATTTATAAGAAGATAAAATATATGCACCGAATTTGTATAAATGTCTATGTGAACCATGTGTTATAAAAGTTATGATGAGTTGTACTGCCTGAGCCCATCTTCGAGTGGGACTGCTGCTATTTCGTTTCGGTCGAGAGAAAAAGATGGTTTAATCGGGAAGGTATCCGACGGATTGCACGATTAACTCGGTTTAAGGGCGTGGAGCACTGCTGTGATAGTGGTCCCGGGCTCTTAAGCCGGATTAATTGGGGCGGTCTGCCACATTTTAATTGTAGTGTGATAATGCACATTTACGTGGAGCTGAGATAGTACACATTTTACTTAAAATTAATTTAGTCCGAAGATGGCGATACGGATAAATAAGCAAGAGCGATGTCTCTTCTCCAATTATGGAAACATGTTTCTTTTCTCTTTCTCAAAACCACTTGTGTTGGGTCTATGCGCAACGTTATTTTAAACGCATCCTTCTTGCAAATTGCTTACTTTTAAAATTATAGGCCACTGAATTTTGACGATCTTTATGACTCAGTTAACACCAAAATCTTATGATGATATTGACTTGCCATCTCAGCATGTCATCTAACGACATTCTATCTTCCTTTTTCGCCCTTATCCCCCATCTCCTATGGTTTTTGTCGTCAACATCTCCTTTAGTCGTATGGGAGCCACCACTACCAAAGCATCCCTCTAAAGCCACCATTTGCATGTAAACTTCAAACCAAACCTATAGCCCTCGTTAGGATACTCATAGTCACCAAAGGATACGAACATGTGCCCTCTTGGAGTGCCATCTCTTCTTCATAAAAATTCAAATAAATCAAAATGGGTTTTATAAATCGGTCATAGTCTATATAACCTCTTCAAGCATAAAAGTCTGCCACTTAGCCTGTGAACAATGGAAACAACATCCCAGACAATTAAAAGCTGTCTAAATAACCCATACATGTTTTCTAACGGTGGTTTTACAGGCGCAGCGTATTGCATAGACGCCAACATGACTTTAACTCAATTAATTTTGTGCAAATCATTATCATCTGACAAATAGAGGTAAATACCAACATTGTCTTAGGTACGCAAAAAGAGGGCACTATATTGACCATGCTCTGGCATGAACAGACAATCTAAAGGTAGTGCATCGCTTAGTCTACCTCAGCACATGGTTATCTACGATGAAAGAGACAAAAGGAGGTGAATTGGGCGGTGATATTGAAAGCTAGAGGCACAAATATGCTAGTTCAGAGTGTTTTGGTCATGCCAAGTAGGCAGCTTTATAAATGCCAACATGCTAAATATGCAAAATTGTCCATATCATTAGGCCACATCAATAAAGTCGTCTTGTAAAATAATCCAAATAATAACGGGTTATCTTAGACAGCTCTCAATAGTTCGGAGCATTCCATTTTACAGTTTGGAAGAGCGGGCACGAAGTAGGCATATCTCGATACAACGTTTATACATAAGAGTTACTCGTAATTCATCCTTTAAAAAAGAATTTCGTCCAGATTTTAGTATGAGCCGGCCTGGTGCTCATACGCACGTCACTCACTGTTGTCCTCTACTCTGCCCCTGCGCGGCGCTCGGTCCTCCAAAGCTGCTGCAATTTTAGGCTAAACAAATAATTAAAGAGGAGAAGAAAAGAAAAACCAGGCGTACACTACTGCCCCCGGCCGGCCCGGGCGTTTCCATCACGCACACCACTCAGCCGTGCATCGTCAGCTCAGACGCAACGCGAAACAGGCCGAAAGCTAGCGTCGATGGCGCGCGGTAGCTGCGCTCTTCAGTGCCTAACTGGAGCAGTACGTACGCTCATGTTGAGAAGAGATCCAGGGAAGGCCACACCTGTAATGGCTACCCGTTCCTCGCGTCTGGCTGCTAAGGTCTGGACACAAAAAGTACAAGCGCGTTCGTTAAGGTCAAATCGAAGGGTTAAGCTCTGAATCCGGTCGTCAGATGATCAGCACGGAGAGGTAAAATATGCACACACCTCGATCGATCCGGAACATATATATATGAATATGATTGTATAAAACGAAGCTTATACCTGGTACAATATATATCCAGAAGCCGGATCTAAAGAGGTTTCTTGGCGTTGGCTCGTTCTTCGCACTGCACTTCCCAGTTTCGATCCCGTTCCCACCAGAGGAAAGATCTATGCTCAGCCAGGTAATGAGATAACATTATCCAGATGCCGTTGTAATTCACGAGAGCGAAGGCTGCAGCTTCTCGATGCTGTGCTACTGACAGCACTCGCACGCACGCACGCTTGTGAACTGATCGAATCTGCCGAGACAATCCGACGATCAGGTTAGTCCTGTAAATTAAAGGTCCATGTTATACGTACGGCCAATACGGGCCGCGTGGGGGGAGGCCATTGGCTTGGCTCTCCTATGCACATGTACACAGTACTACAGTCTACAGTGAAGTCGGTGATGAGGCACGATCGCTTTCGTTTTTGGCAACGTGTTGAAGAGTAAGTGATATTTGCGAGGACTGTGCCTAGTCAGGCAGTAATTTGAGCTCGTAGACGAGTTCAACCCACGTGTCCAGGCGGCCCAGGAGAGACGAAGCAGCAGACGATTTCGTTCCGTTCGGATATACGTAGCGATCAGTAGGGACTTTTCCCCGGCTTCCCGTGAAACTCTCGTGCCGAAAGATGGGACTTCCTGTATTTCGTCTTTTATCATTTTCTTCTTCCAACAATTCACGCACGCGATACATCGAGAAACCCGCAGGAAGCAGCTGGGTGAAGCCTGAGGAGGCGGAGGCAGTGATTACCTGCTTAATCTTGTCGATGAACGCCACTATAAATACAGATCGAATCGGCGCCTCCAGCAATCCACTGCTGCATGCACGGTCTGGTCGAGCTTGCGAGACAGCTAATTGTAGCTCCTTTTGCTCGATTGTTCAGTCGATCGCAGTGGGTGCAATGTGTGAGGGTGGACGGCCAGAAGCACCCATGGTCCCGGGCCGCCGGCGACGACAGGGGCCGAGCGGCAGCCTCGCCGTGGAAGATGCTTCGGGCGGCGGCGGCGGCGGGAAGAGGCCGAGAGGATGGCGGGCCGTCGCCTTCATCATCGGTCTGTCGCTAGCTACTCCATCATTAGCTTATAAACTCTTCTTCATGTCTAGACATTGCCACTAGTAGTGATGGCCAGAATTGGACATACATTTCAAGCCTCTTTTCTTGCATGCGTGCACGCATGAATGCAGGGGTGTACGCGGCAGCTTACATCGGGACCAACGCGTTCAACTTCTCCCTCACGACCCTCCTGATGGGGCGTTACAACATGAAGCCCAACGCCGCCACGAACGTGAACAACGTCTTCTCCGGCACGTTCAGTTTCTCGCCCGTGGTTGGGGCCTTCGTCGCCGACGCGCTATGGGGAAGGTTCAGGACCCTGCTCTTCGGCACCGCCGTCGGAGTCATTGTAAGTTGTGATCAAACCACGCTCACTCGTCTGTCAATTCAGGTGTTTAGTTCTTCGTTGCAATCGAACATAGAACAATGTACTAATGATTGTCCTGCGTGTTTTTCTACAAATTGTTATCCCCAAACAACAACCTGACATTTGTTCAGATCGAAAAACATTTGGCCAAAATGACATTGCTTTAGTTTAATTTGGACTAGATATACACTAGATCATAACCATCTGATGACAGGGATTGGCGGTGATTACCCTATCGGCAACTGTCCATCGGCTCAAACCGCCGCCGTGCAGCCCGCTGGACCAGCTGGCCGGCACGTGCGTCGCGCCGTCGCCGCTGCAGCGCGCCGTGCTCTACGTCGGCATGGGTCTTCTCGTCGTGTCCGCGGCCGGCACGAACCCGACCGGCCTGCCCTTCGGCGTGGACCAGTTCGACGAGCGGGACGAGCGCCACAAGGGGGGCCTCGCGCGCTTCTACAACGTCTACTACGCCATCGCCATGATGGCCACGTTCCTGGCGCTCACCGTCGTGGTGTACGTCCAGGTCAAGGTGGGATGGGGCCTGGGCTTCGCCATCCCCACCGTGCTCATGGCCGTCGCCTTCGCCGTCTTCCTCGCCGGGGCCGCGGTGTACGTCTACGTGCCGCCCGAGGGCAGCATCTTCTCCAGCGTCGCGCGGGTGGTCGTCGCGTCGTGCCGCAAGTGGAGGCTCCCGCTGCCGCACCCCGACGACGCGCGGCGGCAGGAGGAGCTCCTGTACAACGGCCCACCCGCCGTGGGGAACAACAACAACGGGTGCCGCCGCGTGTTCAGGCTCCCCCTCACGTTGCAGCTGAGATTTCTGAACAAGGCGGCCATCGTGACCGACGCTGACGGGATACGGTCCGACGGTTCCCCGGCGAGGCCGTGGAACCTGTGCAGCGTCCAGCAAGTGGAGGAAACCAAGTGCCTCGTGAAGATCGTCCCCGTGTGGATCTCCGGCATGCTGTGGTTCACCGTGGTGGCGGAGCTGACCAACTACACATACCTCCAGGCACGGACCATGGACCTCCACATGGGCAGGCACTTCACCATCCCGCCGGTGTCCATCCTCGCCATGTTCTATCTCGCCGTGGCGCTGTTCGTGCCCGTCTACGAGCTGCTCATCGCCCGCGCCGCGCGGCGGGTCACCAAGGGCGGGCGCGGCATCACCTTGCTCCAGAGGCAGGGCGCCGGGCTGGTGGTCGGCGCGCTGGCGTTCGTGGTGGCGGCCGCCGTGGAGCGCAGGCGGAGGCGGTCCGCGCTGGCGAGCGCCGACGGCACGTCCCCGCTGTCCGTGTTCCTCCTGGCGCCGCAGCTGGCCGTGATGGGCGTGTCGGGCGCGTTCAGCCTGGTGGGGCAGACGGAGTTCTACAACACGCAGTTCCCGGACCAGATGCGCACGCTCGCCAACGCCGCCTTCTACTGCGCGCAGGGCATCAGCAGCTACCTGGCCACGTTCGTGGTCAACGTCGTGAACGCGCGGACGAAGGGGCGCGGCGGCGAGTCCGCCGCGGGCTGGGTCACCGAAGACATCAACGCCGGGAAGATCGACTACTTCTACTACGCCATGGCCGTGCTCACCGCGGCCAACTTCGTCTACTTCCTCGTGTGCTCGCACTTCTACCAGTACAAGGGCGAGCTGCAGGCTGCTGACTCCCCTGCCGCTGCCGGACCTGAGCCGGCACGGAACAGTGGTAGCGCAAGCGAGAGCGACGCCGCGCTGCTCAAGACTTAGCAAGCCAGAGCCTAGACAGATGCACTACACTATATTCTCTCTGATCATTCTTTGAATCTTTGTATGTTGAAATTCATTTCTAATCTTACCGTGGATGCAAATAATAGATGTGATAATTTAAAATAAAATAAACAACCAGAGTTTATACCCTGGTCTCGAGTGAATTCGAACCATTTCATGTAAAATTTATACAAGATCGTACAAATTAATTAAGTTCCTGCGTTCCAAATGAACCAACGGTGATTCATACGGTCAGATCGGATGGGTTATATAGTTACAATGTTACATGATGGAGCAAGGCGGGGGGTCCTGCTCGTAGACTACTCTCTCCTGGTACCTGGGGCACGCAGGCCACGAGGGGACGTGGTGGACGAACACCGTGGCCGGCTGCTCGGGCGCCTTCTTCTCCGCGTCCGCCGACGCCTTCTTCTCCGTGTCCGCCGACGACTTCTTATCGTCGGTCTTCTTCTGCTGCTGCTCGGCCGGTTTCTTCTCCTCCGCCGGCGGGCCGATGGTGAGGACGGACGCGCGCCTGCCGGCCTTCCTCGCCTGCACGATCACGTCCACCGGGTCCACCGTGCCGGTCACCGTCATCGTGCCCTTCTCCGAGTCCACCTCGATCTTGTCGACGCCTGACCATGCACAACCGAAACGATCCCACACGCATGAGCACGTACTGGGCATTTGAGCAACACACTTGTGTTGCCGGAATTCATGTCGCGTAGCTGAAGGCTGAAGCTGCCGGGTTCGTACCTTGGAGGCCGGAGACGGCCTGCAGGACCTTGCGCTTGCATTTGGCGCAGGAGGTGTCCACCTTGAGCACCGTCACCTTCGACATGGATGCTGGACAAGTGCCGGCAGGTGCTCGCTCGCTCCGGCCCTGGAGCTAGCGAGCACAAATATTTCGGTTGGTTTTCAGGTGGTTGGAGGGACAAACTGGGTAGCTCAACCCCTGACCGGAGATGTCCAATCGATGTGTCCTCGCATTGGCTAGCCGCGAACATTGTCAGCACCAACCCGTCTCTAGCTTGCGAGTGATTGGCGACTACGCTGCGGATTCTAGAACGCATTTCACTCGTGCAATGGTCCGTTCCAACCAAGCAGGCGTCATGAACAGGGGACCGTGCATGGACTCTGCTGCAGAAGACGTGCGCAAGCTGAGTTAATCGCTGGGATCCTGGTGGGGTAGTTACACTTGGACGAATTTTAAAGTTGTTCAATAAACGTTTTCGTTACTCTGAAGGCGTATTTTTTTTTTCTTATCATTACTCGTATTGTAATTCCCAATCCCTAGTGTTTGAAAATACACTTTGCTAAGCTGTCCCTTGATTTCTTCAAAAATTTCGGCGGGTTGGTGACAAGAAGTTTGCACCCTGATATGATCCTGATATCTTAACGAAGTGCAGGCTATACATTTACCATTGGTTGAGCTGCAAATTCAAACTGGTTAAACAGGAAATTTTCTCCTCCTTTTGTGTCAAGCTAGAAGTTGAACAACTGTATCTAACTAATCCTGCAAAGGGCGGACGACGTGGCCGTATCAAGGCTGCACGCATTCTTGAACAGGGAAATAACACATACAGTATAAAGGTGGATTAAAAAAACCACATGCAGAATGATCAACCAGTAACAGAAACACTTCGTGCCTTTTCATTAGCTCATCTGGCATATCATAATCATGCGACAAGAACAACGGCTAGACGACGACAGACAGTATCGCAGATCCGACAGGCAGGATTTGCTCTGATGAAGCCAATAGCCAGATACAGATTTCCAGCCATCACCACCGATTCTAGGTTAGGTTTTACTTTGCCCAAGACCAGAGCACGAGAAAATGAAAGTTTCACCAAACATTTCAGTACTAGCAAATTAAGACACATGACACCAGGAAAGATGGTAACCTGTGAGGGAAATTTGAGCCCTCATTTCAACTCGGATGTTACAGCGAGTGATAGCCACGCTAAGCAGTTCGGTCATCTCATATTCTCAACTAACATTGAACATCTCTGCAGATTTGTGGTGACAAGCCACGGTGTATGCACTAGTAGACTTACAACAGCAACGACGAACAACAGCGGCCTCTGTACCCTTTCCAGACGTAAGGAACGAGCTTCCCAACCTTGGGACTGTACTCATGAAGTTACTACAACAGCGGCAACAAACAACAACCAACACTACCCGATGCGCCCTTCTCCAGACATGTATAGGAATAGCTCGTCATTGCTGGGGCTGAACTGGCGAAGCACCTTTAGTTTTACTGTCCTTTGGAGATGGCACGACCTCCCCAGTCCTTGTGTAGAAATTGACTATCTTCTGATCCAGTTTAAAATAATGTTCCATCTTATCAAGAGGCTTCACGTCCAGATCAACAAAATATGCCTGCACAAGGAATGCACAATTTTAACACCATTTATGCTGGAAAACATTAAAATAGAAATTAGTTCACAAAGCAAACTGAGTTGTGAACTACATAGTTACTTTTGTTGCTGGATGACTATAAGAGGAAGTTAATACAACAATAGTTTCACAGTAGTATACCTTGTACTCATAGGTTTGCTTCACTGATTCAAGAAACACTGAATCATACTCAGAATCTGTAGTTCCACTCTCTCTTGGCTGAAAGCTGATCATCAGGCTACAGTCCTTAGCAGTAGCAGAAACAAGAAAGTCCCTGACAATCTTTAAGCTCTTGTCCAACGGAAGAGAATGCAAGAGAGTGTACTTCCGCAAGAGCTCCACATCAGTAATATTTTTGCAGACCAAACAAGGCTGTGAAATTATGTTGTAGTACAAATGGATTGCCCCTTCAATGTCATGATCGTCCAGCTTTTGGGTGGTCAACAGTTTACCTAGTACTCCAGATCTAAAAATCGCCTCTGACAGGAGCTCAATGAAGTCAGGTAGTTCAAGGCCACTAACCTTGCTGAGATCTTCAAGGCACTTGTCTGTTTCAGCAGGATGAACATTATCTGCACCACCTCCCATGCCACCAAAAGCTAAAGATCCATTGACAAAAATCCTGAAGTTGTTCTGAGGAGTTGAGAAAAATGACTTGATGGCCATGCATATCCTTTCTTTTGACCCCGAAAATAGATCAAGAGGATTGTATTCACTAGTCTTCGATATCTGAAATGTGTGCAAGAATGTGTTTGGAATCAACCTGATTTCCAAAACCAAAAGAGATAATGCAGTATTACAAGAGTGCCATAAATAAAAAAGGAAAGCATGTAGTTCTTTGTCATATAGTCGTATCAACAATGCATGTTTCTTTTTTATAAGCAACAGAGAGTGGGATTCTATCTTGTATCAATCATTTACATACCTCACCCTGATGAAACTTAAGGTGCTGATGCATCTTATATCGTGTTACATGTTTCTTGATGGAATTTTCTTTTGATATATATTCTGATGATGGCAGAAACCCACATTTGGCCTGAAAGGTGAAACATGCCAAAAAAAAATGCCGAATGGTTAGCATATATCACACAATAAATAATAAGAATAAAAAAGAGGAAGCTTGCAAAGTACCTTTATCTCCACAGCTATGCAATTGCTGCCTCTAGAATTACCTGAGATTAAGAAAGACTTGCTGTAAGCAAACATGAATTCAAGCCAACATAGAGGTCTGAAAAAAAGCTATAATAAAGCCCACCTAAAGAAACAAGAGGCATCTACTAAATTCAGGTTGCCAGCTGCCATTTCAAGACAACAACCATGAACCAACAGTTAAGCTATAAACAAGCCAGTTTCTACCATATTGATGGCATTCATTTGAATGTGGTAAGTAGTAGATGCAAATTTAAACCCCCAAGAAACTGCAAACTTAGTGATGTTTATACACAAAGAAACTGGCTAACCGTCTAACACCAATAGTAATAACAAGTTAGGCAACAGTCTTGCCACAAATGTTCCATGCAGAGCGAAGGAATAGAGCGCTAGTGACTAGACGTTACTGAACCAATTCCTTCTAACATAAACAAGATTTAAATATGTTAAAAATATGGGATGGAGTGTCTACCAGAAAATAAAGAGTGATCTGCTATTAGAAGAGCGGCATCAGCAGTGTTATCAATTGAACTTGCATTCACTCTCCAAGCAGGACGGCTGTTAATAACATTCTTTTCAACAAGCTCCAGAAAATCCCTAGAGACACCTACACGAACCTGCACCATAGAAAGATGGCATGATTTCTTTGTTAGCCATGCAGATCCAAAGAATGATGCATTTTTAAACAACTCAATAACAAATGATGAAATAAGGGCATGTTCATGACCAAAGTCAAATGTGTGCAAATCGATGCCACCCTATTCTTATATAGTGTATTAGTAAGGTGATGGTGATTACTAAAGGGAATGGTTGCAATTTTCTCAATAGTGATAGAAGAAAAGGATACCCCAAGTATCAAGGACTGTTGATACATTGCTAGCCAAAAAAAATAATAATAACAGGACATAAATAAATCGAATCTGAACCATACCCCACCATCAACATGATTAGCACCCAGATGCTTGCTCATAACATGCACAGCATAGGCTTGAGCCAAGCAATCTTGTTTGACAGAGTCAACCAATTCTGGGATATGGGCCCACAGGAGTTGCTCATAACTGGAGAAGATCATACAACTTGGTGCCGGTTGCGACTTGTCCTTTAGAATCTTTTTGATCCGCAGTACCTTGCCAAGCTGAAAATAAGCGAAAAGAGGATTGTCCAAACACATCAAATTCAGGAAAAATGCATGCATGGTCACAGAATGTAAAATCATTGAAACTGTAGTGTATGCTTATTTTTTCATGCAGCCACGTGAGCATCCCATAATCCCTGTGTAATCACTAGATCGATCAGGTACCAGATCCGGTCTGGAATAGCCACATCCGTGCAGCACACACAAAGCCCCGACCCCCTAAATTCACAGCAAGCCAAGCAACCGACGAGGACACGCTAAGAACCAAGTCAGGGCATACCATGGAAGGCGATGAGCCAGTGTAGCTGAGGATGAGATTCGCAGCGCCCTCCCCTTTGTAAACCCAGTCCTTGGCATCTCCAGCTTGCAGAACCCCTTCCATCTGCATCGGGAAATCAGCAGCTGTTACAGGAGCGAATCGAACAGAAATGGTGATTCCGGAAGTCAGAAACGTGCAGGGGAACAAGTAATCCGCATCCGCCATCTAGCTTTGCTGCTTAGCTCCGCAGCAAAACCCATGCCGCGGCGAGACCAGCACGCCAAAATCAAGCGAGAAGAAGCGAAGCGAGCAAGCATATTCCTAGGGCGGAGCGGCGTTTCGTCGAGCAGATGGCGAGCGGCCGAGAGCAGCGGCAAGCGGAGCGGACCGGCGGAGAGGAGCTACGAGGGGAGCGGGCGGGTGCGGTGCTTACCAGCGGAAGGAGGTGGGCTCTGGGCTGCTCTTTCGCTTGTTCCTACTCCGGCCGTCCGGCGATCACCGGAGGAGGAGACTGGAAGCAGCAGAGATCGCCAGTTCGTGCCGCGGCTGCCGCTCCGCTTGGCGGAGGAATGCTAGTAGTAGTACTAGTAAGTGTTCGGGGGAAAGGAAGAGAAGGCAAGCTAGTTCCGTAGATTCCCGGGAAGAAGGCAAGGAGGAAGGGAAACGTGGAGGGAGGGTGGACGCCACGCGGGCGGGCGCACGCTGGCATGTGGCTCCACCTTCGCGCCGCGTATTGGCGACGCCACCGCCGCCAGCAACCAGCATCACTGCATCAGGTTCTCCGTTCTTGTGCCAATGTGCCAAACTGCTGATTATTATTGACAGGGCAGATTCTGATTAATCAACTGTTATATCATGTCTGGATTATTCTGTGTTTGCCGTTGCATACTTGCATATAACATATCTGGTGTTTGGGTGCACAACCGAAAGTCGGTGAAACAATCACACGGCACAATGGGCAAGATCTGTTGCGAAGATTTTAAACCTAGGAGTTTTGAGATGAAACTTCACTAGACGAGAAGTAAACGAATCGTGTTCCTGAACTAATTTTTATTACAATGACTGCCTTGACCATCTATCATCCCCGGGATGTTTTACAACAAAAGCAAAAGAAGATGCCTAGGGGGCGTCCAGTCGTCCAGAAGAGTACGTGTACGAGGATAGCTCTATTACAGCACAACAGCAGAGTGCAGATGCAACTATGCAAGATGTTTTCTAATGACCCAGGAGAGACTACATTCGGTGTTGGCACCAAGTTGATCTGCCCCGGCTTCCAAAATTTTCTAATACCAACTCTTCAGGTTGGATTGCTCAATCAATGACGAACTTCACCAAATATGTGTGATTGGGGACGCCATTACATCAGATAATGTGCGTTCCGTAATATTTGTTGATGTACCTCGACTGCAGAAGACAACAGATGCAAAGTTAGATCCAGTGCAGGTTCAGATGCTTTAACTAAGGAACTGAACACCACCACTTCATACCTTAACATTAGTAACATTAGGTGTGTCCGGGGTTTCCACAGGATAAAATTTGTAAATTTTGATGTTTTCAAATGCCTCTTTTGTCTTAGGATCCATATCATCAATAGCTTTCTTCCTGGCTTCTTTAGCCTGCATAAGTTTGGGGAAACATTGAATAATAATGCAGTAAATCTCCTGTGAATATAACAAAATATTTCTAGCGATCGTGGACCTGTTTCAGTGCTCTCTTCCTTTTTCCAACCTTTCCCTTTAAAAACTCCTGTTGAATAATGTGCAGAAAAATTAGGAAGGTTAAGGAACAATTGTAATATTGCTAAGTTTAGCTTACTGTAGATAGAGCACAAAATTTATGCGGTACCTTAAATCTTTCTTTCTCATCCTCCGGCAGGCCTTTGATCTCATCTGTGTAATCCTGCATTGCAACACAATTATTCAAGTCAATGAACACAGATGCAATTTCATGGGAAGCCACTCCAGTGGATCAGAGCAGAACAAAACAAATACCAATACCAACATCATAGTCATCGCTTTCCCAGTCAAAGTGACCTACTATCTGCAGCAAGCAGCACAAAGTAAACACAGTGGTGACAACCATACAGCTACATGAAACAGAAAGTCATTAATGGCATTAAGTACAACAATGTTCCAAGACTCAACTGAAACTCTAAAGTTGAAAGCAGGGCCAGCAGATTTAAATGTCACATGGCATGAGTAGAGGGAAACTTCAACCAGACCATCCCTCCATTTAAGTTTGCGCAATTAAATTGTGATTTGGTAAATATCTAGAGGCCAAGCATTCAACCAATTGCGACACAGGCAGTGTTACATGCAAACAGGCAGGGTGTCAACTTTTTGACTCAGATGCAAATGCTTAATTGGGCAATTTTTTGGGGGGCGCACTGGACACGGTGGCAATATTGAAGAAGGCACAAAAGCAAACACATGATCAAATATCAGTAAAAGGAAATGCTGAGTAGTCTTCAGCACCATGTGGGTGTTGACTTATGCAGCAAGGCTAAAGCAGTCCCATATACACTAACGATCTTAGGATAGTCATGTACAGCCTAACAAGTGCCGTCTAAGCCAGAAGAAGTGAACTGGCCACAACTTGTTTGGTGAAAATTAGGACAGTATTTATTCTGCTTCATTCAATGGAAAAGCATCCCAAATATAAGCCTATTAAAATTTAAAGTATTAATGATCACAATTGAATGAATAAATCAATATTAGGTATAAACCTACATGCAAATTCTGCTATTTCCCGATCTCTAAATTTATTTTCCTGGAAATTATCCCCTCCACAATAAATTACAAATAACATATATGACAATTAAATAAGAAAAGTTTTTTTCAGGTAACACTGCTCACTGAAACAAACCCAAAAAAGGAATCTTACTGGGGGCTCTGGAGGATATACAAAATTGATAATTGTATCATCTATGTCTTCAAAAGATTGCAGTGGTACATAATCTGCAGAGATAGTTAACAAGGTTCGTATACAAATTAGATACCTGAAAAAAAATCAAAACAGTATACAATGACATGCATATTTAAACTGTGCGACTTAATGAACCAGCACAACGACTTGACAAACTGAGGTATGTGACACAGGTGCGTTGCACCATCCAGAGGGAAATGGGTTATTGAAAATGATTAATGGCGTTGCCATGCTTGTGCTGTTTAAAAAGAAGTCTGCACGCCACCTAGACAGCTCCTAGGTCACTGCCTGCGTGACCGTCCCACCTAGCTTATGGTTACTGCTCAGGTGGTTGCCTCAATAGGTGGACATTACATGCTGTGCACCATCTCAACACCTGCCCAGTGCTTTTTACAAAAAAAAAACATGTTTGGACTATTTACAACATGATCACAAAACGTGCACGCTCTAAAACTCATGTTACAAACATTATCTTCAAGGTAGAAACTGCTACCAATACCAACCAAACTTGAGATGGGCAATTATGTGCTATTGATTTGTTAGGTAGCATGGAATAACAGTTAACCAATAACACAAAACAGGCAACTAAGCAGATTGAAGTTTAGAAGACACTACATTAGTTCGTGAGCATGTTACTTCAACTGCCATTCCTATGAATGATCTGACATAGAGTTGCACTGCAACCATTTAACTAAGACCTAGTTGCAGCTTCCCAGGGTACCATGCATACAGTCCAGCATTGTAGTATACAAAATCTTCGACTAAAGCATTGCCAAGGGTTGGTACAGCATTTGAACCTCTTAAGGATAAAAAGATAATCAAAGGATCCTAAAGTAACAACAGATATTCCAGGATAACTACAACACAAGCCTATGAAAAATAAACACGACTCTGCTTACAGGGCATGCAGACTCTCCCAGTTTCAAGATGCTCCACCGCAGATCTGCAGGAGGTATAACATGAGATTTTGTAACTTATAGCCAGTGGTAATAACATCAGCGCATAAATGAATAAACAACATATGAAAAATTGTATACCTTAAAGCATAAAATTTCAAGAGTAAATTCATATACTGACCTTTCCTGGGTGTAAGCTAGAGTGAATATTTTAGTTTTCAAACTTTCAGTCCTGGTGAGCCTATAAATAAAATAATGTCAAAGCGAGGAGCATAAGTTTACATGGTTCAAGAGAAGGCACATATAAGCAACAAAAACAGTAGGCAGCAAATATCGCTCAATATAATAACACAGAAGTACCGGTCCTCAAGGGGAACATAAGGCACCCATGACATCTTCATCTCCTTCATCGGCACTATTTCTTCGTTTTCCACTTGGCGAGAATTTATGCCAATTTTATCTGATGGAGGGAAAGGACAGCCTACCTGCAAACCAAACATTTGAAGTGCGGATTAAGACTCACCATCCAGCAATAATGGCAAAATATTTGAGGCCTTAAACAAATTATGTGACACAAACTACAAATTTTGCCAAGCAACATTATTCACTGGATATTAAAGTCAAAACACCAATGAACTGTGAACAGAAGATCCCTGACACATCCAAAAAAAAAAGGATACCAGGAAATTCAATAATTCTTTGAGCACGGAAATTGTTACAAAACAATAGAAGGCACTAAATGTGCCTACCAAAATATAGACCCATTGGTAAAAACGACAAGCTAAATGAATTTGCTTACCATTTGTCCATTTCTATTTTCAAAGGGCTTGCCACAATTTTTAGTCTTAAAAAACTAAAACATACATTTTTATCTTGTCTAATTGACCATTCTATATACAAATAGGAAACAATAATATGTACCAAAGATGACATGGATTATGAAATGTCTGGTAATGCAAAGGTACACACAGAATTACTGAACTGTTTAGCCGGAATAGTCATGATTGAGATGTTTCCATAGCACATTTTCTAATAGCATGCTTTGTAGAGAAAATATAAAAATGGTACTCTTTGGCCAGGAAGGTAGATATGACTTACAACAACTACAACTGGAATAACAACCACCTTCCATTCACCATTAACATCCAATAGTTGGGCTGCATGCCAACAGGAGAAAGTTAAACTTGCACAGAACTATATTCAACAGTGCTAGAGGATAATGCCTCAATTGATTCCTCCAAACCCTAGAAGGGTGGGATATATAGTAGCTGTACATGGGCCTCTAGATGGGCCTAACTACAAGGGCCATAAGGGCCACATATATACACCAACAAACAGGATCACAAAGCTAGCAAGCAAATGAACAGATAGGCCTACACCGAAATTCACTTCATACATCCAACATATAAACATGCTGCACGGATACAATAGTTGAATCTCACTAAACCAGAATAATAGCTCGAGGGAAAATTCAGATTCTATTTAGCCTAGAGAACACTAGTGTTCTGCTGATTACTAAAGTATTACAAATTTAACAAACATGCATCATGGATTAACAGTAGCACATAAAATAGCTGAAAAGGAAGTGCACTCACGCTCGGTGCTCCCAAACAAGTAAACTGTCTTCCCATACAGTTCTCCCCCTTCTTCTAGGGTTTTCTGATCACCAACAACAACCACATATCATTGTGCGGGGAAGCTAAACATCTAAAAAGTAAAAAGAATTGCAAGATTAAATTTGACCATCATACCTCTAAATTGTCGAAGCTCCATTCAAAATCATTTATCCTATCACTGTCTTCCCACTGCAGACGATAAGACATATAAGTTGCTAAAAGCATGGAAAAGCTGTAAGATATGTCTCATTGTACATCTCTAGCATGCATTACAGATTAAAGAAGGTGGTGATGGAGCAAACCTCAGTGCTAATAGGAAAAACAGATAACCAGAGATCCTCCTGAATATAGCAACAAACCATTAGTAATAGCAAAAGGCCAACATACTGTCAAGCGCAACTAATCATACTGATAATTGAAAAAATAGTCAAATAGAAGATCTATATAGCTGCTTTGGTTAGTAACAATTTTTGCAAACAGCACATGGCACCGGTGGCGCAAAGATAAATCTGCTCCGAGACAACATGATCGCCACATCTGGAGAGAATAAAATAGACCTGATAACATAAGGCACACGAATTCTCTAACACAACTGTCGAGCATTTTTATTTCCTACTTTGATGAGGAGAGTCCACTAGTCGAACCAGGATTTCCTACTCCGATGAGAAAAGTCCAGTGGTCGAACCAGGGGTAAGTCACATTAACCGTGAGATTCCACATTTGAGCATCCCTCACGGCAGCAGAACCGATCAACCATACCATAATCGCCCATATTTGACCAATCTAATCACTGCAAATCTCGCCACGAGAGCACCAATAGACAACGCAGAAGTCCCCTACTCACCAGGTTCCTCTGCTCCGGGAAGTGCTCCATCTCGGCCTTGGGCGGCTCCTTCGCCGCGGCCTCCACGGTTTACTCGAACCGAATGACAGCTGGCCTCCGCGGTTTACACTCGATTGTTAGGGAGTTTGTGCTCACTTATGGATTGGGATTTGTTATATATGCGACCGGGAGAGGAGGGCTGTGTCGATTTGGAAAAGATATGGGATCGGGAGAAGAAGGGGGTGTATCGATTTGGGAGAGAGGCGCGTGAAATCAACGCGATCCAAATTTCGCGCGAGAGACAGGGGAGGCCGCGTGAAAGGAACGCGACCGTCCATCGAGAGTCCGTTCAAGTTCAAAAACGCGGTAGAAGAGCCAGAAATCTACACCCGTCAACTAGCTCTGCAGCAATTCCATGTCGTGTTGAGACTAGTGAGCCAAAATGAAGCAAGAAGAAGCGAGCGAGCATGTTGCAGGAGTATCGGCGTTTCATCGAGCAGATGGCGAACAGCAGAGCAGCGGAGGGGGCCGGAGAGATGGGAGCCGCTTACCAACGGAAGGGCGGAAGGCGGACGGTTGCGCTCGCGCTGAGACTGAGGGGGTGTTTAGTTCCCACTCCATTTTGCAAAATGGGTGCGCATCGAAACACGTGCATAACCCATTTTGTAAAATAGGTGCGTATTGGACCACGTGCATAAAGAGAAAAAAGTGCATTGGGAAACGTGTATTTTGCAAAATGAAGCATTTTGTAAAATGAAGAGAAAACTAAATACCCCCTAAGCAGGAGCCCGGCGCCGGCGATCCGCGGAGACAGTGGAATGGAGGGATTGTGTTGTGTTCGGGCCTATGGGGGCGAGGAGGAAAAGAGAAGCAGGAGTAGGTCCCTCCCCCGCCAGCACAGAGGTAGAGGCCTAAACGCGGGCACGGGCGCACGGCAGACCTGCATCAGCAGTTAACAGTTACGAAAGTCTTATACCAACCCAAAGCTCGCATCAAGGCGAACCTCAAAATAACCTGACGGTACCGGGTGTCTCTGAGCACTTCACCAAACCAAGTGTGCCTGGCGCAACATAAAGCAAAGTCCTCCATGTATCTGGTGCTTGTGCTTGGCTGCACAGCTCAAAGTTTGGAAGACGGGCACGGCATAGCAGGCAAGCTCTGTTGCAACGGGATTAAATCCAGGAATCATGTTCTGAAGCTTTACTAGACGACGAAAAAGGGAAACAGATTGTTTCTAGCCACTTCTTTACTCTTACAACGACTATCTTAGCCCTCTGATTCATACACAATAATCTAATCCTCAAGATGTTATACACCGCACAATAAAAAGAAGATGCCTAACGAAGGGGATAATCGGCTGAGTCTGAGAGTGACTCTATTACAACAGAATTTCAGAAGCAACATGTTGTCTGATGGCCCATAAGAGACTGCATTCAAAGATGTCACCAAGCTGATCACCCCCGGCTTCCAAAATTTTCAAATACCAACTCTTCAAGTTGGATAGCTCAATCAGATCGGGAATGCCATCACATCAGATAATGTGCGTTCCGGTAATATCTGTTGATGTACTTTGCCTGCAGAAAAAATTGATGCAAAGTTTAATTCAGTGCAAGTTCAGATGCTATAGCTAAGGTACTCGACAACACTTCATACCTTAACATTGCTAACATCAGGTGTGTCCGGGGTTTTCACAGGGTAAAATTTGTAAAATTTGATGTTTTCATATGCCTCTCTTGTCTTAGGATCCATGTCATCAATAGCTTTCTTCCTGGCTTCTTTAGCCTGCATAAGTTTTGCGAACATTGAATACTGGAAAGCATTTATAATCTCTAGAGAAAATAATTAACTGTTTGAGTTGATCGCGGACCTGTTTCAGTTCCCTCTTCCTTTCTCTAACCTTCTCCTTTAGAAATTCCTGTTAAAGAAACACGGCAGCGAAATTAGGAAGGGGATTTACTATTGTAAAATAATGCTAGATTCAGCGAATGATTGATTAAAAACAAATATCAATGCGTACCTTAAATTTTTCCTTTTCATCCTCCGGCAACACCTCATCTTTGACTTTCTCATCAGCAAAATCCTGCATTGCAACACAATGATTCAGCACAGATGCCCTTGCATAGGTAACCACTATAATACATCAGAGGTCAGAGCAGAAAAAAACAAATTCCATACAAACCTCGTAATCATCCATTTCCCAGTCAAAATCGCAAACTATCTGTAACATGCAGCACAAAGTAAAAAATTGATGTATGACAGCAATTTACAGTTATTTGAAATCAGAAGAGTTAATTAGAAAGTACTAGGTACACTAATCAGAAGAGTTAATACAATAACTACAAAGTGGAACGCAGGGAGAGCAGATTTAATGTCGCTTCTAGCAACCCACCCATCCATTTGGATTTTGCACCCATGAATTGCGACAGGAAACTACTTAGGTCAACCTATCATGGAGCAGGTGACAACATTCAAGAAGGCACAACAGCACAAGTAATGTACATGAGCAGCAATGGAAGATGAAGGGGGTCCCAAGTCCCCAGCAGCACATGAGATTGACATATGGCTAAATAGCAATGGCGGCATATCAGCAGCACCGACAAAAAACAAAGACCTCATGGACTGATTGATGGTCCAGTGACAGGAACAAGCGCCCTAGCAATCTCAGTAATAAGAGTCAAGTCCTGTCTGCAGCTTATGTGCTGAAATCAGCATAGAAACCAGTGGCAGACCTAAATTGAGCAGAGCGAGGGCACGGGCTGCCACTCAATTTTCTGTTTCCAGTGGACATATGTTCTATTTACTGAAGTTGTAAAGCCTCGTATACTAGCAGGCCGCCACTCATTTTCCTGGCTAGGTCCACCCTATACCCCTGAAGGAAAAACCACGCCTGAGGCGTTGAATTAAGAAGTTTTTCTTCAATCTGCAGGGTCGAGGAAAGGCCCCAAGCACCGGACTGCCGAGGACATGCCCACAGCACATATGGCTCTGAAGACAGTATAACTCAGCGAGGGGTCTTTTTAAGCAAGACCCAGGGTTCGAACCCTGGTCGGTAGCCTCACAAGTGGAGGACATACCACTATGTTGTTCGCTCGTTCTCATATAAGCCTAGTATAAGGCTCACAATAAAAGAAATCCATATTTGGTTAGATGCAGACACTACTCTTTCTAGAGTTATTCCTTAGTAATTAAGACCCCTCCATAAAACATAACATGCAGGATAAGATACGGGTCTCGAATTCTCGATTCTTTAGGTAACTGAAGAGAACTCACTAAAGGAAGCTTACCGGAGGTTCTAGAGGATATATGATATTGACAACTGTGTCATCTTCGTCTTCAGGAGGATTCAGTGGCATATAATCTGCAAGATATTGAAAGAGGTTCGTATGCTTATTTGATTACCCTCAATAGAACAATGGCATCAATACAACTGATGCCACATATATTTAAATCAAACAATGTATCAACTAGAGCAACTAGAGTATGTGCGGGTATTTGAGAGCATCGGTTGTGCCGAATAAGGGTTCAGTGTGAGTGTCGGGTTATTTCGAGCACTGAATGATCTTGTCTTGCGGGCGCTCTACGTAGCCCTCCCACATAGCATCTACTTGCTGCTTAGGTGGCTGCCTCGCTAGACAGTGATAGTATTAAGCTTCATCTCGCAGCCCACTGAGTACCTTTTGAAACTACATGCTCGGACTCTGCTATCTTGAAGACGAAAACAAAACTGAAGAGACTTCGAATATATACCAAAATGCACAACGAAAACAAGACATTTGTTCCCTCAAAAGAAAGAGGGAACAAACTAAAAGAAGATAGATATTTGCTTGAGACGATGTGCCATCAAATTACTAGGAAACGACCAGGATATAATTCAAAGTGGTATTACTAAATATAAACATGTAATTTTGTGATTTCATAAATGAAATACCAAGTCAACCAGCCAAATTTTAGGTAAAAGCCGTCACATGTTTGCTGGCATGTTACTTCAGCTAGCAATTCAATGACTTAAAAAACTGATAAGCGAAAAGGGCCATCACTCCAAACATGCAACTAATCTGTAGCTGTAGCCCCACATAACATTATGCACAGTTTTGGATAATGTGGTTTACATGATCTTGGCGAGACACGTGCCAAGGATAGGATAGGTACAGCATGGAGCCTCTCTATGGATAAAAGGTATTCAAAGACCCTCAAGCAAAAAGTGTAGCAGATATTCCTGGAGAAGCACAATACAAGCCTACAATAAAATAAACCCAATTCAGCTTACACGGCATGCAGTAGTCAAACTTTTTGACTCTCTCAGTTTTGAGATGCTTCAGCGCAGACCTGTAAAATGTATATACCTGAGATTTTGTAACTTGAACTAGTGGAAAGAAAGAGCTAAGCTCACTGAATGCGAATGAAAATGGCCAAAAAAATAACAACGGAAATAAAAATATATACCCTAGCATGACATTTTGGAAGCATAAATAAATTCATAAAACTAACCTCCGCTGGGTGCACCCAAGAGTGAATATTTTTGTTTTTAGACTGTCAATCCTGCTAAGCCTGTAGACAAAGCAATAGCATTGTGTGCAAAATAAGTTCCAATGTAGTGTGAAAAGGCAAGGATATAAACAGTGAGAACAAAAGGCAGTACCGGTCCTCAAGAGGAACATAAGGCACCCATGCCATCTTCATCGCCTTCATTGGTACTATTTCCTCATTCTCCCTTTGAACAGAATTTATGCCAATTTTATCTGATGGAGGGAAAGGACAGTCTACCTGCGAAACAAAACATTTCAAGTGCTAAATGAGACAGACCATCCATTGAACAAATAACAATATAACCCAGGCGGCCAGGCCATAAACAAATTGATCAAGCCACCTATTACAGGCAGTATTAATCACATCGTATTAGAGTCAAAATCAACAATGAAGAGCAAGAGAAGATCACCAGCCAAACAGTTTTGACCAGGAAATCCAATAATGAAATATTTGAGAGAAAAAAACATAACAGAACAACAACTATATAACGAAATGAGCGTACCTACCAAAGTAAGCAAGATAAATAACGTTTCTTTCTCTTTTTATTCCTATTACTTTTATTTTCAAAAAGCTTGTCGCAAAATCTTAAGACTTTAAAATGACATGTGCAATTAATAATTCTACATAAAAATAGGGAACAATTATATATGCCAAACGGTGAGGATTTTGTAATACAAAAGGTATGAAGGAATTACTGAATTGTTTAGCTAGCACGGTCATGAGCTAAATGTTCAGCTCAAGATAATGTACAACTATAAGACCATTCTCGATAGTGCATTTTTTCTAATGACATTTTGTTTTCAAGCTCAAGATAGTAGAATAAATAAAACCATGGTATAAATAAAAATGTTGGGCCACGAGGGTGGATGAGAACTTACAGCAACTACAATAGGAATAAGTACTATCTTCGATTCACCATTAACATCCAATAGTTGTGCTGCATGCCAACAGGAGCCTATTAGCCTTGTATGGAATAATATTCAACAGGCTCGTAAAACTATTAAGGAAATAAATCAGATGGAAGATACTAAAATCCAATTTACACATCCAACATATTTAAAATAAAAGTGATGAATAAATTTCAGACTAAATTAGCCAAACAACACAAGTTTTCTGATCACTAAAATGTTACCTATATGAACAAACATGTATCAAGGATCAACAGTAAAAAACTCAATTTAAATACTAGCTGACAACCAGGTATACTAGTTACTTACGCTCAGTGCTTCCGAACAAGTAAACTGTCTTCCCATAAAGTTCTCCCCCTTCTTCTAGTGTTTTCTGCTCACCAACAACAACCATGTATCACTGTGTGGACAAGCTAAACATTCAAAAAAAAAAAAACAACAAGATTAAGTTTGACCATCATACCTCTAAATTTTCGAAGTTCCAGTTGAACTCCTTTATCTTATCAATGTTTTCCCACTGCAGATGACAAAGCCCAGTTATATAAACTGTTAAAGGCAAGGCAATATCCGCATCTTAAGCTGTATGCCATGCCCAAGTTCACACCGCTAACATACACACTGCAAATAAAAGAAGGTAGGATGGGAACAAACCTCAGTCCCAATAGGAAAAGCTGATAACCATAGATCCTCCTGAACAAAGCGACAAATCATTAGTCAAAACGTGCAAAAATCAAAATAGTAAAGCCATCATACAGGACAGTCATGCACAACAGCAATCATAGCAATAACTTCCAAAACTGGTCAAAACAGTTGCTTTCAAATAGAAAGAACTGCTGAAAAAAAAATGCAGATTGCCATAAATATGTTCGTCGACTCGTCATCTTGCGATGGCATCTTAAACTTCAATGCTAATCAGGTATGCTCCTTGACTACCACATAAAAATTGCTACCACTGGACCAAAGAAAAAATTGACCATGTCACTCAGGTTAAAAATCTCCATAGATCACGAATTCTCTAATACCAGTACTGAATGCACGAATCCTCTATCACCACGGTTCAGCATTACAGATTAGTCCAGTAGCCCAACCATCACTGCAGCCGAACGGAAGCAATTCTCCTCCATTTTTTTTAATGAAAGAACTGCAAATCTCGCTTCGACAGCACCACAAATCGACATACAGGGAAGCAGTCTGCAAGCTAATCAGATCAGGCCAGTCCACGCACACTACTCGGGATACCAAAACCTAACAATCCGAAGCACGCATCCAGACAAGGTCATCCTGAATCCTACTCACCAAGTTTCTCTTCTCCGGGAAGTACTCCGCCTCGGGCTTGGGCTTGGGCGCCACCTTGGCGCGCTTCCCCCGCCCCCGAGCGGCCGGCGCCTTCGCCGCCGCCTCGGGCTTGGTCGAATCACCCACAGCGGCCTCGGGCTTGCTGGAATCAGTGGCCACCGCCTGCGCCGCCGTGCGCTTCTTACCCTTCGGCCGCGCCATCGCTTCCGGATGCTAGGTCTTGCGTTCCGATGGGAGTGGGATTTGTGTCTGCGCGTTAGGGGTGGCCGGGTGGGTGTCGATTTGGGGGAAGCGGCGCGTGAAATCGACGCGACGCAAATTTGAAGCGGGGGACGAGAGGGGGGGAGGCAGAGGCGGCGCGGGGGCGGGGGCGGGGCCGCGGGGGCTGTGTGTTTTGATGGGCTGCGAGGGGCCGCCGAACTGAGGAGGGGGTCGGTTTTGGACCGTTCGATTCGATTAGTTTGGTTTGTCGAGAGGGTGCGAGAGCCCACGTGGAAAGGATGATTGTTTTGGACCCTGCGGCGCTGGAGGCATGCGATTCTGCGTTGTTTTGCAGCGCGATTCAAATGTGTGTAAATGACATGCGGGGTCCACCCTGAGTTAATCGCGTCCACTGGTTCGAACCTTGTTCAAAAGTAGTGTCAGGCCGGCCCACTTGTGTTTGTTATGGGCCCTTTTGGGCCAACTACTGGAATGTTTACGTTCATATTTAGATTCTAGCCCATTTCTAACCCATCTTTTGCATCTCGATTTTTCTAGGTTAATATCTCCTCCCTTTTTCCTAAGTTTGCCACGGAAATTCTAAAATCTCACCCGATTCCAAATACCCACGTGTACCTCACTTTTCACAAATCTGCCAAATACGACTATTATCTATTTTCGTAACTAACATGTCTATTGACTTAACGGTGTTTGATCTCACCTGGTCTTCTGCATCGCACGACTCGTCTTACATGTCGTGAGCTAGTGCTACATATATGCTGAAAGCATGATAATTATGCCCTAACTCAACCAAATGGGAGTACATCACATAGTATGAATGAGATTGCATACATACTCTGAGATAAATACAACTGGCCTAAGTGGTGAGAGCGCTAAACTTTTAGGGCGTCTCCAACCGGAGATCCTAGGGGTTCCATACCTTTCTTTTATGGAACCAAATTTATACATTGTAAAAGCAGTTTCATTAGAAACATGTTCTATCTATAGGACATGATTCGAAGCAATATAATACGGAAAGAGATGGAGAATGAAGAGAGAGGGAAGAGATGTGGGTCTTGTTTATAGATTTAACACATGCTTTTGTACATTGTAGCCAACACAACATATGACATTAAATCATTGTGAGGCCTATTAAAAATGAAGGTTGGTTCTATGCATTGGAGGTGCCCTTATAATCTGAGAGCAACATTGCATGGTCAACCAAAATATGTAAAATCAAGTTAAACCTGGTGGGCTTCAATGAATGAAGATGTTGATGGGTACTTAAAAGTACCTACAACTTTGGGGGTGATTTTATTAACTTTTCCACTTTAGTAGAAAAAAAAAATCCTAAAGAAAGATATCATATAGCTTTGAAAAAGAATATATCGGGAGTTACACGGTTAGTTGCATTTTGTTCGTCTACACGACCGTTTAGCTCATTCACACGCCGTGTGAACGCGACACAATTGCTAGCCGTGTTTGTTTAGTCAAATGTTTAGCCCATTTAATAACTGTCAACCCGTTTAAATTGTCGTTTAGTTCGAATAAAGAGCTATACAGCCGACTATTTAGCGTTTAGACTAACATCAACCTGAGCGCTCACGACCCGAGGCCGATGGGTTTTGGCTTGCCCAGCAGAATGGGCATGGGTAGCACGAAACCAAACTCGAAAATTCCAGTCTGCGCCGCCTACCCATACAATTAATTTTATTTATTTTTCCAACTAAAAAAGATGGAAAGCATGAGTCTAGCCCCTGTATAAGGTCCAAAGTTGTCTATGGGACGGAACTTAGACATAGATTTTCGCTAGAAAATTTCTGTGATTTTTTTGGGACCGGCTCGGCATGGAATTAATTGACAAAGTGAGTATTCCTATCGGCATAGAAGGAAATATGTAAAAGTCGTGTATTTTATTGAACTGAAATTTTTGACTTAGCATTTCTGTTTTTTTTCCACATGACAATTAGGAAGGGGAAAACCCCAAAAGCCCTATCGCACGAACGTACGGCGGACTGAAATCCCCAACGCATCCAGCCGACTGCAAAGCTGCCGGCCTGCCGCCGCTCCTCCAATGGTGACCAGGTGGAGCCAGAAGAGCCCCGGCCTCAAGATCCTGTGGATCTGGACCCTTGGCACCGCCGCAAGTTCGTCATACCTGTCTTTCCTCTGTTGGCAATCTAACCGTGCGAATTTATGCCAGTTCCCGCTGATTATTTGCTGATTTGCACGCAGTTATGGTCGGCGGCGTCGTTCGGATGCGGGTCAACGATGTGCAGAAGATCCTCCGGGAGGAAGAGGAAGCCGCCGCCGCCGCCGCAGCAGCAGCAGCCACGCCGGCCTCCAGCGAGCGCATCCTGAAGGACGACGAGTAGAACAGGTACGACCGCCCACTCCCCACGAACTGACTGAACTGTGTATGTCAATCCAACTACTGTTAGGTTGAATAGAGGATGCTCAATTCAGTGATGCATTCAGTCCCCGATTCGGAACTGAAGTTACAGGTTTCCATTGGTTCTATCTGCTGATTTCATCATGTTAAGAAAGTGTTTACCTTGTCAAGGATATATGCACATCCTGTCTGCTATATGGGGGAAAAGCTCTCTGCTCTGGACTTGCATAACCCGTGATATTCGTTAGCTTTGTCAGACAATTGATAATTTTGTTTCTACAGTTCCATCAGCATCTAAACAGAATGAGTTTCTTGTCTTGTTCACGGTGCCAGGTTACCATTACCGTACACTATTCAGTTTCTCATCAGCTACGAAGTATCAGAAGTGTCAAGTCAATGTCTGTCCAACAGAAACAAGCCGTCCTAGTCAAATCTTAGGTTTTTTTTAGTCTTTCATTTTTTCCACTTTATGATAACTAATAATCCTGCTAGGTTCACCTCATAATAGCAGGCTGGTAGCTGTTACTTATCGATATTTATAAGAGTTGTTGTTTGATGTATATACTAGTAGTAGCTTAGCTATTACTGAATTGGTGTTGCTTGATGTTAGACCAATTAGGAGATCAAACTGCTAATATAACCCTGAAGAAGATAAAAAAATCAATATGGTGGTAGCAGGCAAATGAAGATTTGGGGCTTAAACAACAGCTCCTAACCATTATGTTCCATTTTGTGTCTGCATCTTTTGTCAGTTTGCATCAAACTAATATACACCATATCTTATTTGAGCTGGATCTCCTGAACATTTTACCTCTATGAACTGGCTATCCGACTGAAATTTGTGAAAATTGAGGGTGAGCTGAACTGCAGATAATCTTATATTAACATTCTTTTTGTTTCTTTGTCATACTTACACGCTCTATTGCTCTATCCACATGTTGGGTTAATATGCATTCAGGAAATAGTCATCATTTAGGTAGGCTCATTGCTTAGAAAAATATGTGATTGATCTAAGTGTGAGTGGTTGCTTGTATGAATGTTCTGGCACATGACAAGCAACAGTGATATGATCAACCCTTGTGGAGATCCCGTTTGAGAACAGGATAGAACATTGCTTGCTACGCGGGCTCTTCAAATTAAAACATCAACACACACAATGCAAGTGCAAACAATATGCTTATCGTTTCTGGTAACAGACGCGAAATACTCTTAACGAGAGTATCCCTGCAGACCATCACAGGGATAGAGCTACAGTTTTTTATGGACAACAGAAATATCTGTGCGTTTCTTCATATATACACTGCAGGCTGACTGAAATTCCTTTTCTTGCAGGAAGTGGAGAAATTGTGCCATTTGAGCTGGGATA
>CM014276.1:63222341-63279244 GCA_004135705.1 Alloteropsis semialata
GCGTTAGTGAAGGGCGGGAAGATGCGGCGAGGGCAGGTTGTGGGCGGCCTGGCCGGTGGCGAGGTAGCCGACGGCCAGCGGCGGTGGAAGCAACCGGTGGGGGAGATGCAGGCGGAGCTCTCGATGAACATGACAAAGAAAGAAGAAAGGGAGGAAGAGCGTAAAGAGATAGATCTTGCTTCGTTCGCTGGTCGTCCACCTGTTCGCTGCTGCAAGCCGGCGCGTCGCCTTGCTTCTCATCAAAGGCGAGCAGGGCAGGCGGCGTCGACGACGCCACCGCTGCGCCGCCCGCGCACACTGATGCGTTGTACCCTGATGAATCTCTGGTAGAGACGGCGATGCGATTGCCAAGCGGTGGAACCATCCAATCAACCAACAAACCCGCGAAAGAGACGCGGCCCGATCAATGTTTTACCTTAATCCATCCGCCCGTGGGCGGAGAGCACGCTTCAGCTTTCCAAGGGCGCGTGGCACGGCTCTCGCCTATCGGCTGCGCCGGTCTGCTCGTTGGTGCCCGTGCCGAACGGATTGGTGTGGCCGTGTGACTGATGCGGGACGGGAGCACCGGCAACGAACCTTCGTGCCGTCACGCGAGGCCAAAAAAGGCTCGTTACCCGTGGCCAAAAGATTGCGGGTTTGAGATGCCAGTCGCTCTCTCGAGAAACTCGCGTGATTTTGACGTCGGAATTTTGAACCGCGCGTCGGAGGCCGCGCGGCCTGGCTCCACCGGCTCCGGCGGCTTCACCGCAGCGCAGTCGTCACGCCACACGTGGCAAGTGCTCGGTTGAATTTTTAAAAAAGAGCAGGGCGAGCTCGCCGAGTGGTTGAGTTTGAGTCGAGTCAGCCGATACAGATAGCCCTCGCCCCCGCCGCCGCCGGAGCCAGAAGAGTCGAGGGAAATCGAAGAGGAGGGGTCAAAAGGAAAAAGGACAGGAGGGATGCTGCAGGTGGAGGAGGCGCTGGCGGCGGTGCTGTCCGCCGCCGCGCCGGCCCGCGCCGCGCCGCGAGGCGTGCCGCTGCACGACGCGCTCGGCCTCGTCCTCGCCGAGGACGTCCGCGCGCCCGACCCGCTCCCTCCCTTCCGCGCCTCCATCAAGGTCGGTCGCCCCTCTCGCCGCCTTCCTTTGACCCCCTTCTCTTCTCTCCCTCCTTCCCGCCACGCCGTGTCGGCCATGGACTGGGCTGATCTTTTAGGACCGCGCCCCTCGTGCAGGATGGGTACGCCGTCGTGGCCTCCGACGGGCCGGGGGAGTACACGGTGATTACGGAGTCGAGGGCCGGCAACGACGGCCTCGGCGTCGTCGTCGCCCCGGGCACGGTCGCCTACGTCACCACCGGAGGTGAGCTTGCCTTGCCCGCTGCGTTCTCTCCCGGTGCCCGCCGGCCGCCGCCTTGTGTGTTGACTGGCTGAGTGATTGTGGTTGTTGACGCAGGGCCGATTCCCGATGGTGCTGACACTGTCGTGCAAGTGGAGGACACCGAGCAGGTCCCTGCCGGAGCAGATGGGTCCAAGAGAGTTAGGATTTTGGTGCGGGCTGCCGAGGGGCAAGACATTCGCAATGTGGTATGCTAAGTTTGGTCATTGCTTCGTTATCTTACTATTTCTGTGCTTCTACCTCTCAACGGCGGAACCAGGGGGGGGCCAGCAGGGGCCACGGCACCCCCCAACATTCCCGAAAAAAATCAATCGCCACTCTTCAGTAGCAGGCTAGCAGCGAGTGATGAGCCCTCCTCCCATGCGGCTGCGGCGCGGCGTTGGTTGCTGCAAGTCTGCAACGCATTGATCAGCCAAGGCCGACCGCCCCCCCTCGAGGCTGCAGCGCGCGCGGGAGCTGGATCACGTCGACGATTTTGTTTCCGTAGGCCGTAGCCATCTCTGCTGCCCCGGCACGCCAGCAGCAAGCAACCGTAGCTCGCCGTCGGCGCTGCGCTGAGAACGAATTCACCTTGCACTTGCAGTTGCGCCGTGGACTTTATGGCGGGGATGCCAAGCTATGCCTGCTACGTTCGTATAGACGGGTCTCGCAGCGCAAACACACTTGACAAAAAAATTGCCTCGCTGGTGGCTGGCTCGCTGCCATTCGCGCACTTGCCTCTGTTCGTCGTCCCGTCCAAGCCCTGCGTCCAGCGCGATGGAAGGAACGCGATCTGCACAACGGCGGAACCAGGGGGGGGCCAGCAGGGGCCACGGCACCCCCCAACATTCCTGAAAAAAATCAATCGCCACTCTTCAGTAGCAGGCTAGCAGCGAGTGATGAGCCCTCCTCCCATGCGGCTGCGGCGCGGCGTTGGTTGCTGCAAGTCTGCAACGCATTGATCAGCCAAGGCCGACCGCCCCCCCTCGAGGCTGCAGCGCGCGCGGGAGCTGGATCACGTCGACGATTTTGTTTCCGTAGGCCGTAGCCATCTCTGCTGCCCCGGCACGCCAGCAGCAAGCAACCGTAGCTCGCCGTCGGCGCTGCGCTGAGAACGAATTCACCTTGCACTTGCAGTTGCGCCGTGGACTTTATGGCGGGGATGCCAAGCTATGCCTGCTACGTTCGTATAGACGGGTCTCGCAGCGCAAACACACTTGACAAAAAAATTGCCTCGCTGGTGGCTGGCTCGCTGCCATTCGCGCACTTGCCTCTGTTCGTCGTCCCGTCCAAGCCCTGCGTCCAGCGCGATGGAAGGAACGCGATCTGCAGCCTGCTGCTTCATGTGCTAATGCAAACATTGGATGAGTTTGTAATCGTGTGTACTTCGTAGTCAGGCTGTAAACTAGTTGCATATATGTAAACATAAAAATTTTGTGTCAAATAGACTATACGTGCTCACTGTTGGAACCAGCCCTTGGATCACTCACGCTCGCGCACATACACAAGGAGGAACAAGAACAGTGTTTCCGGCGACGAACGCCGCGGCCGGCCTGTATCTTGGCTACCTCTTCATCTCAAAGGACTGGAACGCCGAACACACGGTTTACATGGCCTTTGTAGCCCCGGTCGGCGACGCAGCGCCCACGCTAACAAACTCGACGATCTTCCCGCGCGCACGCACGCACTCTCCTGGTGACCCGGGCTTCCCACGTTCTGGCCACGCACCTCCCTGTGAGAGCCGGTCTCCAGCGCTGATCCGAGCCTCGTGCTCCTCCGCTTCTGCCACCAACAGCTACGCCGGCCACCCTGCAACAACGTGCACACACACGCACCCATTGCCGGCGACACACACACCTAAACACGAGCACGTACTCGTGCACCATCAGGACTCGACACACACACCATTGCCCCCAACACATGGCGTGGTTTATTTCCTAACACTCACTATATTCTGTAGTGTATATAGGTATATCTTGGTCTCCTGGCCCCCCCTTGGAATATTTCCTGGTTCCGCCGCTGGATCTGCAGCCTGCTGCTTCATGTGCTAATGCAAACATTGGATGAGTTTGTAATCGTGTGTACTTCGTAGTCAGGCTGTAAACTAGTTGCATATATGTAAACATAAAAATTTTGTGTCAAATAGACTATACGTGCTCACTGTTGGAACCAGCCCTTGGATCACTCACGCTCGCGCACATACACAAGGAGGAACAAGAACAGTGTTTCCGGCGACGAACGCCGCGGCCGGCCTGTATCTTGGCTACCTCTTCATCTCAAAGGACTGGAACGCCGAACACACGGTTTACATGGCCTTTGTAGCCCCGGTCGGCGACGCAGCGCCCACGCTAACAAACTCGACGATCTTCCCGCGCGCACGCACGCACTCTCCTGGTGACCCGGGCTTCCCACGTTCTGGCCACGCACCTCCCTGTGAGAGCCGGTCTCCAGCGCTGATCCGAGCCTCGTGCTCCTCCGCTTCTGCCACCAACAGCTACGCCGGCCACCCTGCAACAACGTGCACACACACGCACCCATTGCCGGCGACACACACACCTAAACACGAGCACGTACTCGTGCACCATCAGGACTCGACACACACACCATTGCCCCCAACACATGGCGTGGTTTATTTCCTAACACTCACTATATTCTGTAGTGTATATAGGTATATCTTGGTCTCCTGGCCCCCCCTTGGAATATTTCCTGGTTCCGCCGCTGTGTGCTTCTACCTCTAGTACTGTAGGATTTCGTTGTTGGAAGCAACATTCTTGCTGCAATTTTGTTAGTTTTAGTACTTTATCATCATCGTGTACATTTTTTTTCCTCATAGCACTGGCCACCTATGGTGCACGGATACGGATACGTGTATCAGTATGGTGGATACGGATACGGCATTTTCTAAAATAACCCGATACGTGGATACGTTTTAATATTTAAAATAAATAAATATTTATGCATACTGAAATTCTAAAAACAATAGCAGCCTATAAAGAACATTGAAATTTTCTTACAATAAGCACTAGAATTATTTAAATGTGATGCCATCTACTAGTGGCGGGGGAAAATCAAGAAATAAGAACAAATAAATCATTCAAGAAGAAAACTACGTCAGGAGAGGAAGAGAAAATCAAGAACTAGAAGTCACCAGATGAGAAGGGAAGAAAGAAATCAACAAGACACGTCACTGCAGATTAGAAAGAAAGGTGGCCGGACCGGTGGCTCACGCTGTTTGGTCTGGGCCGTATAAGAAAAGTGCTTCGATACGTCTCAGCCCACGTATCCATAAAACATCAATTTTACATTTTTCCTCGATACATATGGATACGTATTCAAGTTGTATCCCTCGCGTATCCGTATTGGATACATATCCGATATGCGATACGTGGTGTCTCTGGCGTATCCGTGTAACATAGCTGGCCACTATTGAATTTCCCATGGAATGCACTATCCATGTTAATCAGGAGTAATTTGCACTTGTTGATTATAGTAATTCAATAATTGACAGGGATGTGACATAGAGAAGGATTCAATAGTGCTTAAATCTGGTGAGCACATTGGTCCTGCAGAAATTGGGCTACTTGCAACAGTTGGTGTAAATACTGTGAAGGTGAACAATATTTCCAATAAGCGTGGTTCAGTATAGAAAAGAGACACAATTGCAATGCAGTATTCAGAATTTGCATGTGCAGGTATACCCTCGACCAACCATTGCTGTATTTTCCACAGGGGACGAGCTAGTGCAGCCAACCACTGCCACCCTCAGTCGTGGTCAGGTTATTTCTACTAGTCCATGATGTTTGCATTCTCCACTATTCTTTGCGTTCCATATTCTCAGAAATGAATGATCTCTCTTTTAAAACTAAAATTGCAGATTCGTGATTCCAACCGTGCCATGCTTCTAGCTGCTGCAGTTCAGCAGAAATGCGAAGTGCTTGATCTGGGTATTGCAGAAGACACTGAAGAAAGTCTTCAGAAGCATATGGATGCAGCTCTACGTTCTGACGCTGATATAATCCTTACTTCTGGTGGTGTTTCCATGGGCGATAGAGATCTTGTCAAACCTTGCCTGGCAAAGATGGGTAAAATTCACTTTGAGAAGGTACATTTGAAATTGTTCCATTATTCTGCATTTACTCTGTACCAACTAGTTATTAGGCAACCTAAATCAACAGTCAGGGATACAAATTGGAGATCCATTTTACAATCAGTTTTTTTTTTCATCTTTTCTGTTGGATAACCAATTAGAGCTGTTACCTTTGCAAAAGTTATCCTTTTGAACTCAACATCACAGTCTTTGTCCATTTGTCAGAGTAATTTTAATATTTTTCTGCTTCTCACATACAGATCCGAATGAAACCAGGAAAACCATTAACATTTGCTGAGATCAGCACACAAGACACATCAAAGCCATCTAAAACAGTTCTGGCATTTGGTTTGCCTGGAAACCCAGTGAGCTGTATGGTTTGCTTCAATCTTTTTGTTGTTCCTGCAATTCGTCTCCTTTCTGGTTGGTCAAATCCTCATCTGCAAAGGTAGTAATCGTCATCCTTTTGTTTGTTGTCAGTTCTGTTCTCACCTTACACGATTCAGCTTATTTCTTTCTTATAAGACTCTGTCCACAGAGTGCATGTTCGCCTGTCACATCCTCTAAGAACAGACCCACATCGTACAGAGTTTCACCGGGCAGTAATCAGATGGGTGATTGATGATGGATCTGGTAGACCTGGGTAAGAGCTTTATTTTAGCCAGCGATATTTGACTACGCTGTATTTGGTTTTCTGACACCAGTCAATCTAAACATTTATTTCTTATGGGCATTTGGCAGTTATGTTGCTGAGAGCACTGGCCATCAGGCTAGTAGCCGCCTCCTAAGTATGAAATCCGCAAATGCTCTGCTGGAAGTACCATCGACTGGGCAGATATTGGCAGCTGGGATATCAATCCAAGCTATACTTATTTCAGACATAATCAGCTATCCTTCAGATAAACCACCCGCTGCTTCAAATCCGCCTCCATCTCATTTTGGCACATCTGCAAAAAGTATTTCCACAGATGCATCTCAGCTTGCACCTTCTCAGAATGCTGAAGTTAAAGTAGCAATTCTGACTGTAAGTGACACTGTTTCATCGGGTGCAGGCCCTGATAGGAGGTACTCACCTTTTCCTTCGTAATGCTCAATAGAAATGCCATATCCGTACTGTCGCATGTGATTTCATTTTTAAATTACATTGAAAAGAGCAAAATTTTGTATTGGATGGATTCTCAACTTTTGAAGTGCAAGCACCCTGATACACCTATTTGCCTTGAGCTGCAAAGGGGTCACTTTATGGTGCAAAATGAAAGAGTCTGATTACTGGTTTTTCTTCACATAAGATAGTGAGGCAGTCAGTAACGATCAACGACTCCACATTTCACTTTTTTTTTTGTTCTATACATCAAAGCAGTCAAGTAGCATATCTTATGTTCTAGATCTTTATGGTGCAAATCACACTTTTTTAAAAAATAACTTATACTAGTTTTATTCCTTCTGTCTTTCATGGCACTTGTAGTGGCCCAAGAGCTGTATCTGTAGTGAATTCTTCATCAGAGAAACTAGGTGGTGCAACTGTGGTTGCTACTGCTGCTGTTCCTGATGAAGTGGACAAGATCAAGGACATTTTGGTACAATGGAGTGACATCGACCATGTTAACCTCATTCTGACATTAGGTAACATGATTCTTAGACTGTAGTGTCACACCTTGTTTTGTGCTCACATGCTCTACTTCCTGGTGGTGATGCACATCATGCAGGTGGTACTGGCTTCACACCTAGAGATGTCACCCCAGAAGCAACAAAATCTGTGATAGAGAAAGAAGCACCAGGTCTCGCATTTGTTATGCTTCAAGAGAGTTTGAAGGTGATGGTGGCTTCTGTTACATTTAGTTATTTTAAGATTTTACATGCACTGAATGTCACACGTTTTTACACAGGCTGAATATTCTTTTCGCATTGAATGAATCACTGATAAAAGTTGGCCATACAAACTGAAACAGTTATCCAGTACAGCTGAATGTTTCACATTCTTAGAGACAAACAGTCGTTCGGTCTCACTGAATAAAATATAGGATTCTTCCTTTGAACTTTGCTGGATATGATGTCTTCTGATCTGTACTGTCTCTAAACTGTTCTCTGTACAGATTACACCATTTGCAATGCTATCCCGGGCCACGGCTGGAATTAGAGGATCAACTCTTGTGCGTGCTACAACTTACAAAAATATCTGATAATTTCTTGCTTTTGGACCTTTGCTGATGTATTGGTAAATGGTAATCCTTCTCAGATCATCAACATGCCTGGCAACCCAAATGCTGTGGCCGAGTGCATGGAAGCGCTCCTCCCGGCGCTCAAGCACGCCCTCAAGCAGATAAAGGGTGGCAAGAGGGAGAAGCACCCCCGCCACACCCCTCACGCTGCAGCGGCACCGGTGGACCAGTGGGAGCGGAGCTTCAGAGCCGCGTCAGCTGGCAGTGGTGGGGGCTGCTCATGCGACCCCTGATCGGTAGCCAAGAGAACTGGAGGACCGACACGAGATAGTAGGAGAGCTCTCTGCTCCTCTGCATGCCTGCATCCACTTAGATGTCGAAGTTGTGGTTTGGTTTGCATCCTGCGTGACATCTCACCGTCACTTGTTCGCGAACTTCACTGTGCTTTAAATAAAGTACAGAACCAGTTTTAAAAATAAAAATATGGTTTTGGTTTTGTATCTTCGGAGACATCCGATAAAACATGGTTTTGGTTTGGTTTAAAAGTACAGAACATGTTCTTGTGGTTTGTACGTTCATATAATAATTTTCTAAAGCGATGAATGTCAGTGTCGTCATATACAATTTTCAGTCGGATTGGCCATACTATGTCATGTCCCCTAATCGGACAACAAAAATCGTAGAGAATTTATGCCTGTTCTATATTCTAATTCGCTTAAAAATACAAGTAGGTTTATGTTCCTAGTAACATATTAAAACAAAATATGATCAACACTTTCCAATCCAGACGTAGAAATCAGCCAGATGCATTCTTGAGCAACGATTGCTCGCACGCAAACTCGTACTAGGGTGTCCTGTCATACCGCCTTCGTTCTCTGCTACGGCCATGTTTGTTCACTGAAGAATTCAAACTTTTTTGGATTCGCAATTTTAAACTCAAGATTAGGAGGACTAAACATGATCTAATTATAAAACTAATTACACGGATGGACGGAAAATCGCGAGACGAATCTATTAAGCCTAATTAATCCGTCATTAAAGATTGTTTACTATAGCACGATGTTGTCTAATCATGGCCTAATTAGGCTCATTAGATTCGTCTCGCGAAGTTACCCAGGGGTTATGGAATGAGTTTTGTCATTAACACACGTTTACTACTCCATGCATGTAAGATTCCCTTTGATGAATAGTGAAGTTTGAAGTTTGGTGTTGAACTAAACATGGCCTACATTTCACTTCACTTTCAGCATTCCCTGCTTCAGCCAAAACCTGATAATTCCTGGGACGAAACTACTACAGCAGGTTCAGATGTTTTACAACGAAACCAAAGCAAGCTGCTTTTCCACTCAGATAAACAAACAACTGCGAACAGGCTTCAAATGCATGCCTCGTCTCTTATCTCAAAATGCAAATTTCGAGAAATGCTTTAGAAAAGTGCAACTAAATCTGCTGAGCAGTACTGTACATGCTAATACATGGCAAAGTCAACAACGCAGGCACTACAGAGGTCATTCTATAAACCTCCCTGCACTAGCAGATACATCGAAGGCATCTCATAAGCATTAACTTACATCCATTGCCTGCCATCATGTTTGTGTCACTGTTTGAATGCTGTTCTACCATGACGCTGTAGAAGCAAAAGATACACTAGATAACTTTAAAAAAAGAAATAAAAAGATGCACTAGATAGCACCACATCAGGTGCGATATGCATTCCATTGTCTCGCGGGGAGCCCAGGCATCAGGCCCTGTGCCCCTGCCGATCTTCTATCTTCTTTTGACCGGAGTTCTTGATCTCGACCGCCTCGTCCTGCAATGATGGGACACAGTTTATAAGGAAGTACTAACATGCAGTTACTGTACCAGTGGGTCAACAAAAACAGGATTCCAGAGTTAAGGAATCAGCAGTTCCCACCCAGAATAACAGAGTCCAAGATAAGTGCAGTAGACTTTGAAGATACTGGAACTGAAAATAGCTTCATGAAGACTACAAACTTACGACATGCAATTCTTGAGCTTACCCCATGATAAATTATACAGAAGATGTCTTTGATTTCTCAAAATGGTACAGATGATTTCTGAGGAAAACCACTCAAGAACCCATTTCAAATACAAGGTTTCTTGTAATCTTGAAATAATGTTTTTAATTGAACATATGCTGTCAAGATACCTAAGATCTGACTTTATTATAAAATTCCTTAGTCCTAATTACTTGCTTTAGTTTGGAGTCACTCTATTTTCCATAATCAGCTATAGCATGATCGATAGCTAAACTAATTTCCAATATAGATCTGAAAATGACCAGAAATTTCATCCTAACCTATTACTTGCTTTAGTTGGCAGTCCTAATTACTTGCTTTAGTTTGCAGTCAATCTATTTTCCCTAATCAGCTATAGCATAATCGATAGCTAAACTAATTTCCAATATAGATCTAAAAATGACCAGAAATTTCATGCTAACCTATTAGCAGACAGCAGGAGTAATATAATGATGAAGAAAGAACCGATTAATTTCTTACCTGTTGGCAGATGAATAAGGCGAATGCCTGCGGTGAGAATGCTTGCTATGTGGAGACCGCGAAACTCGTCTAGAGATGAAACATAATACTAAATGGTAAGTGTAAGGATAAGAGATATATGAACCTGATGTTTCTTCGCGAGAAGATACCTGCACGCTCATCTCGATTTCACAGAGCATACATTAACTAGTTCTATTTCAACAACTTGCCATTGTGTATCCGATAAAGCAGAGCAATGCAGTTCAAATTAATATGGTAGACATCCCCATTTAGTGTTTCACAACACTACAACAACCATCAACCTTGACATGAACCCCACCCTTTAATACATGGAACAACTACAAAAAAACATCTAGCCACGACTCTCCTTATTCGTGATAAAAGAATACAAAAAGCTGGTGGTATATTCTTAACCTTTTGCGGACTAGCATAACTGATGTCAAAAACATAACTATCTGCAAAAATACTAGATCTATCCAAATTAAAATTCCATAAATCCCAGCATAATTCTAGCAGTAGAGTGTTCGAGAAAAAAAAATCCTAGCAGTACAGAGAGAAGATCCCTAGCACTACAGCTAAGAGGCATGAATAATATACCTGCTTCTAGATTTTGGGGGTGAAGGAGACATGCTGTTTTTACGTGAATGATGTTTTCTGCAGCAGAAAACAGCAATGAACCATTAAGCATAACATGATGCAACTATACACGCAAAACATCACTAACCCCTACTTGAGAGTGACAGTACCTCTTTTTCACACTATCAGAAGGCTCGTCACTTGAAACACTCCCTCGAACATGTGAAGAACTTTCCTTTCTAGTTCGACTTCTCCCTCTTGGTGATCGTGACCGTGAACTTCTGCTATGACTTGTTGAGCTCTTTCTCATCTGCCTTGATCTGTCATCTTTTCCTCTTCCCCCTCTTCTATCACTAGTATCCCTATCTCTCTCTCTTGTATCATCCGGAAAATCCTTTCGTTCTCCCTTGCCACCACTGTGCTTAGAGTTACCTCTGGAGTGTGGCTCCCTTGTATCAGATTCATGCCTTCCAGTCCTACCAGAACCTTTTCCCTCCTTGAAGCTACTCTTTTTATCAGTGTTTCCATACGTGCTATACTTGTCGTCATTATTATATTTTCCTGCAGCAGAGGATTCTAGTTCTTTTGTATGATCAGTCTTCACCTCTTTAACAAAGTCTCCTTTGCTGCTCTTTTCTAAATGCTTGGAACTGCTTTCCAAATTATTATACTTTTCAGCATTATTGCCAGAAGAGGTTTTTCTGTTTTGGACATCTACCCCTGAATATCCATGTGCTTTCTCATCCATTTTATCAACTGCATGCTTTGGCTCAATAAAAGTTTTGGCATATAAAGGAAACTCTCCATTCTTTGTATCATGAATATGCTCTCCTTCCGGTTGTGCACTGATGCTCCTTTGAGAGTTTTTGTTAATAGATTTAAGATGTTCCCCTGATGAAGTGCTTCCACGTGACAGATTTATGTCATTATGATTCACATGTCGTTTACCAAGAGTGCCTTTATCACCTACAATTTTATCATGCATCTAAGTAAACAAATCCTGGACAACGATGTGATGTGAGTATTCGGCTAGCGTTTACCTTCTTCAGCATTTGCAGCACCAGCATTAGCTGATAAATCTGATATTGGAATCTTATCCTTGCCATCAACGTCGTCATCATCATCTGAATCATAACTAGCCAGACCGAGAAGAGCACCTTTAGGGGAACTTAACCCAGTATCTTTATGAGCACTAGAGCTAATGTTTGTTGGCTTAGCAGGGAGAACAACTTTAGCCGAGGTCTTGGTTCTTGATTCTCCCAGACCAGATTCCTTTGAGCCAGAAACATCAGTGGGCTCATTTGCTGCACCACAGAGGTAACAATCAGTAATGTGAGATGTCTATTTAGTTTCACAATTCATTACAATTCACTCACATTCAGCTAATGAATCATCTTCGTTCAGAACTTTTGTTGCAATCTCATCAAAAAGATCATCAGTAACCTGGAATTGATAACAAAAAAGGGTAAGAAACAGACCACACAGACGTACCCTGCATCTTTTGGACACATAAAATCATGCAGACAGTAGACATGTTTAAGTAAAGAAAAAAAAAACCTTCATAAGGACTTCAGTTAAAACACGCTTAATTTCCTGGTTGATTGCTGCCATCCGGGCTGCTTCGATTTCATCCTGCAAATGATTTAGGTTTGAGTACCTCAAACAAGGGCCATATGGACACTCAAAGTTGAGAATGTAAAGCCAAAAAAATTAAGTTCAGCACTGTTCAACTGTTCTATTTATTTCCTAAGATTTGCAAAGTTCTTCTTGAATTGGTGCTGCCATGTTTTCCGATACAAGCATATGTGAACAACGTTTCTGTAGGATCTAAAGAAGTCGCCATATTATAAGAGTTTTTCACATAACCTAGTAAGTAGTATCATACAAAAACAAATAGAAAATTGAGAAACAAATTAGGCAATAAGGAAAGGCAAGCCAGGCCGGATCAAGGCCCTGGCCAGAGGTGCTGCAGCCCAGGTCTGGCTCATAAAAACTGCTTTTATTTTCATGTGTTATGCAGTAAAAATCGGCCCATGTAGCTTGGAATCAGCCTAAGTATCTCCATGTAAGATCAATTTACATTGGCCAGCTGTATTCTGGGTCCCCCCCTGTTGGCAAGGGAACACGCCCTTAGTAGTTTTTTAAAGCCAAGTCCAAGTCCAGCCTGCTGCCATTACCAAGCAAGAAAGCTCAATTTTATTAACATCCGATGTTATTTTTAATATCTTCATTTTGAGTCCTCCAAGCCACTATTTAGCTTACTAACGTGTTAATCACTCAGGTCCCTAAATATATAGCTGGAAAGATGCCATTTGGCTGATTTTGTGTGCAAATAAATAAAAGCAGTATCAATAGCATGACAGTGAGGAACTGATGATTAAAATAGCAAGCACCACCTCATCATCTTCATTGTCTTCAGTAGATTTAGCCGAATCATTACTTCTGCTGTCACTTTGGTCAGGTCTTCCTAGTGGTTGTTCTGCCTCGTCAGATTCCATGGAATTTAAGTTTGTCGGGTGCTGCGCCGAAGCACTTAATGGTGCTGATTTTTTCTTTAAAAGTTCTTCTCGAAGCCAGTTAGGTACTGGACGCTGGTACAAAATGTAAAAAGAACTATTCAAAGTTAAACAGTTATAAAGATTGGAAATGAAAACTTGTGGCACGAAAAAGAGAAGGCATACTTTCTTTGATTTTTCTGCAACACTGAATGGATTGTTTGGATCTGTAGGGAACACTTCTGTTACACTACCAACACCAAATGCTGCAGGTGGGACATAGTTTGAACTAGAGGCTGCTCCAAAAAGTGGTGCAGCATGAGGATCCATCTGCAAGATCAAAAGTGTAGGTATCATTGATGTATGGGGATTATGACAAAATAGGTGAGTAACACAAGCAAGTGTATGAACCTGTGCTGCTTGTGGTGGCAATGGAGCTTGTGGTAGAAACCCTACTGTAGCAGATGGCGTCCATGAATGAGTGGATGTTGCAACTACATCATAATTAGATGCCAGTGTTGGAGCAGCTGGGATAGTAGAATTGGCATTTGTATGGACTGCCACATCAGGAGCTTTCCTACTGTTAAATTCCAAAGGTTGGTCACTTGGATCAACTGACTGTCGTTCATGCCCAAAAGAATGCTGCTCTGCTGAGGGAAATACAGGCATACTCGGGGATGCCTGTGGGAAACCACCTTGAACAGTAGAGGCAGTTACAAATGGCTGTCCTTGAGAATTTGGATATTGAAGCATATTATTCCCATTACCTGTTATTACATGGCAAAGTCAAACAAAGAATTTCCTTTACGACATATTATAGTTTCATCATGAACGTTGAACTTTATGCAAGACAAATGAATTCAGCTCTGCTTAACAGAAAAGGATAGAGGCACAAATACATTGTTGAAGTGATCATTTAGTGAAGTGCATCTTTCTGCTTCTTATAGTAAAAAAAAATGTGGCTAATAAAATATATTGCACCAATCACCATTTTCTTTAGTTATTTTTGGCTATAAGAACAATATATAAAATAGACCAGTAACTACTGAAACCTTGATATGCAACCATATTTACTAAAGAGGAGATTCATCGGCATCTCAGTACATTTAACCACTAACATAGTTTTCCCTTCTCCATTTACATAGACAAACACAATAAATACATCCAAGTCACTGCTTTAAATAGGATGCAATGAAGTACCTACAATAGGTATTGCTAGCTAAGTATAACAGAATAGGTGAAGTGCGCCACTGCAACATACTCTATTCTAACATAAATGAGGTTTTAGACTTTTCAGTCTTCCCATGATTGAATCTGGCATTCTGGTAGCATACCCAAGAGGAAGCAGCCTATCATAGGCTGCACAAACAAATTAAATTGCCAAGCAAGGCATACCTGGAGCATAAGAATAATTATTAGATACCTCCTGCTCATAGGTGGGCGGAAATGAACCAAAAGTCTGCGCTGGAGACACCATTGGACCTCTATCTGCAATATAATCTTCAGCTCCATTCTGAAACTTACACATCCACATATAACATATATAGAGCAAGGGCAATAAAATACTGTACCTAACAAATGGTTTGTTTCCCTCTGTTGACCTGTCATTGGAAATGGCATATGATCGTTACTTGATTGAGGAACTGGTGGGTGCAAAGGTTCTGTAACTTCTGTTGGCAGACCAGCTGGTTGCCGATACTGATCATGGTAACCATTATGATGACTTTCAGTTCTACTTGTGGGCATGGCATGCTGTTGAATCTGGTGGTTTACCGTAACAGATTTAGCAGCAACCCATGCTTTAGCCTTTGTAGCCCAATCTTCCTCATTGCCATGACCTTACAGTTTTTTGTTTTTTTAAGGAATTAGAGAAACTATCATCATAAATAACAATCCATTTCTTGGTGAAAAGAGCTTTTTTTTTCTGCTCCTAAAGTCTCTCTGAACTAGACTATACTATTGTCAAGTGTATGTATATTTCAATTTTGCTTGTTAAGGGCAACNGAACAGTTCAATTAACCAACAATAACATACTTTACTGAATCAAAAACAAAAGTTCCATGCCATAAATTGCCAAGAATTGGTTATGTAAGAAAGCACGTGAAAGTTCAAAAGTGATATGTGGTCAAGGGAAAAGTACATACATTCATAAGTAATACGGGGAGTGCAAGAAAATAACAGTAACGTCAAGAATATGTAAAACTAATCAAATTGATACCGATTAAGCAACAAATAGTTCTCGAGCAAATAATCTGCCAGGACAATGTTTATAATACTATCTTATACATTTCGATATGGGTTTCTTACTTTATAGCAAATGGATATAGGCTTGATAAATTCAAAGAAAACCTCTCATGCACAATCACTAATATGTGTCAGACAGTGGTAGCACTCTAATCATCAAGTGGTGCAAAGAAATTTCCAACTAAGATTAAACTTTAATCGCAGCATCAGTATCAACATGGATAAAATTGATACATATCTGTACCTGATTCCTTCAGTAAACGTGTTATGCAGTATCCAATACCTACTGATAACTTTTTTAGTGAACGAGGTTCATATACAAGTATAATTCAACCTTTTTTTCAAAAACAAAGTCTCACATCTGTAGAACCAGGATGTATAGCAGAAATGACACATCATATCGTGCTAATGTTGCATATCAGTAATTTGGTATCAATAAATGTAACCAAGTCCCAGTTGTAAAATAAACTCAATACGACTTGTGAAATTACATCTTAAAAGAAGCAGATGCTCAGATTATATTGACAAACCTGGGTATCCATGATTTTGAGCCCATGAATGATTGGTCCAAGTCTACAAAATAAGCAACAACCACCAACAAACTTAATGCTCCATGAAAGTTAAGGGCAAGGAAACAAATGAAATAAAAACCATAAGCAGATCATGCAGTCAGCTGCTTGCCTTATAACTTAAAGCCAACTGAAGGTCACCTCACTCAAAAAAAGAGAGATTGACATCAATTACATCTAACGAAACCATGGAAATTTGAAAGACTGCATAGTAGAACCATGCTAGCTGCCATCGTATACCATCATATAGAATGTCAAACTACAACCAAGCTATAGCATTGTTGAATTGCATGGAATGGCACGGCATCGTGCTCGCTACGATGCTACTAGAAGTAATACCCCTTTCCACAAACCTAATAACCGACGTAGTCACACCTTCGCTACAAACCCTAGTACAAAATCAGCTAACTGCGTTACCCATTGCCACAATAAGGACGTCAACGCATCGCCAGGCATTTGAAACGCACACTGGATAAATCCGGCATACCTGCCCCGGCGGCGGAGGAGGGTAGCTAGGCGGCAGGGGCTGGCCGGAGACGTGGTGAGGAGGCCAGGGGTTCCCAGGCGGCGGTGGTTGCTGCTGCATCGGCATCGGTGGGGGAGGCTGTTGATACCCGTAGACCTGCTGTTGCGGCGGCGGAGGATGACGTTGGTGCTGGAGGTCGGGAGGCGGGCCCCACTGGTGGTGGTGTTGCGGAGGGTAGGGGTGGCTGGGGTGGGGAGGGTACGGCGGCGGTTGCGCTGGATACCAGTGGGCGTTTGGGTGGGAGGGGTGAGGCGGTGGCGGCTGCGGCGGAGGCGCGTCGCCGGAGCCGGCGAAGCGGCGCTGCTGGTGATACGCGTCCATGGAGGAAGCGCGAGCTACGCGGCGGTGGATTTTTCTTCTTCCCCTTTGTCCTGCGTAGGGTCTGCTCGGGTTTTGTTGCTTCCGCGGGGCCTTTGGGCTTTTTGAGTCACCTGCCGCCCAGTGGCAAGATTATTGGGCCAACGAAAACGGGCCGGCCAAGTTGCAAACGGGGAGGATTTTTTTTTTGATAATTAAACGGGGAGGATTTTGTTGGAGGAAAGAACGCTGAATGAGATTGTTCCAGCAGCACGCCAGATACCTCAATCCTATTCATCAGTCGATAAATTTACTTATCCGCTTTTTTTTAAAAAAGTAATTCCCCTGTTATAGTCGAGAAATCTTTCATTACAAAATTACTCAACAATTTAGCTCAACTGTAAATTGCCACGAGCCCACGACACACCAATTGCGCATAGTCGACAATAATTTATAGTCTATACTATAAAGAGAATAACATTTGAAAACATTTTTCACCCAGAGTTAAACATCCTTACCCCTCACAAGAGGTCCCACCTGACAAACCAAAAGCTTGACAGGGGAGGGGGGAGATCGAAAAGTTGGAGGAAGAAAAATACTTCATGTTAGAAATCAGCTTCTTTGTTGCGGCACACAAGAACAGCAAGAACACAAGAGTGCAATAGTATGTAGGAGGAAGAGGGAGCTCTGTATATTTCTCACTTTCTTGGATCATCTTACAAATGAGCTAGGGATGCCCTTATATAGGCAGTAAGGTCGGTTTGCTACAGTAACCGACCTTGCTACAGTACCCGTGCTACAGTAGCCACCATTGCTACAGTAACCGCCATTGCTACAGTAGCCGACTTGAATTTTTCCTCCTCTTCATTTAATTTAGCCATCATTTACAAGATATGTTCACATTACTTAAGGATGTAAACCATTAGAACTTCTCCTCTCCTTCATTTAATTGGCCACCATTCTTGACTTTGGTTTCATAACACTCCCCCTTGGCCAATTATATGCTATGTGTATGCCTCGTTAAAAACTCCCCCCCAAAAACCCAGTGGGAAAAAAAGGTAGGAGAAAAGAGTACATCACATGTATAGGCTTAAGTTGCACCTGTTTGCCTCATTAAAAACCTTGCATGAGAAAACCCAGTGGGAAAAACTCATCAAGGGAAAAAGAGTACAACAGTTGATGTTTGGTTAGGTCTTCAGGATCAACCCATGACCTTTAGGGTCATGATTATGAGCTATGTCCTTCGGGGTTGATCTCCCCCTGAACCTTGCAACTCTCTAAGTCGTCTCATGCCTATTCCACGGACACATCGATGGAAACTAGAGGCAGGCAAAGACATTGTGAACAAATCTGCCAGATTGTTACATGACCTAGCTTGCAGGATATTTACCTCCCCGCTCTTCTGGAGCTCATGGGGGTAAAAGAACTTAGGAGCAATATGCTTAGTGAGATTGCTCTTAATATAGCCCATATGCATCTGTGCAACACAAGCCGCATTATCTTCATAGATAATGGTGGGGGTGTTGATAGCATTCATGCCACATGACTTCTGGATGTGGTTAATCATCCTACGTAGCCAGACACACTCACGTGTGGCTTCGTACAGGGCGATTATCTCTGAGTGGTTGGTAGATGTGGCAACTAAAGTCTGCTTCACAGACCGCCAAGATATGGCTGCACCACCGCAGAGAAAAACAAAACCAGTTTGTGACCTAGCATTATGAGGGTCAGACATGTAGCCAGCGTCAACATAACCCACCATAGTGAAATCCCCTCCTTTTGGATACCATAACCCAAGGTCCTGAGTACCTTGTAGATATCTGAGGATGGTTTTTACGCCAACCCAATGCCTTCTAGTGGGGGCGGCGCTGTACCTGGCCAACAAGTTTACTGCAAATGCAATATCAGGCCGTGTGCAATTTGCAAGGTACATTAGTGCTCCAATGGCACTAAGATAAGGAACTTCAGGTCCCAAAATCTCCTCATCCTCATCCTTGGGTCGGAATGGATCTTTATCAACTTCCAATGATCGAACGACCATAGGGGTTTTCAGAGGGTGGCACTTGGCCATATTGAACTTTTCAAGTACCCTCTTTATATAGGTGGACTGGTGTACAAACACTCCTTCAGGGAGGTGTTCGAGCTGCAAGCCCAAACAAAACTTGGTTTTACCCAGGTCTTTCATTTCAAATTCCGTCTTGAGGTAGGTTGATGCTTCCTCAATGTCCCTTGTGGTTCCGATGATGTTCAAATCATCAACATAAACTGAGATGATGCAGAATCCATCCTTGGATTTCTTTATGAACACACAAGGGCAATCATCATTGTTTGCGTAACCTTTCTTCAGGAGGAAGTTACTCAAACGGTTGAACCACATCCTTCCGGATTGTTTCAAACCATATAGCGATCGCTGCAGGCGAACACTAAACATGTTGCGGTTTTGATTCGGTCCAGGGATCTTGAGTCCTTCAGGAACTCTCATATAAATTTCCGAATCTAGTGACCCATACAAATATGCGGTCACGACATCTATTAACTGCATTTTTAAATTCATGTTAGCTGCCATAGAAATGAGATATCGGAACGTTATGCCACTCATAACAGGAGAGTATGTTTCATCATAATCGATGCCGGGTCTCTGCGTGAACCCTTGTGCCACCAGCCTCGCTTTGTATCTTACCACCTGGCCATGTTCATTCCTCTTTCGAATGAAAACCCATTTACATCCTACAGGGATGACTTTTGGAGGTGTCAGGACTGCAGGTCCAAAAACCTTCCTATGGCGAAGCGAGCGCAGTTCTGCCTCAATTGCTGCTTTCCATTGTTCCCAATCAGAGCGCTTCCGGCACTCCATCAAGGACTTTGGTTCTGGATCCGGATCCATTGAATCAGCAACTTTTGAGGCAAAATATATGTCGACAACAGTGGTCTTTCTATTGTATGACTCTCCTGATTCCACATAATTAGTGGCGATCTCCTCATGATCATCTTCCCACTCATCGTGATTTCCCGTAACGATTGAGTTGGGGCATTCCAACCTTCCAATGCGATGTTGTGCGCACGGTGCATTGGGATTTCCATCTTCAGGATGGTGTCCTTCAGGGACTTCCTCTACTTCAGGTAGATTTGCCTCTTCAGGGGCATTATCAACTCCAGGTTGATCTTCTTCAACTGATTCTTTAAGTGGTGCAGGTGGCTCGGGATCTTGGCCCTGTTTGGATGAAGTTATAAAAATTATCGCTAAAAGGAATCTTTCTTGCATGGAGTACTAAATGAAGTCTATTTGCAAAACCCAGCCACGGATGAGTGTAACTTTTCGAGACAAATCTAATGAGCTACAGTAATCCATGATTTGCTACAGTAACCATCCTCTAAATGTGCGGTCAAAGGCCTCATTAGATTCGTCTCGCGAATTAGCATAGGGGTTGTGGAGGTAGTTTTGTAAACTGTCTTTATTTAATACCCCTAATTAGTGGTCAAAGTTGTGAACAGTACTACTAAATTTATAACTCTAAAGATCCAAACAGGGCCCTTGTCTACGCGGACGTCTCCGCGGAACTTTGTCCTTTGCACCCGGAGGTCTCCCCCTTTTCCTAGGATTGGTGGAGACATCAGAGTTGGTACCCTTCTGGGGTACTTGAACCCTCTCCGGCGCATTTACTGCAGGTATATGCGACCTTGTCACCCTTTTATGATCAGTGAAGGCATCGGGCAGCTCATTCGCAAGATTTTGCAAATGTATGATTCTTCGAACTTCTAGTTCAGTTTCAGTGGTGCGTGGATCGATGGATTGCATTCCAGTTGCATTCCATTCAATTTCTCGGCATTCCATTGGATGTCTATCTCCCCCTAATGCCGGGAAATGGTCTTCATCGAAGACACAATCAGCGTACCGAGCCGTATGAAGATCCCCAGTCATAGGCTTTAGATATTTGATTATGGACGGAGTCTCATAACCAACATATATCCCCAACTTCCGGTAGGGTCCCATTGATGTACGCTGAGGTGGTGGTATTGGCACGTATACTGCACTGCCAAATATCCGCAGATGGGAAATACTTGGTTCTTTCCCACGCACCATCTGTGAGGGGGATGTCTCGTGATATGCAGTTGGCCTGAGTTGAATTAGTTTTGCAGCGTGTAACACTGCATGGCCCCAACAACTGGTCGGGAGCTTACAATTCTGCAGCAATGGCCTTGCAATTAGCTTAATCCTTTTAATCAAGGATTCAGCTAAACCATTTTGTGTGTGGACATGTGGTACTGAATGCTCAACTTTAATACCCATTGCAAGGCAATAATCGTCAAAAGCTTTAGACCTAAATTCTCCCGCGTTATCCATCCGAATGGATTGGATGCGGTTGTCAGGGAAACTTGCTTTCAATCTGATTATTTGCGCAATGAGTTTGGAGAAAGCATGGTTTCTAGTGGACAACAGGTCCACATGGCTCCACCTGGTGGACGCATCGATCAGTACCATGAAGTACCTAAATGGGCCCGACAGGGGCTGAATAGGTCCACAAATATCACCTTGGATCCTTTGCAGGAATGCAGGTGACTCGTCTCTAATCTTTAGGTGAGATGGTCTAGTGATTAGCTTTCTCTTTGCACACGCAGTGCAAATAAAATCTTCAGGATTAGGGAAGCTTTTAACGCTATGATCAGCAGAATTGTTGATGATTCTTCTCATCATACTCAACCCAGGATGACCCAAACGGTCATGCCATATTCGAAATGACTCCGAGCCCCTGAATATGGCTTTCATCGCAACATATCCTTCAGTGGGTTTTATGTACGTATAGTACAAACCCAATGGCGATGAAGGGAGTCTTTCCACCACTTTCCTTTGATACCCGTCGAATTTAGTGATGAGAAGGTATTCAGTACCTTGCTCAATCTCGGTTTCAACATGGAAACCATTCGCACGGATATCTTTGAAGCTCAAAAGCGTTCGCTTTGAGTCAGGATACAACAATGCATTTTTCACAAAAATTTGTGTACCCATAGGGAGAACCATTGTAGCAGTCCTGGTGCCTACAATATGAGCATTGCTTCCGGCAATGGTCATGATATTTCCATTTTTCTTAGTCAGAGTTTGGAAATATTTGGTTCTCTTAGTATCGTGTTGGTGGTGCCACTGTCTACAAGACATATCTCCGCTTTAGCCATGGGCCCCCCAAGTGCTGTTAAATACCACAAAGAATAGGAATTTAACATAAAGCATAAGGCATTCATTATAAAAGATAACATTACATAACTCCTGGAAAACCTTACAAAAGTTTAGACCATTTACTACATTACAAATGCTCTCCTAGAGCATGTATGATCAAACATTATGAAACAAAACCAGTACATGTGGGCATTGCATTTAGATGACTTGATATTTTCAGGGATTACTGCAGGTCCCCATATATATCATCGTCATCAAGGAGATCATCATCATCATCATTTATCTTGACGTCTTCACCATTTCCCTTCGCGTCGATAATCATGTCATCGCGCTTCTGAGCTTTAGGCTCAGTGGTGAAGTGAGACTCATGTTGACCTTTGCTTTTGTTCTTGCTTTGCTGGTAAAGGTCAATTAGGTGTTTGGGGGTGCGACATTGGCGAGACCAATGTCCCTTTGTTCCGCATCTGAAGCATACGCCTTGCTCCTCCCCAACATTTTCACCTATCTCCATCTTGGGCATATCTCTACCCTTAGGCCTTCCTTTGCCTTTGCCCTTGAACATGGCTCCTTTCTTCCCCTTCCATTGCCTCTTCCCACGGCCTTTCTTTTGGTTGCGAGAACTCTCAGCAACATTAGCATGTGCTTCAGGCACAACTATAGAGCCAGTGGGACGTACAGAATGGTTGTTCATAAGAACTTCATTCTGTTGTTCTGCAAACATCAACACCTCTATGAGCTCAGAGTACTTGGTGTACTTTGAGTTCCTGTATTGCTGTTGCAGAACTATATTCCCGGGGTGGAAGGTGGACAGAGTTTTCTCGATCATATCCATGTCTGTGATCTTCTGGTCACAAAGTTTTAATTTGGACACAATCCTGTGTAAAGCAGAATTATAAGCTGTCACGGACTTGAAGTCCTGAAAGCGGAGAGTGATCCAGTCTTGTTGTGCTCTCGGGAGCATAATAGACTGTTGTTGACTGAAGCGATCCTTCAGGGATTGCCATAACACCAACGGATCCTTCTCAGTCATATACTCAGACTTCAGGTCTGGGTCAAGATGGTGTCGTATGATATACAACGCCTTTGCTTTATCAGGTTTTGTGCGCTCATCTTTACCCTCCTCAAACGGGGTGATGGTATGATCGAGGCTCATGCCCTCAAGCCTGTTCTCGGCATCAATAGCCCAAGTGAGGTAGTTGCTGCCGTCTACGGCAAGCTTCTCAAAGTCCCTCTTTGCAATGTCCGACATGCCTGCACAATCCAATACGTAGGATTAGTGATTTGTTGGTCACATGTAATCTTCAGGATTACAGATGCATAGTCTTCAGGACTTATGCAAAAGGTTTTCCAGTTGTGATTTGCTTAATCGTAATTTGTAACAAATAAATCTGCAGGATTTAAATACTAAAAAATAAATTACTGTAAATAAATCTGCAGGATTTAAATACGGAAAATAAATTCACGGGAATTTAGATGCAATAAGTAATTTGCAATAAGAAAATTTGCATGAATTTAAATGCAGAAGTAAATTACGGTAAATAAATTGACGGAATTTAAATACCAAATTTAAATTGCAGTAAAGTAATTACGTAAAAAAAATAAATGAATATAGTGGCTTCGGGCCACGAGTTTGTTCATGTATCACAAGTCATGTAAGACAGTTTTCTGGCTGATCTACCCGCCTTCAGGGCGCCAGTACATGTTCTTGGTGGGTGGAGGCAGAGCCTTCCTAGCTTCGCCCTTGTTGGAGAGCAACGGCGGCAGAGCCCCCATGATGTTGCTTTCTGGACGGGCGGAGGCATTGCCGAGTGTGCTTGCAAGAACAGAAATAAAGTTGATTTCTTACCTTCTGCCTTCTAGCTCTTGTAGAATCTTGTGCTGATAACGTGTTAGAAATCAGCTTCTTTGTTGCGGCACACAAGAACAGCAAGAATACAAGAGTGCAATAGTATGTAGGAGGAAGAGGAAGCTCTGTATATTTCTCACTTTCTTGGATCATCTTACAAATGAGCTAGGGATGCCCTTACAAATGAGATCTGTCTTGTAGACAGTGGCACCACCAACACGATACTAAGAGAAACCAAATATTTCCAAACTCTGACTAAGAAAAATGGAAATATCATGACCATTGCCGGAAGCAATGCTCATATTGTAGGCACCGGGACTGCTACAATGGTTCTCCCTATGGGTACACAAATTTTTGTGAAAAATGCATTGTTGTATCCTGACTCAAAGCGAACGCTTTTGAGCTTCAAAGATATCCGTGCGAATGGTTTCCATGTTGAAACCGAGATTGAGCAAGGTACTGAATACCTTCTCATCACTAAATTCGACGGGTATCAAAGGAAAGTGGTGGAAAGACTCCCTTCATCGCCATTGGGTTTGTACTATACGTACATAAAACCCACTGAAGGATATGTTGCGATGAAAGCCATATTCAGGGGCTCGGAGTCATTTCGAATATGGCATGACCGTTTGGGTCATCCTGGGTTGAGTATGATGAGAAGAATCATCAACAATTCTGCTGGTCATAGCGTTAAAAGCTTCCCTAATCCTGAAGATTTTATTTGCACTGCGTGTGCAAAGGGAAAGCTAATCACTAGACCATCTCACCTAAAGATTAAAGACGAGTCACCTGCATTCCTGCAAAGGATCCAAGGTGATATTTGTGGACCTATTCAGCCCCTGTCGGGCCCATTTAGGTACTTCATGGTACTGATCGATGCGTCCACCAGGTGGAGCCATGTGGACCTGTTGTCCACTAGAAACCATGCTTTCTCCAAACTCATTGCGCAAATAATCAGATTGAAAGCAAGTTTCCCTGACAACCGCATCCAATCCATTCGGATGGATAATACGGGAGAATTTAGGTCTAAAGCTTTCGACGATTATTGCCTTGCAATGGGTATTAAAGTTGAGCATTCAGTACCACATGTCCACACACAAAATGGTTTAGCTGAATCCTTGATTAAAAGGATTAAGCTAATTGCAAGGCCATTGCTGCAGAATTGTAAGCTCCCGACCAGTTGTTGGGGCCATGCAGTGTTACACGCTGCAAAACTAATTCAACTCAGGCCAACTGCATATCACGATACATCCCCCTCACAGATGGTGCGTGGGAAAGAACCAAGTATTTCCCATCTGCGGATATTTGGCAGTGCAGTATACGTGCCAATACCACCACCTCAGCGTACATCAATGGGACCCTACCGGAAGTTGGGGATATATGTTGGTTATGAGACTCCGTCCATAATCAAATACCTAGAGCCTATGACTGGGGATCTTCATACGGCTCGGTACGCTGATTGTGTCTTCGATGAAGACCATTTCCCGGCATTAGGGGGAGATAGACATCCAATGGAATGCCGAGAAATTGAATGGAATGCAACTGGAATGCAATCCATCGATCCACGCACCACTGAAACTGAACTAGAAGTTCGAAGAAGCCGCCTCCTCCCTTGCGTCTCGCTCGGTAACTTCCCACCCTGGTCGTCCGTGTGCCCGCGATTCCTCCCTTCCCTACCACGAAGCAAATGCGGCGGCGGCGGCAGCGAGTATATGCAGCGGCGGCGGCCCCATCCACCTATGGCCAGGGCCGGCCCTGAGGGGGGCGAGAGGGGCGGCCGCCCAGGGACCCCGATTCGTAGGGGCCCCATCTCGGACATGTATACGAGGCGAGTATTCCAATCTATTCATCAGGCGCAGCTGCTCTGTATTCCAATCTGTTCGTCTTTGGGATCCCTTCGTCTTTTCCTCGCTGCTCAGGCCACAGGTACGCGTCTTGGCGGCTTGCGCCCTTGCCGGCGCCGCATCAGCAGATGGCACTTCGCCATGGCAAAGCGGGGGTTCGCGAAGGGGCCGCTGCCCATTGCGGACTCACGCGCAGCCGCGGCCGTCCAATGGGAACGCGTTCACAACCACGCCGGGAGTTCATCTGTTGTCTGTTGATGTGAGTAATCACCTTTTGAATCTTTTCCACAATCGCATGCCGAATGCATCTCTGACTCCAACACACACACACACACACACACACACACACACACACACACACACACACACACACACACACACACACACATATATATATATGTCCATCACCGGACAATAATAGAGCTTGTCAATGCCATGTTTTGCTTTGATTTTTAGCACACAGCACTCACTCGCCATAGCAGTTTAACGGAGATAAGAGGGGATCAGCGGTTGAGCAAATCCAAATGGAATGAGCGACCAGGTCCTGTATTATATGGATTAGTATTTTTTTACTTTAGCCAGTTGTGTTTTTATTTAATTTTCAGCATAAAGTATTCATTTAATCTAGAATCACAGAGAGGAGCCATTGAATTATTAAGAATACTACGAGCACTTATGAAATCCAGATGAGTTGGCTATCAAAAGTTGAAGTTAATAAGAATTATTGAGGCCCAAAATATCTCCAAAATGGTTTGGCATTTTTTTTGTGGAGAAGAAATTATTGGATGAGATCAATATTGATATCATCATCAATGAGATTAATATTGATATCATCACAAATATTAGAAGAAACTTTAAGATAATATGTACAAATTGCTTGATATGAACATTTGCTCATGCACCTTTAGTGTTAATTTATAATGTTATGCATATATAAACTATTGTTGTTGTTGTTATTGGTAGAAGGGCCCCTTTTATTATTTTGCCCTGGGCCCCTAAAACCTCCAGACCGGCCCAACCTATGGCCGGTAGCGGGAAGGGGTCGACGTGCTCAAGCTCGGCCCGTTGTGGTGCCTGGAACGCCTCATGCGCATTGCCAACGAGGACAACAAGGCTTCGGGTGCTCTCAAGAACCATGTTGATAGGTACTATAGTAAACCCCGCTTCCGCGTGGTTGCCTTGGCTTCACTCACTAGGTGTTTGACGATTTGCGCGACCGATGCTTTTGGTTGGTGCAGCGTCGCGATCCCACCATCGATGTGTGGTTCCTGAACCTGGAGGCGGAGGCCGAAGGCGCGTGTTGGCAGGAGGCCTCCCATCGTTCTCAAATCTCAACTGAGGTACGTGTGTGGCCATCGCGGTCGTTCGGGGGACGATGAGGTTCCTATTCAGTTGCTTCTGCGCGTCCGGCGGCGAAGCGAGGAGAATGGCGGCATCGGCCATCTCATGCCTCAATCCCTGGCCCCGTCGAACAGACACAACATTAGTTTGCATGCACTCTCTCGCGGAATCCATGGGGTGCTGCTCCTATGATATTTGCCACAGTGGATGAGTTTTAGATTTGCGAGGTGGGAAATAATGTGAGCCGCAGCGGGTTAACTATGCCGATTTGTTCTGTTGTTTGTCAGGATGCTGCGGGGAGGAGGACGAGGCCGCCATTGAGGAAGGCGCTCTTCGCCATGTTGGAGCGAGAAGCCGAGACGGTGCCCTCTTTTCTTTTCTTTTTCGAGTTTGTTCCATACTTCCTTCTCCTTTGCTCACTGTTGAGTTGGACAGTGGTGATTGCTTCTTCTTTTATTTGTTTTCGTTGTTGCTGGCTTGTGCTGTTTGGTTGAAGATGAGGGATCAAGGGTCGAACAGATTGCGAGATCATGAGCTTACCAGGGCGATTGGAAGAAGGGGATGGATCAGGAGCTTGAGCCCCAGGTACGGCCCATTCTGAAAATTTGTTGAGGATTGAGTTAATTGCAATCATTATTTATTTCTCAATGCCCTTGTTTATTGGTGCTGTAACTCATGGTTTTAGTTCAGCTGAATTTACAGACTGGGACTAGCATATATACATTAGTAGCATAGGAAAACCTTGGTTAATTAACAATTATGAATCCTGCTTCCTCCTTTTGTTTTTCTTCAATTCATTTTTGTATGCGACATGTTCAATCAAAATGTTTACATGCGTAATGCTTGTGGTGTTACTGTGTAACGACCCGAAAAATCAAAAACTTAAATCACGAGTTTTAAAAATCTTTATCGATGAGTTCTCTGTTCCTAAATCCAAATCCAAACCCTCTTGATCCTCCCGTTGTTCCAAAACTCCAGTCACCAGAAAATCCGATCTCCCGAGATAACCCTAACCCCGTTTCTCCTTTTCTCGATCCGCGCGTCGCGCCGATCGGCCGACCGCCGCGCGTGCGTCCACGCGACGCCGCGATTCCCGGCCGTCGTCCCCTTTTCCTTCTTTTCCTTTTTCTTAATCCATTTTCCTAATTTTCCTTTCTTCTTTTTCTTCTCTTTTCTTTTTCTCCTTTTCTTTTCCTTTTTCTCCTTTTCTTTTTTTTCTCCCTCCTTCTTTCTCTTCTTCCTCGGCTCGGCCCGACGCCAGCACCACCGCCCACGCTCCTCGCCGCAGCGCACCACCTCCCCTCCCCTGAGCCCGCGCCATCCTCCACCGCGCGCCGCTCCCTCCCCGTGCCCGCGCACACGCGAACGCGCACGCAAGCGCGCGCGGCACGCGAACGCGTCGGCCACCGCCGTGCACCCCCTCCCTGTNATGCTCTGGTTTGAATGCATGGTTCGAACGTGCATTCATAGGTCATTTTAAATTAAGCATGGTGCTTAGGTTGAAATGCCTTCTCCAATCAAACAAGACATGATGTCGAGTTTGGTTGATGAACTTTAGAGTTATGCTTTCATAGACATTGGTTGTATATGTGGACTAACCCCTGCAGGAAATCCAAATCCCAATGGGTGTCCTCATCATCCTCCCCTTCTTGCATTTGAGTCGTCCTCGACTCAAGTTCATCTTCCTCGCCCAAATATGGTTTCAAATCTGCAATGTTAAATGTGGGGCTGACCCCAAAATCTGCAGGCAACTCAAGTTTGTATGCATTATCATTGATCTTAGCTACAACTTTAAAAGGACCATCAGCTCTCGGAAGCAACTTTGACTTCCTCAAATCGGGAAACCGATCCTTTCTCAAGTGCAGCCAAACCAAATCACCTGGTTCAAAAGTGACATGCTTCTTTCCTATGCTACCAGCAAGTTTATATTTAGCATTCATGTTCTCTATGTTCTCTTTTGTGGTCTCATGCATTTTTACCATCAACTCAGCACGTTGTTTAGCATCAAAATTCAATCTCTCAGAAGTTGGTAGAGGCAGCAGATCAATAGGGGCACGAGGCACAAAACCATAAACAATCTCAAAAGGGCTCTTTTTAGTAGTAGAGTGTTGTGAACGATTGTAAGCAAACTCAACATGAGGCAAACATTCTTCCCACATTTTTATGTTCTTTTTCAAAATAGCCCTAAGCATGGTAGATAAAGTTCTATTCACAACCTCAGTTTGTCCATCAGTTTGGGGATGACAAGTAGTGGAAAATAGCAGCTTAGTACCCAATTTAGCCCACAAAGTTCTCCAAAAATGACTAAGAAATTTTGCATCACGATCTGAAACAATTGTGTTTGGCACACCGTGCAAACGAACAATTTCACGAAAGAACAAATCAGCAACATGAGTAGCATCATCGGTCTTATGACATGGTATGAAATGTGCCATCTTAGAAAATCTATCCACAACCACAAAGACACTATCCCTCCCCTTCTTTGTTCTAGGCAGTCCTAAAACAAAGTCCAGTGAAATATCCTCCCATGGTGCATTAGGAACAGGTAAAGGCATGTACAAACCGTGAGGATTAAGGCGTGACTTAGCTTTTTGGCATGTTGTGCAGTGAGCAACGAATCTCTCCACGTCCCTCCGCATCTTGGGCCAAAAGAAATGATCAGCAAGGATGTCTTCTGTCTTCTTCACACCAAAGTGTCCCATCAGCCCTCCCCCATGCGCTTCCTGCAACAATAACATACGCACAGAGCTAGCTGGAATGCATAGCTTGTTAGCTCGAAAGACAAACCCGTCATTGAGGATGAATTTGTTCCATGTTTTTCCCTCCTTGCAATTCAGCAACACATCTTTATAATCACCATCATGGGCATATTGCTCTTTTATTGTTTCCAAGCCAAAAATTTTGAAATCAAGTTGTGAAAGCATGGTATAACGTCTAGACAAAGCATCAGCAATTACATTTTCCCTCCCTTTCTTGTGTTTGATGACATAAGGGAAAGACTCAATGAATTCAACCCAGCGAGCATGCCTACGGTTCAGTTTTGCTTGACTTCGAATATGTTTCAATGATTCATGATCAGAATGTATAACAAACTCTTTGGGCCATAAATAATGCTGCCATGTTTCCAAAGTCCGAACTAGAGCGAGCAATTCTTTATCATAAGTAGAATAGTTCAAACTAGGCCCACTCAACTTCTCGCTGAAGTATGCTATAGGTTTTCCCTCTTGTAACAAAACACCTCCCAATCCAATTCCACTAGCATCACATTCAAGTTCAAAAGTTTTAGTGAAATCAGGAAGTTGGAGCAAAGAGGCACAGGTTAACTTATCTTTCAATGTGTTGAAAGCACTCTTGTGTGCTGCAGCCCAAGTAAATGTAACGCCCTTCTTGGTGAGTTCGTGCAATGGGGCTGCAATGGTGCTGAAATCCTTCACAAAACGGCGATAGAATCCAGCAAGCCCGAGAAAGCTTCTCACTTGTGTGACCGTTGTGGGAACCGGCCAGCCATGTATTGCTTCAACCTTGGCTTGATCAACTTCAATTCCCTATGGGGTCACAACATAGCCAAGAAAAGAGACTCGATCCGTACAAAAGGTGCACTTCTCAAGGTTACCAAACAAACGTGCATCTCGTAGAGCGTTAAAAACAGCACGCAAATGATCAAGATGTTCCTCAAGTGATCTACTGTATATCAAGATGTCATCAAAATATACCACAACAAATCTGCCAATGAAAGCGCGTAAAACTTTATTCATTAATCTCATGAAAGTGCTGGGCGCATTAGTGAGACCAAAAGGCATGACTAACCACTCATATAGACCGAATTTAGTTTTAAACGCTGTTTTCCATTCATCTCCTAGCTTCATGCGAATCTGGTGGTAACCACTACGTAAATCAATTTTTGAGAACACAATTGAGCCACTCAGTTCATCAAGCATATCATCTAGCCTAGGGATAGAATGACGATATCTGATTGTAATGTTATTAATCGCTCGGCAATCTACACACATGCGCCAAGATCCATCTTTCTTAGGAACTAAAAGGACAGGAACAGCGCAGGGGCTCAGAGACTCACGCACATAACCTTTGTCGAGCAATTCTTGCACTTGGCGTTGAATCTCTTTAGTTTCTTCGGGATTGGTCCTGTATGGCGCACGGTTGGGCAAGGAGACCCCGGGAATAAGGTCAATCTGGTGCTCAATCCCACGGATTGGTGGCAGCCCCGGTGGCACCTCCTTTGGAAAAATGTCCGCATACTCCTGCAAAAGGTTAGTGACTGCAGGAGGCAAAGAAGAAGGTATCTCCTCAAGTGAAAACAAAGTTTGTTTGCAAATAAAAGCATAGCAAACAGCAGTACTAGCATCAATCTCATCCAAGTCAGATTTGGTTGCAATGAAACAAAAGATGGGCATATTGCAAGTTACATAATTCTTTTGCAAACAAACTTTGTTTTCACTTGAGGAGATACCTTCTTCTTTGCCTCCTGCAGTCACTAACCTTTTGCAGGAGTATGCGGACATTTTTCCAAAGGAGGTGCCACCGGGGCTGCCACCAATCCGTGGGATTGAGCACCAGATTGACCTTATTCCCAGGGTCTCCTTGCCCAACCGTGCGCCATACAGGACCAATCCCGAAGAAACTAAAGAGATTCAACGCCAAGTGCAAGAATTGCTCGACAAAGGTTATGTGCGTGAGTCTCTGAGCCCCTGCGCTGTTCCTGTCCTTTTAGTTCCTAAGAAAGATGGATCTTGGCGCATGTGTGTAGATTGCCGAGCGATTAATAACATTACAATCAGATATCGTCATCCTATCCCTAGGCTAGATGATATGCTTGATGAACTGAGTGGCTCAATTGTGTTCTCAAAAATTGATTTACGTAGTGGTTACCACCAGATTCGCATGAAGCTAGGAGATGAATGGAAAACAGCGTTTAAAACTAAATTCGGTCTATATGAGTGGTTAGTCATGCCTTTTGGTCTCACTAATGCGCCCAGCACTTTCATGAGATTAATGAATAAAGTTTTACGCGCTTTCATTGGCAGATTTGTTGTGGTATATTTTGATGACATCTTGATATACAGTAGATCACTTGAGGAACATCTTGATCATTTGCGTGCTGTTTTTAACGCTCTACGAGATGCACGTTTGTTTGGTAACCTTGAGAAGTGCACCTTTTGTACGGATCGAGTCTCTTTTCTTGGCTATGTTGTGACCCCACAGGGAATTGAAGTTGATCAAGCCAAGGTTGAAGCAATACATGGCTGGCCGGTTCCCACAACGGTCACACAAGTGAGAAGCTTTCTCGGGCTTGCTGGATTCTATCGCGTTTTGTGAAGGATTTCAGCACCATTGCAGCCCCATTGCACGAACTCACCAAGAAGGGCGTTACATTTACTTGGGCTGCAGCACACAAGAGTGCTTTCAACACATTGAAAGATAAGTTAACCTGTGCCCCTTTGCTCCAACTTCCTGATTTCACTAAAACTTTTGAACTTGAATGTGATGCTAGTGGAATTGGATTGGGAGGTGTTTTGTTACAAGAGGGAACCTATAGCATACTTCAGCGAGAAGTTGAGTGGGCCTAGTTTGAACTATTCTACTTATGATAAAGAATTGCTCGCTCTAGTTCGGACTTTGGAAACATGGCAGCATTATTTATGGCCCAAAGAGTTTGTTATACATTCTGATCATGAATCATTGAAACATATTCGAAGTCAAGCAAAACTGAACCGTAGGCATGCTCGCTGGGTTGAATTCATTGAGTCTTTCCCTTATGTCATCAAACACAAGAAAGGGAGGGAAAATGTAATTGCTGATGCTTTGTCTAGACGTTATACCATGCTTTCACAACTTGATTTCAAAATTTTTGGCTTGGAAACAATAAAAGAGCAATATGCCCATGATGGTGATTATAAAGATGTGTTGCTGAATTGCAAGGAGGGAAAAACATGGAACAAATTCATCCTCAATGACGGGTTTGTCTTTCGAGCTAACAAGCTATGCATTCCAGCTAGCTCTGTGCGTATGTTATTGTTGCAGGAAGTCCTCTTGCATACGATCATTGAATGAGCTTGTATAGGGTATTGTAGTATATCCAAGTTCCATAAGTATGATGCCAATGAACCCTTATTAATCTTCACTAGTGTACTATACTAACTAAGACTAACATAATGATGAGCAGTGAACTTCTGTGTGTCAACCCATTCATTCACTTCTATATCATTTACCCCTGTTTAGATTATGGTACATTAATATTGTTGTACGTAAGAGCATTGGATGGCACATCTCTCTTTTAACTAAATACTTTCCATGCGGATAAACAAATAACGATACTCTGGAATACTCCCGGGTGAAATGCTACAACGTACTTCTGTGCGCTTGCAGAATATCTGTAACGTCTAGATTTACGATGAAGTATCTCTAGTACCATTACTACTCTAAGTAGTGATGCTAAGAAATACCAACACTTATGGAGATGATCAAATCTAATGCCGCCTAGAAAGAATACCATCACCGTCTCGGACAAGGTGGCTACGCTGCAGCAATTCCAAAATGGGACAAGATGGAACAAGATCTACGTGATAGAGGTATCACACCACAGACAGCAACTTGGACTGAGCGTGCACAAAATTGGTATTATGCCCATGGTGGAACATTGGCCGCGGAAACCGAGGAAAGCATCTTTGGACATCAGATACAACAAGCAACACAAAGATTTATGCAGGCCATGGATGCAGTTGAGCACAGAGCGTTCCACCCAGATAGAGAAAAGGATGAGCTTACGTTTGCTCTGCAGAATCCCGAGCATCCTAGACAGACGCGAGGCAATGGAGGGGTTCCATGGAAGTACGGGTTTGCCGACTGCATTGAGTCTTACAGAAGTCATAGCAAACGAAAAAACGAGGAGTTCGAGAAGATGCGATGACTTGAGGAAAGGATACTGCAGAATGAACAAAGAACAGGGGACGTTCAGCGGCAACTGGAGATAGCACTTAGCGCTCAGCAGCAAAGCCGTGGATCCGCTGGCGCTCCAGGGACCCCGATTCGTAGGGGCCCCATCTCGGACATGTATACGAGGCGAGTATTCCAATCTATTCATCAGGCGCAGCTGCTCTGTATTCCAATCTGTTCGTCTTTGGGATCCCTTCGTCTTTTCCTCGCTGCTCAGGCCACAGGTACGCGTCTTGGCGGCTTGCGCCCTTGCCGGCGCCGCATCAGCAGATGGCACTTCGCCATGGCAAAGCGGGGGTTCGCGAAGGGGCCGCTGCCCATTGCGGACTCACGCGCAGCCGCGGCCGTCCAATGGGAACGCGTTCACAACCACGCCGGGAGTTCATCTGTTGTCTGTTGATGTGAGTAATCACCTTTTGAATCTTTTCCACAATCGCATGCCGAATGCATCTCTGACTCCAACACACACACACACACACACACACACACACACACACAATATATATATATATATATATATATATATATATATATATATACATATATATATATATATATATATATATATATATATATATATATATATATATATATATATATATATATATCATCACCGGACAATAATAGAGCTTGTCAATGCCATGTTTTGCTTTGATTTTTAGCACACAGCACTCACTCGCCATAGCAGTTTAACGGAGATAAGAGGGGATCAGCGGTTGAGCAAATCCAAATGGAATGAGCGACCAGGTCCTGTATTATATGGATTAGTATTTTTTTACTTTAGCCAGTTGTGTTTTTATTTAATTTTCAGCATAAAGTATTCATTTAATCTAGAATCACAGAGAGGAGCCATTGAATTATTAAGAATACTACGAGCACTTATGAAATCCAGATGAGTTGGCTATCAAAAGTTGAAGTTAATAAGAATTATTGAGGCCCAAAATATCTCAAAAATGGTTTGGCATTTTTTTTTGTGGAGAAGAAATTATTGGATGAGATCAATATTGATATCATCATCAATGAGATTAATATTGATATCATCACAAATATTAGAAGAAACTTTAAGATAATATGTACAAATTGCTTGATATGAACATTTGCTCATGCACCTTTAGTGTTAATTTATAATGTTATGCATATATAAACTATTATTGTTGTTGTTATTGGTAGAAGGGCCCCTTTTATTATTTTGCCCCGGGCCCCTAAAACCTCCAGACCGGCCCAACCTATGGCCGGCAGCGGGAAGGGGTCGACGTGCTCAAGCTCGGCCCGTTGTGGTGCCTGGAACGCCTCATGCGCATTGCCAACGAGGACAACAAGGCTTCGGGTGCTCTCAAGAACCATGTTGATAGGTACTATAGTAAACCCCGCTTCCGCGTGGTTGCCTTGGCTTCACTCACTAGGTGTTTGACGATTTGCGCGACCGATGCTTTTGGTTGGTGCAGCGTCGCGATCCCACCATCGATGTGCGGTTCCTGAACCTGGAGGCGGAGGCCGAAGGCGCGTGTTGGCAGGAGGCCTCCCATCGTTCTCAAATCTCAACTGAGGTACGTGTGTGGCCATCGCGGTCGTTCGGGGGACGATGAGGTTCCTATTCAGTTGCTTCTGCGCGTCCGGCGGCGAAGCGAGGAGTATGGTGGATCACAATTTGCAACTGTTTGGATCACATAATTTGAGGCGTGCAGTATGGTGGATTGATGGATACAGAGAGTCAGCAACGACTGAACTCTTAACGCAATTATCTGAAGAGTGAGCAAGCAGCAAAGATACAAGAGACGAGGGGTTTTTTTGTGGGGGGGAGGAGAAAGGAAAAGCAGGAATGTACTCAAACAAGTGCAAGAGAAGCAAACGAAAACAAGACTAATTCAGAAATTGAATAAATCAAAAGAAGCTCAAGGACCCCAACCAAATTGCTCGATAATCGCCTGCAGAAGTAGGAGAACAAGAACAGATGGGATGTTGCTTGCAGGATTAGGAAACGAAGCATCGGGGCAGCAATAATAATGGAAAGGAAATGCCAGGGGAAAGGGTCGACAAGAAAACCCAACAACCCATTCACTCCTTTTTTGTTCATAAGGGTCACAAAAACAAAACGCAAGTTCCTGATTGGGATTTATGGCTTTAGAACTGATTCATCATATCGAAAGTTCAGATGATATTTCTGTGTATTGCAGTGTGACAGTGTCTTGGGTGGTCACTGGTTGAGATAGTGCTACTTTGTGTGTACTTTGTTGTTCAGAGTTTGAGGGTTTGTGTTATATTGCAGGTAACTGGAATTCAGTCATTGGTGCGAGCTGATTAGGGGCCATTTCTTCCACTACCTCATTTCTGCTGGTTGATTGAGCTTGGTTTGTGGATAGGTGAATTATGCCGATCACAGAATTTATATGTTATCTGTAGGAAGGTGAGGTGGAACAGATAATTTGCATTGCTCTTTGCTATAGCATCTCTGCTACATGTACATATTCTTGCATGAAGAATTTGGAAAACTGTATCTCTTGTTTGCACTGTATTATATATCATTTTGTTACCATTGATGTTCCTAATTTGGTCACCAACTCAAAATATGTTAGCACCTTTACTGTGGGAAGGACTACCCTTTTTCTTAAAAGAAAAATCAGACTTGTATATGCTTTTCTTTTCTTTTGAAAAGGTGTGGTTGCTGGAATTAGATATACTTCCTGAGTCTTAGTCAAAATGTTTTATTTGTTTACCTCTACATCCATACAACCATATGGATGAGCTCTACTACTGTATTAGATGTATCAGAGATGATAGAACTGATGTCAGCTCTATATATGGATGGAACCATTAGCATCATTATTTAAAAGGTTTGAAGATTATTCTGGCAATAACTAGCATTGCTATTTAAAAGGTTGGAAGCTCACTGCCCCATTCGGTTTTGCATATTAATTGAGAATTCTTATTTATCTTTTTCCATTTTCACGGTCATTTTGTAGATTGGAAGACCTGAATGCACGTCCATACGGATTTGAACATCAGGAGGCTAGGAGGCTTGACTGACCTGCTCATTTAATTTGGGATGTTAGTTGCAGGTCAAAAATTCCAAGATGAGGCTCCTTTTTCTACTGTGAGCTACACATCACTCTGCTTATTTGACGAAATCATACATGATTAATGATCCATGCACAGTAACTTTCAGAAATGCTTGGACATGAGATAAGCCAAGTGGGTCAGTTTATTTTCTTTGGTTTTATATTGTACTTCTTGATGTGGCATGTACTAGGGTGAAAATGTGTGATGCTCTGGCCTACATGTGGATTGAGTTTGTTGCAGTAGAAACACACTGAACTTGGTTCTCTTTTGCTTGTATTCTCCAATACTCTTCTAGCTAGGAGAATGACTGGATGATTGGAATAAGTTTAATAATCGTGTTTCTCTGCAGATGCTAATAAAAGTGGGAACTAATTGGATCTACAGGAGAGGATCATGGCTTTGGATTGCGTCATCTTAGGTCAGGTTGATTCATAATTTAGAGCTCATGAATTGATTCTCTCATGTTCTCTGTAACATGGGAGTATTGGAACAATTGAACTTTTAGGAGAAGATCATGGCTTCGGCACTTCTCATCTTATACATGTCATGTTGATTTGTCTCTAATACATCATTTTTAATCTCTAATTGATCTGTCAAAGACTGAAAATTTTGCCCCAAACATTGCTTGTTCTTGCCTATTTTAAGATCTGGTAGGCAAGTTAAAAAAAATACCTTCCAAGAATTGAAAAAGGTGAAACATCTAACATGTGACACATAACTTGATCACTACATGGAAACTCAAAACTTATTTTGTTAGCCATGATACTAATCGTATGTCCATAATGGCCAATTTTATATGTGTAACTGCTTGCTTGCAGGAGCCAAGCATACATTTGGGAGAATGATATTGTGCAGTGGGTTCATAGAGCAGCTATGACACTTTTTTAGGCAATACATTTCATATTTTCTCTTCCAGGATTATCTTGTCTTATCTAATACAGTTGGTGGTAATTAACAAATACTCAAACAGTAGTTGCATTTTTCTTTTTGATATATGCTACTACTTACATGACGGGCTTGATGAAGGATCTGTAGCATGCTGATTTTTACATGTTGCAATTTCCGAAAGAAAAGCAAATTCTCGAATTTCTGGTTGTAGTGCTAACTGTAACACAGTTTGAATGTAACACATCCTAAATTGTTGAGTTAAATATGGTACGGGTTAATTTTTTAATATAAATCTTGTTTACTAGATTATATGAAAACAGTGCCTATTTATATTATAGAGTTGGACAATAAAATGAACAAGTATAAAAAATCTGATAGCATATTTTAAGTAATCACAAGGCGTGATTTCTTTTAAACATGGTGTGCTCATGCTACATTAAGAACACGTGGGATTAAAGCTCTACTAAATTTGCGGTCCTCTTTCCTGATTTTTTTTTGCATTTGACTTAATTTGATGGCTAACAATTATTCTAGACAAACACTTGATTCTTTTCAGGAAAGCTACTTTGCCACTTTGATGTACTTTAGGTAATGGTTCATTACCATCAGTGAAAATATTAGGCTCCAGTGTTTTTAAGGCGTCGCCTAGGCGACAATGTGGTGGTGCCTCGCCTCGCTTAAGGCTTTGGCTTAGCCCGCCTTAGACTACCTTAGCCCGCCTAGACGTTGCCTAGGCGACAAGGCAGTGGTGGCTCGCCCCGCCTCGCCTTAACACTTTAAAAACCATGTTGGGCTCACAATTGGAGCCATACGGCTGGACAGCAACCATCACTTCTGTACATCTATTTAGTTATGATGATGCTAATTGAATGTAACAGATTTTTGCATCTGTCTGAGCTTGTATATGTGTTTAGCTTGTGTAGTAACTTGAATGACACTTGTATATTAATATGCATGTGTTCATAAAGCTTCCATTTATATGGTTTCTCTGAACACTGGATCTTGTATGTGATTATGGTAAGCCTATTGCTGCTTTGGGAATCATAGTTTTTTTCAGTCACAAAATCAAGCCGATTGCTACTTTGGGAATCATAGTTTTTTTCAGTCACAAAAACTCTGTAAGCAGCTACATATAGATCACTGGTCTCTGCCTAAATATATTTCATTGACGTCAGTGGATACAGGATTGACACTATGATTTTTCTCTGAACTGGTAAGCATGATTTCAGGTTTTACAAACAAGTTAGATCATGTATAGGACTAGAGTCTGCTGCCCTATCTGATACACAACCATTTAACTAATTTACCCTTCTATCTCAGTGTATTTAGAGGTTTCGACTTTAGTATATACAATAAAGTCTCATATGTGATTATCAAAGAGAAAACATGGACTCTATTACTGTCTATGCATGATAGAATGAATGGGAAAGTCACCATTGCTTGTAAGATGTTGTTTTCTTTAGAAGTTATGATTCTTCCTGATAATACCGTTTGTATATATCGTTCTATCATGGTTAGGACGTAAACACATAGATTCTTTCAGAGACACTATGAAGATAAAATATTTGTGGCAAGTTATGCGGTTAGTTTAATCAGAGTTGTAGTTTCTTTTTATTCTAAGAAGTCTACAAGGTCTTACTTTTCCTCTGTTGAAATATGGCTATCATTTCTGAATGGAGTCTAACATGGGCTTCAACACTAATTTCCGTAACCTGTTTTCTGCGAAGATGAATTTGCTGCAGCTATGGAAGGTTATTGTTATGAAATTTGAATTTCACTGGTATAATATGCATGGATCACCCTGTCGTCTTTGCTTTGCAAATTTTATGATGATCAGGGTACGTGCGTGCAGAAGCTAAACACGAATCACATGACTTCAGGTGTGCCAATTTGGTTTCAATTTTGGTATAGTGTGCACTGCTTCATATTCCGTTCCCTATTTGTTCTTCAGAAGTAAATTGTCTTTATTAATGATGATGCATTAGTGCAGGTGTCTGCTCTCTGCCAGTGCTCTATATACTAGCCGAGGGTGTTTGTGAATGATCTTGTATAGTTGTATCTGATTAAGGTTAGACTACTGACTGAATCTTACAATTTTTTTTTATTTGTTTTTTTACCCATCTGGTGATGGTCTGGCTGGTGGTAGCTGCTACACAATTTAATTTGAGCCTAACAGTGAGTGCAAAGAGCTAGAAAGTAGAAAGTAACCTATATATATATATGTATATATATCCTACAAGTTCCCAAACCAGTTTTTTATGAAATACATGACCACATACCAATTTGTGTTGGTTCATTGCAGATTTATTGCACTGGTTCGTTGAGACTCTTAAGTTATTTCTAATGTTGTATCAACCTGAAATTTATTGCACTGGTAAAATGACTGGGATAGGCCACACTGCATGGAGGATGTTGTTTAGAAAATATAATTCTTGATAATACCACATCATGGTTAGGACAGTAAATACGTTGATGGTTCCGGAGTGAAGCGCCCCTGCCTAAGCAGAGACTAAATGTGATACAATTATCAGTCCCAGGAGGCTGACACACATTTATTCAACAGATAGTTCAGAACCTTACTGTCGGATATCAATATCCGACCCTCTCACCGACGGGTGGGACCACGCAATTTTAGGAAGAAGATGGGCATAAGAAAACCCGAAGAGCATCGGATTAAGGGAGGATCGGGTTTCCCCTGACTCAGCCCTCGTCCGCCTCGGCCGACCCTCGTCCGCCTCGGCCGACCCCCGTCCGCCTCGGCCGACCCCCGTCCGCCTCGGCCGACCCCCGTCCGTCTCGGCCGACCCCCGTCCGCCTCAGCCGAACCACTCCTGTCACTATCTCGCCCGACCTCTTTTCGTCTCGCCCGAGTCGGCGTGGGCCCGAGACGAAGTGGAGCGTCCGGAAGACCCGGCGTAAGGATGTGTCACCATACGCCCAAGCCATTTCCCATCGGAGGCCGCCCGACGAGTCTCCGGTTCGCCCGAGGGGTTCTCCGCTCCCGAGTGGTCTCCAGCTCCTCGGGTAAAACTACCCGGCCACGCCCCGTCCCGTCCGGCGCCGTACCCACTTGGTACCTGCCGCGTCAGAACATCATGGGCGTCTGCCCTACGCCACGGCAGCCACAGTGGCGCCCGTCTCGTCCCAACAGGAGCGCTACAGTCTGGAGAGGAATGCATGCGCTACACCAGGCGTCCAAGTACGACCCCAGGCGTCCTCGGGCGACACCTGGAACCCTAGCTGGACACCTGGAGCGCCCGAGGACCTCGAGCAAGTCAACCACGACCCGGGAACCTCCCGGGAGCTTACCCAGGAAGACATCGACTCCAACCACTTGGGATGTACGACTCCGGGTCCGGCGGGACGCCCACTTCGTCAACACCTGCTCCCTGTACGGCTCGGCGAGCGGCGCTGGTTGAAGCTCTCGGGGGCAGTAACTCCCCTTGTAATTTTCCCTTTCTTATTCCCCCCCGCTCCCTTCTCCCCTTGAGGCTATAAAAGGGGACCGGGGGACATCAGTGGGGGGGATTCGAACACTGGTTGAACACTCACTCACTCACGCCGCTCAGGGACTTGGGATCTTCTCCCTCTCCCGACTAGTTGGTACACCCCCACTGCAGACTAGGACGACGAAGAAGAACACACGACACACATACACCAGAACACTCACGCTTAGACGCACTCAGAGACTTGGGAGCCCCTCCCTCTCTCGACCGCTTGTAACCCCTACTACGAGCAACGCGAGTAACACGAGCAGCCTCGAACTGGACGTAGGGCGTTCGTGCCCGAACCAGTATAATCCCTTGTGTCCTCTCGCGAACCATCCGGAGCCCAAACGCGCAATACACTAATTTACTCGTCGGTTATTTCGCACACCGACAGTTGGCGCGCCAGGTAGGGGTCTTGCGTGTTTCGGCGATCACCAGGCTTTGGATGGCCACCCACGGATCGAGCTGGACTCCTGGGACGCAGCTGCGTCTTGGGAGCTTGGATTTCGTCATCACCGACGCTGGGGACTTGGAGAGAGTCGCTCTAACCCCCCCGGTCGACACTGTTGATGCTGACATCGCGACCGCCACCGAGGCCCTCGCGGACATCGGCATCAACGCCCCCGCTCGAGGGCCAACGAGGCCCCACCGTGGGAGCAGCACGAGATCTTCCGGGGGCCACGACCCACGCAGGAAGACGTGCGCTGTACCAGGTTCGCCCTGGCGAACGTCGCTACTCAGCTTCTGGGAGGAGCCCCTCTCCCCCCGGAGATGCTGAACTACATCCCACCGTATGCGGTCCCATACGGTCTGCGCAACGCGGCTGAAGTCGTGGCCCGCCTGGCGACACGCCTCCTGAGCCCCACCCCGGCGGACAGCGAGTTCGTCGGGGTGATCGATCATGTCTCCGAATCGGTTTTCGACCTGCTGGACGATCCCGTTTCGGAGACATCCGATACGCAGCTCGTCGGAGAAAGCCACCACCCCTCCCGGGAATGCTTCATGGCGGACCCTCCCGACGGGGAAGGGGGAGAAGCGAGTGAGAGCGGCTCGGGGCCAGCGGGCCCTGACGACGGTCACCCGGTGGCCGACGCGCCCGTTGCTCCCGCTCCGGTTGCAGCCCAAGCCGCGGCAGCGGCAGGACAGCCAGCCCCGCCACGAGCGGCTACACCGCCACAACGCTCCCAAGCCGACGACGCCCGGCAGCGCCGGGAGGAGCTCCAACAGGCTCGCCGCCGGTTGGAGCAGGAGCGGGTGCGGATCGAGCAAGAGCGGGAGCGCATCGAGCGCGAGCTCCTGCAGGACAGAGACGCGGCTCCGGCGCGGGAACGCGCTCGGGACGTGCAGCGCCAAATCGTCGACGATGACGGCGTCCCGCCCCCGTGTTTCGCCCACGCCGGGCAGAACATAGCCGCGGCTGCCATGCTCGTAAGAGGGCTCCCCCCGCCGGTGACCCCGGAGGCCCGCAAGGCGCAGCGAGAACTCGGCGAGCTGCTGGAGCGAGCCGCGGCGCAGCAGGCCGAGAGTTCGCAGTCGCGACGACGAGCGTCGCAGGGGGCCCACCGCGGAGCCTCGAGGCAGCCGGCCGCCGGGCGCGGCGGACACGCCCAACAAGGTGTCTCGGTGCACCAGCCCCGTCCTCCCGGGGACGCGCTTCCGGTCCGACAACGTGTCGGCCCGATCCAGGACGCTCGGAGCATACTGGACGCACGCCGGCGGCGACCTCCCGCGGGCGAACCCGAGCGACCGCGAGGACGCGTTCCCCGACGAGGCGGCCGGTATGACGACGACGACGGGGACGAGAGGACGCCGAGTCCGGAGGCGCCGGGACCGCGGGCGTTCAGCCCGCGGATCCGTGTGGCTCCTCGTCCCGCCAACTTCAGAGCCCCGTCGAACTTCCCGAGGTACGACGGGAAACCGACCCCGAGCTCTGGCTCGAGGATTACCGACTCGCCTGCAGAGCCGGAGGAGCTGACGATGATGACTTCATCATCCACAACTTGCCGCTCCATCTGGCCGACTCGGCGCGGGCCTGGCTCCAGCATGTCCCCGCCGGACAAATTGGCAGCTGGTCCGACCTGAGGGAGGTCTTTGTGGGTAACTTCCAGGCGACCTATAACCGCCCTGGGAATCCATGGGATCTCAGGAGCTGCAGGCAGAAGCAGGGGGAGACGCTACGGGAGTACATCAGGCGCTTCTCCCGGCAGTGCAACGAACTCCCCAACCTCGCTGATGCCGACGTCATCGGGGCGTTCGTCACCGGGACGACGTGTAAATCCCTCGTCCACAAGCTTGGGCGGAAGAGTCCCCGCACCGCGAAGAAGCTGCTTGACATCGCTACAAGCCACGCGGCCGGCGAGGAAGCAGTGGGGGCCATCTTCCATCAGTCCGCCGACCCCAAGGGTAAGCAGACTGAGGAGGCGGAAGGAGGCCCATCGGGGCCCCCCGCCAAGAAGAAGAGGAAGGGCAAGGGCAGGCGGCACGACGACGAGGCCGCCATGGTGGCAGCCGCCGACCCGAAGCCGACCCTCAAGCCTCCGACTGGGGAGGTCCCCGACCACTTCGAGAAGAAGTGGAACGGGCCCTGCCCGAATCACGGGTACCCCGTCAAGCACCTGTACAAGGACTGCTCCCTCATGAAGAAATTCATGGCAGAGGGCTCCCGCAAGCCGGCGCCTCGGTCGAAGAGGTCCGACCCGGCCCTGCAGAAGCCGGGGGCGGACCAGAACATGGACGCCGACCCCTATCCGGAGCCGGACGGCTGCCTGATGATCTTCGGCGGCACGGAGGCGTCCGTAAGCAAAGGGCGAGCCAAGGCGGAGCGCCGAGAGGTGTACGCCGCCGAGCCGGCCACTCCGGCCTTCCTCAAATGGTCGGAGGCGCCCATCACCTTCGATCGAACCGACCATCCGCAGTTCGTCCCGAGGCCGGGCAAGTACCCCCTCGTGGTTGATCCGGTCATAGGTCGGAAGCGCCTCACCAAGGTGCTGATGGACGCCCTCTCGGTGAGATTATAAATAGCCCAGACTCGACGGGTCGGATTTCGAAATGGGCCATGGAGCTGATGGGTCAGGGCATTACCTATGCCCCGCGCACAGCCATCAAGTCCCAAACCCTCGCCGACTTCGTCGCGGAATGGACCGAGGTCCAGCTGCCCACGGCCCCTGTTGATCAGGAGTACTGGGTCATGTACTTTGACGGCTCGTTGACTCGGACGGGAGCAGGGGTCGGCTTAGTTTTCGTTTCGCCTCTCGGGGTGCGAATGAAATACGTAATCCGGCTACACTTCCCGGCGTCCAACAATGCTGCCGAGTACGAGGCTTTGATCAACGGCCTGAGAATAGCTATCGAGTTAGGAATCCGGCGCCTCGAGATTCGAGGCGATTCCCAGCTCGTGGTCGATCAGGTCATGAAAGAGTCGAGCTGCGAAAGCGAGACCATGGCCGCGTACTGTAAGGAAGTACGCAAGCTCGAGGACAAATTCGATGGCCTCGAGCTCCGGCACATCAAAAGGCGGTTCAACGAGGCCGCCGACGCCCTGGCCAAGAAAGCCTCCGGCCGGGAACCCGTCCCGACCGGAATCTTCGCCAGTGACCAACAACACCCTTCGATAAAGCTCCCCTGCCCTGAGCAGACCGGACCGCGCGACCCCAGTCCCGTGGAACGGGGCGCCCCGGGCTCGGGGGCTGGCGAGAGCGGAACCAAGGCTGCGGAAGGGTCGGGGGCCGACACCGAGCCGGACGACCGGGCTCTATCCGACCTGCTCGCCCTCGCGACCGCAACGCTGACCGAGGCCCCGGGACCGAACCCCGGCACCGTGGATTGGCGGCAGCCATTCCTCGACTACTTGCTGCGCGAACAGCTCCCGACGGGTAAGACCGAGGCCCGCCGAATCGCACGGCGCGCCAAATCTTACGCCATCCTGCAGGGCGAGCTGTACCGACGAAGCCCCACAGGAATCCTACAACGGTGTATTCCCGCCGACCAAGGGGAAGAGCTGTTGAGGGACATCCACGAGGGCGTGTGCGGCCACCACGCCGCTCCTCGCAGCCTTGTCGGAAATGCGTTCCGGCAAGGATTCTACTGGCCGACGGCGGTAAGGGATGCCACTAAGATCGTGCGCACCTGCGAAGGGTGCCAGTTCTTCGCAAGGCAAACACACCTTCCTGCACAGGCTCTGCAGACAATCCCCATCACTTGGCCGTTCGCGGTCTGGGGTTTGGACATGGTCGGGCCCCTCAAAAAGGCGCCCGGGGGCTTCGACCACTTGCTTGTCGCCATTGACAAGTTCACCAAGTGGATAGAAGTCCGGCCGATCGCGACGATCCGATCGGAAGAAGCCGTCAAATTCTTCCTCGACATCGTTCATCGTTTCGGCGTTCCCAATTCGATCATCACAGACAACGGAACTCAGTTCACCGGGAAGAAATTCCTGCGTTTCTGTGACGAATACCACATACGGGTTGATTGGGCTGCCGTCGGACACCCACGCACAAACGGGCAAGTAGAGCGCGCGAATGGGTTGATCCTGCGAGGGCTCAAACCTCGAATATTCGAGCGCTTGAAAAAGTTCGGAGGGCGATGGGTCGAAGAGCTTCCGGCGGTGGTTTGGAGCCTGCGCACGACAGCGAGTCGTGCAACGGGTTTCACCCCGTTCTTCATGGTGTACGGGTCGGAGGCTGTGCTCCCGACCGACCTCGACTACGGGTCCCCGCGTGTTCGCGCCTACGACGACAAAGGCAACCAAACCTCTCTCGAGGACGCGGCCGACCAGTTAGAAGAGGCCAGGGAAGTCGCATTGGCCCACTCGGCAAAATACCAGCAGTCCCTACGGCGCTACCACGCTCGGCGCATCCGGGGCCGAGCCTTCCAGGTCGGCGATTTGGTGCTGCGCCTCGTTCAAAGCAACAAGGACCGGCACAAACTTTCGTCGCCCTGGGAAGGCCCGTTCATCGTCTCCCAAGTCCTCCGACCCGGCTCGTACAAGCTGAAGAACGAACAAGGAGAGGAATACGCTAACGCCTGGAACATCGAACAGCTACGTCGTTTCTATCCCTGATTGTTCTACGCTACTTTCCTTATTCGTTGGTTTTTCGTTTTCGTTTCAAAGAGCGACGCCCGACCCTTGCCCACTGGCCAAGGATCGGACGTCACTCGGGGGCTAACCCGCGTCCCCCGGGTCCTTGACCCTCGGCATATTCGTGTACTCAAGACTAAGCAAAAAGGGATCACCGGATAACAAAGTGGCGTGCGCTCGCCGGTCGGAATGCCAAAAGGACAACGGCCCCAGAGGCAACGGTTCTAAAGGCTCACTGGCGAACCCATTTTAGTCCGGACGCGCCCCGACGGCTTAATCAGAGAAACACGAAAGGCCGAGTGTTAACGAACGCAGACGCTTAAGTTCATTACAAGAAATGAGTTTAACTGTCTGAAACTAAAAGAAAAACCAAAAACTAATCAAGGCGCCGTCCACGGCCCCTCTTCCTTCGCAGTCTTGGTGGCGAGCACGGACGACAGCGGCGACACCTCCTCCTCGAGCGCGACCATATCGTCATACGTCGTGCCGGGAGCGAACCCATCGGCAAGGTACTCCAAGCCGATCTCGGAGTAGTGAGAGCGCGCCACGGCGAAGGCACGGCGCACCCCAAGGAAAAGCCCATCACTGGCCATGGCTCGGGCCCGAGCCGGAATGCGCCCGACGTCGATGAGCAGCGAACTTGGCCCCCGATCCGACCGCACCCGGAGCTCGCTGAGCACAGTGCCGACCGCCACCCGAAGCGCGTCGTACTCGTCCCCCTCCTTCTGCAGCGTCGCCTCGAGATTGCGCGCCTCGGATTTGAGGCGCTCGATTGTGGCGCGATCCGCCGCCGCTGCTTCAGCCAGGGAGGCACACTGCGCCTCGGCTTCCTCGCGGGCACGCCGCCCAGCATTGAGGGCTCGCCTCGCCGCCTCGAGGTCGCGGGCCTGCCCCTCGACGAGCCTCCTGGCCTCGTCCCGCTCCTCCACCGCCCGATCCATCTGAGTGGTGGTCTCCGCGAGGACGTCGGCGACCCGGTCCCGGTCGGCCCGAAGACGTTCCACCTCGCGGGCCAGGCCTACCCGGACTTGCTCCCGAGCCGCCGAGTCCCTCTCCCAAGAGGCCAGGACATCGTTCTTGCGCTGGTCGGCTTCATCGGCGTGCTGACACGCCTCCGCAACCCGCCGCCGCAGGGACTCGATCTCCTGGTTCGCCGCGGCCAGCTGCCCCTCGAACTCGCCTCGCGCATCGGCACGGGCGGTGGCGGCTTCTTGGCGGGCGACCGCCAGCTGCTCCCTCAGGGCGTCCCGCTCGGCAGTGACCGAGGACAGTCGGCCCCACGAGTCCTTCTCCCGACGCAGGAAGAGGGACTTGTCCCGGCTGCGGGCCATCAAAGACTGCCGAAAAACAAGTCGGATTCAGAAACCACTTGCGAAAAGAAGAAAGAGGAAAAGCGGACGAGGAAAAACTTACCTCCCCGCAGGGAATGGCGACGTCGCGGATGGCCCCCAGAGCGGAGTTGAGCGACCGAACCGCCAGCTCGACCCCGGCACGAATCCGGGAGGCCTCGTCCCTCTCCTCGGCGTCGTCCAAAGAGAAGACAACGTCTCCCGAGGCGCGGTCGGTCCAGGTGAGACGGGGGCCCCCGAACTCCAAGGGGTCGTCCTCCTGCCGGACAACCTCGCGGCCCTCCGGGGCGTCGGCGGCAGAGCGGGTCCCCTGACCCGAACCCGACCCCGCGGCATCCTCCGTTCTCGCCGCGGGAGGAGTAGGCGCCGTCGCCTCGCCCGAACTGGGCGGCAAATCGGTCAGAGCGGCGGTAGCATCGGGCTCGGGAAGGACCTCCTCCTCCCCCTCCTCGCGGTCGGCGACGCTCGGGGACGCGACCGCTGTCGGGTCCCTCCGAGCCTCCTCCTCTGCGACCACTCCCGCCTGGTGGACCTCCCCTTCCTCGCGGTCGGCGGCGCTCGGGGACGCGACCGGTGTCGGGTCCCTCCGGACCTCTTCCTCTTCCTCCTCCGCTCCCGCCTCGGGCAAAGGCCCGACCCCTCGGGCCGGGGGGATGGAACCCTCCCGGTCACCACCATGACCTTCCTGGTCACGGCTAGAACCGGAGGGCACCCTCTCCTCTTCTTCGGACGCACTCCCGTCCGGCGCTTCCGACTCGGGCGGTGCCTCGTCCTCCACCCCGGCTGGATCGTCCGCAAGCGGGAAGTACGCCCCGACAAGGGCCGCCGGGATCGCCCCCGCCGAGTGCGTGAGCATGTCGCCCGACACCGCGGTGAGCTGCTGCTCGGGAAGAAGCGGGGCGAGTGTCCTCTCCACTCGGGGGTTGCCCAGGTTGACCCCTCGACCCGTCGCCACCTCGACGGGCCGGCGCGCGAGCCGCTTGATCGGCGCCAGCGACAAAGGGGTCGCCTGACTCCCCCTCCTGCAAACAAAAGGGCCTTCGCACACTCCCCTCGGCATAATCGAAAAAAGATCGACGAGAGAAGGGGGAGATGCTCACCGCCTCGATACGGGGACGTCGCGGGACGGTCGCTTGACCGGCGGGGCCGTCTCTGACCCCGAACCTTCCTCCCGCGGCCGTTTGCCCCGGTCGGCCCTCGGCGGAGTCTGCCCTCGGGTCGGGGGAGGAGTCGGCGCGGGTCTGCCGTCGTGTGACGGTCCCGTGACCTCCAGCGTCTCCCGATCGGCCGAGGGCCCGCGCTGGGGGGTCGGACCACTCCACCCGGAACCAGTGGAGGAGTCCGAGGCATACTCAAAGCCCCCCTCAAAGGAGCCTTGGTCCTCCCTCCACAGCCCGTCTTGCCGAGCCTGCCGACGCCGCTCGCGGTACGCCGCCTCGGCCTTCTCGCGGGCCAGCCGCTTCCTCTTCTTCCTCGCCTCCTCCTCCTTCTTCTTCAGGCGGTCGGCCTCCGCGCGCGCACGGTTCGCGGCCCGAACGGCCACGTCCTCGGGAAGTGGGGGCCGGGAAACCCTGAACGACAGGGGGCCCTGAAGAAGAAGAGGGTCAGATAAATCTCCGGATTCGAAAAAAGGACGGCGAAAACCAAGGGAAAAATCCCAACAACTAACCTCGATGAGGGGCACACCCGTGGGGAGCATGATGGGGTGATTCGGCAGCGGGTACCCCGCGGACGAACGCTGGACTGCTTCGCGGAGTCGGGCGCCCATCTCCTCGACGGAGGGTTCCCCGATCGCCATCACGCACCCTGTCCAGTCCGCCGCCAGGGTCATCTGGTCCAACCGCAGAGGGCGGGCCATCAGGGGGAGAACGCGGCGCGAGTGGTACGCCGCGATGATCCCGGGGCCGGTAACCCCGCGCTCGCGAAGCCGGGCTACCGCGTCCCGAAGTCCGGTCACGTGAGGCCGCTCGTCCTGAGGCACGCCCCAATGCCAGCAGTTCGGCCGCCCCTCGATGAGCCTTCCCGTGAAGGCCGGGAGGGGGGCGGCCGGATCGCTCCGCAGGTAGAACCACCTCGGCTGCCACCCCTTATTGCTGGAGATCCACGGGAGCGAGGGGTAGCTGTCGCCCTGTCCGGTGCGCAGCCGCACCCCGGCGCAGCCGTGTGGCCTCGGCCGCCCCTCCGCCTTCACTTCCTCAACGTGGAAGTAGGACCTCCACAAGTTGAAGTGGGGCTCGATGCCGAGGAATCCCTCGCACATGGCGACGAAAACCGCCATGTGGAGCAATCCGTTGGGGTTGAGGTGGTGCAGCTCAATGTTGTAGTAGTACAGCAGCCCGCGGAGGAAGTTGTGGGGAGGAAGTCCCAAGCCCCGCTCGTGGAAGGGCACGAAAGACACGACGTACCCGTCGGGCGGAGCAGGGACCTCCTCGTTCCCCGGCGCCATCCACTCCACGAGGTCGAGACCAAGCCATGACTGGCGGGCGAACGGAAGGGGAAGAAAGGCGGCGGCGATTTGGGGACAGGTGGGCAAAGGAAGAAGAAAAGCTCTTTCTCTCTTGCAGGCAGCGGCGGCGGTTCGATGACAAGCGAGCGGAGGAAGGAGAAAGCCCGGGGCCCCCCCTCTCCGCCTTAAATGGGCAGGTGAAGGAGCAGGCGCGATGCCTCGGGTCTCCCCCATGCGCCTCAGCCCGCGGACGCCACGCGGCCCACGATGCGCGTCCACGCCCCCCACGTCGCCTACGTCCCGAGATACGCGCCCAGTCTCTCCCTCTCTCTCAACCCTTTCGCATTCCAGGTCCCGCCTCTCCTTTATTTATTTTGCGTCCGTTCCTATTCCTTTCTCTTGCGCTTTTTTGTCTTTCAGGGAAAACAAAACAAGCCTGGGCCGTTCTTAGGCCCAAGGGACACGACGCGAAATCGAAAAACAGCCCAAGAGTTCGAAGGCCGGCCCTAGGGTCCGACGGCCGCTCTGAAGCGCCCGAGCGAAGGGGCAGAGATGGGTGGGCCCCTAGCGGCCATAGCCTCGGCACACGGGTGCCGAGGACGCCCAGACCTGCGTTCGAGCCTAAGATTCCTGACCCCATGTATCTCCCCGAAGAGAGGCGACGAGCCCCTGCGGTCGGTCGAACGATCGCGGGAACTAAGGGAGGTCGGGAAATCTGGGGATTACCCGAGGTCGATCACCAGCTGATCCAACGGTCCTCTCCCGGAGGAGGACCGAGGCCTCGCTCGATCTAGCCCGTTAGTAGCTCACCGGGAGCCGTGTTTCGGCCTGCGCGGTAAAACACGAGGCGTGCCCTAACCTTCCGTCCCGCGAAGGGAGTGCGTGAGGGGAAAACGATAAAAAGACGAAACGGCTTCCCGCCCGACCGACCCGGGGGCGCTCGGGGGAGCCGAAATCGCAAAAGAGGCCGACTGCGCGGCCGCAGAAAGACACCCCGAGTCAACCAGATTCCTTTATTTCTCAAATAAGGGCAAAAAGTACATATAGCCAAAGGCCATGGGATAACACAAACGGGTTTCGTCACCCTCGGTGACGAAATCAAGCGGCGAAGGAGGCAGGAGATCCGATACAACAAGATGGGCCGAACTGCGAACGTCGCAGTCCTTCTTGTAGCATCTCCCCGCCCGCCGACGGGGCCGCGACAATGGAGTGTCACCACCGACTCTCTCCGTCATCCTGGGGCCGATGGTCGCCGGTATCGGCATCACATCGGCGCAAGGGAAAGGAGAGGAAGCGCGCAGGTGGCTGTACACGACCACTGCAACTGCCCTGGCGACGCAAATCGAGGAGTGGCTTCGGCTCGCTACGGCACACGATGCGTCCGGGTGCCCGACGGACATGGCGCGACCGCTCGTGCGCCCCCCTCTCCCATTCCACCGCCACCGAGGCAGCATCAACGGACGGGAGGGGTCGGCAGAGCCAAAGCCGTCCTTCACTTGCGACACCAAGCAGCGCTCCTCCGCGCCGGAACTCCCCGAGGTCGCAGTCATTCTTGTGGCATCAGGCGACTAATCTCTCGGCCCCTGGACCAGGGGGACGCCCTCGAGGCGGTTCACCGACCAGGGATCTCATGCTAACAGGAGAAAGAGGAAGCAGGATAGTTGCGTGCCCAGGAAAACGCCCCGGCCGACCCTATTTATAGCCCGAAAAAACCTGAGTCAGCACTCAAGCCGGGTACGGGAACGCGCCGCGTGGCCCTCCATGCAAAGCAACAGAGCGTCACCAACGAACAGTGACCTCAGAAAGGACGACACGACGGCTCAGAAGGGAGCCAGTGCCTCTGAAAAAAGCGGACCGTGCTCCGGTCCATCGGACAACGCACGGCGTCATCCCGTAGGGACCGCACAGAGGTGGTAAACCCAGCTTCAGCCTACAGGCGAACCACCGTTCCCCTATAGGCTCGGGGGCTACACCCACCGGGTGCGCTCGCGCGCCCCGGCGGGAAAAAGACAAACTCTACTCCAGCCCATAGGCGAACCAACTGTTCCCCTACGGGCTCGGGGGCTACACCCGGTGGGTGCGCTCGCGCGCACCCCCGAGTGACATATGAACCGGCATCAAGAGAGAGCCTGCACGGAGAACCACCCGTCCTCCGAACAGGCTCGGGGGCTACTGTCGGATATCAATATCCGACCCTCTCACCGACGGGTGGGACCACGCAATTTTAGGAAGAAGATGGGCATAGGAAAACCCGAAGAGCATCGGATTAAGGGAGGATCGGGTTTCCCCTGACTCAGCCCTCGTCCGCCTCGGCCGACCCTCGTCCGCCTCGGCCGACCCCGTCCGCCTCGGCCGACCCCCGTCCGCCTCGGCCGACCCCCGTCCGCCTCGGCCGAACCACTCCTGTCACTATCTCGCCCGACCTCTTTTCGTCTCGCCCGAGTCGGCGTGGGCCCGAGACGAAGTGGAGCGTCCGGAAGACCCGGCGTAAGGATGTGTCACCATACGCCCAAGCCATTTCCCATCGGAGGCCGCCCGACGAGTCTCCGGTTCGCCCGAGGGGTTCTCCGCTCCCGAGTGGTCTCCAGCTCCTCGGGTAAAACTACCCGGCCACGCCCCGTCCCGTCCGGCGCCGTACCCACTTGGTACCTGCCGCGTCAGAACATCATGGGCGTCTGCCCTACGCCACGGCAGCCACAGTGGCGCCCGTCTCGTCCCAACAGGAGCGCTACAGTCTGGAGAGGAATGCATGCGCTACACCAGGCGTCCAAGTACGACCCCAGGCGTCCTCGGGCGACACCTGGAACCCTAGCTGGACACCTGGAGCGCCCGAGGACCTCGAGCAAGTCAACCACGACCCGGGAACCTCCCGGGAGCTTACCCAGGAAGACATCGACTCCAACCACTTGGGATGTACGACTCCGGGTCCGGCGGACGCCCACTTCGTCAACACCTGCTCCCTGTACGGCTCGGCGAGCGGCGCTGGTTGAAGCTCTCGGGGGCAGTAACTCCCCTTGTAATTTTCCCTTTCTTATTCCCCCCCGCTCCCTTCTCCCCTTGAGGCTATAAAAGGGGACCGGGGGACATCAGTGGGGGGATTCGAACACTGGTTGAACACTCACTCACTCACGCCGCTCAGGGACTTGGGATCTTCTCCCTCTCCCGACTAGTTTGTACACCCCCACTGCAGACTAGGACGACGAAGAAGAACACACGACACACATACACCAGAACACTCACGCTTAGACGCACTCAGAGACTTGGGAGCCCCTCCCTCTCTCGACCGCTTGTAACCCCTACTACGAGCAACGCGAGTAACACGAGCAGCCTCGAACTGGACGTAGGGCGTTCGTGCCCGAACCAGTATAATCCCTTGTGTCCTCTCGCGAACCATCCGGAGCCCAAACGCGCAATACACTAATTTACTCGTTGGTTATTTCGCACACCGACATGATGGGAGCCTCAACTTCTCATTCCAACAAAACCTGAAGAACAGACATCCCCAATGATCTTCATCATCAAACCTTCTCGTCGGAGGACTCCGATCCCTCTCTTGCTGGTGCATGTATTTGTCAATGAGTTGCCCTGATGTGACCCTAGATTTATCTCTGATTTGACGGTTTCCCGATAGTCCTGATAATTCCGATTTTGCACATCATCGGCCGATACTTGACAATCTGGATCAACAGCCCCCGATCTCTTCGCATGCACCAATGTGAGGACTTTGGCTTTCAACTTCCTATCGGGTGCTCCGATTTCAACCATATTTTGAGGGAACGGGTGTCCATCAAGTTTCATCGGCTTCTTACCAGTTTCAACTTTAATGATTCCCTTCTCAATTGCCGATTGAATCTGATTGCGAAAAACTTTGCAATCATTGGTATGATGAGATACTGAACTGTGCCACTTGCAATATTTCTTTTTCTTTAATTCTTCGATAGAAGGAATTGTATGATTCGGGGAAAGCCTGATTTGTTTCTCTGCTAACAATAAATCAAATATTTTATCAGCTTTAGTAATATCGAAACTGTACCTCTCTGGCTCGACCTTCACCCACGGGCAGGCAACAGAATTCTTGTTCTTGGTCCACTCAGCCAGATCGAATTCAGCTTCATCCCCATCGGAGTCATATTCAATATTAGCAATTTTTCTCTGATATTTCTCCCTCCGATAATCGTTACCACGTCCTTCATGCTAAGAGAGTTTTTGAATCATGTGTCCCAAGCCTTCAAAATCTTGACTTGTATACCGGTCTCTAACTTGAGGCAACAATCCTTGGAAAGCCAAATCGACCAGTTGTCCCTCCGATAAGTTCAATGAATAGCATCGGCTACGAACATCTCTGAATCTTTGGACAAATTCACTAACCGATTCCCTGTTTCGCTGTCGGAGAGCAGTCAAATCGGACAATCTAGTCTCTTGGACTCCCATAAAGAAATAGGCATGAAATTGCTTTTCTAGATCGGCCCAATTACTGATGGAATTTGGTGGTAATGAAGAAAACTAGGAAAAGGCCGAACCAGAAAGAGACATAGGGAAAAGCTTTACTTTTAATGGATCAATTGATGCCACCTGACCACACTGAATTGTATAACGACTGATATGCTCAATGGTGGTAACATCCCCTTGTCCAGAAAACTTTAAAAAATCAGGAATCCTGAATCGGGCTGGCATTGGCAGTGTGTCAAACCGGTCCGGATACGGCTTCCGATACAGATAGGATTGTCCCTTGGGTTTTAAACCAAACTGATTCTTCATGACATCAGCAGTCTTGTCTGTCCAATCCTCCTGAGCATAGTTTTCCTGACTGATCGGAGCTCGTGTCGATGTCATAATGACTGGTGCCTCTGTAGGCCCAATCGACGACTCCCGATAGTCAGCTCCTCTGTTCCTTGGTGGATTCTCAGTGTTGAAGTAGGAAGGATACACCATCTTGCCATCAACCACAGGAATACGACTGCCAAACTGATCAATGTGTTGAGTTGCGCCAGAATTCTTGTCTCCTATTTTTTCTTCCTCTTCCTCTTCATCACCTCCTTCTGCCACCTTGGCATTTGATTTCTTTGTTTTAGGAGTCTCATAACACCCAGGATGTGTTTCTGGGGATGTGGATGAACTGATCTGCACCATCTTTTTCATGGGATCTTTAATTGCCGAAGCAGCACCAGTATCAAAGTAAGCAGGTCCCTTCTGGACATCCTTCTATATTGCTCCATCCAGCAATTTGGCGATCAATACCACCACCACCTTGGCATTTAATTATGTGCAGCACTACATGTAATATAACATGACATTGATCGCATTCCTCTCTCACACATGCACCCATAAAAACACACCCCACAAATCTTCTCTATATTATTCTACATATTTTGGTAATTTTGACTCCATTTTGGATTATTTTCGCACTCTGCCAATGAGTTAGAGACGATGAGTTGGATGTCTACAAATCATCTCTACATAATTCTAACTCATGATATTATCACAGGGTGACAAGAGTCCAAAATAGAGGGGAAGTTGATGTGGAATTTTCATGGTGTTAGAACAGTACCGAGAAGATTAGTGGGACGTATTTTGTGCGTTTGTTAGAGAGATGGGTGGGTCAGCTGTCACGCCATCTTCCACGTAGTGCCCCACATCAGAAAATAAAATATCATAAAAACAGTCGGGGGTGAGGGGGGCTACGTATCCCGTTATATAATTGAGGGGGTTATGTCCATAAACCTCACAAGTTTGGGGGGTAAAACAGACTATTAAACATGTCATTGCCACGTCATGTCCACGTGTAATGCCACATAGACAAAACCGCTTATGAAACCACCTTAGGGGGTTACTTGCATGGTTTTAGATAGTTCAGGGGGTAGGATATCCGGTTTTATAGGTGAGGGGGTTAAGTAAACGAACATCAATAGGCCAGGGGGTTAAGTAGACTTTTTTCATCAACTATTTGTAAGTCTAATAACAAAGTATTATTTACTATCTAATAACTATTTGTAAATCTAATAACTATTTGTAAATGACAAGTTTTCATTTGCTATCTAATAAGAAAATATACATCAACTATTTGTAAATCTAATAACAAAGTAATAATCAACTATTTCCTTACACATCAACTATTTCTAAACTATTCTTTCTTATAACAACTAAGTATTATTCTTACAATAATCATTTGAAAACTATAACTAATAATCATTTCTAAATTAACTATAACTAACAATAACTAACAATAACTAATTCTAAACTATTTCTAAACACACACACCACAACACACACACAAACACATAAGCACACAGGACACAATAACAACACATGCACACACACGTACACACATGCATACATATAATCATATATTTTGCATATAATCATAAATTAAAATTTCCTAACACATTCATTAATATAATAAATAAAATTTTCATATAATCATAAATTTTCCTTACACATGCATACATATAATCATATATTTTGCATTTAATCATAAATTAAAATTTTCTAACACATTCATTGATATAATAAAAAAATTCTTCTAATCATGCACACACAGCAATCACACAGTCACAGCACACAACACATGCACATCTTCACGTACACGGGCCGGCGACGGTCGGGGGCGGCGGGGAGGGGC
>CM014276.1:63280220-63304417 GCA_004135705.1 Alloteropsis semialata
CTGGGCGTGGGGCGGTGCTGGCGCGCGCTGCGCGCGCGGGCAGGAGGGGCGTCGGGCTTGAGCAGGAAAGGAGAGGGCGCGGGAGGAAGAAGAAAGGAAGAGGAAAGGAAGAAAAGAAAAAAGGAAAAAGAAAAGGAAGGAAAAAGAAAATGAGAAAAGAAATTAGGAAAAGGGAAAAAGAATTAGGAAAAAGAGAAAAGGGGAAAAGGAAGGGCGGGATTCGCGGACGGTGTCGGTCACGCGCGCGGTCGGGTTCGCGACGCGCGGATCGAGGACCGGTCGGGAGAACGGACGGTCGGGAAGTTTCCAGAAAGACTGGGGTTTGGAAAGGAACGGATGATTGGATGATTGGAGGTTTTGGACTTTGACGGGAATGGATTTTTGGATGGATTGGATTTAGGGTTTCGAGTAATCATCGGAAAAGATTAAACGCGTGATTTAGGTTTTTGATTTTCCGGGATGTTACACGGAGACACTCTATTAAGATGAAGTATTAGTGGCAACTTATGCAGTGATTGTAATCAGAGTTGTAGTTTTTTTTTGAGAAGTGTGCTGGCGACTGAGTTTGGTTTGGTTTCAGATGGACTCAAGCTAGCTGCATCCCACGGAGGGAAATGAAGCATGTTTCCTGAAGGGAAATGAAAATTACCTATCCTTTGGAAACTAAATTGGACAAAATATGTGAATTTAAACTGAACAAAATATGTGAATGCTTGTGGAATTGAACTATGAATTTGCATTGGAATTCTCATCTTGTTTTATTTGCAGGGGTGAAACAAGTACTAGGTGATGTGAATTTTCTATGGTAGCATCTTGATGTGGAGACGATGTTTTCATGTGCATTGTGGTTATTTGTTTGTTGTTTGGTTATTTGCTTGGAATATTGGATATAAATGGATGATATACTCTAATGAATTATAGTGTGATATGAACAAGCTTGTAACAGGTTTAGGAAAGGAAATAAAATAGATGACGTGGCAAAATTGATTGGGTATCGACTAAGAGTTGCTGAAAAAGCTTGTAACTAATTGGTTTTATACTATTGGAAAATAAACAAAAAACTAATAATTGTCTAATTGAGTAAATTTTTTTGTGGACTAATCGATTGCGGTTACCATATGAACCATTGATCAGACCTAGGATTTCTTTTTATTTGAGTGAATTGATTCGTTAAGTCTAAACCTAAGTTTGGTCGTGTGGTAGCAGGAGCGCACTATTGCGCACGCCGTCGACGATCGACGACCGCTAGGGTTTGAAGTTGGGTGGAGGGAATGGTGGAGGGAATTTGTCCTTGTGGCTGTAGAAAAGAGGGGTGGGGCGGCAATGGTCACCGGGCTGGAGCCGGGCGTTGGGGAATGCCGGTGACGGGGGAGAGGAGCGGGAGTGTAAAGGGCGGAGGCATGAGGTGGGTGGAGTGGCCCACAGTGTGGTGTCGTCGGCCACCATTGGTGATGGAGACGAGCGGGGGAGGAAGGACAGCCGGGCAAAGGAGAAGGACAAGGAGTTAGAGGGCCGACTGGATTACATGGCTCCAGTGAGGGCGGTCGCGTGCTCCCATTGAGCGCGATGGGTCCCGGGTTAACCAGCTTCCAATTGATTATATGATTCACGACAAAACATGAGAGACTGTGAGCAAATAGATTATACAGTTGAAAAATAATAAAATATTTGATTACTTAATTTACTAATTGCCAAACATGATTTCTTTTAAACATGTGTGTGTGTGCACTCTATTATGTTAAGAAAAATGCGGTATTGAAATTGCACTAAAATTGCAGTCCTCCTTCATGGACTTTATATCTATCGAAACCTAATTTAATGGTTTACAATTTTTCTTAAAAAAATTTGAATTTGTTTCAAACATACCTAGGCACGTTTACTCTACTGAATAATTTTAAGATGCGTAATGCTTGACTTGAAATCGTTAACCATCAAACTCTTTTTATTATAATTGAAAATATGTCATTGTCATGTGTAACTTTTTTGCTATAAATATAAGTTTTTTTACAAGATTTTTATTTGTTGGTTAATCATTTTTTATTAAAAAAACTTGATTTATTTTAAACATGTGTGTGCACACGATAATTTTGATGTGATTTTGGGTTACTAACTAAAAAAATTCTTGTATATTAGCTTTTTAAAAACATATTCGTATATCATGTTTTCTATAAGTAGTAAATTATTCATAGTAGACTTTTTATAAATATAAAACTATTATGATTATAATTTTTTTTGAATACGTGCCTGTGGCACGTGCCTCTCCACTAGTTCAATTAAACTGGCCACGATACACCAATTGCACACTCGGCTCGGACTGCCAAAAACTACAACAGCAACATAACAACTGAGAAAAAGTACGGGACACGAACATCCGTCGTCAGGGCAGGCCCAACGCGGGCACCCAAAATCAGTGGCCTCGGTGTCCTTTGTGTAATAAAGTTGCTAGGACAACACCAAAGGCACCAATCCTCCAACGCATGAATAGTACCATGGATTCAAAATGCATCATCTCTCTCCTCTTTTTAAGGGCTGTTTAGTTTGGAAAGAAAGTTTGCGAAAGAAAGTTTCCAATTCTAAATCGAAGATTAGGAGGACTAAACATGATCAAATTATAAAACTAAATACACGGATGGACGGAAAATCGCGAGACGAATCTATTAAGCCTAATTAATCTGTCATTAGAGATTGTTTACTGTAGCACGACATTGTCTAATCATGGCCTAATTAGGCTCATTAGATTCGTCTCGCAAAGTTACCGGGGGGTTATGGAATGGGTTTTGTCATTAACATACGTTTAATACTCATGTAAGATTCCCTTTGATAAATAGTGAAGTTTCAAAGTTTCAAAAGTTTCGTGGTGATCTAAACAGGCCCTAAGACTGCTTTTGTTTTCTCTCTCCTGAAGCTAGTGCACCCTTTGCAAGACACTCACCGTGCGAAGGTACTGCATGTTGTCCACGGTGGAGTCCGAACCTAGGCTTGTTTAGTTGCACAAACTTTTCAAACTTTTCACTATTTACCCGTCACATCAAGTGTTAAAACACTAACTAAAGGTATTAAACGTGGATTAATGACAAAGCTCATTCCATAACCCCGGGGTAACTTCGCGAGACGAATCTAATGAGCCTAATTAGGCCATGATTAGACAACATCGTGCTACAGTAAACAATCTCTAATGATGGATTAATTAGGCTTAATAGATTTATCTCGCGATTTCCCATCCATCCGTGTAATTAATTTTATAATTAGATCATGTTTAGTCCTCCTAATCTTCGATTTAAAATTACTACAGCAAATTTCGTAAACTTTCTCCATCAACTAAACAGGCCCCTAGTTGGCACACGAAGCCACTAACAAAGCCACTGCGTTGGGCGGCCTGCCCTCAGAGTAAGCGTGACGCAACTGGTGTATGTTAGCCACATTTGACCATCAAACCAAAGTAGGTAAAAGATTCTGTTAGCTGATAATACAACAAGACCACAAGAAATACCAAAAGAAGCCAAAAATATCTCAACAGCACCCGTCTCTGCCTCTCTGTGGGTTGTCTCTGCAAAGCAAACGGCTACATGCACTCTTAACTCATCGAGCACTGATCTGTCTTCCAAGAGTCAAATTGGCACCAGACCTAAGTACCTAATTAGTTTGGCTTCCATCTAAGATAAGCAGTGATTCCCCAAGTAGCTTTTGCGCTTCCTCTCTCCTCCTGAAATAAGAAAATACTCAGGATTGTCAAAAGAATAGCATTTCTGCCATCAAAATTTACAATGAAACCAGAAGAGGAAGGTTACTCGTGAAAATAAAGCAAGCATACCACTGCATCAACTGTGTATTCACGGACTAAAAGTCAATGTACTCTACATTCTTTGACCGAAACTCTCAGTTAACCATATATTTAATTTCAGACTGGAGCAGTAAACAGTAGTTAAATGGTCCTTGTGATTTTGCAGCGGATAACTATAGTTTTCTTCTTTACTACGCCCAAATTGTAATGTAGTGATAGAAGAAAAAACACAAAAATAACCTTGGAACATTTGTGAACAATAAGGAAGCATGTGTCGACACAATCCATTTTCAAAACTCTAGTTATGAATATGAAAGTATTGAAAAACATATATGGCAGCTTCAATGTATAGGGGAGCACTGTGGGGGATTAACTAGAATAATCAAACTGATGCATGGTTTTTTGTAAAGAGGCAATGGCGAAAGCTCAGAGGTCCATCCTTTAAGTTTATATAAGTCATGTCAAACGGAAACTATAGCTTATGCAGCCAAGCTAAAGAAAGACTAGTTACTTACTGTTTTATATCTTCAATTGCTTGCTTGCGGCGCTGGATTTGGCTCTCAAGCATATGAATCAATGTGGCTCTTGCCTAAAAGATATTAAAGAATGTAAGTATAGTATTGAGAATTGCAGAAAAAATACACATGGAACAGAGGCTCGCACCTGATGAGGCCGTAGGGAATTGAGAAGATGGTGCAAATTCTGGAATATGAGTGAAATATCTTCTACCCTGCGTGCATACTGAGATGGTCTCTCCACTAAAATATCTGCCAGCTCCAGAATATGTAGTTGAAGCTCTCTGTTGAGGGTTCTTAGCTCCTTTTTGAAGTCTAAGATGAACCAATTTTCCAAAGAGGCAGCTCATTAAGACAGATATACAAGTTATCCAGTCCTCAAAGTAACAGAAGGAACAACTTATTTGGTATATGAAAATTTTCAAGTAGCTTATGCTTATAAACACTTCTAACATTTAAGAAAAAACACAAACATTTGATATAAATATGCATCCACAGATAAATAGATCTATTTCTCAAGAACCAGACGCACCAATATTGGGTCCGTTTGGATAAAGCTGACGGAGATTATGAGCCTCCAAGCTTGGCACCAACTCATTTGTCTAGATACCATAGAGGAAAATCACAGTCAGTTTAGGACAATCAATAGCAGAGAGCATGAAAGGTAAAATAAGCAACATACTTTGTGCTCAACACCAAAGGTTGCATGTTTTCCATCAATTGGCGGTGGAGGAGGTTCTGGTGCGGATGAGGGATCCTGCTCGTAATCCTTGTAAAGTCGGTAAAATGGAGGAGGAGGAGGGTATGCTGATGTGGCCATTGCCACCTTGCCTTATGCTGCACAAAACCAGATACTGAATCAATTAAATTTTCTAGTTAGTATATTTAAGCTCAATGGCTCAAATGTACCATTAAGATATGATTCATAAGTGAAGTACAGGAGAAACAAACATTTTTGTGCTACTATCAATAATTCTTAGTGACTAAAAATATGCATGGACAAATTCTCAGGCTACTCAACTTTTCTAATTGCAGCCATGGCTTAAGCTGTTAAGCACCATACATTACAAAAAAAAGTACCTCAGACTGAGAAACCTTTCTAATTTGGTAAGTCAAAACAGCACATCATAGTGAGCAATTACTATTAATTTATCCAAGTAAATCAACTCAAATGCAAGGGCACTTTACATGATCTAAGACCTCACCTTTCACCTGCGACTACTTATTACCCTAGCAATATACAACACAAATGAGATCAGCATTTCTTTCTACGACATGCACTCAACAAGTATAATCAAGCAATCACAATCTAAACACAATCCCTCCACCCGAACACTTGAGAACCCCTCTACCACCAAATGACCAAACAATAATTTCAGTAAACAAGTACAGATGAAATGAGAGAATCACTTCCTCAACATCTTAAACATGTACTTAGTATCCAAATATTTTACAGTACTTTCCCAACCACCAGGACACAACAATTTGAGAAACTAGCAATCCGGAGATTGTGACTGAGGCTAGGGTTGAGCGCGCACACACATCAGAGAGAGAAGAGATCTGGGGCGCGTACAAGGATGAACAGGGGATCAGCTCCTCCTTTCCCTAGGCCGCCGCACCGCGGCGAAGTGGGAGCGCCGCCGCCGCCGCCGCCGGCGGTAGGACCGTGGGAGGCCGCGACGGAGGGGGGAGATTTCTTTTTTTTTTTGACACTTGGAGGGGTGAGATTTCGATACGTATACGTACGGTAAGATAAGAGGCCGGAAAGAGGAAAGAAGCGCGGTGGGTGGTGGGGTTCGTCTGACGGGCCGGGCCCAATTCTGATCCGTACCTATTTCCAATCGGACGGCGGCCACAGCATAGGGCTGTCCTTTTACGCTTCCACCCCTCGCCCCAAGTTGTTATTCAAAAGCGAGCCGCACCTTCCGCGTCCGCAAGAAAGAAAAAGGAGGGGGAGAACAGGAGAAGCAAAGCACAAGCAGAAACACAGAGGCGGCCGCCGCAGCCGCAGCAACGACACGCACAACCTTCCAATCACGCGAGCCGACTCCGTCGAGGAGCGAGACCGCGCGCCGCCGCAGATCCGTGCTTGCCGCTAGGGTTCCGGCGAGATGGACGTTGTGAAGGTGGCGCAGCTGTCGGGGCGGACGCTGGAGCGGGTGGTGGTGCACCCGCTGGTGCTGCTCAGCATCGTCGACCACTACAACCGCGTCGCCCGTGACACCCGCAAGCGCGTTGTCGGCGTCCTCCTCGGCACCTCCTCCCGCGGCTCCGTCGACGTCACCAACTCCTACGCCGGTAAACCCCCCACCCCCAGCCTCCTTTTTCCTGTTCGTCGCTAGGGTTTGCGCTTCTCAGGCCTCCGTTGACGGAGGGGGCGACTGCCCTTCTACTGTGCCGCTTAGGGTTTCGCGGGATTGGCTGTGGCTGTAGTTAGATCCATTGGCGTGGATCGCCGTGCCACTCTTTCGTGATTGATTGGATCTGTGAGATTGTTCCGGGGGTAATTCGCTGAATCCGCAACTTGATTTTGTAGTACCGTTCGAGGAGGATGACAAGGACCCTAGAATCTGGTTCCTCGACCACAATTACCATGAGTCGATGTTCTCCATGTTCAAGAGGATTAACGGTATGATGTTTCAGAATCCACAAAGTCCCCTGGCCTTGTGCAATGTGATTGTTTTTGTTGTCCTCATGAGCTCAAGCTGTTTGTGCTGCAGCCAAGGAGCATGTTGTTGGCTGGTACAGCACTGGTCCAAAACTAAGGGAGAACGACTTGGATGTCCATGCGTTGTTCAATAGGTATGGTAAATCTGCAAGACTGTCATCTTATGAATGGTCTTTTAAGTTATTTAAGCTGCTGTTCAAGTAGGCACATTGTAAACAATTGTATAACTCTTTGGTCAGGTTGGTATGGTTGTTTGAAGTGTGGTTATGTTTCCACCCGACTCTTTCACCTACATTAGTGATACATGGGAGCAGACGACTTTCGTTTTCATGCATGATCAAAACATTTGGTTGCACTAGACTCCTAGTTCCAAAAATACATCGCTAATCCGTTCTCATAGATTTTGCTTTGAAACTATATAAAATTTTTAGCTGTCCTGGATTGTTGACAAAGAAAGTAACATTGATTTAGTCTAGTGTATGTAATAGTATTTCCACTGGAGTTAGTTTCAACATCTTAATTCCTTCTCCACATACTACTCCATCTTGTTTATTCAAACTAATACTTGAGTTTTGAGGGCCGTCAATACCTTATAATGGTTTGGGAACTTCCAAAAAGAAATTAATCTGAAATCATGAACTTCCTATGTTTTTTTCTCTACATTTCATTTTCTGTCTTCCTGTAGTGATGTTGGGTGTAAAGAATTACATATTCTCTTGTGAAAATTTATTCTGTTAGCTTGGTCATCCTGTATTACCTGTGGCACTTCTCCTAGCTGTTAATTCTAATTCTCGCTTTCCAATTTGCAGTTATGTTCCTAATCCTGTCCTGGTGATTATTGATGTTCAACCCAAGGAGTTGGGAATACCCACTAAAGCGTACTATGCTGTGGAGGAGGTTAAAGAGGTATGTATGTGCTCTGATAAGCTGGAGGGTTTCACTTGCTTGTTCGATGTATAATTTGCATGTTTGTCCTTTACAGAATGCTACTCAGAAAAGCCAGAAGGTATTTGTCCATGTTCCTTCAGAAATTGCTGCTCATGAAGTTGAAGAAATTGGTAAGACTTCTTCATCTGATACTGCATGAGCAACAAAAATAGTTAATGTTGATTTTAATATTTTGAATAGACAGTGTGATCATTGAGGGTCCTCAAATAGCTACGTTCGTTTTGAGCAACGAAAGTTATACCAAGAATGAGTGGTAGATTTTTTGTGCTTTGATAAGTTAACTTACTCATGTTTTGTGCTATCTTTAGGAGTTGAGCACATTTAAAAAATTGCTTATGTGGATTTTACTATTCAGATGTCAGTGTCGTCATTTAGTTTCCTCTAAATCTCTAATAGCTAACTTCATTTTGAGCAACAAAAATAGCTATGCTATAAGAATGAATGCTAGAGTTTGCGCTGTGATGGTCTGTTAACTGATATGGCTTTGTCCTATCCACAGGAGTTGAGCATCTTCTAAGGGATGTAAAGGACACGACAATAAGCACACTTGCAACGGAGGTAATATTTCATGAGTGGATCCTTCCATTTGCAGTTGCAGCTGCTTTATTAAGGCACACCCTAAATTATCCCTTGTCAATGAAGGTCACTAGCAAGCTTGCAGCCTTGAAGGGACTGGATGCCAGGCTCAGGGAGATCCGAAGCTATTTGGATCTTGTAATTGAAGGGAAGCTCCCACTGAATCATGAGATTTTGTATCATTTGCAGGTTAGTCTCTCTTGAAATTTGTCATTTAATCACTGAACTAATACACTGAAAGAAAGTTGTCATGTGCTTTAGATTATTTTCCATTTTTTAGATTAAAGTTGAAAATTTGTGCAAGCAGTGAAATATGCCAGCACTCTTTAGTTGCCAATGGCATTGCAATGGGATTTGAACACGTAAGATGAGGGAAGGTTGCTTCAGTATATTTTCTGTTGATTGATCAGATATTCTTTATGTTTTAGGACACCAATCCCTTCAGAGCAGTTATTCTCGTATCCTATTCCATTATGCCAAGCTTTACTCATAGATATGCTTGTTTTTAGTGTCTTAAGTATGTGTAGCAACAACTTTTAATTCCGTCCATAGTTCTGCTTCTGAAGAAATTAATTGTTCCTGTGGATCATACATATTCATTTTGAATTCTTTTTGCAGGATGTATTTAATCTGCTTCCAAATCTGAATGTTAACGAGCTGATTAAAGCCTTTGCCGGTAATTATGCTGCTTGCCTCTGATTTACCCAAACTGACCTGATCAACATTTTCTGGGATTTCTTATCACAGCAGCCTTAAGTTTCCCCTATGTTTTGTGCAGTGAAAACAAATGACATGATGTTGGTCATATACCTATCTTCTCTGATCCGGAGTGTCATTGCTCTCCACAACTTGATCAACAACAAGGTTGGTTGTGTTCTGTCCGTACCTGTTATCTGTTTCAGTCCCTCTATGCATCTCTTGTGCTTGTAGATTGATATCTTCTTTGACACTGGTCACTATTCACTGGTTACTGAATATTTCTATTTTACTTTCCAGATGCTAAACAAGGAGCACGAGAAGGCTGAGGATTCAAAACCAACCGCCATTCCGACTGCTGCCGGGAGCTAAATGGGAAAGAGAAGGGATGAAACGTGTGCACATGTTAGCACGGTTGTGCTTGAACCAATTGTCTTGGCCTTGAATGGACATTTTGATGTTTATTTCATGTACTATGAGGTCAACGGCAAGAGAAACCAAACATTGTATGATCTTTAGACCATACCTCAAGTTTTTCTGTAGATCTTGGTGCTACTTCATCTGATGCATCATGCTTCCTGATGTAGACTTTCGTTTCTTATGATTGATTATAGCAAACATGTACGTGCTGCAAGCTATCATCTGGATTGATTTGTTAAGAGCCAATATCTTGAAACATGATAAGAGCCAATATCTTGAATTTCAGAGGCCACAATGGTTGCCTAAGAGGCTGCTTCTAGTTCTAGGTTCAAGGAAGGAACGACAGCTTTGTAGGAAAACCTTTCAACTATTCTAATAACAGAGTTCTAACATTTGGAGACGTGTTGATGCGGGTGCTGAGAGTTACTGTATTTGTAGTTTCAGCAAGAGAAGAATTTGTTAACGTGTTATTGGTTTAGAATTCTGAGGGTAGAATCACATCACAGCCATTAGGGATCCAGTCTTGCTTTAAAGCTGAAGAACTAGATAGATTGGTTTTTAGAACGACCTAAAAATGACCCAAAGTAAAGAAAAATGGCGTCTCTAACCGTAATGGACTAGAATTAGAACTTGGAATTTAGTGTAATACGAAACCATGTTAAATTCGACCACGATCGGACGGCGGACCTAAATAGAATTAGAACTTAGAATTAGTGTAATATGAAGTCTGGAGGCACGGGATCAGCTTCCTCCGCCGAAATATCCAGCCGCCGGTTTGGTTAGCTCTCTGAGAGCCGGATCAGCGTGTCAACTGACCGCGCGCCATGGCCTTCTCCGCTTTCTCATGGCCGTTTCGCCGCCGGGGGAGCGGCAGTAGGGCTGGCGGCGGTGCGAGCAAGTCCGCCGCCGCGGCCGAGGAGGACGAGGAGTTGGGCGTGACCCCGCAGCTTCTGGACTTCCTCCGGACGCTCTCGCCCGACGCCTTCAAGGCCGCCGCACTCCAGCTCCAAGGCAACCAATGATTCCGCCCCCACCCCTTCCCTATTCTGCTGCCCCACTCGATCCGGCTGGATCCTGATAGCCCTGTGCTTTGATTCCATCGCAGGAGGCTCTGCGGAAGCGACCGCAGGCGACCTCACAAGCTGGCAGGAGCGACATGCCGTGCTCGTGCTATCCAAAGCCAAGGTTGGTGGTTACCCGCGGATCTCGTCTCCCTGCTTAATTATTCCTATCTGTGGTGTGAAGTTTGAGCTGCACCTATGTTCTTCGCGCGCAGGAACTCGCCAAGATTAGGTACGATCTGTGCCCTCGCCACATGAAGGATAAGCAATTCTGGAGGATATACTTCCTGCTCGCCAAGAGTTACATCTCACCGTAAGCTCTCATCTTAACAGCATTCCCAGTTTTGGGGGGCTTGGGGCTCAGTTACGTTCTCACAAGTCGCAGTTAGTCCATCGTTGATCAATGAACTAAATTAGCAACATGAACTTCGAAAATAGCATCTCATGCTTTTTGCTAAAATAAATCAATTGAGTTTTATCTTTTATAAAGTTTATTACTGTAATAATGTTGAGTAATGTGAACTTATTTATGATATCGATAGTATGGATGCAGTATTCTGCAGTCCTTGTACATAAACATTTAGCAAAATGGATTTTCATTCTCCTTAGATATAGTACATCTATCCAGAAAATTGGATTTGTGGCTGATGGGATCATATTGAAAATTGGGACTTGTCCACTAACAGCAACATTGTTCGTTAAAAAAAAAACGCTAACAGCAACATTCCATTCCTAAGCACTATGCTTCTTCATGCTATAGGTACTTGCTATGATTTTATTGTTGCACTTACTATCACAGCTCTCTAACTACATAGATAGCCTAAAAACTAGCAGGGACTTCTATTTAGGTTAAAAAATGCAATTCATAAGTTCACTGGAGAATAAGCTATATAAGCTATTAGGCATGTCTTAAGATGAAGATTTGTAGCCAAGCTAAAATAATTCAAAAGTGAGGTTGAAAATTGGGTATTGTCTACAAACTGCAACATTATATTCTGGCATTATGCTTTTGCCTGCTATAACCACTTGCTTTGATTTTACTATTGTACTGATGATCATGGAATGTGGGAAGGTGATTTTATTTATGGTACTTTTAGTTATCAGAAGATTACATGGTATGTATTTTGTACATAATTAATCTAAAAATATAGTAATATAGTGATTAGGCTGAAAAGTGCAATTTGTAAGTTCCTTTGAGAATAAGCTAGTAAGCTATGTGTAGGAAGATCACATTAAGCGTTGTAGCCAATAAAAAGAAACACAGAAGTTTGATGATTGAAACTACCATAATTGACAAGTTTTGCTGCCAGTTTCTCTGCAATTTTTGCACGGAATGTCCAAATATATGTTCCCTATTTCCCGTCAACAGCCCTCTAAAACAATTGAGAGCTGAGCTATTGCTATTTGATGAGAAATTACATTACCATTTCTGTTCCTTCTGATGTACAGTATTCTCTATTCTTGTACCAGTTACCATTCATTAACATCAATATATAAACATTCGGTATTTTATAGGTACGAGCTACATGCCATACAGAAAGAAAAGCTAAGAAGGATGGAGACGGAAAATGGCAAGTCAAAAGAAGTGATTACTGTTGAGGTGGAGATGCAAGAATCAAAAGGCAGCAGAGTCTCTCAACCATCAGAATTTGATTTAGAATCCCAAGTCTAGCTTCATATTTTCTAACAGGATTTAGCCTAGGTAATGGAAGGAGGAGCCCGTTATGATTCCTTCACAGATCAATAGCTCATATGTCAAGTTTCAATGTCTGTTATTCGGTGTGCCAAAAAAAAGTTCGACAAGTTCATCAGATGATGAATAGCCTGGATCTGTGCTATACTCCCGCTGGATTGAAACTCTGGTAGTGTGCTTTTGTATACTGAAACCCCAGTAGACCAGTAGTTCCTTTCGGCATCATGTAGCATATGCTCGTTGGCTGTGCTCTGAGCCACTGACATGTAACTTCATGGTACCTTGAGTGCATCTTGATGCAAAGAACATAATATTGTACATTTCATATAATTCACTACTATGAATTGCGATATCTTTCTACTTGTGTCAGACTTGATTACTTTCTGATTGATTTTTTGCTTACTTATTGTTTTCTCGTTTATTTATTTTATTTTATTGTGCACCTACAGTTTTTGGTTAACCATGTTTGTTACAGTTCCTCTCATTGAAGGTATTGTCTATACCTGTATGATGCGGCTAAATGCTTAGTTTCTTTCCCTTTCTTAATGCTCACTTTCGTTCTTCACAAGTTTTACCTCAGTACAGAAACAGACTAAACTCGTGCAGAAGAATGCGCCAACATAGTGCGGATATCACGCTTAAGATCGCATCTTATGAGTCATGCTATGTCATTAACCAACTACACAATGTTATTAACTATAAAACTGTAGCATCTGCAAAAGCAAGACAGCCAAATGCATATGCTAGCAGCTCTGCAACAAATAGCCGCCTCGGATCATGGCCTCAAAAATATCATCCATCCACTTGCATTGGTGACCACAGAAATTCCTGCTGAACAATACTCTCAAGCCATGGCATCATAATCATCCATTGCATCATTGTACTCCAGGATTTTCTTCTTGATTTTTGAGGAATCCACCCAGGTGATGAAGTCCTCCATGTTCCTTGTTACAAGAAATGCTGGATCGGTGACAACCTCTGGGCCAACACGCACATGGCCCTGCTCGATGTATGTCACAGCCTCTTTGAGGTGCTCTGCCATCTTGATCCTTTTCATAACTGTTGCAAGTCTTCGTCTGCGGTAATTTAGCAAACTATGAGGTTAAGTGGAATGTGATATGTCATGTGAGAAAGCGATATAGGAACCATGGTCGGTAGGGGAGACAGACCTGCAGAAGGAGCTCGCCGAAAGATTCTCACAATTTACCAAGCTCTTTTTTGTAGAAATTACACCCATGTTATACCTGTTTATCAGAAAAGCATGAGTATACAAAGTAACAAAATCATAATGAAGCCACTTAGTAACTGAACAAAAAATTATATGATTTTGTCAAAATGAAGTAGGCTTAGGTATCTGTTCCTAAGATGGCGTATATAACCGACATCATAGCATCAGAAGTTTATGATATCCATGCCTGGAAGAAAAACTAGTGGAACTTGAACAAAAGCAATCAACCAATATGTTCAAGGAACAGGAACAAGCTCCTGATAGGAGTTGCCGACCTGCCATGATGGCATATTGGCATATGGGGCAACCCAGTTCAGTGCAAACACTAGAAAAAATTGAGAGACAAAGAACAGGCTGAGCTAAATATATTAGCGTATGGCCAGGCATATAAGTAGTTGCATCACAAATTGCAATATAATTAGGGAAATTATCTTAGAGAGATTTTTTTTTAAAAAAAACTTCAATTTTCCCACTGTTTAGACTGCAGAAAACCCTGAGCAAGAATTGGCATAACAGATTGAAAAGGCACTCAATGGTGAAGTTCTCATACACCTGAAACTAAAACAGCAAATGAAACAATTGCCTAGTCTAGCTGCCCTATATCAACTGTGATTCCATGACACACTACATATAAATAGATGAATATAACTTCACAACAGATCAACAATAATCCAATCTCAGTTCTCAGCCACAAGGAGAAAACTTGCAAGGATCATTTACTTGACGGGCCTCATCTCAATTTTCCAGCTCAAACTCACAAAAGCAACCGTAGAGAAGCTTAGAACAAAATCAGCTTTAACTAATAACTTACAGCTTATCGAGCAGCATGTCTGTCATCTCGATCCTGAAAGGGTCCCTCGGGTCCATCTGCTTGATGATGTTCGTTTGCTTCTGCACCATTAGGCATATCCCATTGTACCTGCCACCACAAAATTCAAAAATTGTACATGCAATTGCTCATGATCAGATACATCGGACAGGATCGATCAACAGATTTTAATTTCGCAATTCTACAACTGATACTGATACAGCATAATGACTTAGTCGAACAATTTGACAGCCAATCCAACGGAGGGTTAGGGGGTAGCGAGCGGGTAGCAGTACTTCTTGTAGTCGTCCCTCCCGACGACGCGGTAGCGGTTCGTGACCTCGCCCTCGCGGTGTCCTTTACCATTCTTGTAATCCAAGAAGTTGGTCTTCTTGAGCAGCTTCTGCTCGTGGAACCTGAGCTTTCTCATCATTCAGGGACCTTCACCCCGCTGCCGGCAATCAACGGAGGAGCAAGCAGGCCGCGCGCCTCAGGATGCTCTGCGGCGAGAAAAGCGATGCGGCGGCGGTGGTGCGAGTGCGAGCCGCGAAATTCCAGAGTAGGTCGGGCGGCGGCGGAGTTGGGCGGCTTATAGGGTTGATTGCCTGATAGGGTCGGGGGCGCGCGGGCCAGCCTCTTCCAACTGCCAACGACGACGGTGGACATGAGGTGGGCCCAGTTTCCTGGGCCGACAAGTTTTGGAGGCTTGGTGGGCCTTTTTTTCATTTCGTGCCGCTTTCTCTTTTTTTTTTACTGATTCAGAGAAGAGAGAGCATTGGTGTTGCGGTGTTGGGGTCCAGCAGAAGAGGAACTGGAGCGGCCAGCTCGAACAGGGAAGAAGACCGTGCAGGCACAGGACAACGATGACCGGTGTGGGGAGAGACGGTGAGGTAAAAAGGTTACGGGACGTACAAATCTGGCATCGAAAAAGTGTACGGCCTCGGCCCACGTCTCGGTCCCTCCACGCAACTGTCAGTCACCGCTGTCCAAAAGAAAACTTCAACTTGAGCGCAACAAATTCCGCCGATTTTTTATCAGACTGTAGCGGGCTAGTGGCTGAGAAGTGTTCCCATTCGCCATCGCAACAGCTCTCTGCTCTCGTTCCTCCCTTTCGTGATCGTGGTGACTGAGCTTGAACCTGTGGTCCCACCAGCCTCCCCCGACCGCCGGCGTGCGAACGCCGGCCTGCGAGAAAAAGGCGAGGACTACGGATAAAGCTGGAAGGACTACGGCCGCGGTGATTGGGGTGCCACGCCGTGCGCCTGGCCCGCACCCCCCGGGCCGGGCTGTTGGCCGGTACCAACACACATGCAGCCGGGGACCACGCCCGCCACCCACATGCGCGCGCCTCCGCCGCGGCAGATTGGCGCAGCACCGCAGGCGGCCAGGCCCACGGCACAGTGAAACAAAGTACGCACCAACCAGATAGGACCGGAGGATGTTCACGGGTCGCCCCTCTCGCCGGCGCCGCCTCGCTCTTGCAGGACCGGAGTTACTTTTACCATGCCGTAACACTAGCACGGTGGGTGGATGGAGGCTGGAGCAGGCGCCTGCGTTAATGACGGCAGGTGAGGTCTCGCCGCGCCGGCCCGGCTTGTTCGTCTGGATAATGGGACTGGCAGGGGCCACTCGAATCGGGCTAGGATTTGCCTCATCCATCTTTGCCTGAAAAAAATGATGCCCCCTCCCTGATGCGATCTGAATTTTCAGGGATGAGGGGAAAATTGGGAATCTTTCACTTGCCTGTCTCGCCGTGCTCAGCTCTGTTCTGTTTAGACTGTTACAGCAAATGGAGTCCCATACCGTTATGTGCTAAGAATAAGATTCCACAAAAAGCAGCTATCCCTGTTCCTGTCCCCTGTGGCAGAGTGGTGGATCACTGCAACTGCAGAACCTGATGGCCTCAGGGGAAAGGTACTTTAATCCCGATCTCAGTAAATATAAAATTTACTTGTTGCTTCTAACCCAAGTGATCCTGGTAAACCTTTTTCCTGAGGTTGAAATAGTTGACCACAGGTTGAGGAATGATTCGGGAAAGAAGGGTTTAGTTGAGCAGCGCTTATGGTGTGTTATCAATTAGTAGGAGTATCAACCGATTATTCGGTTGGTGGTGGCGGGTAATACCTTAATCATTGCGAACAGCCTAGCGACAGCCCTCAACATATATTCTAGTGAGCTTCCGTTAACTCCTACGCCATCCTTTTCCAAGAAAAGAAAGGAAAAGCTTAAAAGGTGAGAGGACACACTGTCAAATGTCAAATCCTTTTCTAAAGCTTTTCTCGAGACAGTTCGAAAGCAAATACTATGATAAGATTCATCTGAAAAAATGTGGCAAGTCATGGCAACCAAGCAGTCCAGTACATAAGACATCAGCAGAAGTTCGTTCCATTTCACTTGCAAGCAGGTTGCAATGCGATTGAGAAGAAAACTAATGTTTTTTTCCCTTGCAATGCTGGCCGAACCGCAGTAGTACATGTATTTACAGTGGAGGATTATTAAGTGAGACGCAAAAAGGAAAAGAAGAAGAAAATAGAATAAATCATCGCCGCTAAAATTTTCCCGGATTGGACAAGGGAATGAATGGATGACTAGACTTGACAGTCGTCTTAAAAATCCTAGGACTTTCTCAGCCATCTCACTTCACCGCCTCCGGCCGGCCGCGCTCAATTTTGCTTGCTTGCTGTTGCTGGTTCCCGTCGCGCCTCAGCTCCTCTCGGGTGGAAATGGAGGGAGCGAGAGCCAAAAAGAAGAAGAAGAAGAAGAAAACCAAGACGAAATGGTCGCACACGTACGCGCAATGGCGCGCGCGGAGCGGGGCGGGCTTGTTCCCGGCGATGAGTGCTTTCACCACACGGCCTTGTCAGCGGCGATGCCATGGAGGAGCGGGAGCGAGTCGCCGGCGGCGGCGACGCAGCAGCAGGAGAGCGCGCCGCTCTTGAGGTCCTCGAGGGTGACGAACCGGGAGGACTTGGACGGGGAGGAGAGGTGGCGGAGGACGTGCTCGAAGAGGCCCTCGTCGCAGGGGAGCGCGATGGGGCCCGCGCACGCGCCGGAGGGGAAGCCGTACTCCTCCTCCGCCTGCCGGAGCAGCTCCCGGAACACCGGGTGGTTGAGGTGCGCCGCCCGCACCACGAACCGCCGCGACGCGCCGCCCACGCACACCGCCACGTGCCCCGCCGGGACCAGCGCCTCGCCCCCGACCGCCGCCACCGCCGCGCGCGCCGCGGCCCGGGACCGCCACCGCCGCAGCGTCTGCCGGAGCCACACGATGTAGCGGATCTTGCTGCTGCATTTCGCCATTTTCGCCCGCCGGTCGAGCTCGGCTGGCTGTGAGTGGTTGTTGCCCGCTCGTACGCGGGTGGAGCCAATCAATGGCGAGCGTGGGGTGAGGCGCGTCGAGAGCGAGCTAGCTGGTGGTGGTGAAATGGAGCTGGCTTTTGGAGGAGGATGGGGCGGGGGAGGCTTTATAGGGAGGAGGGGCCCCTTGGCGAAATGGGGGGGCCTCTGCCTTTCGGATCGTCCAGTTGGCTCCGAATAAATTATGCTGATGGCGATGGGACGTTATTCTTCTAGTATTTTACTAAATATCGTCCTTACTTTTAAAAATGAGTGGGGGGGGGCTCCCACTATTTTTCTGTTAGATTTTCAAATGTGTTTTTTCCATCAGTTGGGCGATTCATTTGGAGTAGACTCATTTTAGGTCTTTGGTATTCAAAAGGTTTAAAAAGAACCGCTACAAATCACAGATCTCCAAGCTGGTGTTGATACCTGATCAGCACACACGCCTCTCTTGTACAATTTTTTTGTTTTTTCATGTCAAGCTATTAGCTTCAAGCTTTCTCAGAATGACACTGCAGCCACACAAACAAAATAAAATGCCACTTGAAGGTACAAATTGTTTCCTCTTCTTAGAAAAGGTACCACAAGAAGCCGAGAAATCACCTATGTAATAGGAGTTCCTTCTTCTTAAATGATGCGGCAATGCTCCTGCCATCTTTTCAGAAAAAAAAAATCTAAGTTGGTGCTGATATCTGATCAGCACACATCTATAGTAAAACATTCACTGTTAGCAAACGCCTCTTTGGTGACTTGGAAAACTTGGTACCGTTTGATTTATCATGTCACTACAAGTCCTTGTAGCCACATTATTGAGTTGAAGCTTTTTCAGAATGACACTGCGCTTAAATCAAATGTAGGTTGATTTGAGGATCATAAAACAACGCTGCACTCCTGAGTTTCTGGTAAGGGCACATGCTTTCAGTATCCTGATCCCACTGTCAAACGCCAGGCCAGGTGCGTGCATAAATTAGGTTTGTGCCACCAAGAAATGGAGACATGGAGTGCACAAGCATTCCCTCCGCCCATTTTCTCCTCCCACTTTATTCAATCCGTTTCTCTTTTTCGCGTGTATGTCATGAGCCATTTAGGATCGGCGGCCAATAATCTATTTGGCCTGTGTATATCTTCTAATAAATGCGTGATACTAACATACATTGAATTGCTGCTGCTCGCGTGCTACGCAAACAAACAAACCGTGCAGATACGCTGCACTGCTTGTGATCTTTCTCAAACAGGGATACCAGTGTGGCTCGTCAGTCGTCACGCAGTGTCTAACCGGTTTTGGCGCCTAGCAAACGTGTGCTGCGGGCTCTGCTTGGTGCTTGGTCAGATCACGATTCACGGCCAGTGGCCAGCCACATTAAGTCCACAAAACCCAACCAAGCTCACTGTTCTTCGTGTCCAAGAGAGAGACGGGGAAGAGGGGGAAAAAACGAGACGAGAAGACCAGACACGGTACGAGCATCGCGCACCATGCGTCGCTGTTGGCAACAGTGCCAGTAGCATCGCATGATGACTCGGTCACGTCGCATCATCGGCGGTGTCGAGCAGCCTATTTGCTTGGCTTATTAGCCACCGACAACAGTACTTCAGTCTCACAACAAATCAGCACCAGCCACCAGCCAGTCAGCAGTACTTTTCTCTCACAACAAATCAGCACCAGCCATAAGCCAACCGAACAGGCTGGAGGCCTCAAGGCCTGGGGTCTCAGGGGGAAGGGAGGTGGGAGGAGGAATCCTTGGCATGGCTTGTGGCTTGGCAAAGCTGTGGTGAGATGAGATGATCAGATGAGGCACTGGCAGCCAGGGCGTGGTGGCTCGCTGCGGCTCGATCGATCAGAGGTCAGAGCGATCGGTGAGGTGGTGTCGACCGAAGTGGGCTGCTCGTGCATGTGACCGGGCGCTGTCCGGAGCAGGGCGGGCAGTCCACCGGGCTGCGCATGTGCCCGAATTTGGTCTGTCTGATTCGGGCGATTGCTCGTCGGATTTTTGCGCGCCTGCGCCGCGCAAATCCTTGCCGGAGTTGTAGCTTTCAAGGATCGCCATGAAGATCTCAGGGCACGCCTGGCCTGCGGGGATGGATTCGGATATTCAGACATCCGAATTATCCGTATTTATATTCGACTAAAACGTCAATATGGATATCTGTATTCGTATTCGATTTTCATGTGGATGTTAAATGGAAATATCCGAATTCGTTTTTTGTTACTTTTCTCTATCCGAATCCATATTCGTATTCGAATAAAATGTGAAATATCCGATATTATCCGTATCCGTGAAGAATTAACACGTGATGAAGCCATCTATCCGAATGCGAATCCGTATTCGATGTATTCGTATCCGACAAGAATGGACAACATTCGCATCTGTATTCGTATCCGACAAGATTCGAATTCAATTCGTATTCGAATTAAAATATGGTAAAAGGTGATATCCGGATTCGATTCCATGCATATCCAATCCGAATCCATCCCTATCTGCTGGGCAGGCTCACTCCCCAGCCCTTCCCGGAGTTGTGCAATTGCATGTCAGTCCTGGCCTCTGTTGGGTAGAGCATGGAGTAAATTTTGCCGAAAGGTAGCAGCAGTTCAAAACTAAGGGCCTGTTTAGTCCGGCCCCATTATGCATAATATGTCTATTTTGCATTCTACGCGTTTTCCAATGTATTTTTTTCTCTCTGCGCGCGCTTCCCAATGCACTCATTTTGCATACTGAGGAACTAAACAGGCCCTAACCCGAGAAAAGGCAGCGTTCTGTTCTGCCAAGACAGAGATGCAGGCAGAGGGGGTCCTCCTTGCATGATTGAAGATCATGTTTTTTTCTCTCTGAACAGTCGGTCCCCTGCCGCTTAAATTTTGAAACGGCGAAGTCGCGGCAGTCCACCGAGTGTGAGGAAACGGCACCGTTACTTGTTCATGCATCTGCTGCTGCCTTGGATGACAGAGTCAATTGAGATCCCCTGTCAATGCCACGATATCAGTTAACTGTCCTCTAACACACATGCCCGATGCTTCCAAACGAAGCAACGGCAGTCTCTCATCTCATTTCTTCCCCTAGCGAAGGAAAACAAGGTCGCAAAAGCAGCGAATAGCGACTACTGCTGCACGTGCCCGCGATCCATCGAAATCCCAAAACGCGAGCTGTTCGCCGCTTTAGCACGCGGAACGGTAAATACTTCTTTCTGAACGGAACAAAATTCAGACCAGTGTGGCAGTGTAGCGAGCACCGGAGCGGAATCCAATCAGAGAACACCGCGCGCCATGGACGGATCGCTGACCACGACCAGACCTTGCAGGCAGCCAATGGCCGAGCCGCGGCGAGCACCGCCTGACGCCGGTCAAACGGCCGACCGTCCGCGGACTCCAGGATTCGCTCGGCGCGGGTGCGTACAAAACCTCGATACGAATAACGCGCGGCGCGGCCAAGCGCGGTGGAGCACTGGCCCTGGAGCGCGATCGAGCACGCGCACGTGCCGCCGCGGCGACGGGACGGGTGTACGTGGCGCGGTTGAGCCATCGCCGCCGCGCCGGGGGCCTGTGCCTGTCGCTCGCCCCGGGCCAGACGCCGCGCCCGGCTCGCCTGGGAAGAGGAATATACCCCGCCCCCGGCGCCCAGCGCTAGCTCTCCTCGGCGGCAAGGCCCGCGCGACAGGCGAACGGCCTCCACCGGTCCACCCATGTGCCGCCGCCCCGCCGTGGGCGCGGCCTCCGGCTGCCCTGAGTTAATTAATGCGCAGGCGGCGGGGGACGCGATACGGCAAATCTGCGCCGCATCGGCTGATCGGCCCTGTTAAACTGCCCGGCGCCGCATCGCCCTGCAGTGTACCACATGCTCGTGCACGATGTGCTCGATCGGTTCGTGCTGCACCGGTCCTGCTACCAGTGTACTGTGTCTGTGCTTATCTGTGGACGGTCTACCGGTGCATGCATGTGTACAGTGAATCGCCGAGTTTTCTGCGCGCTGAGCAAGGATGGCACGCCTTCTCGGCCTCTCGGGGAGGCAGGGAGCAGGAAGTCGAGGCCGAGACGCAAGGCATATGGAAACCGATGGACCCTTTTTGTTCTGGTTGTTGCCAAGTCCACGTCTCTCCGCGTTACCACCGGAAGATGGATCGAGGAGGTCGTCGACGCTACTACTAAAACGGAGTCAGGAATCTGTTACTGACCAAGACCGAGCCGTGGTTGTTCACCACCAGCTGGATGGAGGCTGGAGTTTTTGTTGTTAGGTTACGAGGTCGGCATCTCCCAATTACGACCAGACACTGCTACGAACAAACTCGGCCTCATACAACGTCCCATTCTCACCAAAAGAGGAAAACAACAGGGTGTGGACGGATCGGATCGATATTCCAGGGAGCTACGAGCCAATGTGCACGGTTGTTTTCTCGTCGTACACAATCGTACGCCCCTCGATCTCATGAATGGAGGATTATGGATGATGCCGATCGGCTCTCGGCATCAGCAGATGAAGGTGCTAGCTCTCCATCTTGCACGATCTCCTCCATCCTTGCTCTTTGTCGACCCACCAGAAGGCAGAGAATACCAGCGACCACGGTATGATCCTCCATTAACACTGCATTTTGGCACCTTGCCCTGTGCACGCTCGGTCGATCAGAATAGCATCTCCCCTTACCCCAATCGATCGGCCACCACGGACGGACGGGCGTGTAACGCGTGATCGAATCGAACAAGCTCGTGCTGCCGTGCAGAGAACCAACCCTGTCTCGACGGTGCACGTTTCCTCGCAGAGCAGTACACGGAGATGCTCTGTGCAACACTACAATTTGGCCACGGATTCCGGGACATATTCGGAATATAAACAACTCGCACGTTGGTAAGCTGAAACATACTCGTTTTGGTCCTTGCAGCAGTACCGGTACGTGGTGAATGCATGCAAAGGCCAGTGAAAGCGAAGGGACGGACAGCTAGCGTACCGTACGTCTTCGCAAGTTGCGGCGTGTACCGCGACAACCACGATCTCCTCTGATTCAGTGCTGCAGACTGCAGAGGAAGGAGAGGAGTTGGTCAGTTAGAGCAGGTACAATAATCCAACTCAGCTTGGCTTATAGCCAAGCCAGGTCAGCAAAGTCTGATATGGCGGAGAGAGAAAAGAGGAGAGAGAATGAGTTAGTCGACTCGTTCGTCGACCGGCTCATCACAGTTTCCAATGGACGTACCGCTCGTTTGCACACCGATCAAAGCAGAGAGCTGCTACTATCCGTGATGAGTAATAAAAAGAGTGGGCCCAGCATAATTAAGTAATACGTTTATATGCATATAGAAGAGTCAAGTTGTTGTACGCATGGTCTCTAGAGTTTGTCTGCAAATTACATGGCTTGGCTATAAGCTAAGCTTATTAACCGTGCTCGAATGGACGACGCACGTCGATCGATTGGAGGAGGATGGTGATGGAGCGCAGTGGAGCAGTCGTTTCCGTCCGCCTCTCCTCAGAGTTTGAGCCGAGCGAGCTGTTTGTAGACGTCGGCGTCGGAGCTTGCAGGTGCAGCTGTTAGATTGATCTCTAGTGGGCTGGCCCAACGGCAGCCCATTAACCCCTTAATCGCGTCCTGATCGGGGGCGCCTAACCCTAATGGTTAGTGGGCCCCCGTCGCACTGCGCTATATTAAGAGGGGTGGGGGCTGGCAGGCTCTTGACACGAGGTTCGCCGCAGCCGTACTCCCCACCCCGACAAACCCTAGCTCTCCGATCAGAGAGGCGCAGCAGCGGCGGGATTGCTCCACCGACGTGCCACGACGCCCTCTTCTTCCTCCTGCGACGACGCCGCCATCGCCATGGCCAACAATGTCGCAGGGAACCCCGCCGCCACTGCTGATGGTTGTGATCTAAACCTTTGTTCATTCTCTGTTCTTGTTAGTAGACAATGTATAGGATCTGTTGATTCTGTTTATCTCTGTTATACCCGATCGATCTACTGCTAGTTAATTGCAAGTTTCTATCAATGGTATCAGTCGGGATCTAGCGAGTAGATTGGTTTTCGGGTTCAAATCCTAGCACAAAAAGCACAGTGGCTGCCGAGCGACATGCCTTGAGCATCGTCCCGGGCCAAAACCCTAGTTCCACAAGCTGCAGTGGCCGCCGAGCGACATGTTTCAAGCATCGTCCCGGGCCAAAATCAGATCAAGCACAGCACAGAGCAAGGCATGGATTTGATTGCAAATCACAAACCCTAACCCTAACAGTGAAAGAGGGGCTTACCCGCGTACCGTCGCGCGAGCCCAAGCGCCGGCCGCGCGCGCGCAAGTGCGCTGACCGCGCCAGCAAGAGCGCCGCCGCGCGCAAGCAAGGTTGCCGTCGCAACGCTGCTCGACGGCGGCGCGCTCCGGCGAACGCGCACACCGGCGAGAAGCACCGCGGCGGCTACCCGGACAGCAAGCAAGGTCGCGGCGAGCGGCTGTGCGGCGAGAGGAGCTGCAGGCAGCGCCGGCTCGAGCGGCTGCGCGTCGTG
>CM014276.1:63306241-63326177 GCA_004135705.1 Alloteropsis semialata
TCCTACAGGAAAATGGCATAGTAGCCCAGTATTCAATGCCGGGCGAGCCTCAGCAAAATGGAGTAGCAGAAAGGCGAAATCGTACCCTTATGGATATGGTGCGCAGCATGATGAGCTATTCCACATTACCATTGAGTTTGTGGATGGAGGCCTTAAAAACCGCCATTCATATTCTCAATAGAGTTCCAAGCAAGTCGGTGATGAAAACACCGTATGAGTTATGGACAGGGAGAAAACCTTCACTCAACCATTTGCGTGTGTGGGGGAGTCCTGCTGAAGCCAAAGTATTTAACCCAAACATAGGAAAGCTAGATCCCAAGACAGTCAGTTGCCATCTTATTGGCTACCCAGAAAAATCGAAAGGTTATCGTTTCTACTGCTCTAGTGGGCACACAAAGTTTGTGGAAACGAGACGCTAGATTCCTAGAGGAAGAGATGATCAGGGGGAGCAAGGTAGTGCGAGAGATTGACCTTGAGGAAAAACGGGTGTTTGTGCCCATCCCGATAGAGCAAGAGCCCTACTTCACACTACCTATTGTCGCCGGCCCTACAATAGAGCCAGCACCTGTTGTTCCTTCGCCTTTACCTAGTAACCCGGAACCTGTCCTTCAGGAGCCGGTTGAGCCAGTGGCAGAGCAACAGCAGCCTCAAAATGAACAACCACAAGTAGAGGAAGTGCCAGCTGCGGAGCCTTCTGGCAGACCGCAAAGAGTTAGAAAATCTCCAATTTCAGATGACTACATAGTCTATGAATGCGAAGAAGTTCAGATGGAGGGTGATCCCGCTTCATTTGAAGAAGCCATGAGAAGCGCTGAAGCATCTAAGTGGCAAGAAGCCATGGAAGATGAGTTGAGATCCATGAGTGCAAACAAAGTCTGGGAGCTAGAAGAAATTCCTAATGGAGCCAAAACAGTAGGCTGCAAATGGGTCTACAAGGTGAAACGTGACTCCAAAGGGAATGTAGAAAGATATAAGGCGCGACTTGTGGCGAAGGGTTTTACCCAAAGAGAAGGGATAGATTATAATGAGACATTTTCTCCTGTCTCGAGCAAGGATTCTTTCAGAATCATAATGGCCTTGGTAGCGTATTTTGATCTAGAATTGCATCAAATGGATGTAAAGACAGCATTCCTAAATGGAGACTTAGAAGAAAGAGTTTATATGGCACAATCGAAAGGTTTTGTCGAGAAAGGTAAAGAAAGAATGGGATGTCGTCTAAAGAAGTCTATCTATGGCCTAAAGCAAGCATCTAGGCAATGGAATCTAAAGTTTGATCAGACAATCAAAAGATTTGGGTTTAAAGAGAATGTTGAGGACAATTGCGTGTATGCAAAGTTTAAGAATGGAAAATACATTTTCCTAATACTGTATGTGGATGACATTCTACTGGCAAGTAGTGATGTTGGTCTGCTGCAGGAAACCAAGAACTTTTTGTCCTCAAATTTTGATATGAAAGACATAGGTGAAGCCTCATTTGTTTTGGGCATAAAGATTCACCGAGATAGAAGCAAAGGGGTATTGGGATTGTCCCAAGAAGCATATATAGAGAAAGTTCTGAAGAAATTCAATATGCATAAGTGCAGTCCTTCACCTGCTCCTATAGTCAAAGGTGACAAGTATGGGGCGCATCAGTGTCCCAAGAATAAGTTTGAAAGCGATCGCATGAAAGCTGTTCCATACGCTTCAGCTGTAGGAAGTCTACAGTATGCGCAAGTGTGCACACGCCCAGATCTAGCATTTGTAACCGGGTTGCTTGGCAGATATCAAAGTAATCCTGGTATGGAACACTGGAATTTGATAAAGAAAGCCTTAAGATATTTGCAAGGTACAAAAGGTCTAATGTTGACATATAGAAGAACTGATGACCTACAGATAGTAGGGTATTCAGATTCTGACTATGCAGGAGATGAAAGAAAGTCCACATCAGGGTATATATTTACTCTTGCTCAAGGAGCTATTTCGTGGAAAAGCCAGAAACAAACAATTAACACTGCGTCATCGACGATGTATGCTGAGTTTATTGCTTGTTATGAAGCATCAGGGCAGGTGAACTGGCTTAAGAAATTCATACCCGGTTTGAAGGTGGTTGATAGCATCAACAAACCACTAAAGTTGTATTGTGACAACGAGCCAGCTGTATTATACGCTCACAACAATAAGTCTAGCAATGCCGCCAAGCACATTGACATCAAGTATTATGTTGTGAAGGATAAAATCCGGGATCACGCCATCAGTCTATAACATATAAGCACAGAAAAGATGCTAGCGGATCCGCTTACGAAAGGCTTACCGCCCAACGTGTTCAGAGGACATGTAGCCGGCATGGGTTTAAGGGAAAGCCTGTGATACCTGGATAGCAAGGGGGCCCAAGGCAAGAATTCGTCTCTAAACAGAAAAGGGTTTGTGGCTGTCGAGTCTAACGGTAATGACTGTGATGACGGAACATGCTCAATACTCTGATTTGTGATGGGGTGAGTTGGAAAAGCACAAGGCGATAGAAGAGATCAAGGGGGAGAATGTTAGATTGATCTCAAGTGGGCTGGCCCAACGGCAGCCCATTAACCCCTTAATCGCGCCCTGATCGGGGGCGCCTAACCCTAATGGTTAGTGGGCCCCCGTCGCACTGCGCTATATTAAGAGGGGTGGGGGCTGGCAGGCTCTGTTCACGAGGTTCGCCGCAGCCGTACTCCCCACCCCGACAAACCCTAGCTCTCCGATCAGAGAGGCGCAGCAGCGGCGGGATTGCTCCACCGACGTGCCACGACGCCCTCTTCTTCCTCCTGCGACGACGCCGCCATCGCCATGGCCAACAATGTCGCAGGGAACCCCGCCGCCACTGCTGATGGTTGTGATCTAAACCTTTGTTCATTCTCTGTTCTTGTTAGTAGACAATGTATAGGATCTGTTGATTCTGTTTATCTCTGTTATACCCGATCGATCTACTGCTAGTTAATTGCAAGTTTCTATCAGCAGCCACATGCCCTATGCGGCGGTGCCGCCGGCCGCCGGCGGCAGTCAGCTGCCAACGTGCGAGCGCAGCAGTATTTGACTAATGCAGTAATGCTCCATGCCCGTGCTCGGCATTGGCATTGTTTAGTACTGCTGAATTATACATAAACATTTTAGTGGATGGTGCCGATGAAACTCATGCTCGTTTAATCACTCCATTACCGCGACATGCCGGTGACCGCATTGTTCTGGCTTGCAGTTCAGAATCTTCAGATAAGAACTCTCCCGTTCTTCTGATGGACGGACTAGTAGCAGTGTAGCACAGCAGCAGCAGCCTGGCCTGGGCTGACTTCAGTGTTACTAACTCGTAAGTGTCACGCTTCCCACCCACATGGCTTTGCGCTGCCTCCGGCGGCAGTCAATTCCCAATTTCCAAACGTGCAACAGCGCCATTTTCTCCCCAGCTCTTGGCTGACAACTGATATTCTTTGCTTGCTACAAGTTTATATATAGCTAAACAGAAATATTTAGTGGTTATCTTTTGTTTAGACGGTGCCGAACAAATTTAAGTGAATTTTGCACGCCTGCTGCTTCAGCACAGAGACATGTCGGTGCATAAGAACATCATGATTCATGAAAGATAAATAAATGCTCTGATTTGGAATTGATTTTCAGCTATGTGCTGACTTACAGTACAGATAAGGGGTACTGCTACATCAGTGCTGCGTTTGTCACCTACAGCTACAGGGAATTTTATAACTCCACAAGTCAGAAGGCATCGTTGGTGTATTGTGAACACCAGGTTAGTTGGTGTTAGAGTCCAAGCCCTGAGTTTAGGGCTCCTAACCACCGAAGCACAAGAAGTCGTCCTGGGAAGGACATGAACAGTGTACTTCAGCACCCACAGATTGGTCCTGCAGCTCTGCATAATCAATTCAGAAGTTGGATTAGTAGTAACTAACCACCGCAAAGCCCCAAACCTACATGATCGTCGCCCATCCCGGTCGGTGAAAGCATGAGAAAAGGGGCTCCAGAAAATGCCATCAGCGTTTGCCTTTTCAGGCTGGATAGCTAGGTTTTTTTTTTTCTGAAGAAGTATCAACAAAAGGTGAAACGAACTGAACTGAACCAACCGAATGGTTCTCTGCTTTCCCAGTTGTTTAGCCCTCGGCCGCTGTCCTGCACCGGTTGTTGCCGTCGAGAACGACGACGGCCATGATGACGACGGTTTACTTTCCTATCTTCTCTCCTTTCCCTTTGCGTCCTAACCAACCGTCTAACACACCCTAACTCCCCTTGATTGTTTTTAATGCTTGTGCTAAGTGTCGTCAACCAGGCAATCATGCATGGTCGTGTGTGCACGCACGGCACGGCAGGGATTAAGAGCTTCAGCTTTCAGCATTAACATTCCTGCCGTATGGTCTCCCACGTCAGTTTTCCATTTCCAGGGAAACATGTGGAGGGGTCACTGTTCCATGCTGAGATGCTTAATTGCTAACCAGTAGGCTTGTTTTCGTCTGATATGGGACATATCGTAGAAGGCCAAAACAGATGGAATAAAAATTTCAGACTTTTTTTATGCAACAAAATTTTCAGACTTTTGTACAGCAAGGCAGACAGTACCGCCTGCATAAGGATCAGCTAGCATACTTGTCAGTGTGAGCTCTGCAGGAGCTTTATCTGCTATATTTTTATCTATCTTCAGTCTGAAATTTCAATTTCAGGGGAAACCTCGTAAGATTAGGATACCACCCTGAAATGTTTGTTTCCTAACATGTTCTAAGCTTTCTTTCGCTTCTGAAAATGACACCTGTCGTCAAATGCCAAAACAGAAAGAATCAAAATTTCAAACGTATGTACAACAAAGCAGACAGTGCCCTCCTGCACACGGATCAGCATACTTGCATTGTCAGCTTCAGCATTGCAGAAGCTCTATCTTCTACTACATTTTCATCTCTTCCATCTCAACGGAGCCTTCGGCGAAGATTGCTGCTACAGACCAAAACAAATGAAATAGTGTAGTATAATTCAGTGAATAAATTAGCGTACTTAAACAAGGCAGACACTACCACCTGCATATGGATCAGCAAACTTGTCAGTTTGAGCTCTGGAGGAGCTTTATCTGCTAAATTTTATGATTTTATCTACCTTCAATCTAAAAATTTAATTACATGGGAACAGAATGAGCCATAGTAACAGGGAATAGGGAATCATCGTAACATTAGGATACCATCCTGAAATGTTTATTTGCTTGCATGTTCTAAGCTTTGGTTCTCCTCTGAAAATGGCACCTATCGTAGAATGCCAAAACACAAAGAATCAAAATTTCAAACGTATGTACAACAAGGCAGACAGTACCCCCTGCATACGGATCAGCATACTTGCATTGTCAGCTCTGCAGGAGCTCTATCTGCCACTACATTTTTATCTCTTCCATCTCAACCGAGCCTTCGGCGAAGATTGCTGCTACAGACCCAAACAAATGAAAATAGTGTAATATAATTAACTGAATAAATTAGGGTACGTGGTTTATGGCATTATCAGTACATGCTTCCAACCTTTTGTGTTAACATTATCTAAGGACTTGTCAGACAGCTCCAAAGAAGAAAGAATCTGGTGAGCGTGCAACAAAAGTAGCCGACGGTAGGCCTTCGCATCGTTTCTGCTTTTCTGCCAGCGAAGCTGAAAATGCAGATAGAACAGAAACAAATATGAAACATCATTACACTCGTCAGCTTAAGTGAGCCGTGCATTGATTTGGTTTTAGTACTCGAAATTGTACACGTCTAATCTGAAAGGAGCTAGGGTTCTTGCTTTAGCTGTCAGGACAGAGTGTCAATTTGTCTAGATGCATTCGTGCTGTATCGCATTAGGGTTTGTTACTTACTGTATTCCACAATATCCAAACGGCTAACACGTACGTACGAGCTCCTGCTCGTGCAACACCCGGATATGTCTTCGGTGCTAATGAACTTTATTGTCCTGTTCCCAAGCTAACCACCAGTAGGTTAAATTTTTTCCTTTATTAAAAAAGAGTTTGAATACATTGACCACTATTGCTGCCGTTTATTTCTATATTTTTAGTCGTTTTTACATAATGTCCAGTCTTGTGTTCTCTTGTTTTGATGTGTACGGTAAATCTTTAAAAAAAAACTGGGCATTATGGCGAAAGAAAAAATTGTCTATCTATCACATAAAAAAAATGAAAGTAGCGCATTTCCATGATAAACACTTTTAGGTAAACTTATAAAATATATCAGAAAAAAGAATGCCCAAGTAGGTTATGCTGTGCCAATAATTGTTCAGGTTGGCAAGTAAAAGAGTAAAGGGTTCAGAATGAAGTGGATTCCCTCGGGAAAAGAATTAGTTGAAGCAACACCAAATTCAACTCTTTTTTTTTGTTATGAACAAGCTAGCTAACTCTTTCTGTTTAGGTTTCTTTATATTAATTTATGGATATACTTACCGAGAGGTGCACATTTAAAATGATTCATGTCTTTAACTAGCACCTTGTGTTGACGATAAATGATTGCTCAAAATGATTAACCAAACCTAACGTAATGAGATATATTTATCCCCTAAATCTTTGCCCATCCCGAAATGCTTCACCGAACAGATATTCTCTTCTTCCGATCTTCCACTAGAAAAGGTGGGAAGGGAACATGAGGAGGAGATTTGTATGTAGTCTTATAAGCCAAAAATAAAGGCTTAATTTGCCAATCAGATAGCACCAAATCAAGCTTTGTCCTGTGCCTCTCCTAGATGCTCTACGTGTCATCCGCCCATGCTAAGGGCTCACTTGAGAGGTCATCGCCATTTCTTTATAGTGGTGTAGATGCCCTGAGGTTTGCAATGATCACTCAGATGGTAACACATGTGGTGGTGTTGGAGGGGAGCATGTGGCTGCTGACTCTGCATGGCCATATACTACTCTAGATTCTCATGACCTCTAGCCCAATTTCAAACCATTTGCATCATATAAAACATGCCTCCTAGCCATAAACATGTCTTCTTCAGCTTAGTTGGGTAGAAATATAGTTTCCTTTCGAAAATAGCTAGCAGCAAGTAAGCGAGCAGAAACTTAGGGCTGGCTTCTCCTATATAACTAAAAAAAAGAGCACTGGGCACCAAGCAAACCAAGTTAGTGGAGTACTACTTGGCAGTCACAATTAGTACAACGAAGCACCAGAAGGACAGATGCATGTATCCTGCCACGCATCCATGTTTGTGGCTTTATCATGCATGAGTGAGCTCGTGGACTTCATTATCACCCAATAAAAAATAAGACCCCCTCCTGCTAAAACTAAAAATACAAGCCGATCCGGGGGGCAGCCAGATGATGTGATCCCGCAACCAAAAGGGCACGCGAATTCGGTTGGAACAGCCGCGCGATGCACGGGCCATCATCGTCGTCATCGCTCGCCCGCTCGCTGCTTCTGCCCCTCTCGCTCACAAAGATTCTGGGGGCTCGCATGTTCCGCGCCCCGCCGCGCGGACACGTACCCGCCGCCGGTCGCGATCGCGAGGTAAACCGGTGAACGCCCTCGCACGAGCGGAGATGCCGCGGGCCGCGGCGGATTCCGCGAAAATTTTTTAGTGGCCAGGCCGGAGGACAGGGTAACCGCCGCCGATAACGAACCCATGTCATGCATGACCAAGACGAGTGCAGTGTAACTGGCCGGAATCCGTTCGCCGGAGCGCACCACGGCCCCGCTGACGATCCCGGTGCTCGCTGGCTGTATCTCGCTACGTGGCGAGGGGCGGATCGGCTCCGTGCGTGCGGCGAATCGGCGAAAAGATACGGTGCGTTTGGACGTCCACGCTTGAGTGCCAACCGGAACGCCAAGTGTTGGCTTGAGAGGATGTCGAGCGAGGTTCAGAGATTGACAGTTGACGCACATGCTGTGTCGCTGTATGTTCTGTCTGATGATGTTTGATGTGAATGTTGGAGCAGAGGCAGTACCTGGCAAGCGTATGGAGTTTACTGGTGGTATGGTTTCGCTAAAGCTGGCACGTCAGACATTGCTCGAGATTTTGTCCGGCACAAGCACAAGCTCTCTGCAGCAAGATATGAGCAAGTCATGTCATGTCAGGTTGAGGCTGTTGGATTGGCTTATCTTGGTCATAGTTGTAACCACGTCCGGCTTAGAGTTTGAGCTATGCAAGTCTAGACTTTGGCCTCTAGCAAGGATAAATCAGGTTATGCAGATTAAGTACAACAGTGCGGTGCTATACTTCCTGAACTATGGGCATTTTGGACCAAAGGTTTCAGATCCAGTACCTTTTATTCTGCTTCTGCATACACGAAAATTACGTTGAGAACGCCTTTTAGATTCGAGTTTAATTTCCGTCCATCCAAATCACCAACCCAATCCCTTCCCTATTCTGAGCTCTCACTTCAAACTGAACCAGGTCGACCTTTTCTGACCCTGCTTCGTTTAGAAAACCTGAAGTCCTGAACAGTCTGCTATCTGAATGTGCCAAGAGAGTGTTTGCTACTACTGAACTGATGAGTAATCGCCATCGCTACTGTACTCGTGTAGCATGTTGAAGTCTCAGTTTGTCTGTGCTCGAGTCCCAGCATGTAAATCGCGCACAAACGCAAGTATAGTTGGCACTTGGCAGGGTATACAATTAGCAGCGATAGTTTAATGGTTACAACCACATCCTTGATCCATCAACGACAGGGTTTGCCGCGTCAGTATCACAAACCCATTCACGACAAACAGCGACAAAATGATTTTTACAAGGAATGGTTCTTTCTTTATTCCCGACTTCCCGTTGCATAATGGATCATCGAGTTATTACAGAGATAACAAATACCAAAAAATAATCAAGTACCGTCTTGGTTCTTGAACAATTTCTACTGCTATCTGCTACTGCTAAACAATGCCCGTGCCTTCCCCAGTTGCCCTCGCGGCCGTCGCCGTTGGGGCGCCGCCTTTTACGCTGAGCACGGGATGACGACGCCTCCCTTCACTCTGATGGCCCAGCGCTTGCTGTTGCTGCATGCGCGCGCGCACGGTCTTCTCGGCCGCGCCAGCGGAGCGAGTGGCTTTCGCCTTTTCCCCGCGCGCTGGCTGCCGCTTTCGACTTGCTCATCACTTGCATATGCGCGGCGTGCTCGCGATCTTGCAGAATTCAAACGAATCACCAGACGAGCTTCTCGACGTCCATGCCCTGCAGCAGCGGCCGCGCCTCGCCGCGCCCGCGCCGCGTGACGGCAGGCCCGCAGCAGCAGGAGGAGGCCGAGGAAGACACGCGGTGGAGAACGTCGAGGAAGTGGTCCTCGTCGCAGGGGAGCGTGATGGGCCCCGACGCGGCCGGGAAGCCGTACTCCTCCTCCGCCTGCCGCAGCAGCTCCAGGAACGCCGGGTGGCTGAGGTGCGCCACCCGCACCACGAACCGCCTCGGCCCCGTCGACCCGTCGCCGCCCTCCACGCACACCGCCACGTGCCCCGCCGGCACCGCGGCGTCTGCCGGCCCCTTGCCGGAGGGGCGCGAGGAGGCCTCCGCCGTGGAGGTGCGGGACCGCCACCGCCGCACGGCGCGGCGCAGCCAGACGAGCGACGGGATGGTGATCACGACATTGCACATGCCTGACTTCGTGCGAGCTACTGCTGAGCGAGTTGCTTCGATTTGCTGTGTCCTGTGGCCTCGAGACTTGCTTGCTATGCAACCGAGGATGTGCCGATGTGGTTGTGGAGTTGGGCGGGGACGGGGTGGCAATATATAGGGGATGGCGCTGGGCATCAGCCCCTGGAGATGGTGGAGATGGCGGTCCGGTGCGGGGATCCCTCTGCCTCACCGGACACGGTCAGGCGGATGCATACGAGGGACGTGGCGGGTATCTCCAGCAGTAGTCCAGCTCCAGCCGAACCCCTCTCTCAGCTGTCACGCAATAGATCTCTGCTCCAAACGGCCATGGCCTCGTGCACCTGTTCCCTGCACCCAACCCCAAATCACCCCCAAATCCAGACGATCAAGCTGAACCCTAGCAAGAAACGTCACCTGGATGGGTTGATTTCTCTCCGTACCTGATGCAGGCTTAATTCCAGCGCACGATATAATGCAAACCCAGGCATGCATCATGCTGCATTTTTCGTACATATGCAACACGTGACGGATGATAAGCATCACAATTCTTGAAACTCCACATTTTCCTTCAGGTCTTGTACAGTTCCTTCAAAGCTCAAGGCGATATCAGTGGCGACTAGCTAGCCGGCTCAGGCGCATATCGATACCGAACTAACATGACTGTTAATTCCAGAGGTAAACGCGGGACCCAATCACCCAAGGTACAAAGGCACAAAGCACATGTTTCGAAAAGATTTCTACAATAGAAAGAATTAACTAACCAATCCTTTGACATTTTGGACCAAAGTTTAAAATCTAGTACTTTTGCTTTTTATACACACACGGGCAGTTCACATTGAAAACACTCTCTTGCTGTACAAATACAAACCATCTCTCGCTACACCCGTCCATCATGATCACTGACCCAATCCCTTTCATCATTAAAACAACTAGATATTTTTATAATGACATGTTGGTTTTCTAATAACAGCAAGTGCGAGTAATTTAAATAAAAATTTTAGGGTGATAGTATAAATTATGTTATAATGATATGGGTGGGTAATTTATATGAATATTAAGGGATCACTTTAGTTTATTTTTTTTATAATAGCGGAGGTAGGTAATTTACCTATAGATTTAGGGGGTTATTTTAGGCTATTTTTTGTAATGGCAAATCTGGGTATTTTTTTAGTAAAATATAATAGATCCAATGGCTGCAATGATTAGAGTCTACAGATGGATGACCAGATGCAGCTTTCTAGCTTATCTATTATCTTAATATTTGGCCAACAAATGGAGCCTCCACATTCGCTCTCAAGGCCTCGAAATTCCCATGTTAATTGGAGAAATAAGTAGAATTAAAATTACCCACCACTGCCATTACGTAAAATTTAGCCAAGCATACCCCTTAAATATTTAAAATTACCGACCACTGCCATTACATAAAAAATAGCCTAAAATGTCCATATATATTTTTAAAAATCATCCACCAATGTCATTAGAAAAGTTACGTTCACTCTTAAGACATAGAAATTTCCACATTAATTGGAGGGAGAAAAAATAAATTTACAATTGCTGTTACGTAAAAATTAACCTAAAATACCCACCTAACTATTTAAAAATTATCTACAATTGTCATTACATAAAAATTAGCGTAAACATCCCTATATCTTTATATTTTTGAAAATTATCCACCAATATCATTACATAAAAATTAACCTAAAATACCTCAATATTATTTAAATTAAAAAATAAAATATTTTCTTATATAAAGGAAGAATTAACCAAAATACTAATGTTTTATGTAAAAATATATATCTTTTCCTTTACTATAAAATTAGTCCGGTCATTAATTATAAATTCATTGTTACTATACAAACATAAATATGAAATTCCTTTTAGCTGATGAAACTGCCAACTTCTACCATTAACTAAAAATTAACTCCAATCAAAGTTATTTAGTCAAAATAAAAATAAACAAAGATGTACATATAGAGTATACCTATAAGAGATTGAGCAACAAAGATAATAGTAAGTCTTAACAAAGAAAAATATTATGATAATACCTGAATTATTTTGTCAACAATTTGGCATAATGTGTAACAAGAGGACACCGGTAAAAAAAGGTTTAGGGAAAACATAGATATATAGGTACTTGAATTCTATATACTAGCCGCGCAAATGCGCGGGACATCTCTCTAATTAGATGTAAAAGACAAACAATATAAAATCGAACAAATTTCAGTGCTAATTGTGCAAACTTTAGTATGCGTTGGGTACAATTTGGATTTTCAAAACAACTATACAAACTTCACCCAGAAAAAGGAAAACCTGAATTTTTGGTCACCCGAAATATCGGGTTCGGGTTCTCCTGAAATACTCAATGAATGTTCTGCTCTCCCTCCTCTCCCCAACAAACACATCCAATCAAATTTTTAACGATGTATATATAGGTCTTTTTTTCCTTTCGACCCTGGGGGTAATTGGCGTGTAAATCGTGACACATGCCCGTTGCTAGGGTATACAATTAGATGTGACAATTAAATGGCTACAATCACATCCATGATCCATCCAGGAATCAGGACAAGTTTGGCACATCAGTAGTATAGTACCAAGAACACATGCATGACAAGCAACGACAAAATGGCTCTACAAGGATGTAATTTTTTTTATTTATAATCACCCTCTCGGAATACTACCATCTACTAGCTCCTAAGCCCTAACAATCCATCTGTTTTCAATGTCCGTGCCTTCCCGAGTTGCCCTCGCGGCCGTCGCCGTTGGTGCGCCGCCTTTACGCTCGGCACGGGATGACGTCCTTTACTCCGGCACTTGCTGCCGCCTGCTGCTCGCTTGCAGTTGCAGGAGCTGAGATGCGTCGTGTGCTGTGCTCGCAGTCTTGCACAAATCGAATGAATTTCCAGCTCGCCAAAGGGTCACCAGACGAGCTTCTCGACGGCCATCCCCTGCAGCAGCGGCCGCGGGTCGCCGCGCCCGCGCCGCGTGACGGCCGGCCCGCAGCAGCATGAGGAGACCGGCGAGGCCGAGGAAGACGACACGCGGTGGAGCACGTCGAGGAAGTGGTCCTCGTCGCAGGGGAGCGCGATGGGGCCGGGGGCGGCCGGGAAGCCGTACTCCTCCTCCGCCTGCCGCAGCAGCTCCCGGAACGCCGGGTGGCCGAGGTGCGCCAGGCGTACCACGAACCGCCTCGGCCCCGCCGACCCGTCGCTGCCGCCCTCCACGCACACCGCCACGTGCCCCGCCGGCGCCGCGGCGTCTCCCTCACCACCCTGCTTGCCGGAGCGGCGCGAGGAGGCCTCCGCGGTGGAGGTGCGGGACTGCCACAGCCGCACGGCGCGGCGGAGGCAGACGAGCGACGGGATCGTGATCACGACCTTGCACATGCTTGGCTGCGTGCGAGTTCGACTCGTCGATCGAGCGATTGGTTTGCTTCGCTGTGGCCTTGGTACTTGCTTGCAACCGAGGTCCGAGGCTGTGTGGTTTGTGGAGTTGGGCGGGGATGGGGTGGGCAATATATAGCGGCGGCGCTGGGCATCGGCCACTGGAGCTGCCTGAAATTGCGTTGTTTTTGGCGTGTGCCATCGTGCCGCCCGTGCACCGGTGGGACTGGACACCGCCGTGTGTTGTGTTCCGCAGGTGAGGCGGTAGTAACTGGTAAGCGCTTTCTGTCGTTTTCTATATGCTTGCAGTGCTGCTTCGCATTGCACAATGCCTACTGCCTACGGCCTAGTGGTGGTCTAGTACGGGTGGGTGAAAGTGATTTTACAGTTTTGTTTCACAGGGAACACGTTCTTTTCTTTTCTGAATCACGATCTACTCCTAGTAGAAGCTATCTCTGTAGTGCCTATTCCGCAGTAGGATTTCTTCTCTGATTCCATCGATTTTGAGCCTAATCCTAGTAGAAGCTATCAGTTCCTTGCCCCGAAAATATCTTCACCGCTAGCTGCTGATCGGAGACCACGAAATCGAAGTCCCGAAAGCGCCCGTACTGACCGGACACCGTACCGTTAGGCATCAGCATGCGTCGCGCGGATCTCCTGCCGAACCCCTCGTGCTCCTGCTCGCTGCGCCGAACGCCAGATCGCTCCCAAATCCAGGCAATCGCGCCAAATCGTGATGCAAAACTTGCAAGCTGCAACGCATGCGTGATGATAATAAGCAAATTCAGGCATGCGTTTTGCATTCCGTACATATGCCACACGTGACGGACGATAAGCATCATCAGTTCTTGAAGCTCCACATTTTCCTTCAGTTCAGGTCTGTTCCTGTGTCCAGGTAGTGAAGGGGACTGACTAGCCGGCTCGATCAGGTGCATGTGATCCTAGTATAGCTACGGCGGCTTCCACGTCTGAGACCGTTGGGGCCTCGCCATCAGCAACACATGCTGCGGTTAAGAGCTCGAACTACATGTACTATACGGCTATACCCGATACCGGCCGCCGCCTTTCGCCGTCAACCCGGTGCCAACAGATTGCAAGAAACCAGCCTGAGCCATGTAGTTCACAGCTCACGGTTTAATTTCCGGGGGCACAACCATGAATCATGATCGCCCACTCGTTCAGGGAACCCAAGTTGAAAACAGTGCTATCGCAGTAGCTTGCCAGCTTGTTATCTACGAGACTACGACCTCAATGCACATCTTAACCATTGTACAACCAATGGGCTCCCTACGTAGTTTTGAACTTTTGATCACCAATTACCATACGGGCTTCGGGCTTCGGCATGGCCACCCCGGCCGGCGGCAAGTCGCCGTCGCCGCGCCGGTAACCGTGGTAAGCGTCTTACACGAGCGGAGACGATGCAGGACGCGGTGATTCAGCGAAAATTTTAGCCGGGCAGGTATCCGCCGACCGCCGCGACAAGGAACCCAGAGGGCTGCATGTAGGTTGCCGGAATCTGTCGCCGGACGAAGTGAAGGGCCCTGGCACAGCTGACGATCCCGCTCCTCCTCTCTGTATTGCTACGTGGCGATGGGTGAATCGTCTCCACGCGTGCGGCGATTCGGCGGTGGAGAACCTGAGACCTGACCGTCGTTTCGTTGAAGACAGCCCGGGACGCCTAGTGTTGCCTTCATATGGCCTGGAGGTTCAGACTCCAAAGCTTGCTCCACATGCCGTTTGTTCTGCTTCGCTCGCCTGCATCTGATGCTATGGATTTTGGGGGCAGGACCTGGACCATGTGGATTTACGGTCCACGGTAGCTGACACTTCATCTGAGTCATCGCTCGAGATTTGTCGGGCACATGAGCTACGGCCGTGCTGCCGCTAGATACGCAAAAGAGCCGCCGCCGCTGCCGTTCTCGCCCCGACGACCTCTGGTCCCCCTCCCTTCCCACCTTCGGCAACTCGCCGGAGGTTGAAGGGAGCGGGGATCCATCTCTCTAATAGTTTTTATTAGTTCGAGTCTAAATTAGGGTTAGGGTTTTTTCATGCTGAGTTTTTTGGTATTGGAGATTTGTTTCCTCCTTCTTCTTGTCGGCGACGGCGAGGAGGTAGGGTGGATTTGGTCTCTCCATGGCGACTCCGACAAAGATGATGGCGGCAACTACGGCGTTAGCAACGTCCTTGGCATGATGGCATGGAGAATTAGGTTTCCGGACTACGACATCGAGGCGGGGATGGTGTTGTCGTCGTGGAATAATTTTCTCCGGTCCCTTCTCCGTTTTGTTGTAAATAGATCTGGCCACAATGAAGGACCGGTGAGAATAGATCTGCTCCTCGAAATGATTACATTTGGTTTTGAGTTGGGAAGATTAAGATTGGTTTTCCTTATTCTTCGGTGGCAGAATGAAGAAGAAGGAAGACACAAGAATGAAGAAAAAGATTATGCTCAAGTCTGCCTACAGGAATGTTGGCCGCCAATCATTGGGCACTTGTTCTCAACCTGTTTGCTGAGTGTTTGCCTGTGCGGTCATCTATATGATTTTTCATACAGGTTTGGAATTGAGATTTGGAGCTATATATTGCATGAGTACCAAAGAGTTGAAGAGCGGTTTATGAGTACACTTGTAATCTTTGTATTACAGAGTGCTTGTAACATGAGAATATACTCAGCTATAATTTAATATAATTTTTCTTTCACCTCAAAAAAAAAGTTTAGATGGGCTAGCCTGAACCTAAGCTATTGACACGTCAAGGGCATCGAATCTGAGCGTTGCTAAGTGCTAACCTAGGCCAAGACATCCAGGACAGTAGGGTTGTCCTACTGTTCTGAACTACTCCAAGTGACTGTCAAATTCAGAGTTAAGTGCGAAAGCCAATCACCGTGGTCTAAATAAAACCACATGTTTTAAAAATGAGATATGTTACACTGGTTGAAAAAGGTACTAATTTAAAGCTATGAATATTATAGTAATTCGATAACATTGCAAGAATTATAATAGCTACTATATATTCTTGTATTTGTAGCTGTAACCATAGAAACAATTGCAAAAACCCTCGAACATGTCTCTTAGGTCACTTCATGTACACCATGCTGCTAATATGAGGATGAGTAGAGATTGGGTTGGGGGGGGGTGGGGAGGGGGGGTCTAAGCATCATAATTACAATCATTTTAGACAGAGAGAGTAAACTTGAGTAGCACAAATGCTAGAAATATTATGGTCTACCAAGACTAAAGTGAGCACTAGAATACATGATAGCACGTGCTAATAATTAGCACCATATTTAGATACTACTTAGATCAAGTAAATATAAGGTAATTACAAAACTAATTGTATGAATCATGTCTAATTGATGAGTAGAATCTATTAGTTCTAATTAGATCTTAATTAACCCATGTAATGCTACAGTAAACATAAGCTAATTAAGATCTAATTAGGACTAATAGATTCTACTCATCAATTAGATATGACTTATGTAATTAGTTTTAAAATTAGCTCATATTTAATTTATCTAATTGGCACCTAAACATGGTGCTAATTTTTAGCACCTAGGATCCAAACAGCCCCACTAAAGATTGGGATGAGATGATTTGTTCGTGTATTTATTTATTTTCAGAAAACCAACATCATACACATATGTCAATACTTTGGGCAAAATTTTGGATGTGCATGTGTACATCCATGTCCAGGCTACAGCCCTGGGCGAATGAATCGATCAACGGAGGTCCTCAACAGCCAATCAGCCATTCCCTGCAGCAGCGGCCACGAGTAGTCGCGCACGCACTGCACGGTTAGCCCGCAGTAGCGGGTGGATGGTACCTTTTCCTTTCGTTGGCCAAAACATTGAACCAGGTCAACCTTTTCTTTCGAAAGACCAATACAAACACAGACACTCATATACACTCGTCTCTATGAATATACGCACGCAAACTCTACCCCTATGAGCACCTCCGAAAGACTGAGCCGACTGTTCCGATCTTGAGATTTACGAAGTCGACACAGCGTCTCGCTATCGAGGGGCACGTCGCCTACCACTGAAAGAATAGCGCCGGTTAAATCCTGTAATAAATTTAGAAAAATATAACATCCGTGCCGAGTCGAAGGTTCGAACCCGGGTGGACATTCATAAAAAAAACCTAACCAACTAAGCTATGTTTAGTTCCACGAACCAGGTCAACCTTTCGTATACCGATGTACTTATCTCATTTCTTGCAAAAACCTGAACGCCCGATGACCTGATTTCTGAAAAGGTAAAGATTGTGTCTAGTTATTGTGTACACGTGCGTTGCAAAGTAATCATGCGTAATGGTGTTGTCACCGTTTCATTTGCATTTTGCAACTTTAGGCGTGTTTGGCTTTGAGCCACCACCAACCACGCAATTTGTAGAGGGATTTTTCGGTGTCATAGCCCCGGTGAGATTCGCTCCTCTGAGGCACTCACTTCATTGAGATACATATGAAGTTATTAACCAACCAAACACACGGCCGTAGTATTTATATGGCTAAGGTGTTTCTTGTATATATAAGGCAATCTCTGATGGTTATGTATCAAGTGGTCGATGGGTTAATGTTGGTTGCTAATTTATTTTTTCTGTTGAGAAATATCTAATTAAACTAGAATAATCTAGGCCATTTGATAAAAATTACTAAGAGTAAAATTTGAGAAATATTTCACCTAGTATATATATCTGAAATGACGACGATGTACCGACCGACCGTTTATACTAACTATATACTCCCTCCGTCCTCGAATAAAAGTCATTCTGGGTTTGTCCTAAGTCAAACTTTTGAAAGTTTGATCAAGTTTATAGAGAAAAGTAATAACATTTAACTAATCAAATAAGTAAAATATAAAAATAGATTTCACAATGGGTTTATTGATACTCATTGGATGTCATAAATATTATTTTTTTCTAAAAAGTTGATCAAAGTTTTTCTAGTTTGACTTAGGACAAAACTAGAATGTCTTATATATTTCAGGACAGAGGGAGCAGGTCCTTTTGTTTGGTATCTTTGTTTTGTATCTGAGGTACTTGGCCTGACGCGTGAGTGGCCACAAATGCTGCCTATACAATTAGAGGCGATAACGTAATGGTTAACCGCATCCATAATCCGACGACATGTGCCACATCAGTATCACAAACACAAGCACAAGAAACCACGGCAAATTAGTTCTGCAGCCCACAATTCTTTCTTTCTATATTCCGGTAACGACTAACCAGTTGCGCAATCGATCCAGTTATTTACCCCTAAATTTCTACTGTAATTCTAGCTAAACCCATACAGCTACTGTTACAATTTACATGGCTTCCCCAGTTGCCTCACGGCCGTCGTCCTCGGGGCGACGCCTAGCACGGACGCCCTTCACTCATGTGATGTGCTCCGGTCGGGCGCTTGGCGCCTGTGCCACCGTTTTCACCTTTTCCTCGCGCTGGCGGTGGCGGCCGGCGGCCGCTGCCGAGTTGTGCGCGAGTTCGTTTTTGCAGTAGTTTTGCACGAAGACGAATGAACCAGCCGCCCAGCAGGTCGCCGTCGCCCACCAATGGCATGCAGATTGAGCCGATCAGTGGCCTATGTGACGGATCGATCGATCAACAGACGAGCTTCTCGACGGCCATCCCCTGCAGCAGCGGCCTCGAGTCGCCGCGCCCGCGGCGCACGGCCGGCCCGCAACAGCAAGAGGAGGCCGACGAGGTCGCCGATGACACGCGGTGGAGGACGTCGAGGAAGTGGTCCTCGTCGCAGGGGAGCGCGATGGGGCCGGGGGCGGCCGGGAAGCCGTACTCCTCCTCCGCCTGCCGCAGCAGCTCCCGGAACGCCGGGTGGCCGAGGTGCGCCAGCCGCACCACGAACCGCTTCGAGCCGTCGCCGCCTTCGACGCACACCGCCACGTGCCCCGCCGGCACCGCGGCGTCTGCCCCCTTGCCGGAGCGGCGGGAGGAGGAGGCCTCCGCGGCGGCGGTGCGGGATCGCCACCGCCGCACGGCGCGGCGCAGGCAGACGAGCGACGGGATCGTGATCACGACCTTGCACATGCTTGACTAGGCGAACTGGGCCGAGGAAGCCGCGATGGAAATGGAATGGGCGAGCGAGTGGTCGGTTTGCTCTTGGGAGTTGCTTGCCTGCGACCGGCGAGTTGTTTGTGGGTGCGGAGCTGGGCAGGACGCGGGCGGCTATATATAGCGGTGGCGCCGGGCATAGGCCACTGGAGTTGGCGGAAATTTCAGGGGGTGACATCGTTTTTGGCGTGAGGAGCTGTGCCGTTGCCGTGCCGTGCGTGCGTGCCCCGGACCGGGACACGGCGCAGCGATGTGCTTCTGCTTGCGCAGGTGAGGCCGGCGGTGCTATGCTGCGGCGGCGGTAACTGGTGAGCGGTTTCTCTTCGTCGTTCCTGGCTGCTGCTGCTGCTCGAGACTGCCTTGCTAGTTGTATTACTGGTGGGCTGGGCGAAAGTGAAGTAGGAAGTCTGTGAATGTTGATGTTTACAGTTCATCTTCACAGGTTACACATGTTCTTCTCTTTTGTTTGAATCACTCTCTACTCTCTAGTGAACATCCACCCAGAAACTTACCAGACCGCATATCCGCAGCACCTGTGTCGTTTGCGTGAAGATCTTTTTTTAGAGAGAAGGTTTCCCCACTTCATTGACAGAACAAAGCATATAGAGTTTTACAAGTTCAGGTGCTAAGCGTATTCGAGGCGTGCCCGTCAAAAGCATTATAGTCATCCAAGTTTAACACACGTTGTTGAACATCTGCCCCGGCATTTGCACCATCTTCTTAATCTTCTCGCACTGTCTCAGTCCCTTCCCGCGCAGCTATGTAGTCCTCCCGGGATTGATCCCCAGGAGATGCTCCCAAACTTGAGCTCTGCTCCTCGCCATGGCTGGTCCATGTGATCCTTGTGCTCTGGAGCTTCTCTCCTCTAGCTGGGTTATGTAGTACTTCAGCTCCTCCTGTTTTTTTGGCTTTCACTCCATCTTCTTAGTGTCTTGGCGATTAGTCGTA
>CM014276.1:63327177-63339591 GCA_004135705.1 Alloteropsis semialata
ACATCCAAGGCAGCAATAATCCTTTGATCGGACCCGAGCATGAACTAGCCTGGAAACAAGTAAACTTTCTAGCCTGATATATTCGTATCAGCTTTCTTGTCATCATATCTAATCATTTCTTTTGCAGGCCCAAGATACCCCTCAAGCCAGCCAGACCCTATCAATTGATTTTGATCGGCTGCAAGCTGAAGAGGAAGAGATCAGCTCTGGGCAAAGCTTGCTATCTGACGAAGTGAAGGCAAAATTGCTTGACATATCTGCTCTTCTTCATCAAGATATCGTCGATCTTGTCCAGGATGCAAAGCCGATTCGTAAGGTCATCAAAACTCTAAGGGGCCAACTTCCGTCAGACCTGGAGGAAGCACTGATCCCGGCGGCATACATAGAAGGCCATTCCTTTCCAGTGTTGCAGGCCAATCGCCGAATCACCAATCGGACCTCCCAGCAGGATCTAATCAAGGCAAGGGATGAAGAACGTGCCCAGGCTGACAAGTCAACAAAATTGATTGAAGAATTATCGGCTCGTCCTGCCTCTACCCAGTCAGAACTTGACAATCTTCAAGCCATAAAGCAACAATTGGAGCAGGAACTCGCCCAAGTTCTATCAAGTATCCAGGCTAAGACAAAAGAGCTCGATGACATCCCGGCTTTGAAGGCAAAGGCTGAGGAGGATTACAAGATCCATATCAAGGCAGCCAAGGAGATCCACAAGACAATCAAGCCTGTAGAAGGGAATGCTGAAGCTGACGCCAAGATTATTGCTGATGTTGACAAGATCCGTCAGACTGCTCTTGACTTGATAGTTAAATACCTGCAGCCTTGAACACTGAGATTTGTCTGTCTTGCCAAACGATATGATACATTGGTAGCCTGTTCCGCCATCGAGCGGCTTAGCAATATAATACACTCTTTTTGTTGTATATAATCCTTAAGGCGATGCATATTGCATCGGCTTTTATCCTTTTGTTCTTAAGGCGATTTTTCATCGGCTTTCAAGCCTGACGCGTAGCATCGGCTTTACAAATTTAACTAAATATTGAAGCAATTTCATTGAACAAACAAACTTGAATCTTGCCCCCCAAGGTAAAACAATAATCAGGCCGATTCAATTTATAAGAAGAACTATCAAATATATATTTGAAAGAACTCATTAACCATATCGGCCTTTAAAATCTCCTACATAATCATCTATTCAAAACAAGGTCTCAGAGCCGACTGCTTGGATCAGCTTTAGTCCTTGATCGGACACCTTGAGGAAGTCACCATCCCACGTCTTCCCTGACAGGCATTCAACTCCTTCAAACTCCCAAATTGTTGATTCAGCTGTAGCAATGCTAACTGAATCATCAGCTGGGACAATTTTCACTTTATTGCCTTGCCATTGGATCAAACATTGGTGCATTGTGGATGGGATGCAGCAATTGGCATGGATCCAATCTCGCCCGAGGAGCATGCTGTAGGAACCTTGGCCATCAATCACAAAGAAAGTAGTCGGCAATGTCTTGCTGCCGATGGTCAATTCAACATGAATTGCCCCCCGAGGCTCTGAAACGTTCCCGCCAAAGTCTTTGAGTGTCATGTTGGTCTTAATCAGATCATCAATCCCTTTCCCCAGCTTGCGGAATGTGGAATAGGGCATGAGATTGACAGCAGCTCCTCCATCAACCAGCATCTTGGTCATCGGCTTTCCATCAACGTATCCCTTGATGTACAGAGGCTTCAAGTGCCGATACCCATTTGCATTTGGCTTCTCAAAAACCGCCTTCTCTGAATCCAGAACCAAGCATGCAGCGGCTTCTTCCAGTTCATAATCGACCTCATGGTCGTCTTGTTCATCAGGAGCAGCGAAATCGGACGGCAACATCAAAACCATATTTATTGCGGCCGATGTACTTGCTTCATCATCATTGGCCATCTTGACGCGCCACTTCTTTTCTTTTGCTAATTCTTGCTCCTGAATCTGCTCATTATAGCGCAACCGTTGCACACGCCTCTTTTTGGACTTAGAAATTCCTGACGGGCACCACTGTCCAGGCCTCATTGGAGGTTCTTCAATCCGATTCTGAACTGGAGCCTTCTCTTCCATTTTTTCAGGGCCATGAGCATCAGCCCGGCCTTCATTATTTTTGTGGCCATGAGTGTTAACCCGGCCTTCATCTCTTTGATGATGATCATTGACCCTGACGCCGATCCGTTCATGAACTGATCGTCGACCTCTTTTGGAAGCTCTGTACTCTTCATACTGGAAGCTACATTCCGGACAATCTGCCTTTGATGGCAGTCTAAGCTTCTCGTTCCAGCAGTATACGAAGAAAGGACACCCCCAATGATCATCATCTTGATCGTACCGGTTATAAGCTTGACGTTCATCTGTATACCAATCGGACCTATAACCGTAGTGATGGCGATCATCGACTCTACCATCATACCAGCGCCGGCCATCGGACCTGTCATCGTACCGGCGTCGGTCATCGGACCACTCATCATATCGGCATCGGCCGTCGGACCTGTAATCACGTCGGCGCCGATCATCAAACTCTTCATCATGGCGCCTTGCTTGATATTCATGCCTCCGACGTCGTCGTTCCTCGCGTTCCCTCCATGCTCGGACTGCTGCCTGCTGCCTCTTGTATTTGTTGATCAGCATTTGGGAAGTCACACGTGGCCGATATCCACCAGGAGCATTAGATTCACGCCCAAATGCCTGATGATTCCTGCGTAGTTCTTCAACAGTAACTTGAACCACAGGATCAACGGCACCAGAACTCTTGGCGTGGTCCGATGTAAGCACCTTGACCTTCCCCTTTTCACTAGCATCAACCATATTAACAGAAAAGGAGAAATCAGCAAAGTTACAGGGAAAGGGATGACCATCAATTTTCATGGTTTTCTTGTTGTCTTCAAACTTGATTTTGCCTGATTCAATAGCCAATTGGATCTCCCTTCTGAACACTTTGCATTCATTGGTTTCGTGAGATGTCGAGTTGTGCCATTTGCAATACTTTCGTTTCTTCAACTCATCGGCCGATGGAATCGAGTGATTTGGAGAAAGCTGGATAAGCTTCTCACTGAGCAACAAATCAAAGATCTTATCGGCCTTTGTTATATCGAATCCAAATTTCTCAGGATTCTGCTTGATCCACGGGAGCGACACTGGCTTCTTGGATTTAGTCCATTCAGCTATATTGACATCAGCCTCCTCTTCAGTATCAGAGAGATAAGACACTTGTTTAGAAAAATTCATACGCTTCATCTCCTGATATCGGACCTCATGAGCTGACACTTTCTGAACCAATTGCCCCAATGTCTCAAACTCCTGAGCAGAAAACTTTTCTTTAATCGGCGCGAGCAAACCTTGGAATGCAAGCTCGGCCAACTGCATATCAGACAGCTTCAGACTATAACACCGATTCCTAGTGTCACGGAATCGTTGGATGTACTCCTTAACGGTCTCATCATTCCTTTGCTTGATGGCAATCAAATCGGAGATCTTCATCTCATTGAGACCAGAAAAGAAGTATTTATGGAATTGCTTCTCCATGTCGGACCACCCTGTGACCGATCCTGCTGGCAACGACGTAAACCAGGTAAACGCCGGCCCTGACAGTGACAGAGGGAAAAATCTGAGCCTGAGTCCCTCCTCAGAAGCAGCCTCACCACACTGAGCCAAGAATCGGCTCACATGCTCGATGGTGGTCATATCATCTTGCCCGGAGAATTTTGAAAAATCCGGCACTCTGTAACGTGGTGGAAGTGGCACTGCATCAAAGTAAGATGGGTACGGGTGCCGATACAACCTCGCTTCATCTTTAGGCTTTAAGCCGAATTGATTCTGGATCACCTCGGCTATCTTTTGTGACCAATCGGACTGTTGATTTCCATGTGGCATTCCATCAGCTATGTCCATTACATAGTTATTGTAATCTCTGACCATACGCTGATGTGAAGGAACCTCTGTCCGTAGCCTTGCAGCAGCAGGCTGTTTCTCTTGTTCGCTCAGAGTCCTGGCATACTTTTCACCATGTGGGCCGACAATAGTTCCATCGGCCATCAACAGGAAACCGTTAGCCAGTTCAACAGGAGGTGGTGGAGCAATTGGTATCTGTGGAGCAACGGTCATTGTATTATCTGCAGTCTCTTTTCCTTTTCCTGATCCTGATGCTCCCGCAGAATCTGCTATAAATACTGGACCCTACAAGCAAACAGCATCGTCCACCGCCTTCTTGATGAGATTGTCCAAAGAATTCACCAAGGTGCCTGATTGGTTGATCAATGCATGATGAACAGCCTGGTGAATCATCTCCGTCATGTTGACTTGGTGCTCCCGAGCTTCAGTTGTCTTCTTGATCAACTCTGGATCCGGGAGAGGACCTTTGAGTATAGGACCTGAACGATTACGCCCAAACTGACCAAGGCATAGCTTCTCAAACGCATCAATTTGGGCCTGAACTGCATCCAACTGGGTTTTGGACAAATCGGCCTTTGTAATGGGCATGGTCACCTCAGTCGCCCTGTTCTTGTCGTTCTTCGCCTTTTCAGCAGCTTCTTTCTCAGCAGCAAGTCTTGCTGCAGTTTCTTGTTCAGCATCAGACGACGACATCTTGGATTTGTTTCTCGTGTCCCACCGGGCGTGCCAAAAAATGTGTTGACGTGGAAAATCGGCGGACGTATCTCCCGCGTGCAGCACACGATGACCGGGGAGATCAGCTTCGCTCCAGTGCCAGTCTACACTCCAGTTCAGGTTCGCGGCGTGCCAGTCAATTTGACCTGAAATTGACAAGGGAATAAAACAGTTAAATTGCTCTATGATTGTGCCGGCTCTATTTCAGACGATGGAGTAACGTCGAATTTTAGCCAAGACCCAATCAGACACGCATCGGCCGATACCGATCGGACCTCAGAATCGGACCTCAATGATGACGTCAATCGGACCGAGTGATCGGACCTCAATCAGACACCAAATCGGACTTCAGGATCGGACCAATCAGGATCGGACCTTGATTGATATAACAGACTAGCCTTTAAATAATAAAATAAAGCATAAAACAAGGCCAATATGTAAAATAATGGATCAGCTGTGTCTTGAAACAAGATATTAGATAATCACAGTGTAAGCCGATACATTGTCCACCTTGTCTAATTACCAGTTTGACTCGTCTTATCGGACCATCTAACCAACCGATCGGACTATAGCCTTTTCAGAGAAATCTAGCTCCGACGTAGGGAATCTAGATTTCTCCAACTATGATCAGATCAGATAGCTAGATAACCAGACTCGATTCATCAACCTGTCAATTAGACAAGATGCTCGCACAGGTGTTGATCAGATTAAACAAAATAAGCAGACAAAACATTAACAGATACGTTCTGATTCTAAGATATGCTACTGAACAATTAAGCAAGATCCAGCTCCGACGTAGGGAATCTACACCACACTTAATATTCAAATAGCAATAAGGCATAACCAAAGCTTCCTTTAACTAATCAAGATGAACCTAGCTCCGACGTAGGGAATCTAGACCAAGCATGACAGTCAAAGATTAATCTAAGCGTATTACAAAGATCCAGCTCCGACGTAGGGAATCTACACCAATGCAATACTCAAAGAACAACTAGATTAAACCACAAGGCAAGATCGGACATAGAACGATGCTGTAAGATAGATATTGCTTAAATCGGACCAGGACCTGTGCTCAAAGCCGTTGAAGAAGTAGAATTGATTCACATGGCGTAGATCTAAACCAATCTAGCAACTCCAACAAACCGCAAAGACTATCTTTAGTAACCAAGATTATTCTAGCTCCGACGTAGGGAATCTAGACTAATCTTGATACCTAGCTCCGACGTAGGGAATCTAGGCTTAAAGTATAGTCCGATAAACGATAATCTGTTGAATAATCAATATTGATCTAGCTCCGACGTAGGGAATCTATATCAATCTTGATTATTCAGAGATAAATCGGTTGAACAGTATAAACGAGAAAGGGCGATGCGCCTCAATTCAAAGCCTATACTAGTTCGATAAATTGACTAACTTACTGGTAAGCCGGATATCAGAACTGATGCAGCCCGTCCACCAATGAGCTTCGTCGGTAACTACTACTAGGGTTTTTGGCGTGAAGCCGGGTTGTATTGAATTGTGAGAATTGTTCTTTACAATGGACGAGGGTTCATATTTATACCCTGGTCATGGAGAGTCCTGATCGGACCAGACTAACTAAATAAGGTAAACTAAACTTAAGATACAATGGGACTCTTAAACACCTTCTGAAAAGGAAATAGTCCCCGAATCTGATACCTTTCTTCCTTAGCCGACGCGCCTTTTTTCTTGCACTCGTCATCGGGTCGGATTCCTGCCTCATCGGACCCCTTTTCGGTAACGGCTTCCTTCTTTGTCGCCTTCGTCCTTGACCAGTCAACGGGTCCACCGCGCAGCCTCATCCTCACCACGTCATCATCTGACCCATTATGTAAGGTGCGAAAATCCGGTGTCAACAAGTCCTTGGAGAAGTAATAGGTAGGGATGACAGGATTTGAACCCGTGACATTTTGTACCTTTGGTAGAGCTCTACCTGATTCTGATTCTCTATGGGAGCTGATTCTCCGAGAGAAGTGATTCTATGACTGAAAGTGATTCTCTTTGATTCTCTAGCAAAAACTCTTAAAATCAGGATGGAGAATCACTTCACAGAATCAGAAAAAGCTACTTTTTTCAGCTCCCAGCCCCTTAGTTCATTTCAGAGAACCACTTCACAGAATCAGCAGAGAATCACTTCTCTCTGAAAAACTGTTTGGCAGAACTCCTGCTAGATTCAGCCGAGAATCAGCTCTGGGAGCTCTGCCAAACAGGCCCTTAGAAGTGTGTTCCCAGATAATTGCATCTTCCTCATCAGTGAGGCTGATGCAACTAGCAATCTGAACCAGCTCCTCCCACATTCTTATAAGATTTTGAGACACAGAACGTCTAAAAGTTATTTTAAGGTCCACAACATCCCAAACGTGGTTAAGCGTAGCTCCCTTATTATCTGCGTGAACATTTCTGGTCTGGTTCCTGCTATTTGGGGATGCATTGACAGTGCTAAAATCAGAATGCTAGCTGAGTCGTCAGTGCCGGTCACGGAGAACCTGCGGTTTTCGGCCGCACACTAGCGGGACCCAAGCGGTCAAAATTTGACCCTAGTTTATGGGTCAGTCAAGCTTCAAGCGGACGTGAGCTGGCGTGATCATTTTGCCTCGAGGTCCCCCAGAACTGGTCAAATCTTGCCTGAATACGGCAGGGCATGCTCCGTAAGGAGCATAACAGAGAAAAGAGAGCACTGTGGATCCTTGTGCTGAATTGATGATTCCGCTATATATGTCCATGCATGCCAACTCGAAGGCGCGGGTGCATTTTCTCCTACTTCGGCCCTGTTTGGATACTCTAACTCAGCTAGAGCTAGAGTTAGTTTCTAACTCTAACTCTAGCCACAAACTAACTCTAGCCAAAGAGGTGTTTGGATGACAGGGTTAGATTGACCAAAAAAAGCACTTTTTTCAATCATTTGGCTCATTTAAATCTTCTTTCCAGCTCACTCTAGCCTCAATAAGCACCTCTTGGATGGGATAGTTTTTTTGGTGGGTTAGATGCAACTAGCCCCACTCTAACCCCTATAGTTTGGATACTTTGAAGTTAGTTGAGCACCAACTAGCCAAAACTAGCTCTAACACCTGGATCCAAACAGGGCCTTCGTCTAGTTTCTCCAGTCCAGTGCTTGGCCCATTCTTAGCTATTGCCATGTTATCCCCACATACTGTGATCCGTGGAAAAGTCTTGGCTCTGCCACTATTAGCAAAGGGCCCTGTTATATAAGATTCCAGCTAATAAAACAAAAATTAATCCAGGCTAATGAAAAAAATACTACACCAGAGCGCATCTGAACGTTCGCGACAGCGAAATAAGCTCCGGCCGTCCAAGAAACCTTGGAGCTTAACAATGGCGCTAGCTCCTTGCTTTTGAGATTTCAGCCGAGTTTAGGGCAGACTTAGCTTCTTCCGTACGTGGCTGCATCTCCAGCTACCCAGGCCCGTTCTGCCGGCAGGCATTAGATACCTCCTGCTCCAATTGGGCACGGCATCGTGCGTCCGTTCACCGTACCAACGCCGCTGCCCTCCCAAATCCGGGCGAACATGCTGGTGCGCCGGCCAGAGACGCCACCCCCGATCGGTCGATATCTCCATGCTGCAAAACTTGCAATGCGTGATGGATTGCAGAAATCCGCGCATGCAGGATGCTTTTCCACGTGAGGATATATTCATGCAAGTATCAGCAGCTCAGCAGTGACCCCTATCCACGTACTACTATACCAGGCCCAGGCTAGCTGCCAGCTGATCTCGAGTCCACTGGAATGGATGGAGCCAGCAGGATGAATTCACCACGAGGAAGTCCTGGACGCAGCCGCGCGGACCATGTACGTACTAGGTTGATCGTGGAAGGCGAAAAGGGAACGACGAAGAACATGCGCTGTTCTGGTGCCGCGCAGTCGGCGTTAAAGATATCGTCATCGTGGCGAACTCATTAGGGCCGGCCGGCTCAGGTCAGGTGCATGTGATCCTAGTTAGGCATAGCAAGTTAGTACAGAAGCTAGCCCAGCACTACGGAAAACCCTCAGTTTTGCCGTGTGCCCGCGATTTTGCCATGTGCATTTTATCGGACACACAGCAACCAAGCTCTTTACCGTGCGTTCGGCAACTTACACATGGCAAAATCTTGACACACGGCAAAATCTACCTTTGCCGTGTGTCAAAACCCCAACACATGTCGTCACGAGTGAGACTCGAGAGAGCGAGCTCCAAGCACACATGCCCAATTCCGCCGCCCCTCTCCATCAGCCCGGAGCCAACAGATTGCGAGAAACCAGTGCGAGCTCGCTCGCTCGGCTCACGGTTTCCGGGGGCGCAGGCATGATCGCCCACGCTTTTTGGAGACCCCAACTCTCCCCCCAAGTTGAGAACAACGCTGTCGTGGCACGCTCTCACGCGCCAGCCGCCACAGATGATCTCTCTCTCGATCTGCCTCGCTTGCTAGTTGCAGCCTTATCCGAGCAATGATCACCCGTGAAAATAGCAGCCTGACAGCTTGTCAAAATGTCATCTACCTCAACGCTTCCCCTTCACCGATTTTGTCAGATGAAAGATAATTTTAATTTAATAGCTAGCCAGCTGATCAGCCCAGCTTTTGTGCATGCATTGCATGATCTGAGTACTACTAGTCCGGAAAGTTTCGCCCGGTTTCGGCGCGCACACAGAGAACACCCGGAAACAGCGCCGCGGCATGGGACGGAGCGTGTGTACCCGTGCCACGGCGAGCTCACGGTCACGGGCCAGCCATCGCGGGCGTGACGGATGCGATGCAACCCGAGCTTGCGGCCGCGCGCGCGTACGCTCCGTGCAGTGGCCGGCTAGCCTGCTCGCGAGGGCACAGCACACGCGCCCGATCCCCGAGCGACCGCGACCGCGACGGCGGCGACGCGCGTCTCTCTCCCACAGCCACGGCCGGGCCGAGTACCCACCCCTCGCCCGCGGCGTCGCTTTCGTTCCTGGGGCGGCGGGGCGGGCGGAACCTGTGTGCATGTCTGCCGGTTTTGCTGCGCGCGCGCGTGCACCCACTCTCGACTCCACGAGACCAACAGGGAGCGGTGACTGGGACTGCTGTTCTTTTCTCTCTTTTTACTGTTGTGTCCCGTGTCTTGCTGGGAGGCGCGTAATATCTTACCCGGAGCGGGCGGTGTCGCTGCATTGCATGTTGTTCCTGTGAGTGTGCGTGTGCCTCAAGTGGGAGCGAACTCGAGTGTTTTTCGACGGCTGTGTTTAGTGTGTGCAGGCAAATTCGGCATGTGTTATGAATGATGTGCCAATCCGCAAATGTGCCTGGAAAGGTAAATGCCAACCGTACTCGCGCGCTGATCTCGTGCCCATCTCAACCCCCCTCAAACCAAACTGCACCTGCAACACGTACGAAACGCGCTCAGAATTTCTGCACGCAGCGAACCAGTCGCAACTGCATACTACTGTAATTGACGGTGGAGCTCCCCATACAGCAGGGCGGCGGCAAACCTCCATCATCCATGGCGATCCTGGCGACCGGAGGGCGGCGGCTCAGATAGTCAGATCCGCGTACTGGGTGTTGAACGGGGGCTCCTATACAACTACCGGAAGCCGGTTAAGCATGTTGGCTTTAAGCGCAGCTAAGCCCAATATGAAAGCCCAACTAAGGAAGACGTAGCGTGTGCGGTGTTGTCGCAACTTTCGTAGTTCTGTTCCGTTATCAACGGCGCGCGGGACGACTTGACTTTTTTGAACGCGACAAAATAGAACTGCTTTTTTTGACTTTTTTGCATATAGTAAAATACAATTCATTCATTTCATTTTTTTTCCGGACATGTGGTTATAAGGGGGTAAATAACGGGTGGGAACTTGCAACTACAAATTTGAAGTTTCAATTTGCACTGCATAAAGTAAAATATTTGTGACCATGTTTACTAATCCAGAGCATTACAATAAATTTCTAAATGCGAAAAGTAAATATTGTATGAAATAAGTGTAGTTACAATATCTTTGCATTTGATACATGTCCAACATGCACCTGGCAAATGTAAAATGAAATTAAAATCAGTTTATTTAGTCTGCGCAACGTGGAAAATGGTGGTCTAATATATAGAAAATGTTGAACTAAATTTACATAAATATTGAACTATATTAAAATGAATGTTTATCTACGACTAGAGAAATATTGACCTAGAATAGGATAAATGGTGATCTAGTATATATAAAATGTTGAACTAAATTTACATAAATGTTGAACTATATTAAAGTAATGTTGATCTACAACTAGAGTTATGTTGATCCAGAATAAGAGACATGGTGATCTAATTTATAGAAATTGTTCGACTAAATTTATATGAATATTGAACTATATTTAAAGTAATGTTGATCTACAACTAGAGTTATATTGACCCAGAATAAGGGAAATGGTGATCTAATTTATAGAGAATGTTGAACTAAATTTATATGAATGTTGAACTATATTTAAAGTAATGTTGATCTAAAACTAGAGAAATATTGACCCAGAATAAGAGAAATGGTGATCTAATTTTTAGAGAATGATGAACTAAGTTTAGATAAGTATTGAACTATATTTAAAGGAATGCTAAGCTACAACTAGATTTATACAAAATGTGAACTATATACAAAGTGTTGAACTATATACAAAGGAACGCCGAAGCATATTAGCCTTTTATAGCAGGGGGACATGGCCGCCCCTAACCCGGACAACCTTCTGAACCTAATAGGACGGAGTCACCCCCAACAACCCAGAACCCTAACCAGTACAACCTTCTATGGCAAGGGACCCGAAGCCGAAGTAGTTTAGCCTTCTATGGCAGGGGGACATGGTCGCCCCAAACCCTGTCAACCTTCTGAACCCCGATAGGACAGAGTCGTCACCCCCAACAACCCAGAACCCTAACCAGTACAACCTTCTATGGCAGGGGCCTGAAGCTGAAGCAGTTTAGCTTTCTATGGCAAGGGAGACATAGCCGTCACTAACCCCGAACATTCTTCTGAACTAGATAGGACGGAGTCGCCCCCAACAACCCTAAACCGTAACTAGTATGACCTTCTATGGCAGAGGGTATGAAGCCGAAGCATTTTGGCCTTCTATGGCAGGGGGGACATGGCCGCCCCTAACCCGTACAACCTTCTGAACCCGATAGGACGGAGTCGCCCCCAACAACTCAAAACCCTAACTAGTACAATCTTCTATGGCAGGAGGCCCAAAACCAAAGCAGTTTGGCCTTCTATGGCAGAGGGGACATAGCCGCCCCAAACCCAAACCCCTTCTGGACTCAATAGAACAGAGTTGCCCCCAATAACCCTGAAACATAACCGATACAACCTTTTATGGCAAAGGGCACGCTAGCTTAACAAATTGGTCCCGGTGATAAAGCGATAGAAATAATTGATTGTATATATATCAACAATTTGTCTTAGATTGCTTACAGTTCCAGGAAGCACATTTCAGTTATTTAGACTCTACTCTCGTCACTATATTTTGGTAAAACTACACATGATTTGAAGTCAATGTTCTGTCAAGATGCGCAAAGTTTCATTGCAATATGATTACACATGAAATTTGAACCTTGCAATTAATAGTAATACCATTACCTCTAGGATAGAAGGATGGAAAAAATTACCAGCATTGATTGTTCACATTGCTTACGCATTGCAATAGATGAGTGGCAGTGTGATTAGATGAATCATGCTACCATAACATGAATGGCCAGAAGAAGCATATCATTCTCATAACTTGGTCTGGTGGTTACAACCTAGGAAATCCCAATAAATAATTTAAAAATAAAGAACTAATTTTCAGTTTTA
>CM014276.1:63341921-63363126 GCA_004135705.1 Alloteropsis semialata
GAAGTCTCTTGAGCGCTTTCGGTCATCCCTCCTGCTTGGTTCAGGTCGGGAACGGCGCGTGTCCTCCTTCTTCGGGCGGTCTTCCCGGCGAGGGGGACGATCGTCGTCCCGAGAGCTTTTCTTGCCGTAGTGGAGACGGACAGCCTCCTTGGCGTTGGCCATCTTGTTCACCCGGCCAAAGAACTCGCCGGAGGTCTTTGGCAGGTCTTCACAGAGGCGCTCGAAGACGGCGGAGTCGGCGAGGCCGTCGAGGAAGTAGCTGATGATCTCGGACTCGGAGCAGCCGGGAACTAAGTTTCGGTTCTCCATGTACCGGTCGGTGTAGTCACGGAGGCTCTCCCCCCGGTTCTGCTTGACCTTGCCCAGGTCCCAGGCGGTGCCTGGTCGGATGGAGCTCCCCTGGAAGTAGCTTTTGAACTTGTCGCAGAGGGTCCCCCAGCTGTCGATGGAGTCGGGCTCAAGGCTGTGAAGCCAGGTTAGCCCTACCTTGGTCATGGCGACGGGGAAGTAGGCGCACATGGCGTCGTGGTCGCCGTTCACTGCGCGGATGGCGATGCTGTACGTCCGGAGCCACAGCGTCGGGTCCGCCTTCCCATCATATTTCTCTATGCCTGTAGGTTTGAAGTTAGCAGGCATTCTGATGGATCTTACTCGGGCAGTGAATGCCGGGAAGCCGTCGCAGTCGTTGAGGTTCCCGGTGTCTGCGTGTCCCGAGTCGGCGGAGTAGTCTTCCGGGGTGTTAGCCCGGGGTGGCCTGTCCTGTCCGAGTGGAGCCCCGTACTTGCGGTCGAATTCTCGCCGGCGTGCGGCCTCAGCGGCCTCGAGCTCTCGGCGTTGGCGTGCTTCGCGATCCAACCCCGGAGGGCCGTGTTCACGGTTGTACTCGGCGCGCCGTCGGAGTTCTTCCTCGTCTCTCCGCCGATGACGGTCGTCAAGGTTCCTTCGGAGATCGCGGTTGCGGAGTTGTTCGCGGAGATCGGGCTGCTCGACCACGCCGCGATCGGCTTCTCGGCGACTGGCCGACCTGGAGTGGCGAGATGAGGAAGCAGGAGCCCTCTGGGCGTTGATCATGCCCGCGGCTGCGGTCAACCTGACCTTGATCCGGTTGAGCTCAGGGGTTTCTGGGATCCCTTCAAGCTCTTGGTGCGCGGCGGCAAGGTTGGCCGATGGAGTGGCGTAGACACCTACGCCGCCGATCTCTTGGACGAAGTCGTCTTGGAGATTACGCGTGATCCTGGGGTTTCGGCGTTCTCGCCGCGCGTCACGGCGTCGTTGCCTTTCACCGTTACGCCCGATCCTGGCGTCACGGCGTGCTTGATCCTCACCCTGGACCGTTGGTTCGTCGGCGGATATGTCGGAGACGAACGTCTCCCGCTTGGCAGGCGTGATCCTCTTATTTGGATGGAGGACACGTGTCACCCGCGGGAAAGCCGGAGTTGGTTCGGGCGGAGTCGGCGTATCTTGATGATGAGGGTGCTGTGCCGCTGCAACGTCCGGAGTAGATCCGATCTGGGTGGCCGCGATGGGATCGACCCCCCTGATCGCATCTGGAGAGTAATCGGCGTTCGCGCGTTCGCCGAGTGCTTGCTGGTAGACGGCCCCGCTGTTCCTGAGTCCCAGCGGGAATCGTGCCGGCGAGGCGATGCTCCGACGAGCTGACTCGGTGAGTTCAATGCATTCACCGACGGAGGCGATGGCGTGATCCATGTCCGCCTCGAACTGACGTTGGCGTGCAGCCCATCGGCGCCTTCGTTCTTCGGGTGTCTCCTGCACCCTGGGTGGTTGAGGCGGAGTGGACGAAGCAGTCGGCGGTATAGGAGAAGGCGCGTTCTCCTCGGATGGCGGGAGAACGACGCCGGCCGTCGCGGTCGCCGAGTTGTTGGCGATGGTTGGCGACGGAGTGGTGATGGTGACGATCCCGTCTGGTGTAGCGTCGAGTCGTGGCGCTGTCTCCTCCGGGGTGGCGTCACGGGTGAAGGAGAGCTCTCCCTCGGGCCCGGCGGTGAAGACCATGGATCCGAAGAAGAACATAGCCCCCTCGGTGATGGAAATCTTCATGGTCGCCGGCGTGATGACGGCGGAAGTGAATGCCATCGAGCTTTCAGATTGATCTCGTCGATCAACCCCTACCTGGCGCGCCAACTGTCGGATGTTTGGACCCGGCAGTCCACACAGGGTAGCCTACGTGTTTGATTTGTTGAGGGACAGATCGAGGATCAGAAGCCGATGGTAACACAAGACGCAAGGATTGAACAGGTTCGGGCCGTCGAGATGACGTAATACCCTACGTCCTGTGTTGGGGGAGATTGTATTGCTGTGTATGAAGTTCCTGGAAGGATCTCCGTAGTTGGGTTCTGTCCTAGGGTTGCAAAGGTTGTAGTTTTTCGTCTCTGGAGGGGGGTCTCAAGGCGCCTTATATAGTCCGGCTGCCTTGAGTTACAAGTCGGCCAGAGATCGTAACCTACCCGAATTACAAGGATTTGATCCTATAACGATTACAGATATCTTTCCCTATAATTCTGGCTAGTTTATCTTAATCTCCGAGCTTCTTGTGGGATACGCCGTCTTCTTCCTTGCCGCGCGCGCCATCGCGCCCATCCGGTTCGCCCGACTGGTGGGCCTTCCGACTGGTGGGCCAGCCAGTCCGACAAACCGATCCAGATGTACTCGGATTGGGCCGCCCCTTGCTGGTTGGGCCAATCCGCCTTCTGGGTACCCCCGGGGGTCTACCCCCGACAGGCTCATTGTGATATTTGCCAAAGAGTCAAGGCAGAACACCAGAAACCAGCCGGATTGCTTCAGCCGCTACCCATTCCCGTTTGGAAGTGGGATGAAATTGGCATGGATTTTGTCAATGGTCTACCCAGGACTCAGAAAGGAAATGACTCCATATGGGTAATTGTGGACAGACTCACCAAGGTCGCACATTTTCTACCCGTGCGCACCTGCTATGGTGGAGCCAAGTTAGCTCAGCTCTATATTGACAACATTGTCAAGTTGCATGGTATACCTAGCAGGATAGTCTCAGATCGAGGAACCCAGTTTACCTCGAGATTTTGGAAAAGTCTACACAAAGCCATGGGAACTAAATTGGATTTCAGTTCGGCTTATCACCCCCAGACTGATGGTCAGACAGAAAGAGTAAATCAGATCATGGAAGATATGCTAAGGGCATGTGTGCTTACCTATGGTAAGGATTGGGAGAAAAGCTTACCCTATGCAGAGTTCTCCTATAATAACAGTTATCAGGCCAGTTTAGGCATGTCACCCTTTGAGGCTCTCTATGGAAGGAAATGCAGAACCCCTTTGATGTGGTCAGAAGTAGGAGAGCGTACTCTGACTAAACCCTCTCTGATAAAAGAAGCAGAAGACCGAGTTGCAGAAATTAGAGAGAAATTGAAAGCAGCTCAATCCCGCCAAAAGAGTTATGCAGACAAGAGAAGGCGTGAGTTGAGTTTTGAAGTTGGAGACTATGTGTATCTCAAAGTGTCCCCAATTCGAGGTACCCGAAGATTTCAAGTCCGGGGAAAGTTGGCACCCCGTTACATAGGACCTTATCAGGTTTTGAAAAGAGTTGGAAATGTGGCATACCGTATTCAGCTACCCGAAGAAATGTCAGATATACACCCGGTATTCCATGTTTCTCAGTTAAAGAAATGCCTAAGAGTTCTAGAGGAACAAATACAAAAAGGTGAAATAGACTTGCAAGAAGATCTCAGATATCAGGAAGTGCCGGTCAAAATCTTGGACACTGTGACTAAGCAGACTAGAAGTTCAACTGTTCGGATGTGTAGAGTTCAGTGGAGTAGACACAGTGAAGCAGAAGCAACGTGGGAACGAGAAGACGCTTTGAAGAAAGAGTTCCCCCATCTCTTTAGGAGTCAGCCGAATCTCGAGGACGAGATTCCTTTTAAGTGGGGTAGGTTTGTAACGACCCAGAAAATAAAAAACTTAAATCACGGGTTTTAAAAACCTTTGATCGATGAGTTTCTGTTCCTAAATCCAAATCCAAACTCCTGAACTTCCTTGATCCAAATCCCAAAGTCCGATCTCCAGAAAATCATCCAATCGTCCGAAAACCCTAAACCGCTGTTTCTCCTTTTTCTCTATCCGCGCGTCGCGCCGACCGGCCGACCGCCGCGCGTGCGTCCTCGACGCCGCGAATCCCGCGAATCCTCTCTCTCTCTTTCCCTTCCTCTTTTCCTAAAATCCATTTCCTTATTTTCTTTTTCCTTTTTCTCTTTTCTTTTTCCCTTTTCCTTCCTTTTCCTCTTTTTCCTTCTTTTCTTTTCTCTTTTCTTTTTCCTAACCGGACCCCGGCGCAATTACTCCGGCGTCCGGAGCTCTCGTCGCCGCCGGCCTACCCCCCTCCCCCCGGCCTATAAAAGGCGCCGCCCCGAGCCCAAACGCCGCACAACCACCTCCAACTCCTCGCCACCGAGCTCCCCAGCCCCCCTCACGCGCTCCAAGCCGCCCCGAAGCTCCCCGCCGCCGCCGCCTTCTTCCACCGCCGCCGCTCGCCCGCGGAGCCGCCGCCCCAAGCCTCCTCGGCCCAAGGTGAGGCGAGCACTGAGTGCCCCTCATCCCCCTCTTGCTCGCGCGCTCACCCACGGCCGCCGGCGAGGCCGGGAACGCCGGGAACGGCGAGCGCCGCCGCGCCGGGCCGCCGGCGTCCCCATCCCCTCTGTTCGGCCCGTGGGAAAGGGAAAAGGGGAAAAGGCCACCATTTTGCCGATAACCCCCTGGCCTTCTGTGTATTCTTTAAAGAGTCCTTCCCCCCTTTAGCCAAACTTCAAGAAAGCCCCCTGTTCTTTTAGGATATTTCCAAACAAGTCCCTGGTTGATTCCTAAACCCCCCCATACACTTTCCAAATATCACAACCATGCCCTTCCACCATATAAAAACCCTTACAGAAAGGCCCTTGATTCTTTTAACCTTCACAAATAGGTCCTAAACCCCCGTTTAGGCCCTAAACCTCCCTAAACTCGTCATTTCATGCGCCAAATTCCTCCAGAACTCCACCAAACTCAAACACGTCTCTCTTATATCCATTCCGGCCGAGCTTTACACAAATCATCCCAATATAATTCCGTTTCCTATTTTATTTTGTTCTTTCCTGTTTCCAACTCATCGGTTAAGGAATGTGCTTTCTTATTGTGTGTTTGTTTGATCGTGCCCTAGACGACGGAGTGAACGAGGAGGAGCAGTACCGCGAGCAGGACTACGCAGGAGAGTACCACGAGCCCGACCCCGAGGACCCGTACCGCGAGCAGGATCTCCCAGAAGCTTTTGTTGACGGCAAGTCCAATCCCATCCTTTGATGCATGTTTATCCCAGATTTATAAACACAACCTATTAAGCCTTTGATTATTGCATTGTTTTAGTTCAAAACCCGGTTGGTTAGCCACTCCTTGATTGATATGATATTCCTTGACTACCCAGTTATCATCAAATATGATACGCTCTATTTAGATGATAACCAATTCTAGAATGCTTAGGATTAGAATGCTTAGGAGTTGTTACCCTTACTCAATCATGACTATACACCTGTTTTATCAAAGAATAAAAGTGTGAGTTGGTTTTGGGTTTTGGGTTTGAAAAAGAGTAAAACTGTGTGGATAAAATGGATGGGCATAGCTTTGTGAAATGCCAACAAGGAGGCTTGTACCTTTGTGGTTAAGCAAGTTGGGAGATATCCATTTTGTCCGGTTTAAACCGAGGTGATGTGTCATCTTGCATAACCCATTTATCTCGTACAACCACTCGACTCTTGTATGGTGCAAGGGCTTAGTCTAAATCCCACTAGCCGTGCTGTTAGTTGTCTGGAGGCAGGTGTGCAGCGGGAAAACCAAGTGCCGTCTTAGTGACATGGTTGCCGTCTTAGTGACACAACCCTTGGTATCTTTCTCGTGATGGCTAGGCAGTTTTGGCTATGGTGGGTAATGACTTCGATAGGATCCGCACCGACACTAAGGTGATCGTGCTGCGGTACCCTACTTGTGGTGAAAGTGTACACCTCTGCAGAGTTTTCTAATCTATTCGAATAGCCGTGCCCACGGTTATGGGCGAGTTATGGCTTGGTCACAATGCTAAGGTTTTGGGATGGGTTTGGAGTGTGTTGGTTTTGGAATGAGTTCGGCTTTGTGCCAAAAGCTACGGCGGATGGGAAATCCGGTAGCACTTAAAAGATGGATCCTTTGTGGATCAACCCCCACTAATTAAAGTTGTTACTTAGAGTTGCTTTGCTAAAATGTACCTTGATAAACCCATGCATGTGTGAAAATTAGCTTTTTGGCAAAAGTGAAACCTAGCCTTATCCTTGATATTCCTTGTGCATATTTCTGTGTTAACCCCTCCGTGGGTGTGATTGGGCTTGTTGAGTACTTTTGTACTCACCCTTGTTGTTGTTAATCCAGAAGAAGACCCGGACTTTGTTGAGGACGCTGAGTAGGTGGTCGCTTCCGCACCCAACTTTGCCTGTGGAGTTTGGTCCCCGCCCAAGATGGCTTCGCTGCCGCAGAACTCTGATCCCTTGGTTGAACCGGTCTGGTTCATCCTTTGGCTTACCGCCGTAGTTTACCTTTTAGCAGTTCTAGTTTGTATTAGGTGCCCGCTTCCTCGTGGGCTGTAAGTTTCTGTATCATCTGTTGAATAAATGTGTATCAGCCTCCTGGGACTGATAATTTGTATCACATTTAGTCTCTGCTTAGGCAGGAGCGCTTCACCCTAAGGAATCTTGTATGCATGGAGTACTAAATGAAGTCTATTTATAAAACCTCTTCACAGATGAGTGCAACTTTGCGCGACGAATCTAACGAGCCTAATTAATCCATGATTTGCTACAGTAATCATTCTCTAATCATGCGGTCAAACGCCTCATTAGATTCGTCTCGCGAATTTCGCGAATTTGCCAGTGGATTGTGGAGGTAGTTTAATAAACTGACTTTATTTAATACCCTTAATTAGTGGTCAAAGTAGGGTGCAAAAAATATGCCCCACCATCTGAACACTGCTTATGTCAGCCGCCGAATCGATTGCAGCAGTGCGGGAAGAGACCGACGTGCGGGAGAAGGAGATAGGGAAGGGAAGGAGGAGCCACCGTCGTCGCATATCACCACTGCAGCCGCCACAACCAAGGTAGCCGCCGTCGCCGCCGCGCCACCCCGTGAAAGCCGCTGCGGAGCCACCACCGACCTGTTGTTCACACCCCACACACAATCTCCATTGCTAGGGTTAGGGTTTGTGGTTCCATGGTGCAGAGCGAGTGGAGGAGATCGAGTTGCAAGCAGGGAGGGAGGATGTGAGAGGGCCGGCGTCACCGGGAGGCTTGGGCGGCGGCGGCGACAGCGGCGCACATTGTGGACGGGGCAGTCGGAGAAGGAAAGAAGAGCAGGGGAGGAATGAGGAGGCGGAGGGGGCTCGGGCCAAGTACGCGTGCTGGGCCAGGGCAAAGGGTTTTTTTTGAAAAAGTAGCCACGGGCGTTTTTGTGCAAAATTGACACGAAACTCGGATTTTCTCTTCTTGAATAGTTTAGAATTCAAGGATCCGTACGTAAAAAATATGAGCGCGTTTACTGTGTAGGAGGGGCTTCCTGGACTGCCGGTTTATTTCAGCAAAATACGAGGGGTTTTCTGCAACTTGGCACGCGCTGGTATATGGACAGCCGCTCGATCGCGATCCGACGGTGTGAAAAATTTGGGTGACGTAGCGTGCCTGAGGGAGAGCACAAACACACCCAACCCCACAAACCCCAAACCACAACCCTAACCCGAACGCCCAAACCCCAACCACTAAACTCACCGGCCACATCTTGCTCGAGGTCGCCGGATTCGTCGGTGAAGGTCGAGCCATCATGGGCGCCATGGATTTGAGGAAGAGAGAGAAACATAGATGAGAGGAGCAGTGTGCTGCGAGAAGAGACGTGGACACACAGTACCAAAAGATAAGGTCATGGAGATTTATTGCTGGCAGTGGGGCCCACACACATATGGCTATTGACGCACCGCATATGGCAACGGGTGGCCAGGGGCTCTCGATTTTAGAAAAAGGAGAGGGCCCTCCTATTAGATTAAGGGTTTTTTTTAATAAACTTTAGTTGGATTGGGGAACGAGACACTCGTCCCGTTCCGGTTCCGCCCAGTAAAAACGATGCTCAGGGCATCCCCAACCCTCTATGTTAGCTAGTTTCCATATCATTTAATAGTGTGACATGTCAGCAAAAATCTGAGGTGGCAGGTGAATTAATAAGGAGCAAGACATCGTTTCTCATCTGAGAAACCGAGTCGACCCGCCATCCAATGCGCGAGGACACGAGCGATTTCGCGTTGGGCTGGCCTCTGCGTTTCTTCCCCACGTTTTCTATGGGACCCACTGCATTGGGCCAACCGTAGCCATGGCGGCCAGCACCTTGCACACTGTCGAGCCGCTCCAGCGACTAGCCCACCACACCCTGGCCTCGCATGGCCGCCGCGATGAGGCCGCCTGTCGCGGCCTTGTCACCCGCTCGCCGCCCGTTCGTTGCGGCCTCGCCCTGCGCTCTCCGCGGCCATCGCAGGTACGCGCTACAATTTGCCGCATGCGCCACTCGACCTCACCTTGCTTTTCTCCATCGATTCTCCTCATCTACTTTGTCTCTAACCTATGTCTGGCTCTTGCTCTCTGGATAGATGTGGCCATCGCTGGCGGGGAACACTCGGTACAACGGTGGCCATGCGCCTAGTACTACTTTCCTTCACCTCCAACCAAGAGCATTTACGGCATTTAAGAATTCAGACAAGCAAGCAATTTCTCATCTTGCAGTTCATCCGCCTAGATCAATTCGTTCTTCCATGGTGCTCAGCCAACTCAATTACAGATATTCCTTTGCGTATTGAACTCTCCCTTTCCCAAATTAGGCCACACAGCCCTTGATTCAGTTCTTCCTCCAATGAATCAGACTTCCATAGTCACATTGAGCTTGCTGCTGCCCCAACGATTACGCGCGTGTGGCACTAGCAGGAGCAGCGCAAGTCGACCGTCGTGCTGCGGNGGTTAAGGAATGTGTTTTCTTATTGTATGTTTGTTTGATCGTGCCCTAGACGACGGAGTGAACGAGGAGGAGCAGTACCGCGAGCAGGACTACGCAGGAGAGTACCGCGAGCCCGACCCCGAGGACCCGTACCGCGAGCAGGATCTCCCAGAAGCTTTTGTTGACGGCAAGTCCAATCCCATCCTTTGATGCATGTTTATCCCATGTTTTTATAAACACAACCTATTAAGCCTTTGATATTGCATTGTTTTAGTTTCAAAACCCGGTTGGTTAGCCATTCCTTGATTGATATGATATTCCTTGACAACCCAGTTATCGCTAAATATGATTTACTCTGTTAAGTGATAACACTTTCTAGAATGCTTAGGTTTAGAATGCATAGGATTTGTTACCCTTACTCAATCATGACTATACACTGGTTTTATCAAAAGATTAAATGGGTGAGTTGGTTTTGGTTTTGGGTTTTGGGTTTGAAAAGGGTAAAACTGTGTGGATAAAATGGATGGGCATAACTTTGTGAAATGCCAATAAGGAGGCTTGTACCTTTGTGGTTAAGCAAGTTGGGAGATATCCATTTTGTCCGGTTTTAAACCGAGGTGATGTGTCATCTTGCCTAACCCATTTATCTCGTACAACCACTCGACTCTTGTATGGTGCAAGGGCTTAGTCTAAATCCCACTAGCCGTGCTGTTAGTTGTCTGGAGGCAGGTGTGTAGCGGGAAAACCAAGTGCCGTCTTAGTGACATGGTTGCCGTCTTAGTGACATAAACCCCTTGGTGTTTTTCTCGTGATGGCTAGGCAGTTTTGGCTATGGTGGGTAATGACTTCGATAGGATCCGCACTGACACTAAGGTGATCGTGTTGCGGTACCCTTCTTGTGGTGAAAGTGTACACCTCTGCAGAGTTTCCTAATCTATTCGAATAGCCGTGCCCACGGTTATGGGCGAGTTATGGCTTGGTCACAATGCTAAGGTTTTGGGATGGGTTTGGAGTGTGTGTTTTGGAATGAGTTCGGCTTCGTGCCAAAAGCTACGGCGGATGGGAAATCCGGTAGCATTTAAAATTTGGATCCTTTGTGGATCAACCCCCCCCCTTAATTGACTTGTTTCTAAAGCTCGCTTTGCTAAAGTTGTTCCTTGATAAACCATTGCATGAGTAAAATTAGCTTTACTGCAAATTAAACTACAGCCTTACTCCTTGACTTATCATATGCATAATTCTGTGTTAACCCCTCCGTGGGTGTGGTTGGACTTGTTGAGTACTTTTGTACTCACCCTTGTTGTTGTTAAATCCAGAAGAAGACCCGGACTTTGTTGAGGACGCTGAATAGGTGGTCGCTTCCGCACCCAGCTTTGCCTGTGGAGTTTGGTCCCGCCCAAGATGGCTTCGCTGTCGCAGAACTCTGATCCTTTGGTTGAACCGGTCTGGTTCATCCTTTGGCTTACCGCCGTAGTTTACCTTTTAGCAGTTCTAGTTTGTATTAGGTGCCCGCTTCCTCGTGGGCTGTAAGTTTCTGTACCAACTGTTGAATAAATGTGTATCAGCCTCCTGGGACTGATAATTTGTATCACATTTAGTCTCTGCTTAGGCAGGGGCGCTTCAGGCTCTCAGGAAAATCATAGCGTGTATTGCGAATGGGTGGCATTAGGAATTGACTTGACACTTGATAGTCTGCCTCACCTGTGCTAATGGTGCACAGCACATGCCCTAGCGGCCGATGAACCTGTGGTGTAGCTGGACCTTGCTCTACCATAGTGAAAGAGCTTCCCTTGGAAGCAAAGCCATCTACCGGATGCTAGAGCGCAACAGTGGTGGCGATAGATGTTGCAGAAGCCTGTGGTGACTTGTGGTTTGAGTGAATAGGCTGCTTATGCTTCACATTGATAGGAGCATTATGATAAGATGGGAGTATGGTACTGGTTCTTGAAGAAGTGGGGAAACTAGATAAACTCAACCAAACAGTGAATTGATCTTAGTTTGTGACATATGTTGTTTATGTTCTTGACCTATGTCTATCTACAAACCTGTCACTTGATCTTATATTTGTAACCAGGGGAATGCAGGGTCTGTTTGCTTCCGCGATGCAGCTCCTGCTAAAAGCCATGAGCCACACTTCTGAGCCCATAGGGAAGAGCTGCTATCGGGTCCCAAAACTCGGGTTCCGGAGGCATTGGCGTGCCACTACTCAGCAGTACCATGGTGTTCGCCACTGCATGGAAGACACTCTGTGCATCCGCCATGGTGTGTCGCGGACCAAGGTGAGTTTTGATCCGATGTGCCAGGCCATAGGAATTGAAGGCAATGGGGACCAGCCCGACCGAGGAAGGGGTAGACGTGGCGGATCTTGGTGAAGTATCATCCTCATCGATGAGGTGGAGACGTCTGAGCTGGTCAGCCACAAAGTCCAGGCTCCCCAGGAGAAGAGTCTGGCCTGGCAAAAAGGTGAGGACAAGGTGTGTGTCCCTGCAGCGTGACGAAGTCGAGGATCCTGAAGCAGAAGCTCTCGCCCGAGAGGTGGCTGTCGAGTCTAGGAACGAAGATTGCAATCGAAAGCTTTGGCGACGAGAATGTGCAGCAGGCCCTACCTAGCACGCCAATTGCCAGAGTTTCTTACTGCCAACTAGTGATTGTACACTGCGCTCTCGATCTCTCAATGGTGCGGTCACAGAACGTGGGAATTTATACTATTTTAGGCCCGAGCCCTACATCTAGTTCAACCAGGATTCGTGTTCCTTTGGCTTGGGCACCCGGTGTTTACAAGAGGGCACATGCAAATGCAAAAACATGGTGAATCATTGAAAGTGTCTACCGTGTCTGTTAAAGAAAAGAGTCCCTGCCCTTTATGCTTCAGGGGAGGGGTTTTACATGGAAAGAGAAGGGGTCCCGCTCGCCAGAGCTTCCTCTCATCCTCCTGTACCCCGATCTGAGCGTTTTGCAAGGGGTCGGGAGGTGGGAAGCCACCCGGGCAGCCGTTGTGGGGCCACCTTGTCTGTTGTAGCAACACGTCTCTGAGGCCTGGGCGAGTCTTGCCCCTCAAAAACTGCTTGTGTACTTTGCAATGTGAGATAGTAGTTCTACAGGTGGTGCTGTTGCCTTGTCCTGTTCCCAGCCGACCGTTCAAATACCCACCCGACCGGCTCCGAGTGCCATCCGGGGGTCCCTTTTTCTGTCGGTCATCGAAGGGTCATACGGGGTCGTCGAGGCCAGCCATGTCACCGTTCAAATCAGAAGGTACGGGCCTTACCGCGGCCATGCCCTCCAGAGCAGTTGGCACAATGCACACCTCATGTTTCATTCTGTGTGAAGGCATGCGACGTCCATTCGGTGAGGCAGAACGGATACGCACTATGCTGCCTACTCCTAGGTCACGTCACCTATGCTTGTTCTCTTTGGCCCATCTTGGGTGGGGCCATTCATAGGCCTCGCCATCTCCTCGAGTCCTCCTTCTTCGGTGGCCTTTTTGAGCTATCTTAGGGTACCAGTGGCCCATGTACCTGTCACACATGCATACCATTTTCATGGAATTGCTTGTCTAACAGCATAACTGTGGTGGATCAGTATTAAGTATTAATCAATAAAAGGCGGATTGACATAGGCTATATTGATATATCTGAATACAAATTAGTAATTTCTAGGTCTGTGATACACATAACTACTTGATATGCTTCGCATGCTCTCACAGTATCATTTTCTTGGTTCCTTCTATTTCTGGAGAAAGGTTTTGGTATGGAACTCCAATTCTGTTTCCTAGCTGTCATCATCACTTGGTTACTGCTAGTTGGATGTTCGTCAGCTGTCTGCATGTGTAAATCATCTAACTAGTGAACATGAAGGATGTTTGCCTTGTGATTAGATAAGCTGATAGTGCTTTACGATGCTCTGTTACCTGTAGAAGTTGGGAAAGTAAGTAATACTAGTAGAGAACTTGCATTGTCTCAAGTTTAAACAAGTGAATGATGAACAGCATCGTGGACTTTGTCAATGTGGTCTGGCTTGCTGTAATAGCTTTGTGTCAGGCTCGGTTGTGGTCCTTTGGTCACACTTTGTTACTGACATGATTTTGAGCTTTTTGAAGGGCCATCATATCATGATGCCATATTTGTGCATCATTTTATTCATACAGAGACCATGCTTATTTGTTTGACTCAGTTTGGGATCTTTTATTCATATAGAGACGATGAGATATATAGGAGAGTAACGCGAAGCTTGCTTGCCTTTATATAACCAGATCCACTCCTCAGTTCTCACCTGTCCATTGACAGTAGTGATCACTTTTTCCAGCCACCACCAGTAGAGCTAATTACGAAAGGTTGTGAACTTGTTAGGTTAGGGCTGTCGGGAAAATCGTAACGTGTTTTGCGAATGGGTGGCGCTAGGAACTGACTTAACACTTGGTACCTTGTCGCACCTATGCTACGGGTGCACACCACAAGGCCCTACATGGCCCAGAGACCGATGTTCCTGTGGAGAAGCTTGACCTTGTGCTATCACTGTGGAAGAATGCACATGTTTTCTGCGTGAAATAATGTGATAGCTATCTTTACGTTTGACCATGCTAGTGTAAAATTGTTCCTGACAGTCAAAGTGGCAGTCAATTACCCACCACAGATCAAATATTTGATTAGCAAATTCATGAAAGGGAAATGTAACGCGAATGAAAAACTAATGATGGCAATCAACGTGCATTCTTCAGCTTCCCTTCGTTACAAATCGCTTCATCCAACACATGGTGGATGAAATTCTGCAAATCAACCGGCAACACAGCTCAATGAGGGGTACTCGTTTGAGGTGGAATGCATTTAACCAACAAGAGGAGGAGACAACAGTACAAGATGTCCAAAGCTTATTTTGAGGAACCCACAGCACTAACAACACAATGTTGACGGTCGCACTAGTGGTTGTCATCTTGGGTCCGAATTTTTTCTAGATATTGTTAGTACAAATGAACCCTATAGCCTCTGCACTAACAAGATGTAACACACTGATGATGCGTATATCTGTTACACTACCATCGCCTTAAGAATCCAACCAATAGGCCAAAGGATAAAACAATAAAGAAAAGAATTAGAAAAATTTTAAACTCCATATCATTAAATTTCGAACCGCGCCATTGTACCCATCAATTCTTTAATCTTGAATCAAATTTGGCAGTTAGAGACCTTTTGTCCTATTACAACATTAAGCTGTATGCAACAGTTCCACCCAAAGTCCTAAGTTGATGAAAAAATATGGACAAAATTTACTTTTATATACTTCAACCAAGGTGACTTTTAATCATGTGATGCACCCAAACCTCTAACCACATTGTTCTTCGTTCATGAAATTCTGTTTCCGTAAGGATCTTCCTCAAGGAAGTGGTGCATCTCAGAAACAGCCATTGATAATGGACAGAATGGGAGGATCATTTGACATATGCATGGTTTTCCCTGAACAATCCATTATTCAAGACGCCAATGGAGGACATATTTTGTTTTATGTGTATAGGAGGCACCTAACATCTGATGTGTGGGAAAGGAACACTTGGGAGCCAGTGTGTAAGATAGGCAAAGGGGGCTGTGGCACATCGCTTGAATGTTTACATTTTGCATCTACACACTTTGGAAACCACGGCTATGAAGATCATCATGAAGAACGGATGACGGTTTTCTATGTTATAAGCTATTTGCTTTTCCAGTCGCTTCTTTGAGGATGTGTGCTTCCTCTTTGTAACAATGGCTAGATATATTGCGCTTCTTTGAGGTTGGGATATCGAACTATCTCTTTCATCTGAAAAGATAAAGACACGCTAGAAAAAAAGGCAAATCTTAAAAATTCTCATAAAAATCAGAAACATCAATAATATAAACTTTAATAACCACAGAAATTGGTCTATTATATTTTTAAAAAGTTACCCACCACTATCATTATAAAAATATTCAAGCTATACCGTTATTATGAAAAATAATTCAAATTGACCCCATAATCTTTATCTAATTATTCATGCGTATCATTGTAAAGAATAACCTAAAATGATATTCAAATTTTGTATCTAATTGGGTTACCCATGCATGTCGTTATTAAAGATAACATAAGTTAAACACCTAAATCTTATTCTAATTATCTTCATGTGCATCCTACCGAAAAGTCCAAAAAGTAAACTAATATATGATTCTAAATTACCTATTTATCATTGTGAATATAGAAATAATAAGTTAAGGTATGTATACATGATGAGTGTCACCATGTAGACCATCTATACATGTATATGTGAGGAAGTGATAAAAATATTGATTTTAATGCTAAATATAATGTATGGAGGTGCAATACAAAAAGAGATAAGTGTGAATATGGATGAAAAGCGTATAGAGTAATTACTAATTAAAAATCAATCACAAATAAAATAAGATAAGTACACATCTATATGAGTATTATATTGAAATACTGAAAAAATGAAAGAGTAGTATATAAACAATTTCGATTATTAGGTATTAGTTTAATTTCTAAATATTTTTTAAATACAATAGTTTTTAAAAATATTAGCCCATGCAGGAGCACGGGTTGATGGACTAGTGTCTAATAATGTATAAGTAGGAGACAAAGGTCTATATAAGCTAGCACGAACCGATTTAACGATGAGTGAAATAATTCGTGCAATTTTGTCGGTGAGATCTGCGTTTTTCTGCTGAGGCTGTGTTGTTTCGGCTGCCTACCTTTTATCACAACTTAACAATACTACAAAGGTCAAAGGGGTAGTTGGGTTTGTTGTTGGGTGAATATACTATCTGCATCTCGTTTTCTACATACTGAAGCAGAGTGGTTATTGCGTTAAAATGTGAGAATGAGATGCATTCCATCTGTATACAGGGAAAGTCTCATTCATATGACACTATGACAGCTATGAATTGAAGTGTCATCACATCCTAATGCTAGAAAGTGGTTTCAATTGTAGCTTTGTGATTTTACCCATCACGTTATATCCGTGTCTCATTTTATTCGTAGAGAGACAGAATGCTTGACTGCTTGTTGATTCACTGCTGCAGAAAGAATTCAGATGGAGCCAATTTACAAGCTTCTCAAATTGTTTCGGAAATACTAGGGCAGACTAGTATATCAGGTATATATTCAGGTGTAATCTTTCATCCACTATCAGTACGACAGGATGCTAGTTAAATGCACTCTCCATTTTCATATTCATTGAACTCTGCTCTAAATGCATGTCTATAGAGGACACCATTTAGTTTTGCTGTACCCTGGACCTTGGAAAATACGAACCCAAGTTCATACTAAGTAGCTACCGTAATGTGATCTGCATTCATGCTGCAGTTTGTGGCTCGGCTGTTGACCTTGGATCACACCTTATTAGTAACTGCGTGATAGAGGCAGTATGTCTGTTGATTCAGTACTTATTTTCTCCATCAAAAACTTGTGGATCCATTGCACGCCGTATTTTATATATCAATAAAGTTCAGGCAAAAGCAGCTAATAGGAAAAAAGAAAGGAAATCTGTTGACGCCTAATCTGGCCAACACACCGAGTAGCACTAGACCACGCGGGTCGCAAACGAACCAAATCGCCGTGGGGCTGCGCAGACCGGTTAGACCGGTTTGGCAGACCGGTTTACTAGGGTTTGGCCTAATTCAGTCGTTCAAAGGGATAACTATCACGCTTACGTGGTGAAGGACGGCGAGGTTTACGAGCAAACCAGTAAAGGGATAACCAACGCACTTACGTAGTGAAGAACGACAAGTTTACGAGCAAACTAGCAAAGACCGTCGAAACTCTCGCCCGGAAGGGACCCCGTCAGGGCATGAACGTCGCCGGACGTGCCCTAGATTGACCAGCAAGCCTTAGGACGTCATCTATGGTCGTGGAGATCAATAGACGAGCAGCATGGAGAAGTTGGAAGAGAATTAGGGTTTAGAAGATAAAAAGTAAAGACATGTTTGTTTGATTCGATTGGGATTTTCTCAATCGGCCGAATCCCCTTATATTTATAGGCAGGGTAGGGCTTGTCCCGCAAGGAAATCAAGTTACAACTCGTTACAATCTCGAAATCCTAAACCTAGTCGAATTACAAGGGAAGACCAGTCTGACCGGTCCCCAAACCGGTCAGACCGGTCTGGGCTCGGATTTTCCTTCTTTTGCGCCAATCCTCCATCTTGCTTCTTGCACCGACTCTTGCGGTCCTCCTGAGTCCCAAGCACCGCAACAAGCGATCAATTGTTGCGATCTTCAAAGCATCGTGTCAAAATACAACTCCTAACTCGGATTTGGCTGTCCAAACCGGTCTAACCGCCCCTCCAAACCGGTTTAACCGGTCTCCGCAGGTGTCAATCTTCCCGAGGTCATAACTCCTTCATCCGGACTCCAAACTGGACGTTCCACATATGCATTTCGATCTTCTCAACGAGAGGAACACAATTCTAAAGTCCAATTTACATTTTGAGGACATCATCTGGACCGGTCTAACCTGTTAGGCACCCCAGTTAGACCGGTTCGCCCAGATTGGCAGCAAAATCCAACTGGTGCCAATTTTGGTCATCAACATATGCCCCCTGTTTCTTGGTAAAGCTTGCGTGCCAAGAAACATTCATTTGAACCAAAATTGTACAGGGACGATGGCTAACACCAGCATATCTACCATGACTCGCTTTTCAAGGATGATAGCACCTATCGGCCATGTCATTTGATTCTGCTTAATACAATGACTTCATATGCTGCTGTTTATACATATTCTGTGAGAAAAACATGAGCATACACATCCTCGGCTGTAGATTCTTGGAATAGTAATTCAAAGCCATTCTCACATTTGCAAACTATTATGGATGCATAAAGCGACCAAATTGCTATATTGTCAATTGGTCTTTGCAATACTTCTCAAATGAAGAAAGGTAGAACAATTCAATATTGCATCCACAAGTTACTTTGACCATAAACCAAGTAAGGCAAGTAATCAGCCCCAAAAGATGAATATGACACAATTACCTTAGGATTGATAATGGCCAGATTACTCTTGAACCCCTCTTGTTTGTTTACACCTTGTCTTTCAATGCATCTTAGATTATGGAAACAGCCAACAACAAGCTTTCTCCAACTACTAACCTTGGCCTCACCAAGTTCTGAAATCTCAATAGCCAAAGTAATAGCTATACCGGTCAGACCGGTCTCAATAGCGGTCAAACCGGTTTGTCGAACATGTGCCCTCTGCCACTAAGTACTGGCCTATATCATGTAAATATCCTTTTGGACATTGCGGCCTGATACTCCTCATCTTAGAGTGTTGATCCTGAATTTCAATCATTTGCCAAATCATGCCCCTCGAGCATTGAAACTACCAATAAAGTTATAAGCGACCTCTCACCGGGAAGTTATCACTTTAGGACGATGATCAAAGATATTCATCGGCCATATAGATTGTCAAAGACGATAATTCAATATCATCCATAATGAATTCATCCATAAGAATATGCACAACTGAAATAAAGTATAAAGAAATATATAATATCTTTAGGAACTAAATATTTTGGCTTTTGAAAATTAAATGGCAACCACCATTGCAACTAATCAATAGGCATACCAATCTAGTGATAACCCTCTATGATATAAAGACCCATGTGGAACCCAAGGATCAAAATAAGAGTATGAGGGATATCCAAACATATCTAAGGATGAATTCCAAGACATAGGCATATATGGTATTTGTAAAGCAAATGGACGATGTAATGACCAATAATTCTGGAAATTTGGTGCAAATTTCAATTTCAAAAATTGTCTCTTATACCTCTTCTTCTCCTTCAACTGTATTACACCTTTTTCTTGAACATCATCCTTGTGTTGAGTCTGAATGCTTCTTTTAGGAACCCATGCCATGCCCTTCTTTCTCAGCTCCTGAGCACTAAGCTTCTTCTTCTGCCAATTTGATAAACTAAGTGCATGGCTTGGCTTTGCTTCAACTTTGGGCAGCAGCGCTCTTTTCTTGATTTTTGGCTTATTCAACTCCTTTTGTTCAGATTTGGCACTTGGAGGATCAACAACTGAATTTTTCTTCCCTTTGCCATTAATAGCCGAAGTCTTCAACACATTAATCGGCTTTTCATCAACTGAATTCAGATCTGAACTTTTATCTTTGTGGCCATCTTTTTTGACTCTATAAACTTGCCTTACAACTTTTTTCTTGTTTTGAACTTTAGACCGATCCTTATGCTCAAAACGGTCATTTTCAACATAAGGCTGCCCTACATTTGATGGTTCTCTTATAGCTGCATACTCTACATGATATGGTCTAAAATATGAAGGAGTATGTGCCCAAGGATTATTCCACTCCCATGATGAGTAAGGATTAAAACAAGTGGGATGTGGAGCATATGGAACTGGCATTGATGATTCAAAAGGAGAATATGAAACTGCTGAATGAAAGTTTTTCTTTGCCAATTACATTTCCCAGAATTATGTTTAGGAGGTGATCTTGATGATTTAATATTATTTGACCGATTAGCACGCTTGGGCTTATTTTCTTTTTCGTATTTAGCCATAAGTTCATCAAAAGTGAGCTTCGGCTTTTTACCATTGCGCTTGACACAGTCTTTACCTCCATTAGCTGCATAAGATCCAGATTTGGGCATCTCTGAATTTTTCAGACATGGACCGGTCTGACCGGTTTGGGAGACCGGTCTGACCTGTTGATCCACATCGGTCAGACCTGTGTGCCCAACCGTTCTGACATGTGCACTCAGCACAATGGGAGTAACAGGTTCTTGGTTTGATGGAGAAAAATCCGTTTGTCCCCCAGTAACTTTTGGGATTTTGATTGCTCATCGTCCTCAATAATTGCTTGATCTTGCAAGTCATAGACGATGTCCTTTTTATCACTTAGGAGCTTTGGATCTTCCTCTCTGGCAATATTTTCATCATTACATGAACTGGTCGGTGCTGGCCAATTTAGTAACTTTTTGCAACTAAGACCAATTGGAGTCAACTGGTCATTCTCTTGAGTTTCAGCAAATTTCAATCGTCCTATATCAATGGCCGATTGAATCATCCGACGAAACATATTGCAATCATTAGTGTTATGACCAAATGAGTTATGCAACTTACAATATGTTCGCTCTTCTAATTCAAGAGATGATGGACTGACTTTGTGATCAAATAGCTTAATAAAATTATTCCCCACCAAGATATCAAATAACTCATCACACAAAGTCAAGTCAAAAGTATACTTCATTTTCTCTACCCGATGCTTTTGTGGAGAAGGCTTTAAAGCCAAGCAAATGAACGGTTCAGATTTCTCATCAATCCATTCAGCTATAGATTTCCTTATGCTTCTCATACCCGACGCTATATTATCATCGGATTTGAAAATGCTTGGTTTTGGTTTTTTCTTTTAATTCCAGAATGACCATAAGTAAACCATGTAGAGAAAAACTTTGGCAATGATGATGGAGAAATCTTAAATACCAAAATATTGTTGTTATCGGCCTTTCTAACTTTTACAGTACAATGGCCGACACAATCTGAAATCATGCTACTTTTAACAAGTAAATTATTCTCCTCAACCGATCTTTTACAATTGTCTATTATGATATTGCTACTAGATGTATTAACTGAAACCATATGATCAGATTGGGAATTAAATAAATTACTTGTGCAGCATAACTTATCAAATATGTTGGAGAGGCGTGGTACTTTGATGTAAATGGTGTCGTACTTCTTCTCTTGATGGCAGCCCACAACAGCTGCTTCCCGTAGAAACCGGTCAGACCGAATTACAGGACCGGTTAGACCGGTTTTTCCAGGTTTGCTGGAAATCACCTTGTGTTGACATGCCAATGCCTTCTCTTCATTTCTTTTGTCATGGTCTTCAATAGTTTGATGTATTAAACTTTTCTCAGCCAGAACTTGTCATTCAATGATGTGATAATCACTAGAAAACTGCACGATTCAATGATGTGATAATCACTAGAAAACTGCACGACATCTTCAGCTTTAGAAAAATCAGGTATGGCTATTTTCTTATGATTGACCTGATTTTGCACAGTCAAGCTTGTTTCTTTTGGTTGAACATATTCAGGTCGTTCAGTTGCTGTAATAACCAAACTATTGCTCAAATCTGTATCGTTCTTCTTTCCCTTATTGGTTGTCCTTTTAGAAAAGTAATTCTATTTGAATTGTCTAAGAAGCATCTCCAGTTCCTGGCGAT
>CM014276.1:63364126-63391677 GCA_004135705.1 Alloteropsis semialata
GCCCGCTCGCCGAGGTGCTTGGCATATACGTATAGGACAACAAACGGAAGGATTCATCACGGTACAGGAGGAGGAGAGTCCGGACGACTTGGTGTCGGATTCAGGTTTGCTTAGGCTTCCAGGTATGGCCTCGTTTCCATCTGCAAAGATAAAGGCGAGGAGGGCAGACTACCGGTCAACAGAGACGAGGATTGCGGGGGACTACCGGGCAGGTCGCCATTGGGGGATCAATTTGCTCCGGGAGCTGAACCCGGGTCCAGCACGCAGGGATTGCCGTCGGTTATGGCGGCGGTGAGGGGCAGTCCGGGGCCGCTGGCCGACGCATTAGTAACGGAAGCGTCGGCTGATCCGGGGCCGGTTCCTACCAAGAGGATGAAGATTGAGGCGGCGGCGACGGAGTCGATGGGCGGGAGCAATATTGGTACAGAGGAGGACGTCGCGCAGCAGGGGTTGACGCCCGCTGCAGCAGTAGGAGATATTTCGAGTGCCCCATCTGCTGTTCCGACCAACACTCCGCCGCGTCTACGCTTCCCGCCATTCCCAACCAAAGGCAAGGGGAAGGCTGTGCGGGCCTGAGAGCAAGGAGTGCAAAAGGATCCGCGAGATTCTTGCAAAAGGTTGTCTAATGAATTTCTTCCTCCTCTGCCTGTAAATTATACCATTTTTTATGTACTATGTTAGGCTTTTTTATTTTTTTGGATGGGCAGTACGTTTAGACTTTGTCCTTTTATAAAGATCGAGGAGTTGTTTGGGTGTTGCAGGCTTGCTGCTTTGAAGTTTTGAAAACCATAAATCACTAAAACGACAGTTTTTTAGTTTTGCAATCTGCCAGAGAGATCCTTTTACCTATAAGTCCTTTGGTAGATCGAATCCATGTCCAATCTATTCCTTTTTCGACAAGTTACTTTTTCCGTCAACACGCCATTTTTTCCTAAATAAAATATTGGAAGTCTAGATGCGTATGAGTGCATATTTGTGGTGTGCTATGTGTCAGAGAATTAAGATTTTCATATAGAACTATCATCCCACAAAGGGAACATACCCTAATGTTTGCTACATTTTCAATCATGCCTTCTTTAGATCCTCGTCTAAAAGACTTCCTACTCGGAGGAAGTCCAAGGATCCAGGTACCACAAATGCTGTGCTGAGCTCAAGAGAAAAGGCCGTGGTTCGGGATGTCGCGCGCTCCGTCGTCCATGTTTCCTCCACCACACACGGTAAAATAAGCTGACACACTTATAGTAAGATTCACGCACTCAATTCTTCCTGGCTGATGATAACATCCATGTTTGTATTTGCAGATGAATCGAAGAGATTACAATGTACTGGCATCGTCATGGGCCAGTGGGAATCCAATGGGAAGCAGCGCACTCTAATAGTGACTTGTTCTAAAATCATCAGCAGCGGGGGTATATTATTTGATCCTGTACCCAAGGTAAAAACAGAACCTGCAGTGTTAAATTTCATGGAGCATGCCGGCCCTATTGTTCGGTATATTGTAGGAATTAACATGGGCGTAATCTTCATCACTTTGATATTGGTTTCAAGGACATTTTTAATTGGACTACATAAGATTCTCATTGGACCATGGCATTTCACATTTGCTAGCCGTCATGTTTTTGTGCTGTTTTGATCCACTTATCTTGCTTGTTCAATTCTAATATTTAACTGTAATTGCATGCAACTTCTTTTGTTAGTCATCATCCACACCTCAGCTTTCTTGATGATAACATCCTACCCTGCTTATATGTACGCTCTCCATGACCTATGTACCTACCTGAAGTGTGCCACATTGCAACATCACTTTCAGCTTTGTATCTTGATCTTATTTATCTTTATGGAGACCTTGTTGTTCTGGTGATGCCTTTTCTGATCAGTTATTATTTCATCCCTAATCATGAAAGTATCAACTAACAATGTCTAATCAAACCCATCTTTTCAGCTATCTGTTGGCTTGCCGAATAAAACCATCTTGGACGGACAATTTCTATTCTTCAATGATCATTATGATATTGCTCTACTAGAGATCGATGTAGACCTCCAGCTGCAGCGCCCTTCTGTTGGGTCTGGGCCAGAATATGGTCAGGAGGTTTTTGTCTTGTCTAGGGACAGTGGATTGTCCTTGAACACCCTGAAGAAGATGGTGGTCTGCTACCAGATGTTTCTCAGCTGTGAAGTCCCTATGGTAATTATTATATCATCAAGTTTTTGGAAATTTATTGTTGCTTAATTTCTCATTTAACTCGCTAGTATTTTTTTTATGTAGGCTGGAAATGGAGGACCGGTGATTGATCATGATGGCAATGTCACAGGGATGGCATTTTATAGAAGTCCAAGTACTGCTGTTCTTTCCATCTCTACCATCGTGACATGCATTGAGATGTGGTTGAAGTTCAGGTTTGTTAACCATAGCTACGTTCATTGAAGTGTAGATTATGGTTAGGTTTATTAGCCCTTTTATTGCTGCATTGCTGTTTGAACTCTAATGTATTTTTGAGTCAATGTATCATTCAATCTGGTCTAGGCAACATAATGTTCAGTTCAATTTATATTGTTGGTCGGCTAAATCCAACTTTTATTTCAGCCGTATTGCACGCCCCATACATGGTTTGGGTGTAAGGACATTTGAGCTCTTAGATGTGTCACTTCAGGAAGAGATCTCTCTTGATCACGGCATCGACAGTGGTTTCATTGTAGATACGGTAATGGGAGTATTCAGTCTTTACATAAAACTGTATTTAATGTTGGTCCTCGGCAATATTGTAACTCTTTAGATATCTCTAGGTATCATATGATTCTGCTGCTGAGAGTCTTGGGATTCTACCTGGAGATGTGATTGTTTCATTCGATGACCGGCATGCTCTAACTTTACCTCAGGTGAAAATATTTGTGATTTTTTATATTCTTTTACAGAAATATTTCTAATCTTTGTAGATGATTTTCATCTAGATTTAATTATGATTTACTGGTCAAACTTTTTGGGCAGTTGGAAGATTATCTTCTCTCTCTTGGTTGGATATTCTTGAACAATTCAAGCTCCATGGTAGATATCAGGGTATGTTTGAAGTTGTATGCACTATTGCACTATATGATTGTTGAAACATTTATGGTAAATGACAAATAACTCTTACATTCATTTATTTCTTGTAGCTTGAAGTTTATGATCTCATGAAGCAGAGCAAGAGAAGCATCACTTTGCCTGTGCAATTCTGAGACACAGTAAAAACTTAAAAGTCAGTATTCTCTGGACCTGTTCTGCTATGTGATTTCCTACCATTTGTCCTCGATACCTGTACCGTAGGCAATAAATCATTGTGCTTGATATGTAGTTTTAAGGTCCCTGTATTTTATTGTATGCTAAGGCCAATAGGCAAAGTTTCAGGTGTCTGAGCTTGCATGATGTTCTGCTGCATGCATATTCTCTAAAGCTGCAGTTTTGATGGTTGCATTTTATTTACAGGCTGAATATAGTATGGAATTGTTTGAAAAGAACAGACATGTAATTAACACAGATGACTTCATGAGGTAGTGATAGGTTTCAGTGTGTGATAAACTGACCACAGTGTGCTCTCTCTTTGGCTTGGACTCCTATTCATGATTTACTTTTATTGTCGATTTGGGTGAGATCTGTAACTGATAGGATGTGGTGCATTATATGGCATAGGGAGTGACGAATTTTAATGTTTTTGTCTATTTTATTATTGCCCTTTTTGTTCGCAACGGAGCAAGGGTGGGTACCCATGTGTATCAACGAAAGGCTGGCATGGGGAGAGAAAACGTCAAATTTCCGCACACATTGAACTGCAGCATATTGATTGTGATGCAGTAATCAGCTCGTTCTTTAGCAAATTTCCTCCAACGTGATCCTGCTGGTTGGTAATTCGGTTAATTTCTGGCTGCTTTTCTGTGGTCGCGAAGTTGCTGAAATTGTGACTAGAGGTGGACGTGGCTCAGTTCCTCTCTGTTCCTCTGTTAGTTAGCCTTATAGGCGGGGTGTTCAATCCTGCTTTCTATTGGGTGAATTATTGGAATTGATCGCTGCCTCATACCTTGTTCCTAATAGCTGTTCTAACGTATATGGAAGTGCTCGCAGCCTGCAGGTACAAGCAAGGGAAACAGAAGCAGACTTCAAGGCTTGAGTTTATAGTATGTGTCTGTTTACTTCCAGTTTAGCCGACCTGAACTTTGGGTCTGAATTTGGTGATGTAAGATTGTAAGGGCAGTCTAAGCACTGCAAGTTGTTTCTCTCTGCTGGCTGTAAACATAGGAATCTATCATTTACAATATCACAGAGTTAGTTGGGAACTCAGATTGCTTTAGGCTTGGGCATGGTATATTACTAAGTTTATGCCTCTAAAACATTGAATCACTAGTCTGAATGTAAACTCTTATTTGTTGAACTGCAATTCATGTTAGCAAGCTGCTCATTCCAAGATTCATTTGATCAACTGCATTTCATGATGCTTTGTTTTTCCTATTAATTTCAAAAATATTTGAGAAAATTGCTACTTATAGAGTTCAAATGTTGCCAACAAGAATGAACTACACATCCCTGTGTTGAATTGCTAGTGTAAGAGTTGAGCAAATCATAACTGTGTTCTCAACATAATTGTTCTTTTATTGTCTGTTGTTGTTGCTTCAGGACTCTGAGGCCTCTGTGGGAACCAAGAGTCAGCCCAAACGTCATCTACAGTACACACCACTTACCAGGTGACACGGCAATGCTGGCTCTAGGTGGCATTGACGGTGTGCTTCGCTTGATATGCCAAAGAACCGGAGAAATCATTCGCAGCATTGTCGTGGACACAGATCGCCCAGCAGAGTCCACATCGAGATCCAGGCAGCAAATTGAGAAGAAGCGTGTTCGTGAGGTTGCTCCGGTTGCCCAAGTGGACAATTTCTCCAGACGCTTGCGCCCTCAGATTACCAGCCTCTCGGTTGGCATGAAGAAAATCGTGACCACACATGGCGAAAACTACATCAGGGTCTTGAAATTTCGCCCAAAAAATCCATAAAGCTGGGTTTGTAAGTGTGACCCAAGTTATCTGGTTAGCCCACTGTTTTTGAACTGCACGCTGGCTGGATGATATGGTGTAACATGTATTCTGTAACTGTAAGAATAGCTTGAAATGCAGAAACATAGGTCGATGTACTGTGGCTCATAAGAAGGCAGAAGCAATAGAACAATTGTCTATATGGATCAAGATTTGGTCCTATGTGGTTGTAGTGAACAAAATATCTGTACTCAGTTATGATAGCGGTTGCAGAAAAAAATGCTTTTAGATGAGTTGAAAAGAAAAGGTATGCTGAGTTTATGATAAAATAACGTGCTAAGTGTTTGCTGAACGTATAAAAAGGGCGTACCCAGTGCAGAGAGCTCCCGCTCTGTGCGGGGTCTGGGGAAGGGGTATCAGTGGCAAGCCGTACCCTCGCCTGTGCAATGCGAGGAGACCGCGACTCGTACCCTTGCTGAACGTATACATGTTCTTTTTTCACTTGACTCCAGCAAAATAAAGAAGATGATGTAAAAACATCCCACGGTTGAAAGTTGGAACATGTCTGGATCCGAAATCGTAGCAGCTAAAGACCTATGAATTTACATCGGAAAACACAAAATTGAGCAGAGAACCAAAAAAAGGAGAGCAAAAAAAAAGCAAAAAATTGAGCAGAGAACAAAAAAAAAGGAGAGCAGAAAAAAAATCAAAATTGAGTAGAGAACAAAAAAAGGAGAGCAGAAAAAAAATCAAAAATTTCAAATATCAAAGCCAGGTTTCGATCCTGGGACCTGTGGGTTATGGGCCCACCACGCTTCCGCTGCGCCACTTTGATGTTTTGTGATCCTCTTCCGAAACTATTTTACATGATATATATTACAGCTCTAGGTACAAGAAACTCCGTCCCCTCCCTTCCACTGCTGTCCCTTACCTCTCCCCTGTTTCCCAGGATGCACATATCGTCCCAGGGGACCATGACGACACCACGCATCAGCGAGATGGTGAAATTTGGCTGCTGCAAGGTGAAGATCGTGATGGATGCATGCTTGGCACTTGGCAGACTGGTTCGCCTGGCTGGATGAACTGCGACCGGCAGCAGCCTAAATAACGAAAAGAAACGCCGGCGAAAGGCAGGTACCAGGGGCGGAGGACGCTCTAAAATTTAGATGGGGCGGACATCCGCCATAAACATAACTCATAGTAAAAAAATGACCTTGCATACATCACACAAATAAGAGTATGGACGGATAATAAATTAATATTTAGAGATGAAAGACGGTACCTCCATGAACAGATAGCAAAGTCTTTGCATATAGTAATATAAATCACCAATTCAACACAATTCATGATCTAAGAGGTAAAAGAAAACCCAACCTGTCAATTTGAAAAATAAATCAATTAGTATACATGGAAATATAAATTGAAGACAATGGAAAATAGATAAGATTATAAGAACACAAATCACTAACCTACTACTAAAGAACTAATCAGTTCTAGGCCTTCTAGGTGGCCTAGGCAAGTCCATATTCCGATTTTTGCTGTCTTGAAATGTCTTCTTGATTTCACCTCCATCTAGACCTTTAAAAAGCTCCTTCTCAACATAGCACAATATCAAGTCATTAAGCCACTCATCAGACATCTTGTTGCGCAAATCAGTTTTGATTATATTCATAGCTGAGAAGGCTCTTTCAACAGATGCAGTTGCCACTGGCAGAAGCAATGCTAACTTAATAAGGCGATAGACCAATGGAAACATAACGTCTCTCTCATGTTGAACCATCCTCATAGCCAAACTTCCAAAATCATGACAATCTTTGAATAAATCAACTCTCCTCATATGTATGATGAAGGTTTCAAGTTGGTCTCTAATGTTGGAGCGGTCATTGGTAGAGAAATCTTGATCATATATATCAGCTAATCGAACTAGTTTGTCAACATCAAACTTAGAAAAGGAGTCTCTTGGATCAAGACAAGAGAAGCAAACAAGTACCTCTGATGATACCTCATTGAAACGATGATCCATCTCTTGGATAATAGCATCAAGAGCAGCCAAGAAAGTATCAACACGGTAATGATGCTCTTGAGTGATTAAGTTACCATCTAGCCTTGATCGACCCCATCTAGGTATTGCCTCATCCATATTTGGCATTGGGATCTTCTTTTCAATACAAAATGATTTGACATCATCAAGTAATGGTTGCCAACCTTCATTTCTCAAATTGACCAAACATGTTTTCACATCAACTAGCACTGATATGGCCTGAACAATATTTTGATCCTTTTTTTGCAGCAACTGAGATAACTCATTAGTAATACGGAGCACTTTCAACATCAACTTCATATTCAAAACAAAGGAGAAACTCTCCATTTTGCGCACTAATCCACCCGCTCGACTAGTATTACGTTCATCCTCATGAATCATGGACAACACCCTGACCACAGAATTCCACGTTGATTCAATACGAGCTAATGTTGTTAGATGAGAACCCCATCTTGTCTCTCCAGCTCTAACTAAATTTGTACTTTGATGCTTCCCTTTTCCTGAAAAAATTTCACCACTCTCCAACTTTCCCAGAATCTCTTCACGATGCTTTGCAATTAGTTTATCCTTCCTTTTGCAAGATGAACTAGCACTAGTCACAATCAAACTCACATAGTTGAAGAAATCCTCAAATGATGAACAGCTAGATGTAACAGAAACAATGACTAATTGCAATTGGTGGGCAAAGCAGTGAACATAGAAAGCATATGGATTTTCATCACGAATCTGTTTTTGCAACCCATTAAATTCACCTCGCATATTTGAAGCTCCATCATATCCTTGACCTCGAAGCCTAGCAACAGATAACCCATACTTAGCAAGCATCTCAAGCAAAGATTTCTTAAGTGCACTTGATGTTGTGTCTTCCACATGTTTTAGACCCAAGAACCTTTCCACAACCATTCCTTTTTTATTCACAAACCTACAAAACATTTGATACAATTAGATGAGTAACACAAAAAATGAACAAATCAATGAGAGAGGTATAGTAAGTTAACAACCAACCTAACAATAACAGCCATTTGCTCTGCAATAGAGATATCACGTGATTCATCAATAAGAACGGAGAAAAGATTTTCCCCAATCTCCTCCTTTATCACTTTGCTAATCTCTTTTGCACAACTTTCTGTAAGATCCTTCTGAATATAGTGAGAAGTCATTTGAGCATTTTTGGGACAGTATTCATCAAATGCAACCCTCACCTCATCATTTCTTTTCTTGTACCAATCAAGCATCTCTAAGAAATTGCCTTTGTTTAATGAAGAATCAGATTCATCATGCCCACGAAATGCATGACCTTGGGCAATGAGAAATCTTGCAATATCTAGAGCAGCCGTCAAACGAACTTCATATCGCTTTTCAGCATCTATAGTATTGGACTCAAACTTACGTGAAATACTTGTCCTTTGATTTTTAAAGTCCTCGGCACATTTCCTTGCTTTATTGTGGCAACCACCAACAGCACGACAATGATCTGGTAATCCTCTATTTGCTGCATGCTTCCAACTATCATACCCTGTCTTACTAAACACATCATGGCCAAACTTTTCATGCTCAGCTTCTTTCCTAAAAAGAAAGCAATAGAAACAATAGGCTGCATCCTTTGACACACTATATTCCAACCAATCATATTGATCAAACCATATTGCTCGAAAGCCCCTATAGTTGTTGCGAGGGAATGCATGGCCTTTAAGTTGGATTGGACCCTTGACCAAATAAGCCCTTTTAACATCATCTCTAATATTGGGATGAAATCTATCGATCGGTATTCGAAGTCCTGGATCAGCAATAACATGAACATTTGGGTCAAATTCTCTTATCAGATCAGTACCTGAGCCTCCACTATCACCCAGACCCTGTCCTTGAGGTTGTTCAGTTTTTGCCCCAACTGATTCCACAGATTGACCTTGAACATCTTCAAATTCAACAGCAGCAGGAGCAACAATTTGACTTTCACGGGTACTGGGGCGAGCTGAAGAGCTTGAGCCGACACTCAGAGTTGAAAAAAAGGCCTTCAAATCTACACAATTCAAGCATAATCTCACATTGAGTATGACTGTCTGAGTATCTAGCGACTAATTTCTAATCAATTGCTACACAAATGAAACTAGTCTTTACCTGTATTTACCATCTTTTTCTTCCCAATTCCAGAACATGGCTGACTGCTAGGGGCACCTTGGCCTCGCCCTCGCCCTCGCCCTCGCCCAATGCCGTCGCCAAGTGGTTGTTGCTCGAAGTGCTCGATTGAACCTCGTCCACGGCCACGGCCGCGGCCACGCCCTGCCTGCCCTGCATCTGCGGCAGCAGCATCACCGGCGCCAATGCCGCTTCCCTGCTCTTGCTCTCCACCCCTCTCCATAATCTTCTCTCTCAAGGGGGCATCCCTCTCCGGTCACCGGACGTCGGTCGGCGGTCGGCCCCGCGCCGCCGCAGCTAGGTTTTGGCGAAGGCGCTGGCGCTCTGCTGTGCTCGCGGTGGCGGCTTCGATTTGGGGCGAGCGATGGAACGAGGCAGGCAGGCAGCGATGTGGACTTCAGAAGCCTTTGGGCAGTTGGGCTGGGCTTCAACACTTAATGTTTGATGGGCCAAGACACCAAAGCAGGCCTGGTCTGTTCATCTTCTCCATCCATCGCTGGAACCTGGAAGCAGCAACAGAACAGCGTCGGGCGCCGCCGCTGATGACGACCGGAGGTGGAGGAGGAGGGGGGGTTCCCGCGCGGCTAGCTGGGGCAGCTGCCCCACCCTGCCGTAGGGGGCCCTCCGCCTCTGGCAGGTACTGTAGCGTCAGAGACGCCGGCGGGCGGCGGCTCTCCACGAGGTTGAGCTCAGCTCGCTGGTGGTGACTGTCAGGAGTGTCACTCTATCAGTCAGACTATACGGATGAAGGGCTTGTTTAGTTTCCACAACAAACTTCACTATTCATCCAACTTCACTATTCATAAAAGGGAATCTTACATGCATGGAGTATTAAACGTGAGTTAATGACAAAACCCATTCCATAACCCCCCTAACTTTGCGAGACGAATCTAATGAGTCTAATTTGGCCATGATTAGACAACGTCGTGCTACAGTAAACAATCTCTAATGACAGATTAATTAGGCTTAATAGATTCGTCTTGCGATTTCCCGTCCATCCGTGTAATTAGTTTTATAATCAGATCATGTTTAGTTCTCCTAATCTTAGGTTTAGAATTGCTACAGTAAAGGATTCAAAATAGTTGCACCAACTAAACAAGCCCGAAATGAGCCGATCGATGTGCAGCCAGCTCCTGGAATCGCTTCTTGCTTTCCAATTGCTCTGACGCTCAAAAAGTGTGGTGCTGGCTCATCAGAGACATGTCAGCACGTATCGGATTCGCGGTGCATTGCTTGTCATGCTCATGCATCCGTCCAGTGTGACAGACTTGCAGACGAAAGAAGCTCGAGCGATCAAACTCGCTTCAGGCCTTGTTTAGTGTTGACGCTTTTTCTGGCCAACACACCTAGATATGCGCTAGAACGCGCGGATCCGCAACGGATCGATCACCTGCAGCACGCCCAGCCAAAACCGGTAAAACCGGTTTGGGGAACCGGTAAAACCGGTTTCCTAGGGTTTGCTGTGTCGACCTACGAACGCCGGCCCGGGAGGGACCCCGTCAGGGCTGGCGCGCCTAGGGTTGTTCTGAGATCGGCGGGCCACTCAGAACGCCGTCAAACGCCGTAGAGACGAAGCACGAACAGCAAGAGGGGTTGGAAAAGTTAGGGTTTGAAAGGATAAAAGTAAAGGTACTTGTATTTGATCGATTGGATAACCCCTCAATCGGCCACGACCCTTTATATTTATAGGGTGGGGAGGTCTTGCCCCGCAAGGAAATCCTTTTACAAGTCATAATCCACACGGATCTCCAAAAGAGTCCAAACCTACTAGGACTCGGGGAAAACCGGTTCCACCGGTTCCATAAACCGGTTCCACCGGTTTGCCCTGTCATACGGGCAACAGTAGCCAAACCGGTTCCACCGGTTATTGAATCCGGTTCCACTGGTTTTCCCTGTCAAGTTGTCTTGTGCCAATTTTGATCGTCAACATATGCCCCCCTGTTTTCTGGTAAAGCTTGCGTAGCAGAAAACATAAAAGCACAAAGACAACACTGAGGACGATGTTTAACATATATCCATCGGCCTTTTCATTCTAAGGGCGATATTTAAAACTATCGGCCATCTCTTGCAAAATTTTCAATCGGCTTTATCATGGCAAAGAATAAAACCACCTCGTGTAGCTCGTATGAATCCACAATGTGAAACGTCTACACCTGTCAAGCACTTAAAGTCACCGTGCACACCTTTAATAAAACCATCAGCTGTAAAATAAGCCGATGTATCACCATGCACAATCTCTAGCTTATCGCCTATCCATTGTATCAAAAGTTGATGCAAGCTAGAAGGTACACATTGGTTTGCATGTATCCAATCACGTCCCAAAATCAAACTAAATTTACCTTGGGTCTCAACAACGAAGAATGCAGCAACCAATGTCTTGCTTCCAATAGTGAGATCCATAGAAACGATTCCTTTAGCACTTATAGGATCATCTCCTCCCACACCACTTAAAGCCATATCAGTTTGGATCAACTCATCATCTGAACATCCCAATTTCTTGAATAAAGCATAAGGCATCAAATTGACAACTGCTCCACTGTCAACTAACATACGAGAAATTGGTCTTCCCTTGATATAACCTTTCATGTATAGAGCTTTCAGATGATCATCACTATCTTTGGGCTTCTGAAAAGTAGCTTCTTGTGGCCCAAAATTAAAATAAGCCATCCCCTCCTCCGAAGGCGAATCCATCCCATCAATATTAACATCCATATGCTCAGAGGATAGCTCATAATCCAAAAAATGTTCATCGTCCTTATTCTGGGAATCCGATGACAACTTATCATCATAATAAATTGAATCAGGAGCAAAAATATTAGGAATTGGAGAAACCTGCATTGTATTAACCAAATCTGTCTCTGTTGTCATGGAAACCGGTTCCACCGGTTTTGAAACCGGTCCCACCGGTTTTGCTGCTGAGCAAACACCGGGCTTGATCTTCCACTCCCTCGAGGAATCATTGGTCTATCCTTTTTCAAGTTTTCATTCTTCTGTTTCTCCAATTCCTTCTCCTTATTCTCCTGAAACCGAAGCCGCTGCAATTTCCTCTTTTGTGTGCGAGTTAAACCTGGAGGACACCATCTTGGCAAGAAACATTTAGAAGTATTATCAATTTCATTGTTCTTACCATGAACAGCAGCAACATCCTCTTGGACCGACGTTTCAACCTTATCGTCATTTACAATTGGTATTTTGTCGTCGTCCTTTGAAATCACATCATTGCTCCCAACTTGTGTGGCATCATCACCAGTAACCTTTCCTAGATCATCATCTTTATTCTGCTGTTCTCCTTCCTTCTTTTTGACACGATAAACTTGTTTTGAAGGAGCTACCTGTTTTCCCTGGGAAAACCGGTTTAACCGGTTTGGCAATCCGGTTTCACCGGATTTGCTCTGGTGGTTTCGACCTGATTGACAAGATGTCAAACGGTCATGTTTAGAATGCAACATCTCGTCATAAACTGGTTTAGTAGATGCACCACATCCTGTATAAAAGGGTGAATACAACATAGGATGATATGGCCACCACATATTATTTAAATCACATGCCGGATATGAAAAATTAGAATAAGTTGGAGGAATCCATGACATGTCTTGATGTGAGTTATGAAGAGGATGTAATTCAACAAAATCACCCTGCTGCCTTGTAGCATGCTTCTCATGATGCATAGGTGACCATGTTTTCTTTTTTACTGGCCAATTACTAGTAATGGCCTTTTGATTTTTATACTTGGACAATAGCTGATCAAAGGTTAACTTTTTCTTTCCAGAACTTTCCTGATCTCTTTCCAAGTCCAACTTCGAAATTCCAGCTTCGGGGCGCCTTGGTTTAACCACTTTGGAATTGTGCTGCCCAAAACCGGTGGAACCGGTTTCTGAAACCGGTGGAACCGGTTTTGTCTGCACAGCAGACTCAAACGGCTTTTGCGAGGATTCTTGCCCCCCAAGTCCAGAAGTTCTTGCAGTGATCTTGAAGATTTCTCTGCCATCAGAAGTCCTTTCAGACACCACCTCTCTGATCACCTGTTTCCCTTTCAAATTTTTAGGGCTCTCCTCGCCGATGATAACATTTTTTCCTTTTGTTGATTTAGCTTGATGTGGCCGAACCAAAATCTTGGGTTGTTGTACATCAACGGTGTTGACAGAAAGAGAAACATTATCCGTTGGCTTCTCATGATAATCCAATCGTCCTTGGTTTATGGCCGATTGTATATGCCGACGGAATATATTGCAATCAATAGTAGCATGCAAAAAAGAATTATGAAGTTTACAATATGCACGCCCTTTCAATTCTTCAGGTGGAGGTATAGTGTGAGACATCTTGATGTTCCCATTTTTCAATAATTCATCAAATATACGATCACATTTAGAAACATCAAAACTAAATCTCATTTGTTCTTGCCGATCCTTAGGAATCAGCTTAAGAGATGGACATGTAAATGCTTTATCTTCCGAAGGCCAAACTAATTCAGCAACATAATCGCCTTTTCTCTCATCGTCCAAACTATTATTTTTCACATGTAAACTAGACTGATGAGATCTAAAAACATCTTCATTATTCCTCATTCGGTTTTCAACAACTGAGGCTCTTATTTGCACTTGATTAACTGAACGACATTCACAGCCTTCAAATCTCTCTTTAATAACAGATCTTAAACCATTAAAAGCAATACGAGCAAGATCTTTATCAGAAATTGACAAATCATAACAACGGTTTTTTATTTCTTTGAATCTCTCAATATATTCAGAAACATATTCACTCTCTTGTTGTTTAACCGATGTTAGATCTGTCAAATTTAATCCTTGATGCATTCTAGAATCAATAGAGTACGGCTCTTGATATAATCTAGAATTATTCACATCAATGCTAAGCTTATCCTGCATCTTACTATCTAACTCGTCCTTCATTTTATAGAATTCAGTATATAACTTTGAACGAGCTAAATCAGATTGCTCTGTGGCTATACTTTGAGCTTGAACAACATGAGGCATGCAATAAGAATTTTGCCGTAAATATTGATCATACACATCATTAGAAATCTCTCTAGAATTAATGTTTTGATTAAGTACAGAGGGTGATGTATATGTCTCAATATAAGCAGAATGATTAGCCACCTCTAAATTTCGGTTAGGGACTATCGAAAGAGGAGCTGTAACATATGATCCTGGCTGCTGTCCAGCTGTGGCAACAAAACCGGTTCCACCGGTTTCTAGAACCGGTAAAACCGGTTTCACCGTGGTTGGTGAAACATGCTGTGGCAGCGATATTTGTTCTGAATAAAAGTTAGTCGGCATATCATACAATGGATTTTCAGGAGTCTTTCCTAAGGTAGCCGACAAACTCGCATGCATATTCTCATGTTGCATAGTTGGTATATTATGTGAATAATAAAATGAATCTACCAACTTATCCTTTTCTATTCGATCTAATCTTTTTGATAATGTAGATAACAGATCTAATCTTTTCTGTACAGAATCAAAAGTAATCGCAGGTTGATCAATCGGAGTAGATGGTGAGTTGCTTACAGTGGGTATTACCTCAACTTTCCGATTATCAATCTTGAACGCGGGCTTCACAAAGTCTTGTGTTCTTGATATTATGCCCTGGCGATCTTTCTTCAGCCCCATCAGGAATTGCTTCTTGAAAAATTCTTGGGCTGCTTCAAATTTCTGACGCTCCTCTTCGTCGAGCTCCTCCATGGAGGACACAGCGATATTGTCCTTATCCAGATCTGAAATAGATTCCATCTGGCTAGGGTTAGGTAGACCGGTTATGTAAACCAAGATCTCTATCCCCAGCGGAGTCGCCAAAAATGTGTTGACGCTTTTTCTGGCCAACACACTGAGATATGCGCTAGAACGCGCGGATCCGCAACGGATCGATCACCTGCAGCACGCCCAGCCAAAACCGGTAAAACCGGTTTGGGGAACCGGTAAAACCGGTTTCCTAGGGTTTGCTGCGTCGACCTACGAACGCCGGCCCGGGAGGGACCCCGTCAGGGCTGGCGCACCTAGGGTTGTTCTGAGATCGGCAGGCCACTCAGAACGCCGTCAAACGCCGTAGAGACGAAGCACGAACAGCAAGAGGGGTTGGAAAAGTTAGGGTTTGAAAGGATAAAAGTAAAGGTACTTGTATTTGATCGATTGGATAACCCCTCAATCGGTCACGACCCTTTATATTTATAGGGTGGGGAGGTCTTGCCCCGCAAGGAAATCCTTTTACAAGTCGTAATCCACACGGATCTCCAAAAGAGTCCAAACCTACTAGGACTCGGGGAAAACCGGTTCCACCGGTTCCATAAACCGGTTCTACCGGTTTGCCCTGTCATACGGGCAACAGTAGCCAAACCGGTTCCACCGGTTATTGAATCCGGTTCCACCGGTTTTCCCTGTCAAGTTGTCTTGTGCCAATTTTGATCGTCAACATTTAGTTCGGTTGAATTCGATTGAATGCACTGTAGAAAAATGTATTGGGAATCGAAAAAGCAGAGAGAGGACACGTTGTTCAATGAAATGTCTTTTGGTTGAATTGGTTGAATTGGAGGGAACTAAACTAAGGCCTCAGCTTGAAATTTGAATTGAGCTCGGCTCAGTACGTCCTTCCACCATATTCAGAGTTCTAATTCCTAGCCTGGACGCAGCCCCAGCTCCCCCCAAAGACAGAGTAGAAGCAACAATGGCATGCACACAAGCGGAAAAATTCTTGTTTGTGTCAAATTGCTCGGCATATAAATTAAAAGAAAAGAAAAAGATAAAAAGCCCCTGTGTTGTGCTACATTGCTCAACATATAAATCAAAAGAGAAAAAAAGATTGATCAGCATATAAATTAAAAGAACATTGCTCAACATATATAAATCAAAAGAAAAAAGGATTGATCAGCATATAATTAAATGAGAAGATAAAAAAATGGCCCATGTAGGTCGAAAAAAGAAAAGAAAAAGATAACAAGCCCTGTGTTTGTGCTAAAAATGGCCCATGTAGGTTTCAAACCTGCGACCTTCGGTAAATTTCTTTTAGGATGGGATGCTACTCAATCAAACACACTATTGTTGTGCATTAAACCTCTTTTCTTTTTCAATTCATTGGAATTGGAACGTCGTCATGCTGAGCGTGTTTGCCGCAGTTTCACCCACCAACAAGGTTTTCCCGGGTCGTTAAGTCCGTATCCCGAGTTTTTACATGAATAGAAAATAAAATAACGTGCTGAGTTTGTGATAAAATAATGTGTTAAACAAGTTTTTGCTGAACGTACATTGAGCAACATATTTTTTAGACAAAAGGTTCTCCACTTTATTGCAAGGAAACAAAGCATAGTCATGGTACATTGAGCAACATATATTATTGGATTGTAGCAGCGCCAAGTTTGCTGGTGTTTAGATTTAGCTAAATTGAGTCAAGTCTTTGGAATTGAACCCTGGTGATGGTTCTTTTCAACATAATGAATTAATGATAGTTTGTCGGCCAAGGCATATTTATTACAACAAACAAATCTATACTGTAGAGTCGACCAGATGAGTATTGATTTTTCGTCAGTGCACCTATTCCGGCGAACCACAAATAAGCCTTTATTTGTGCCACATTGTTCAGCATATAAATTAAAAGAATTATTCTCGCAAACGGCAAGCCATATATTAAACCTCCAAGTTTTGGAGCAATCCTATGTACTCGGCTATGCGTGGTTGTGTCAATGTCTGTATGGTGTTTCGCAATTTTTTGGATCAAGTTTATATAAAAAAAATATCAGCATATACAATATCATGTAGTTTTATTGAATCCGCCATGAAATATATCTTTAGTGGTGTATTTATTTTGTATTGTAAATGTTGTTATATTTTTTTTAAGTAGACTTGCAAAACTTACAAAAGGTTTAGCTTAGAATAAATGTGAAGAGAATAGTATGAATCGAGGGAGCAGATAGCAACCGTCACATGATTTTGTGCCATTAACCATGACAAGAAATAGTACCATCTCTTGTGTACATGTTCTTCTCTTTTTACCTGACTCCAGCAAAATAAAGAAGATAACATGATGTAAAATATCCCATGGTCGGAAGTTGGTACATGGCCAGCGGTTAAAGTCCCATGAATTTACATCGGGGAACACAAAATTGAGCAGACAAGAGAAAAAAGAGAGAGCAGATATTAAAAAAAAAGACAAAAAGGAGAAGATATTTTAAAAATAAAAAAGACAAAAAGGAGAAGATATTTTAAAAATCCAAAAATTTTTATCAAAGCCAGGTTTCGATCCTGGGACCTGTGGGTTATGGGCCCACCATGCTTCTGCTGCGCTACTTTGATCTTTTTTATTATAAAAGTTGTGCTTGCATACCAATCTACTTGCTACGTCTCGGTCCCTGCCTCTCTCATGCATGGACGACATTGTGAAGTCCATCCCCCTTGAATTCGTTGGACAACTGGACTCCATTTTACCTGCCCGGTATCGTCGTGTATGCTGGTTGATTGAGGATATATAGATCAGTATGGCAGCTTGGTCTGAAGCAGCGGTCCTGCTTGTGCTCATGCAAAATGCATTTTGGGAAATTAGCTTTAAATGATCTTCGCCAGACTATCCGATGTATACTAGTTCCGGTGAGGCAGCTGATCACACGCCATGCATGTGAGACAACTAGGTCGGACGAAAAGCTCGTGACTCATTAGCTCACTCGGCTAGGTTCAATTTATATATTAATGGGCTAGCTCGAAAAACCACCTCAGCCCGCTAGTATAACGAGCGAGTTCGAGCTGCTCGGGAGCTGGCTCGCAAGCCAAACGAGCTGCAAACCCTGGTCATGTCGATGGTTGTGTAATAATGTTCATTTGCATATATTTTGTACCTTATTTGTACCATATGGATGATTGTGTACTTAAGTTTATGTCATTTATGTGAAATTGTGAACACCAGTGGTTATTTATTTATCAATATTTGCATTACATGTTCAACTCGCGAGCTAAGTGAGCTAGTTCGAGCCAGCTACTGAGCCGAGCTAGCTCGTTATCTTAACAAGTCGGACCGAGCCGAGCCGACCTGGCTCATTATCCAGCCCTAGAGGCAACCGACATGTCAGCACACGTAATTTGCGGTGTATTGCTTGTGCATGCGTGCATTGTAACAGATCGACATGAGCCAAAGCTCGAGCGTTCAAACTTGCTTCAGCTTCAACTAAGCTGGAGCTCGGCTGAGTCCGTCATTCGATCAACCTATGCAAATTTATCAACCTGCCCAACCACCATATAAGTCCATATTCCAAGTCGTAATTCCTAGCCTGAATGCAACGGGAGTCGTTCCAACCAAAGATAATGAGTAGAAGAAGGCAAGCAGCAATGGCATACACTGCACACGAACATAAATTCTACTTTGTGCCACATTGCTCAGCACATATACATAAAACAGGGAAAAAAATATAAGAAGCCTTGTTTGTGCTACATTGCTCAACAAATAAATTAAAAGAAAAAAGATTGCTCAGCATATATAACTTAAGAGAATAAATTCTAGTTTGTGTCACATTGCTCAGCACATAAATAAAAAAGGAGAAAAAGATAAGAAGCCCTTGTTACAAATAAATTAAAAGAAAAAAGATTGCTCAGCATATGGTAAATTAAAAGAAAAAAAATAAAATATCATTGGCCCATGCAGGTCTCGAACCTGCGACCTTCGCGTTAAACACTCGTGAGTGATTGAGGCCGGATTTTTCCTAAATCTAAAAAAAGGTCAAACCACAGGGCACCGGTTCGTACATGGTGGGGCCAGCTGTGTACTGTGCCCAATATGTCTGTTTGGCTTTGCGGGCCCTGAAGCCAAACGTACACTGAATGAACCGTGCACTGATCGCCTCCGACGTCTGATGAAGTGATGATGCATCATGGGCTAACTCCAGGAGCCTGACCGGTCATGCATGCATAGGCAAATAAAACTGCCTGGTCAGGCAGGCCCTGATGCCATGGCGTTGTTTGGTTGAGATTCTGAAATCATGCCATGCCTGTTTGATCTTACTAGGTCTGCACAGAAATTTCCTCTCCTATACAGTGCCGCTGCAGATAACCCTCGTCCGTTCAGCTCACAGGGCGCTCGTAGTTACTAGCAGTGTTAAACTGAAACATATCATAGTCTAAAACATAGTGTTTTTTTTCTGTGGACCGTGGTAATAAAGAGTTAGGATGGTGGCAGCAACGGAACACTTGAGGTCGAGCATCGTGTTGTCAAGTGAGAGTGGAATCAGAAAATCACCAGAGCAGGCGAGTAGCTGCACTGTTCCTGAACTTCCAACCAAAATCGTTGAAGGTGTCCATTACTGTGACCTCCAACCTACAGCAGCTCTCTCCTTCAGATCATCCTTCTCCTTCATATCTACAGCAGCTCTCTCCTTCAGATCATACCGTATTTCAAAAAGCAAAAAATATGCAGCCTTTTTAGACAAAAGGCTATCGCCCTGCTTTTTATAAAGCAAATGTAACATGTTGGACTGGGAAACCAGCGATACATTGTAAGGTTCAAAAGGAAAAACTGAGGAGATTAACATTCAGAGTACGAGGTTTTCCAATTAACAACACACTCTACCATAAAAAATCTGCAGCCTGGAGCTATCATTTTCGGCACTCCGCACGTGGTCACCTGCCACACCCACATGCCGGCCCATCCTACCATCACCCCGACGGCCTTTCCCCGTCGACGGAGAGCAAAAACCCCGGTCGAGTCGCCACGTGACCCGCGAGACAGCGACCCGGGCCGTGCTCTCCTGCTCTCGCTGCCCGCTGGACCCCGCTCGCGCCTCCCATGAACACGCGTCCCACGAGCGGGCCCATTCCCTTTCGTTCCCCCCACGGCTGGTGGAGAGCCCACCGTCCCGTTATAAATCCGCGCCCGCGCCTCCCCGTATTGGGCAGAAAATCTTCGGCTTGGCCCATTACACGGTCCAGAGGCCGAAAGTCCAACAGCGGGGCCGGCCGCTGGGAAGGTGAAGAGAGCCGGCGGCGGCGAGGCGATCCACCACACGCATCTCGAGGCCGTCCACCCGCTCCACACCCCACCCCATCGCTTCGTCGCTACGCAGTTCGGTCCACCTATCTTTATATCTCCCCCACCCCCGTATCCCCAATCTTTTCCTCTTTTTATTATTTTCCATACGTATTTTGCCTCTCGTTGCTATATTTCGCGGCCGCCTCCTAATAATAGCCGCCGCGGGCAGTGGATACCACCGCCATGGGAGCGCTCGAGGAGGTCCACCTCGCCGCCGCCGTGGCCGCCGCGTGCGCGTGCGAGGAGGAGGACGATGACCTCGAGCTGCTTGGCGGCGAGGCCGAGCCCGCGGCGGCGGCCAACGCCATGGAGCCGGCGGTGCGCGCGCTGCTGGTGGGGCTCGGCGAGGACGAGCGCCGCGAGGGGCTGCGCCGGACGCCCAAGCGCGTCGCCAAGGCCTTCCGCGACGGCACCCGAGGTACGGCCGGCTCCCACTCCCCCTCCGTTTTCCCGCTCCCCTGCCTCCGTGGATCCGTTCGTAACCGTGCCCGTGTGTTCTGTGTAAAAAATGGCGTCCTCTCCGATCTGTGATTGCGCTTGTTGCCGTGCTCGCTGTCGTGGATTCCTCAGCATCCTCCATGCTAGTGGCTAGAGCTATGTTTGTAAAGAAGAACAACGCCGTGTGGCATTTGAACACGTATGCTTCTGTTCGGATCTCACAACGAGAGGAGTTGAGCCTTGCGACGAACCTGGGATTATTCCCTGGCAAATTCCATCGTGGGAGTAAGTATAGTCTTCCGCACCTAAACTGAGTGCCGTTTGGTGCGAGTGGTCGTTCGCATCTGTCGTAATCGTCGTGCTGGTAAGGCTTTACTAGTCGTCTACTACTAGATTGCTCGCGCTTTCAGTTCTGGTATTTGACAATTGACTTGCCACGGTTTGAAAATTTAGCTGTCGACCACCAAACACCTTTTGACCTGAGTACATTGAGGACTTTGGGTGGGTGGCTGTTGCACTAGTACTACAATGAGCTTGCCTTGTTACTTGCCAGTGTGAGACTGCCAATCTTATAGCGAATCTGAAATGGGCCCATACATAAATCCATCTTATTCTGGTTTCTTGTCCAGTTGGTCCCAGCTACAGGACTAGGGTATTTTGTAGCTAACTGTTATAGCTGTGGCCTATCTGTGCTTTCTCTCTGTAGCCACAACACGGTTGGAGAACTTTTTATAATTAAGATCTAGGATAGTGATGTGTAGGGACTAAAACTTGCTACTAAAATATCCATTGACTATTTATTGGGTCCTTCGCAGGCTCCTCCATATATACTGAATCTCAACATCAGGCACTACCTCATCCATGTTCATAATCATGGCCATTTTCTTTTACTTCTCATGACATTAGCATTTCCGACACAAATTACCATTGTGGTTGAATTGTAAGTGTACATGCATTGATACGTTCCTGAATGCTAAGTTTTACCATTACTAGATATTGTCCTTTGCTCGCTATTCTGTTGCACTATCTTAACCAGCTACTGATTATTAGTCATTTTTGAATTATTTCCTAGTTAACCTAGTGTTTTTTTAAGACCACTAGCATTTCTTCAGACATGTTGTTTATCAATCTCCCTTACACTAACATTTTACTACTTTTAATAGTGTCCTTGATCTAAAATGGACCTATACATCTAGTTGTTTATGGTATTATATATTTCCTTATTCATAAATCTCTGAAAGATTTATTAATTGATGACTACCTGAGGAACGGCAAGTAATTGATAAATTCAGTTATTAAATGATCTGAGTCTAGGGTGTTTAAAAATGATCTTCTATGTTGTTCCTCATAGTTTCATGATACCTGTACAAGTATTTGAAAGGAAATCATTTCCTTTTTTTCTTCTTTGACATCTTCCATTAGACAGTGGTGAAATCTTTTTCTTATCTATTATTATGTAGTCATCTGAAACATGAAACTTTTTACCTGTGACGCAAAGAGAATTTCTGGTGTTCTCTTTTAGTCCTATATTGTCTACTGACCATTTCCAGGTATATAACATTTGGCTTTGTTATTTCGACTACGGTTTGTTCAGTTAAAAAAAAATATGGACCTGCTCAAGGCTTAGCTCCTCGCTTAGTAATAAATTGTGCCACTGCCAACATATTCAAGATTTCAAATTTACACTTCTGCTATTGGCTTAGCTGCTAGGATATTGTATCTCTCTGGTACTACAAAATTTATTACTAGATTCAATGGAATGGAACAATTTGATCAACCAGCAATGCCCAAACCTTAATGCGGAACTGATAGATCCTGCCCTTTTAGGGACAATAATCTTTCTTCTGTGCTTTACCATTCTTCACATGGGAGCAATTGACTATGCCAGTCCTCTATTATGCTGAACATAACGAAGTTGATCGTGTATTGAATTCCACGACATGAGCACGTGATCCACATCATGCTTGTTCTACGAAAAAAAAAGTCATGTGAAATCTGTACTTTAATGAAGACGTTTGAGGTCTTACTCTTCGTCTGTACTTAGCTGCAAGCAGTTCCTTCCTGGTCCGTATTTGACAAACATCTAAATCTGCAGGTTACAGACAAAAAGTAAAGGACATTGTGCAGGGTGCTCTGTTTCCAGAGGTTGGTGTTGACAAAAGGACCGGGTCTGCTGGTGGAACTGGGGGGCAAGTTGTTGTTCGAGATATTGAACTTTTCTCATACTGTGAGTCATGCTTACTCCCATTCAGCATACAGTGCCATGTTGGGTATGTGCCCTCAGGTGGAAGGGTTGTTGGGTTAAGCAAGCTTTCTAGAGTATCTGACGTCTTCGCCAAGAGATTGCAAAACCCTCAAAGACTAGCTAATGAAGTCTGTGGTGCACTGCATGCTAGCATTCAACCTGCTGGTGTGGCTGTTGCTCTGCAGTGTTGGCACATCCCTTTGCCAGAAAACTTGGAATGCAAGACTTTGCAAGGTTGGATTAGAACTTCTCATTCATCTCGCTCCGGAGTTTTCGAGGGTGAAAATAGCACTTTCTGGAGTGACTTCTTGGCTCTCCTTAAGCTTAGGGGTATAGACATGGAGGTGGACAACCATTCTGCCTCTGTTCCTTGGTGCCCCTTAAGATCTTATGAGCCCCCACTCTCTAATGGGCACTGCAGAAAAAGCTCAACTAATAGCATGGTTTCTGCAGTTACCTCAATGCTCTTATCACTTGGAGAAGACCCCCTCAGGAAAGAACTTTTAGGCACTCCTCAGCGCTATGTGCAGTGGCTGATGAAGTTCAAAGCATGTAATCTAGATGTGAAGTTGAATGGCTTTGCACTTAGTAATGTCGGCATATATGAGAGACCAGGTGGGGGCACAGCGGATCATGGAGCAATCCGTTCTGAGATGCATTTGCCATTTTGTGCTCAGTGTGAGCACCATCTTCTGCCCTTCTATGGAGTAGTGCACATTGGATATTTTGATAATGGAAACAGAGAAGTTATTGACCGGTCACATTTTCAGGCCTTGGTTCATTTCTATGGGTGCAAGCTTCAGGTCCAAGAGAGGATGACAAGGCAGATAGCTGAAGCAGTTTATTCCGTTTCACAGAATGGGGTCATGGTGGTTGTTGAGGCCAACCACATTTGCATGATCTCACGGGGGGTAGAGAAAATAAGGAGCAACACTGCAACAATTGCAGTTTTGGGCCAGTTTTTGACCGACCCTTCTGCCAAGGCATGCTTTTTGCAGAATGTTTTAGATAATTCAGCTGGTTCTGCTGTATGAATTGAACTGCTAGCGATTGAAAAATTTGTATGGTGGGGAGTTACTATTCAGTAATGGCAATGCTTGCCAATCTACTGAGTAAGTCTGGTGTGATTACCGATTTACCATAGAAAATACCTGTTGCTTGATGGGTGCAAATTGTTGCCCGGAAGATTGTACCGAGGATGCCACAAGAATGTTGTACCATGTCACATGTACGGCACTTTAAATAAACAGTAATAGTTACGACTGTGCCAAGAAAGATATAGTTACTCAGATTTGCTTAGATTTTTGTTAAAAATTGTCATTTTTTCCTTGAAATTTTGGTGGAAGATTGTTCCAGCATTTGTTGTACTCTTGAATTTGCCTTCTGATGGGCAGGACAGCAACTGTTGTAAGTTGTCATTCATGAGCAAGATATAGGCCTTGTTTAGTTGGTGTAACTTTTCAAGTTTTGGAGCATTGGGAAGCGTGTGCGAAAGTTTGTAATGTAAGGCCCTGTTTAGATGGATAGAAAAAACGGCAAAACGTCCCATCCAACTATTCATCAAAGGGAATCTTTCAGGCATGGAGTATTAAACGTGTGTTAATGATAAAACCTATTCATAACCCCGGGTAACTTTTCGAGACGAATCTAATGAGCCAAATTTGGCCATGATTAGACAACGTCGTGCTACAGTAAACAATCTCTAATGACGGATTAATTAGGCTTAATAGATTCGTCTCGTGATTTTCCATCCAACCGTGTATTTAGTTTTATAATTAGATCATGTTTAGTCCTCCTAATCTTTAATTTATAATTGCTACAGTAAATGGCAACTTTATTCTACCCAACTAAACAGGCCCTTAGTTCATTTGGCAAAACGGCAAATCAGCAAATTTCACTATTCATCAAAGGGAATCTTACATGCATGAAGTATTAAACGTGTGTTAATGATAAAACCCATTCCATAACCCCCGGTAACTTTGCGAGACAAATCTAATGAGCCTAATTTGGCCATGATTAGACAACGTCATGCTACAGTAAACAATCTCTAATGACAGATTAATTAAGCTTAATCGATTCATCTCGCAATTTCCCGTCCAACCTTGTATTTAGTTTTATAATTAGATCATGTTTAGTCCTCCTAAGCTTCGATTTAGAATTGCTACAGTAAATGACAACTTTTTTTTTCACTCCAACTAAACAGGGCCTAAGTTGAAGAGGGTGTTTAGTTGAAAGTTGCATTGGAAAGCGTAAAAGTAGAGGGGGCATGTTTTCCAATACGTTACTTTTGTAACTTTTCAAACTAGTTGGAGGAGATGTTTAGTTGAAAAGTTGCAACTTTTCAAACTAGTTGAAGAAGTTGAAGAAACTGAAAGTCCATAGTTTCGCAGGTATATTTGGATGGATGGCTGTCGACTTACCATATGTTGTCGCGGTTTCGTTCCAGCTTCTGTCGTGGTGTTGGAACTTGACTCTGGATGTGAATCTGCACTTTCTGGTAGCAGTTACCGGAAGAACCAACCCCAACGAGGCAACGAGCTTTGGGGAACCGGCCGGGTGGCCTCGTCAGTACCACATGAATGTATTTTTTTTTCGCTTGCAGTTCCCGGAGTCGCATATAGGCCCTGTTCGGCTGGCAGATGAACAGTGCTCGGCTGGCATATTTCGGCTTATTTCCTCTCACACAATACTATTTGCTTCTTCTTCTTCGACGTGCTCATCGCCAGAAGCATCTTCAGCGGCTGGAGTTTCGTCCTCCAACTGCTGAGCAAACTCTTCAACCTCAGTATCACTCATCACTTTTTGTGCTTCGGGGCTGCCTTCGCCAGCCATATCTATAAGCACAGCTGTCTGCCTGATGCATGCCACTGCAAGAATGACAACAATTGTCATTACTGCAGCGAAGGAAATAAGTAAAAACAAAATATTTAAACGCATAGAGCGTACTTTACTTGCAACAAATTGGGTTTCTAAGCTAACAAAACCGTGTAAGCAACGATCAATTTATGATCTGACCAAACAAAGACAAAATTCAAATTAAAACAATTTACATACGAAGGCAAAAATAATGGAAAAGTATGACAAGCAAACAAGGGAATACCTCAAAGCTTCATAGCAAAGGTGAAAACCAGATGCCTCACAACGCGAAGAAAAATTCACAAGCTGAAAGCGATTGAAAGCGAAAGCAAGGAAAGGTAAAAAGGGGGGACCCCTTCGGTCCTATTTATAGGGCAGTAAAAAATGTGACCGTTACTGTGGCTCAAAAATCGAAATGGCCCAGAAAATTCAAAAAAATAATACAAATAAAAATAAAAATAAAATAGAAAATGAGCATAAAATACAGAACGCGAAGCCAAACTTGGAGCGAAGCCATCGACTCGGGACTCATTCCAACGGGAGGAGGCGTTTCTCTGGAACAGGCGAAGGCAATCCTGAATTTTTCGAGGACATCGGCCTGTTGGAGAAAGCCCTCGTCCACGAGGGGCTACTGTTGGGGGATTGGCCTGCCAAAGAAACACCTTCACCTGCTTATTTTGCATTTAAGCTCCTGGTTTTTGCCTTCGCTACACGTACTTGAAAAGCCACTTCCTTCACTAGCGATTAGGCGTTGTGTAGCGATTCATTACCTTCGCAACATTGATTCCAATTACGTGTCTGCGTTCGACCCTTTTTCCCCTTCGATTAGGTAATTTGGCACCGGGAGGCAATCGGCCGCCTTCGTCGCTAAATGATGTCCAGAATGGATGCGAAGGCGATTCTCAAATATTACCTGTATATCTGCGGTTTATCTTGCTACACAGGTTCAAGACGGGCCCGGGCGAGGGCACGATGGTTTCTCTCCCCCGGTGGAGAAGGCACCATGCGGCCGAAGGTGCTCCGGGTGGTGAAGGCAACAAAGGTCATTGGAGGCACGGTGAAGGCAGCGTGGACCAGGTCCAAACCGAGTCAAAGACGGAGTTGCTGGTCTACGCATTCACACTGAGATGTGCGAATGTACTCTTATGCCCCTAGGAAACCAAAGATGTATAGTCTAGGGGGTGATGCCTGATTTCCAGGGGTACAAGTGGAATGTAAAAGGTGCCTCTTGACCTCCCTATAAAAGGGGCCTCCTACCAACGTGTAAAGGGCTGATTCCCGAGAACACTGTTGATAAGTGATTTACTGTTGCTTGTCTCTGTTCTCTATCCTGGCTATTGTTTGGGCTTATTGGCTTCGGCTAGTAACCCAACACCTTCGCTAGCGATTAGGCGTTGTGTAGCGATCCATTACCTTCGCAACATTGATTCCAATTACATGTCTGCGTTCGACCCTTTTTCTCCTTCGCTAGGTGATTTGGCATCGGGAGGCGATCGGCTGCCTTCGTCGCTAAAGGATGTCCAGAATGGATGTGAACGCGATTCTCAAATATTACCTGCATATCTGCGGTCTATCTTGTTACACAGGTTCTGGACGGGCCCGGGCGAGGGCACGATGGTTTCTCTCCCCCGGTGGAGAAGGCACCATGCGGCCGATGGTGCTCCGGGTGGTGAAGGCAATAAAGGTCATTGTAGGCACGGTGAAGGCAGCGTGGACCAGGTCCAAACCGAGTCAAAGACGGAGTTGCTGGTCTACGCATTCACACTGAGATGTGCGAATGTACTCTTATGCCCCTAGGAAACCAAAGATGTATAGTCTAGAGGGTGAA
>CM014276.1:63391915-63404986 GCA_004135705.1 Alloteropsis semialata
GCTATCCATGGTGAAATATATGCGACGTCACCTACATTACAGCATGTAGGTGATGCGGCTTGCTGTGTCTAGTCGCCTATAACTTGCCAAATTATAGGTGATGTAGGAGACGTGGTTCTTTTAACTGCATCGCCACTGTGAGGTAGGTCATACACTCTCGAATCCGCATCGCCACTGTGAGGTAGTCAAATATAGTTAAGGAACCATCCCCTAGCGTATGTCTCCCCTCCCGTCTCTCCTGGTCCCCGACTTGACTCTCTCTATCCCTCACTCCTCACATTGCAGATCTAGTTGTTGACGCTTTTTCTGGCCAACACACCGAGATATGCGCTAGAACGCGTGGATCCGCAACGGATCGATCACCTGCAGCGCACCCAGCCAAAACTGGTAAAACCGGTTTGAGAAACCTGCGTCGACCTATGAACGCCGGCCCGGGAGGGACCCCGTCAGGGCTGGCGTGCCTAGGGTTGTTCTGAGGTCGGCAGGCCACTCAGAACGCCGTCAAACGCCGTAGAGACAAAGCACGAACAGCAAGAGGGGTTGGAAAAGTTAGGGTTTGGAAAGGATAAAAAGTAAAGATAATTTGTATTTGATCGATTGGATAACCCTCAATCAGCCGTGACCCTTTATATTTATAGGGTGGGGAGGTCTTGCCCCGCAAGGAAATCTTTTTACAAGTCATATTCCACACGGATCTCCAAATCTACTAGGACTCTGTCCAAAACCGGTTCCACCGGTTTGTGTTGCCAGATCAGCTATAGTCACCAAAACCGGTTTTACCTATTTCCAAACCTGTTTCACCGGTTTTGTCCAGGTGAAGATCTTCCTCGAGCCATAACTCTCTCGTCCGAACTCCAAATCGGACTTTCTATATATGCATTTCAATCATCTTGACGCGAGCTACGCAATGGTGCAATAAAAATGCTAATTTGACAATGTTATAAAATCCGGTCCTACCGGTTTATAGAACCGGTTTAACCTGTTTGTCCGGATTGCAGGAAAACCTCTGTCGTGCCAATTTTGATCGTCAACATATGCCCCCCTGTTTTCTGGTAAAGCTTGCGTAGCAGAAAACATAAAAGCACAAAGACAACACTAAGGGCGATGTTTAACACATATCCATCGGCCTTTTTATTCTAAGGGCGATATCACAAAATATCGGCCATCTCTTGCAAAATCTTTAATTGGCTTTATTATGACAAAGAATAAAACCATCTCGTGTAGACCTTATAAACCCACAATGTGAAACGTCTACACCTGTCAAGCACTTAAAATCACCATGCACACCTTTAATAGAACCATCAGCTGTAATATAAGCCGATGTATCACCATGTACAATCTCTAGCTTATCGCCTATCCATTGTATCAAGAATTGATACAAGCTAGAAGGTACACATTGGTTCGCATGTATCCAATCACGCCCCAAAATCAAACTGAATTTACCTTGGGTCTCAACAACGAAGAACGCAGCAACCAATGTCTTGCTTCCAATAGTGAGATCCATAGAAACGATTCCTTTAGCACTTATAGGATCATCTCCTCCCACACCACTTAAAGCCATATCAGTTTGGATCAACTCATCATCTGAACATCCCAATTTCTTGAATAAAGTATAAGGCATTAAATTGACAACTGCCCCACTGTCAACTAGCATACGAGAAATTGGTCTTTCTTTGATATAACCCTTCATGTATAGAGCTTTCAGATGATCATCACTATCTTTGGGCTTCTGAAAAATAGCTTCTTGTGGTCCAAAATTAAAATAAGCCATCTCCTCTTCTGAAGGCAAATCCATCCCATCAATATTAATATCCATATGCTTAGAGGATAGCTCATAATCCGAAAATTGTTCATCGTCCTTATTCTGGGAATCCGATGACAACTTCTTATTGCAATGAATTGAATCAGGAGAAATAATATTAGGAATCAGAGGAACCTGCACTGTGTCAACCAAATCTCCTTTTGCCATCACGGAAACCGGTTCTACCGGATTTGAAACCGGTTCCACCGGTTTTGCTGCTAAGCAAACACCAGGCTTGATCTTCCACTCCTTTTGAGGAATCATCGGTCTATCTTTGTTAAAGCTTTCATTCTTCTGTTTCTCCAATTCATTCTCCTTAATCTCCTGAAATCGGAGCCGCTGCAACTTCCTCTTTTGTGTGCAAGTTAAACCTGGAGGACACCATCTTGGCAAGAAATACTTAGAAGTATCATCATCAACTTTATTATTCTCACCATGAACAGCAGCAACCTTCTCTTGGACTGACGCTTCAACTTTATCATCAGCTACAATTGGTATTTTGTCGTCGTCCTTTGAAATCACATCATTGCCTTTGATTTGTGTGGCATCATTACCAGTAGTCTTCTCTAGGCCATCATCTTTGTTCTGCAGCTCTCCCTCCTTCTTCTTGATACGATAAATCTGCTTTGGAGGAACTGCCTGCTTTCCCTGGGAAAACTGGTTAAACCGGTTTGTCAATCCGGTTATACCGGATTTCTTCTGCTGATTCCAACCTGATTGGCTAGGTGTCAAACGGTCTTGTTTAGAACGCAACATCTCGTCATAAACTGGTTTAGTAGATGCACCACATCCTGTATAAAAGGGTGAATACAACATAGGATGATATGGCCACCACATATTATTTAAATCACATGCCGGATATGAAAAATTAGAATAAATTGGAGGAATCCATGACATGTCTTGATGTGAGTTATGAAGAGGATGTAATTCAGCAAAATCACCCTGCTGCCTTGTAACATGCTTCTCATGATGCATAGGTGACCATGTTTTCTTTTTTACTGGCCAATTACTAGTAACGGCCTTTTGATTTTTATACTTGGACAATAGCTGATCAAAGGTTAACTTTTTCTTTCCAGAACTTTCCTGATCTCTTTCCAAGTCCAACTTTGAAATTCTAGTCTCGGGATGCCTTGGTCTAACCGCTTTGGAATGGTGCTGTCCAAAACCGGTAATACCGGTTTCAAGAACCGGTGAAACCGGTTTTGTCTGCACAGCAGACTCAAACGGTTTTTACGAGGATGCTTGCCCCCCGAGTTCAGAAGTTCTTGCAGTGATCTTGAAAATTTCTCTACCATCAGGAGTCTTTTAGACACTACATCTCTGATCACCTATTTCTCTTTCAAATTTTTAAACTTCTCCTCACCGATGATGACATTTTTTCTTTTGGTTGATTTAGCTTGATGTGGCCGAATCAAAACCTTGGGTTGCTGTGCATCAACGGTGTTGACAGAAAGAGAAACATTATCCGTTGGCTTCTCATGATAATCCAATCGTCCTTGATTTATGGCCGATTGTATTTGCCGACGAAAAATATTGCAATCAACAGTAGCATGCAAAAAAGAATTATGAAGTTTACAATATGCACGCCCTTTCAATTCTTCAGCTGGAGGTATAGTGTGAGACATCTTGATGTTTCCATGCTTTAACAATTCATCAAATATATGATCACATTTAGAAACATCAAAACTAAATCGCATTTGTTCTTGCCGATCCTTAGGAATCAGCTTAAGAGATAAACATGTAAATGCTTTATCTTCCGAAGGCCAAACTAATTCAGCAACATAATCGCCTTTTCTCTCATCATCCAAACTATTATTTTTCACATGTAAACTAGACTGATGAGATCTAAAAACATCTTCATTATTCCTCATTCAGTTTTCAACAACTAAGGCTCTTATTTGCACTTGATTAACTGAACGACATTCACAGCCTTCAAGTCTCTCTTTAATAACAGATCTTAAACCATTAAAAGCAATACGAGCAAGATCTTTATCAGAAATTGACAAATCATAACAACGGTTTCTTATTTCTTTGAATCTCTCAATATATTCAGAAACATATTCACTCTCTTGTTGTTTAACCGATGTTAGATCTGTCAAATTTAATCCTTGATGCATTCTAGAATCAATAGAGTACGGCTCTTGATATAATCTAGAATTATTCACATCAATGCTTAGCTTATCCTGCATCTTACTATCTAACTCGTCCTTCATTTTATAGAATTCAGTATATAACTTTGAACGAGCTAAATCAGATTGCTCTGTGGCTATACTTTGAGCTTGAACAACATGAGGCATGCAATAAGAATTTTGCCGTAAATATTGATCATACACATCATTAGAAATCTCTCTAGAATTAATGTTTTGATTAAGTACAGAGGGTGATGTATATGTCTCAATATAAGCAGAATGATTAGCCACCTCTATATTTCGGTTAGGGACTACCGAAAGAGGAGCCGTAACATATGGTCCTGGCTGCTGTCCAGCTGTGGCAACAAAACCGGTTCCACCGGTTTCCAGAACCAGTAAAACCGGTTTCACCGTGGCTGGTGAAACATGCTGTAGCGGCGGTATTTGTTCTGAATAAAATTTAGTCGGCATACCATACAATGGATTTTTAGGTGTTTTTCCCAGTGTAGCCGACAAACTCGCATGCATATTCTCATGTTGCATAGTTGGTATATTATGTGAATAATAAGATGAATCTACCAACTTATCCTTTTCTATTCTATCCATCCTTTTTGATAATGCAGATAAAAGATCTAATCTTTTTTGTACAGAATCAAAAGTAACTGCAGGTTGAACAATCGGAGTAGACGGTGGAATGCTTACAGTGGGTATTACCTCAACCTTCCGATTATCAATCTTGAACGTAGGCATCACAAAGTCTTGTGTTCTTGATACTGTGCCCTGGCGATCTTTCTTCAGCCCCATCAAAAATTGATTCTTGAAAAATTCTTGGGCTGCTTCAAACTTCTGACGCTCCTCTTCGTCGAGCTCCTCCATGGAGGACACAACGATATTGTCCTTATCCAGATCTGAAATAGATTCCATCTGGCTAGGGTTAGGTAGACCGGTTATATAAACCAAGATCTCTTTCCCCAGCGGAGTCGCCAAAAATGTGTTGACGCTTTTTCTGGCCAACACACCGAGATATGCGCTAGAACGCGTGGATCCGCAACGGATCGATCACCTGCAGCGCACCCAGCCAAAACCGGTAAAACCGGTTTGGGAAACCGGTGAAACTGGTTTCCTAGGGTTTGCTGCGTCGACCTATGAATGCCGGCCCGGGAGGGACCCCGTCAGGGCTGGCGCGCCTAGGGTTGTTCTGAGGTCGGCAGGCCACTCAGAACGCCGTCAAACGCCGTAGAGACGAAGCACGAACAGCAGGAGGGGTTGGAAAAGTTAGGGTTTGGAAAGGATAAAAAGTAAAGGTAATTTGTATTTGATCGATTGGATAACCCTCAATCGGCCGTGGCCCTTTATATTTATAGGGTGGGGAGGTCTTGCCCCGCAAGGAAATCCTTTTACAAGTCATATTCCACACGGATCTCCAAATCTACTAGGACTCTGTCCAAAACCGGTTCCACCGGTTTGACAAACCGGTTCCACCGGTTTGTGTTGCCAGATCAGCTATAGTCACCAAAACCGGTTTTACCTATTTCCAAACCGGTTTCACCGGTTTTGTCCAGGTGAAGATCTTCCTCGAGCCATAACTCTCTCATCCGAACTCCAAATCGGACTTTCTATATATGCATTTCGATCATCTTGACGTGAGCTACGCAATGGTGCAATAAAAATCCTAATTTGACAATGTTATAAAATCCGGTCCTTCCGGTTTCTAGAACCGGTTTAACCTGTTTGTCCGGATTGCAGAAAAACCTCTGTCGTGCCAATTTTGATCGTCAACAGCGCCTCACTCCTCCCTAGCTCCCCGGCAATGGTGGAGCCACCCTACCCGTCCCCAATCGTCTGCCGTCCACCAGATCCGCTCGTTCCCTCTCTCTCTCTCTCTCACTGTGTGTGTGTGTGATCAAATTGACCCCACTCCCGCGTCGTCTCCGGGGAGCAGATTTTCTACCTCCAGCCGCCGGTCAAACATGTCTTATTCCTTCGTCACTGCCGGCTACCCCTAGAACTGCAGCTGGATTTCATTCAGGTGCTCCTGTGACGTGAATTTATTCTTCTCGCGAGTAAGCAGTACAATGGCCCCAGGTGAGATGTCGAGAGGAGTGGCCCCGCGGTGAAAGAAGATGTCGTATCAGCTACCCCAATCCATGTGTGCCATGGATTGGGTTTTTCTAGTTTGGGATACGGGTATCAGGTTTTCTGCCGACCCCTAGGACATGGGTTGAGGTGTCATTTTACCCATCTATATTATATTTATAAATAAAGGAGGCATTATGCATGCCCTATTATTACCAAGGATGCTCACCCTAGCTACTTGATTCGATCCTCCAAGGATTTTACAATAAAAAACAAAAATTTGCATGAAAAAATCTATGTGATACTCTCCTCTTTTGTAAAGCTCACAAATGATCGCTTCTAATTTTGCATTTCGACATGTTTCAGCATATAATAGCGTTAGAATTCTTGTTTACAGTTTTAGGGATAGTTTGCATGTCTTTGAGGTGCAAAAAATCAGCTGCATGGCGCTTCTTGTGCATATGAGAAGCAATAAGCAACTTGCCTCCATGTTGACTATAATTTGGACCGGGAAGACACACACTACTACAAAAAACATTTGTAAGAGCCAGGGTTTGTTTTAGGGGCGGACTAAAAGGCGACGCGCCCCTACAAAAGCGAGATCGACACTGTAGCTAAGGGCCGCCCCTACAGAACGATTTACAGGGGCGGGTGACGCCATGTGCCGCCTCTGGAAACAGAAAATTTTTGCAGGGGCGGGTGGCCCCATGAGCCGCCCCTGGAAACATCCAATTTTTGCAGGGGCGGGTGACGCCATGACCCGCCCCTGTAAATAGCACTTTCTAGGGGCGGGCGATGGGATGGCCCGCCCCTGCAAATGCTCCCTTTCCAGGGGCGGCCCATGCCATGACCCGCCCCTGGAAACTCATTTTCAGGGGCGGCTCGCCCCATGAACCGCCCCTGTAAATAGCGTTTTCAGGGTCGGGCGTTGGCGTCAACCGCCCCTGTAAATGCTGTTCTTTCCAGAGGCGGCCCATGCTATGAACCGCCCCTGAAACTCATTATCAGGAGCGGCTCGCGCCATGACCCGACCCCTAGAAATGCTGCTCTGTACAAAAACCGAGAGGCCTTCTTCCCCAACCCGGCAAGTGGACTCCAAACCGAAAAAAGAGGGGGAGGTGCTGCCCAAATTTCCCAAAAAAAGTGGAGGACAAGGGGAAGGTTTGTCCCCTCATTAGGAGGTAAGTTGATGCTTATCCTATGACTATTCTTAAGCTTATTGCATTGATTATGGCTCAATTAGATCTCCACCTCTAGCTAGATCTAGATCTCCATGGTAGTACTTGGCCGATTGGACCCCAATTAAGCTCAACCTTTTGGATGAACTAGGTTAGTGAAGTAGGGGAAGATGATTCTCCCATTAATTTACCTCGGTTTTGACTTTTTAGCCTCATTCATGGATGGGAAAATTGGTAAAACCATGGAGGAGAGACAAGAAGATTTATCTTTTTTACAATAAGCGTGCATTTCTTTTCTTTTTGTTACATTTTCAACATTAGCCTCGTATAATGTCTTATATTTTTTTGTTTGTAGATATGTGTTATTTTTATTGACTTATTTTTTTAATGGAATTTTTTAAGGTTACAAGATGGATCGGTCGACATGGATGTACAATATATCGAGGCATGGTGAATATTTTCGCCGAGAGCTTGACAAGTTTCTTAAAGTCGCAGAGAATCATGCAATGGACGAGAGGACCAAAGATATGCGTTGCCCCTGCCGAATCTGCCAAAACCATTGTGTTTTCAATGACTTGGTTACAATCCGATCACATGTGCTGGTTCATGGTTTCGTGGAGTACACATTATGGACATACCATGGTGAGAAGAAGGATACCGACGTTGTGGACCAGTTGCAAGACATCTGGCGAGACCCTGAAGCCGTCAACAGATACTTTGACGGTTATGATGAAGATTATGGTTTCGAGGATGACGGAAGTGATGGTGTTGACTATGGAAGTGGTGGTGATGGAGTCGGTGGTGGTGTGGACATTGCTGGGGATGAAGGTGCTGAGGACATTGTTGGGGATGAAGGTGGTGATGGCAGCAGTAGTGGCGATGAATTTGATGACAGCGATTTCTTGGGCCAGTTGTTGCATCATACCGAAGATGAACTATTAGTTGGCAGTGTGAAAGGCGCACAAAATGTTGAGTCGTTGAAAAAGGCAGCTCAGGAAACTGTGTACGAGCGTTCAAAGGGTTGTCCGAGACACTGGACCGTGCTTTGCTTCATACTCGAGCTATTGATTCTAAAGGCTAAATATAGTTGGTCTGACATTAGTTTCAATGATCTCCTTCGTATCTTAGCATGGTTGCTTCCAAAACCTAATAAAGTACCGGAGAACACTTATCGAGCAAAGAAGCTTATCAGTCCCTTCACGATGGGTGTGGAAAGAATTCATGCTTGTCCAAATCATTGTATATTGTACCGAGGGGATGCATTCAAAAATTTGGACAAATGCCCGGTATGTGGTGCAAAACGGTACAAAAACAATGCTAGCTATTGTGGGGGCGAGGACATAGTTCAAACAGACGAGAATAAAAGAAAGAGGAGGGGTAGTGTTGCTTGTAATGAGGAACCTGACACTTGTGTAGGAGTTGATGATGATGGGAAGCAGAGAAAATTCCCTCCTTGGTCGTGTGGTACCTCCCTGTGGCCGATCGCCTGAGGCGTCTGTTCTCAAACCCAAACGACGCTGAACTGATGCGATGGTGGGATTCTGATAAGCGTAGAAAGGGAGACGGAAAGATTCGCCATCCAGCCGACGCTAGCCAGTGGCAGAAATTTGACGAGAAGCATAAAGAATTTGCAAAAGATCCAAGAAATGTTCGGTTTGCTTTGAGTACGGATGGAATGAATCCATTTGGTCAAAGGATGAGCACACACAGCACATGGCCAGTTGTCTTGAGCATGTTCAACATACCTACATGGTTGTGCCAGAAGTGAAAGTATCTTTTCCTATGCATACTTATACAAGGCCCAAAGCATCCAGGCATAGATATTGATATTTTTCTTGAGCCTCTGTTGGAAGAGATGGCAAATTTATGGAACAACAGTATCAAGATGATTGATGGTTTTACACAGCAAGAATTCACCCTAAGAGCTATGATCTTCGTTACCATCAACGATTACCAGGTGTTGTTTGTGCTTTCAGGGTAGGTCAAAGGAAAGACGGCATGCAGTGTATGCTTGGATGACGAAACCGCTTGGTATTTCCTCGACGGAACTAGAAAGGGAGTTTTCCTGAGGTACAGACGCTTCTTAGAGGAAGGACACAAGTACCGAGGTAAGAAGTTCCATCAATTTTTTGGAGGCGACGCTGTGATAGGTCCCGCTCCTGCAAAACAAGATGGACACGCAGTTTTTCAGATGGTCAAGGACATCGAGGTTGAATATGGGAAGATGACAAAAGACGGAAAGCCAAAAAAAAAGAGATAAGGCACCTAAGGATGGCGTGCCGTTTAAGAAGAAGTCAATTTTCTTCAAGTACTTACCGTATTGGGAGGACCTCGAGGTCCGCCATGCCATAGATGGTATGCACATGAAGAAGAATGTGTTCGGTAACATGATTGGGCTCTTACTGGATTCAAAGGATAACCTGAAGTCGCGCCAGGACTTGGTAGCTATGAACATTAGAGATGATCTTCACCCTATAGATGTGGGGAATGGAAGATATAAACTTCCCGCAGCTAGCTACAACTTAACATTGGCTGAGAAGAGGGCAGTATGTCAGTGTTTACGGGGTATCAGATTGCCGAGTCGTTACTCATCCAACATCAAGAAACTAGTGTCGATGAAAGATCTCTCGTTTACTGGATATAATTGTCACGATTGCCATGTTATGCTGACTGTGTTCCTTGCAATTGCAATCAGGGCAATCAAGCCAGTATACGTAAAGATGGTGATCACTCGGTTGTGTTACTTCTTCGATAGAGTTTCTCAGAAGGTGATTGTCAAAGACGAATTGGACGATCTACAGGTTTTTGTCAGGGAGACCATGGTGCAGCTTGAGATGTGCTTTCCTCCACAATTTTTTGACATCACAGAACACCTCATGATTCACATGGTAGATCAGATAAGGGCACTGGGTCCCCTATACTTACACGAAATGTGGGCATACGAGCGTTTCTTGTCAATCTTGAACCGATACGTACTGAATCGTGCAAACCCTGAGTAACGCATGATAGAGGGATACAGTACTGAAGAAGTCATCGAGTGCTGCCTGGCTTATCTAAAAGATAATTTGGGGATTGGTTTACCAGCATCACTTCATCAGGGAAGATTGGATGGTATCGGCATAGCGGAGAGGAAAACATTCATCGACAAGGACATGAATGAGATAAAACTAGCACATTACAGTGTCCTGCAACGCATCACACTAATGGGACCATTCATCCAAAGACACCTGGATGTTGTAAGAGCAGAAAGTCATGGCCGCTCACAAGATTGGATCATGAAGGAGCACAAGCGTCGATTCGTCGATTGGTTCAAGGAACAGGACATACTAGATGGGGAAAGCACAGAAGAAAAAACAATCAAAAGATTGGCATCAGAACCATCCGCTCAGGTCACATCATGGCAAGGTTATGATATTAATGGCTACATATTTTATACTACCAAAAAAGACAAGAAAAGCGTGTCTCAAAATAGCGGTGTTCGCACACAAGCCTTAGATGGAAATACCGGCCAAAACATCACATATTATGGCATCATAGATGATATATGGGAACTAGACTATGGTTGTAATATTAGGTTCCCCGTCTTTTGGTGTAGATGGGTGAACCACCCAAGAGGTGTTGAGGTGGACAACTATGGACTAACAATTGTTGACCTCCAAAATATTGGATACAAAGATGACCCTTGGATACTTGCTTCACATGTTGCACAGGTTCTTTATGTAATCGACCCTTCTAAAAACAGAAGCACATTGTGATCCCTGGAAAACAAGCTATTATAGGAGCTGACAGAGTTGAGGACGTCGAACAATACAATCAGTTCGAAGAAATGAACCTCTTCCAAGATCTACTAGAGAAGATACAGAATGTAGAAGCAAGCATAAAAAGGGGCGAAAAGCCTTGGGCACGGAATGATGGAGAACCAAGAATTGTCACTGGCTAGAGTTGAAATGTATATTACATTCTGTTCAAATTTCAATTTATATGCATGTGTATTGTAAGGATTGATTGCCTCAGAGGGTATGAACGGGGACTTCTTCACATTACTATATTAACTTATATTCAAATTTGAAATTTGTAAGCACTTGCATTCATATGGTGGCGCGAACATAGTTGACTGCGATGTTGCCTAAATGACAGTTTTATACGGTGAGTCCACAGTAGAAAGCACCGGATGAATGTCCATTCATTCGGTGGTCACGACAGTAGCTGGGTCCAACTTCCCTTTGGCACAGTTTAAACCGGTCCAGGAATAACAGAACGCAGCGGACCAATGTCTCTTCATTTGGTGCCACGCGCAGAGTTGCTCGACGTCACTTCAGCCACCCATTCATCCGGTCGGCCTACAACAGAAGTCACCTTTCGAACCTGTGTCCATCCTGTGTGATCTAAGGATGAAGGCTGCAGCGCTACACAGCCGACACATTTATTCGGTGCTAGAAGCGTAATACAGACCCAACGATCACAGCATCACCCTATGTACTAGTGCAAGCTAAGGCACCACAGGATGGACGACCATTAAAACGCTCCGTGCTAAACACTGACCAGCTGATGAAACTGTGACATTGTTTTCGATCTAACTCGTCCACCACATCCTTCTTTGAGTCTCTTGTCTATTTCCTTGCTTCTAGCCATGTTTCTTGAGTTATTTTCGATGACTACTGGTCTAACTCGAGTGTGCAACTCTCTCTATGTAGTTATTTTTATCTTGTTTATTTGGCTTCCATTTTAATATCTATTTGCATTCCTATTTCTATCGCAGTCAGGGCGAGTGGGACCATTCACATCCAACATTCAGAGAACAAAGTATATGCAATGAAATATATATAACAGGTCTCACAGGTTCTTACATCAATGCTAAAGACAAGTTCAAATCCATAAGAAAAGGATAAAGGTACATCAATGATACACATTTCTTAAACTGCTTTGCGGCCTTAATAATCCAACATAGTTTAGGTCTCTGATCGTGAAGCCTAGAACTTCATCAAAATAAAGTAGAGCATGATTTAGTGTGCTTGACGTTGCTACATGGTCATACGCACTACTATAAACCTCGAACAACGTAGGTAAGGGCCAATCATGCCAATCATGTGGCTTCTAGAAAGAGACACAAGCTTGGTACTTTGAATCTCTGGTGCATACTGGGCTCCCACGACGCAAATATAATCAAACACCTCCAGGACTTGATCCTTAATTGCTTCAAAGCTCATTGCAGCAACGGTTTCGTCCGGTGATGCCACTATGAAGAGGACCGCTCGAACAGACCTTCATCCGGTGGAGGTTCGGCACCATCTTCACGCGCTAGCATAGTTTCATCCGCTGCCGTAAACTGCTCAGAGCAGACGAACGTGTAACGCTTTTTCGAGCCACCGCTTCAACATACGTTCTTCCTGCCCACGTAAAATATGCCGCACCGTATATTATTGTGAATGGTTTCGGTTCAAACTAATCTGATTGACACTTCTTTGAGTTGTTGGTCATTTTCGTTGCTTCTAATGCCATGTCTTGTGCCTTTTGAGCTTGCAGGTCCTAGTTTCACTGAATTGTGCTTCTCTTTCATGTCTACACACTTAGCTTTGTCAAAGTATGTCCTAGCTGAAGTACCCCGTTAACTGTGACACTGGATTCTACAAAATCTTCATCTCGAAGTGACACTCGTTTCTACAAAGGTCCCTAATCTTCATGTACCATTGGTTAGTTACAACACAAATGAGTAGAGATAAAAGACATAATGAACGCGCAAGAATGCATTAACAGAAATAAAACGAGAGTGCACATGGTCCATAAACAAAAATAAAAGGAGAGTGCACAAATGAGCATCATGAGGGCATAAACAAATCCAAACGACATGTCCATATATGAGAAACTATAAAAGATACAACACTCTCAC
>CM014276.1:63405980-63423541 GCA_004135705.1 Alloteropsis semialata
GCGCTGACATCGCATCAAAAATAACATCCTCCCACTCACATATAATCAGATCTACAATATCAAACTCCTCGTGATTCATGATGTGAAGAAGGAGCCACTGCTGCAAGGCGGTGATCGTCTCGGCGTTCCCTTTCCTGGGCAAAAGCGACCTCCATAAGGCCATGTGAACAGTGTACGCCTCGTCTGTCAGCTGGTCGGGAGTCCTCGGGCTGCCAGGAACGAACGGCTGACGAAACAGTGGAGCCATCTGCTCGTCTGTAGGGTACGTTGTAGAACAAGGACGGCGGGGAGGACAACTTTCCTCACCATAAGTGACGTGGTGCAATATCGTACCTCCAAGCTGTAGACCAAAGGTAGCTACAATCGGTTCCCAGGACAGCCGCCAAACCTTGTTGTTGAACATGAACGGAATGAAGGTCCGGTGCATATCAATGTAGAGTGTGGCAAAGAAGACTCTCACCCACTCCTCTACCCAAAGCCTGTAGTCAGTGACCAAGGCCTCGACCCCTGGCATGTACGCAAAGTGGGGCCGTATAGGTACTCCCCCTGCAGCCCTTCTCAGTGAAGGCCAATCCAGCATCTTGTGCTCGGCGATCGGAAACCGCCCCCTGATGTACGAGGTATAGAAGCTCTCCTATAACCGTGTCAGGAACCTAGGGTCGGTGTACGCCTGTCTACGCTCAGGGAACCAGTCAAGGATTTGAACAGCCCTGTACTTCTTGACCCTCTTGGCAGAAATCCGCGTCAAGTCAAGAAGCAACTCTCCTGGCTCCGGTGGTGTCTGTGCACGTCTGATCCGGCGTGCAGCTGAGATCTCCATGCCAGGGTCTGAGTCTGTCTGTGCCTCCTCCAGCTGCTCATCCTCCTGCTGCTCCTCCTCTTCCTGCTCTTCCTGCTGCACCACCTCCTGGTGCCGTGAACCCTCCCCTGCACTGCGACTGCGTGGCCTCCGAATGCCACCACCACGAACACGCGGACCCGAGTGCCGAGGTGGTGGTCCCTGTGTCGGTGTCCGTGTCTCTGTGCTATGGTGCCGTCCTGAGCGACGCAATGTAGACGGCTGCTCCATCTATACTGTATTTGTGGCTGCTTCCTCTTCGAAACCTCAATGGCCTTTCCCTTTCTCTTGTCCCCGGCCATCTGCAAGAGATCATATGGTAGAAGATTACAAAATGGCAAAGATAAGATATATAAATAATATAGTAAACAAAGTATCTTGGCAAAAGATACGCCTGTAAGCGAAATATGAGCTTGATTAAGGGCTGGCAAAATTTACATTTAATAGATGACATGCTCGAGGACAAAAACATAGAATGCTAGGAGTGTCCTTAGGTGCTCGACAAGAGGTGGAAGTGAACCGAAAACACCTAACATAGGCGACGACCATGAACTACGGCTCAACAAGCTCGATTTTGACCTAAACAAGTGAGCATTGGGTTGATGACATGATATTCATGAGAAAAACAACCCTACTTATTGAACAAAACATCCTAAACATCAAACACTAAACCCTCTGAATAGTGCAATTCGACCTAAACAAGTGAACATTATGTGGAGGACATGATATTCCCGTGAAACATAACCTTAATTCATGAATATATGCTCCTAAAGTCGAAATATTGTGCTCTAAACAGTGAAATTTTAATGAATTCCATTCAAATTTTAACGAATTCCATTCAAATTGAATCACATTTGGGCGGGTTTGAAGTTTCTCACCACTGCAGATGAAATCGACGAGGGAGACGGAAGGGGTTGCTGGCGTCGCGCACGGCCGGGGGACGGCGGCGCAGACCGGCGGTGGCCGGCGAATCGAAGGCCGGTGGCGGCGGAAACCCTAGGCTATGGTTCCACGCGCCCGCGCGCGAAATACGTGTGAGGCAGCGGTGCGGCGGCGTCGAGGAGGTGCAGAGTAGGGACGGGATGGAGTAGCGTAGCGGCGGGCGGCGGCGCTTGGCCGGAGACGGCCGGAGGGCGGTGAGGCGAGAGAGAGCGGCGACGGCGTATGGGCGCGGGCGCGGAGGAGACCGAGGAAGAAAGAAGGACCGACGCGCGGGGTCCACCAGTAACGGTCCGTGCGGCAACACATTTATCCGGTACTGTTAAATTTAAGTTGAGCGGATGGATGCTCTTTCATCCCGTGTGTTTAGTAAGATGGGCCGGAGAGGAACATGACCGTTGGAGGTCGACAGTATTATACGGTGACATCCCAGTGGCAGTCACCGGACGAATAGACATTCATCCGGTCTTACTTGTTTCTGGAATTGGCTCCACGTTTTCGTCCTCTGTGGGGCCACCGATGATGACACCGTGTTGCTTCGGGCGACTCAGGTTTGACGCGGTTTGACGCCGTGATATGGTTGAGTTTGGTTTGGGGGGGGGGAATTGGTTGGTCGAGGTAAATAGTTTGAATTAGTTTAGTTTATAGCCAAGATAGGTTCGCACTGGTTTGGATTGGGTTTTCATGGTCTTCATGCGTCAAAGTTGGTTCACACCTAAAACTTGTAGCAAAATTAACCCTCACTTGTTGGTGTAGACATGGTTCCTTGCATGAGAAACCATTTCTTTCTCTCACCTCTTTAACTCACTTGCCACATCACCAAATTGCTTACATGGCACCTTCATTAATGCTATGGAAACCATCCTAGTAGGAGCTTTGGGGATGGCCTAAGTCCAACCATGAGCTACTTTGTGCAAGTTATCTTTACTAGACCTACACATGGGCCCCACGTCGAATGCCGGACCCTAGAATTAAAACCTTGCATTCACACAAGGAAATTTTATCAATATTGACTAAAATTTGTTGGAAATGACTAAGTACGACGATGAATACTTGAACGAGTTTTGTTTGTTTTGGGTGGAAAAAGCCAAACGGTTTAGATTGGTTTTGGTAAACTAGTGAATGGGTTGGTTTAGGTCTGTAAGTGTGCTAACCTCTGAATGGTTTTGGCGTAGTTTGTTTAAGTTTCTCAATCATTGTCAGCATTTGACTCGGTCCACCCTTTTATACGGTATGGCATCCCTGGATCTGATCTTTTGAACGGCCTTTCATCCGGTAGTAAAGGGTTTTTTCAAAGATTAATCCTGTGGGTGTCGACTGCTCGTGACCGGATGAATATGTACCTCTGTATCATCAGATAAGGATGAAATATATTTTCATACTAAATCAATTTGGAGACATAAATAAATCAATTTGGAGACATAAAGAAATATTTATAAATCGTCGGCGCCCCCAAGCAGACGGTTGCTCTTCCCAAAACTTACCACAATATCTGCGACAGTTTTAATTTCAAGCTACAGTTGCCATTCTAGTAGTACTAATTTCAGGCCCTCGCTCACCCGGCTCCCTCCGCCCAACTCCGGCGAACCGCCCCCGCCCGCTTGCATTCTCGCGCTCGCCCCGCCGCTCGCACTCGCCCCGCCGCTCGCGCTCGCCCCGCCGCCTCCGGCCGCCCACCTCCGACGCGCGGGGGATTTCTTGGCTCGCCCCCGCTGCCTCGGCGCCCACCTCGCTCTCCGGCCGGCGAGGGTTTTTTCTTGGCTCGCCCCGCCTCGCCGCTCGCGCTCGCCCCGCTGCCTCCGCCCACCTCCGGCCAAGCATTGCCGCCCGCGGCGATGGAGGAGATCAATCGCGCCGGGGCCTCGTCGTCGTCGCGGAGAAGACTGGAGGCGCCGGTTCTTGCGACGTTCTTCGCCCTGATGGACCTGCCGGAAGAGCTGATTGCCCAGATCATCCGTCGCTACATCTTTGATGGCGGGGAAGCATGGGCAATCACTCAGTACATCACCCTTCGTCGGGTCTGCCACACCTTCCGCGTCATCTGCCACTCCCCCGAGGTACTCCAGCGCTTGTCGTTCCGTATGCTTCGCGAGACCTGCCGGCGTTTGCCCACCTATGTCAGGTCACCCATCCTGCAGCGGTTCCTCGATGCCGAAAATCCGGGGGCCGTATACTACGATGGGTTGGAGCTTTTGTTGCGCCGCCGGTGGAGCGACGGGATGCAGCAAGTCAAGAAGGCCGCTGGCATTGGGGACTATTGTGGCTTACTTCTTGGCGATGCTGCAGTACCGTAGGAACCCCGCGGACCCTGATGCACTGGCGGTGCTCCATCGCATCAGCGGCGGCCCGTCGCCCCCGCATGGCCGGTGGGAGAACCGCGGCCTGGCGCTGCTGTGCTACAATGCCAGGCAGGACCTCCACCACCTTGCGTTCGAGTTGTGTCTTCTTCACCGCGATGACGACACGGACCTGATCCCACAGGATCCTCACGTCTGCACATGGTCGCACTGCAGGCGCTGGGCGGATGGGACGCATATCATCCTGTACTGCAGTCCACAGTGCCGCATCTGTCATGAGTTAGACCTCTGGACGCGGAACTTCAGCAGCGATGTGAGTTACGCCGTCAGCAAGATGTGAGACATGCCCCTGGCGTTCTTGCTGGAGCGCAAGTGATGGTATGCTTTTGTCGTTAAATATAACTATGAACTTGGTATGTTATGGTATGGTATGGTCACTGTTATTTTGGTGATGTGCGTGATCAGATGGCATGTCCAAACTGATGCATGGTTGATGGTTGTATGTGAATTGGAGAAATTAATGTGCTGCCTCTTTAGTTATGTCTTTGAGTTTCGTGCTACCTTGTATGATTTGAAACAGGGCATTATGGGGAGTGTGAATTTCGAATGCTTAAGTTTCCTAACTCACAGTTTTATACGGTGACCCTACAGAAAAGCATCACCATACGAAAGCCCATTCATCCTGTCCATTGGTGGTTTCACCCTATACCCAGCGCAACCACCATTTCATACGTTGATGCAGCTGTGAAGAGCACCGATCGAACGTTCATTCATCCTGTCCACTCTGGGTTTCCCACGCGCAGACGCAGTTTCATCCCTTGATTCTACTGTGGACAGCACCGCTCTAATTGCTATGCATCCGGTGGTTGTTCCGCATCAAGATACACAGACGATGTACAGTTTTTTGAAGCCAAATAGCTTGGCCGTAATATTCAGTCCAAGCACGGATGAATGTGCAGTGTCAAGTTGTGTTGGAATGTATGAAATGAGCCTGTTGGAATGCATCCATATCAATATTACAATAATGATCTTATCTTACAAATCTTGAGACTTATCTTACAAACCTTGAGACACAACTTATAGTACAATGTATCTTACTATTTTGACACACATGCATCTATGGTCACAAGCAGCAGTTATATAGTCAGGCCGTGCAAAGTTTGATCCGGTGGTGGTAATATAGTGTCGAGCGGATGATCCTGCGGTCGTCTGGTGGTTAGATCAAAAAGCGCACTGCCTTCTTGTTGGCCATGTCCAGGGGCGGGTGATGGTCACCCGCCCCTGGTAATGGACTCCTCTATAGACTGGGGGAGTTGGCCTAAATTTTCAGACAGGCTGCCAAAATTTTTCGTGCCTTCCCGCACTCCGGCCGCGCCGCCGTCGTCCCCCACCGCGCTCCTCCAGCCGCGGCACCGTCGTCCCCCGCTGACGAGGATCTAGATCAGGGGTGCCCGATCAAGCCCTTAATCTTCGTCATGACGATAATCCACCCAACAAAAACAATAGCCGAAGACCCAAATCAAGCGGATCCTCCATGTCCGGACAGCTCGGAGGTCGCCCGACGAGTCTCCGATTCGCCCGAGGAGTTCTCCGCCTCCGAGTAGTTCTCCGATTCGCCCGAGGAGTTCTCCGCCTCCGAGTGGTTCTCCGGTTCGCCCGGGGAGTCACCGCTTCCGAGCGGTCTCAGCCTCGCTCGACTAGACTACTTGGCTCCGTCCCACTTTGGCCCATCCGGAGCCGTACCAATTTGGTACCCGCCGTATCAGAGCATAATGGGCGTCCGTCCTTTGCCACGGCAGCCACAGTAGCACCCGTCTCATCCAAACAGGAACACTACAGTGCAGGGTGGAACGCATGCGCAACACCGGGTGCCCAAGGACGACCCCAGGCGCCCAAGGACGACACCTGGAGCCCGAGGAGTACACCTGGAATTTCCGAAGGCCCAGAACAAGTCAACCACGACCCAGAAACTACCCGGGAGCTTACCCGAGAAGTCATCTATATCAACCACCCGGGATGTACGATCCCGGGTCAGGCGGGACGCCCACTCCGTCAACACCTGCTCCCTGTACGGCTCGGCATGCGGTGCAAGTTAAAGGCCTCGAGGCCGAAACCCCCATTGTAATTTTATCTTTTGTACCTCCCCGCTTCCTTCTCCCCCTTGAGACTATAAAAGGGGCCGAAGGGACACCAGTGAGAGGGGGGACACAACGGACGAACATTCGAACACAGGACGAACAACACACTCACTTCACACAGCACAGGGACTTGGGACCCTCTCCCTCTCCCGACTAGTTTGTACCCCCTACTACAGACTTGGACTTGAGAACATTGGCACTCACTGGACGTAGGGTAATGCTCTCCGGAGGCCCGAACCAGTCTAAATCCCCTGTCTCTTGAGTCACCATCCGGACCCTGACACGCGATCGTAGAAATTTACTTGCCGGCGGTAGAGAACCCCGACAGTTGGCGCGCCAGGTAGGGGCCTTTTCGCGTGTCACGACATTCCACCAGGGCCCGGATGGCCCACGGCGGCGTCTCGCTGGCGCCGGGCGATCACCTGCGGTTCGGCTCCCTCGACTTCGTCTTCAGCAGGTCGGTGGAGCCCATCATCGGGGCTACTTTCGTGCGCCCCGAGCTCGCCTGCGACGACGACGACAAGACGATCCACAACAAGGGGCCTAAGCCCCCCCACGCCACCACGGGGGCCACCGCCTTCGTCCTCGACCTGCTCGGCGAGGACCTGGCGGCCGCCCTGGGACGGAGCCCAACCCAGGAACACTTCTGCAACCTCTCCTACATGGTCACCAACCTCGCCCTCCAAGTTGGAGGAGAGGAGCAGGTCCTCTGGGACGAGTTCCTCGACTACTACGGCGCCATGTACCCGGGGGGACAGCCGGGTCTGCCACGCGATCCGGCGGTCGCCCCGGCATCGACGGAACTCAGCTCTTCCACCTCCCCAGCCGCCAAGGGCGCGACGGACAGGCGGAACTCGTGCCCGCGGTTGAGGTGGGCTCCGCCAAACTTCGACCCTTCCCGTGAGTGCTTCATGTGCCACACCCCGGACGGGGACGTACAGACTGCGAGCAGCTCGACGAGCGGCAAAGCGGCGCCCAAGGACGCCAAGGCGCCACCCAAGAACGACCCCGCCGGCGATGCTCGGCGGACCCGGCTGCGGGAGCTCGACGAGGCACAACGTCAACTCGAGGACGAGCGCGGGCGACTTCACCGTGAGCTTGGTAAGAACGCGGATGGAGGGGCCGCCCGCGCGCACGCACGGGAGGTGCACCGTAACATCGTCATCGACAACAACGCCAACGACGCGCCAGTCTTCAACCGAGCGTCCCAGAACCTCGCAGCGGCTGCTGTCCTGCTCCGCGAACACCCTGAACCGGCGGCGCCTGAAGATCGAAGGTTCCATCAACAGCTCCGTGCGCTTCTGGAAACCGCAGCAGTTCAACAGGCGGAAAGCTCCGCCTCACGCCAGCGGGCTCCCAGGGAGCCCGATCGGGAGCACTCCGTACATCATCACGGGGCCGTAGCAGACGGGGGCGCCAGGCGACGGGACGAGCACCACGAGCATCGCCCACACCGAGCTGACAACTGGCGGCGCGGAGGCCGCTACGACAGTAACGAGGACCGGAGCAGGAGTGCGTCCCCCGACCCCTGGGGGCCGCGCGCTTTTGGACCCCGCGTCCTTGGCGCTCACGTCCCTCCGCGCTTCCGAGCTCCAACGACGGTGCCCAAGTATGACGGGGACACAAACCCCAGCGTCTGGTTGGAGGATTACCGGCTAGCATGCCACGCAGGCGGGGCACAGGACGACTCCTTCATCATCAAGAGCCTCCCCCTCTACCTCGCTGACTCGGCGCGAACATGGTTGGAGCACCTCCCCGACGGCAAGATCGACAGCTGGGCGCAGCTGCGCGACGCGTTCATCGGCAACTTCCAGGGCACCTACACACGCCCCGGGAACCCGTGGGATCTGCGCAACTGCCTCCAGAGGGAAGACGAGACCCTGCGCGACTACATCAAGCGCTTCTCCAAGCGGTGCACCGAACTGCCGAACACCGCCGACACCGACGTCGTCGCGGCATTCCGATTCGGAACAACTTGCGCGACCCTCATCCACGAGCTAGGGCGCAAAAAGCCGCGAACCATCCGAGACCTCCTCGACATCGCCACCGACTACGCCGATGGGGAAGACGCCGTCGCTGCAACCCTTGATCGGCCTCAGGGCAAGGGCAAGCAGTCGGAGGCGGTCGGCGAGGGCGCCTCCGCTCGACCCGACAAGAAGAAAAGGAAGGACAAGCGGAGGCGCGATAGCGGTATGGTGGCGGCGGCCGAGCGGAAGACTGCTAAACCCAAAGGGAACCCGGCGCCAAGGGACCACTTCGAGAAGCTCCTCGAGGCTCCGTGCACCAATCACGAGGGTCCTGTCAAGCACGCCTTGAAGGACTGCAAGCTCATGAAAAGCTTCCTCACCGGTACTCTGAAGAAGAAACCCCATGAGAACACCAAAGATGGGGCCGGAGGCCCGAACGACGACGACGGCTACCCCAGGGAGGACGGCGCGGTCCAGATGATCGTTGGGGGATCGGCGGCCTGCCCCTCGAGGCGCAACGAGAAGCTGATCCAATGGGAAGTTTGTCACATGGAGCCCATGGTGCCCTCCTACCTAAGGTGGTCCGAGGCCCCGATCACTTTTGATCGCTCCGATCATCCCGACCATGTCCCCCAACCAGGAAGATACCCGCTCGTGGTTGCGCCGCTCTTCGGGACAAAACGCGTCCACAAGGTGTTGATGGATGGCGGAAGCGGCCTCAACATCCTCTATGCCGAGACTCTCGATGAGATGGGGATCTCGCGGTCCTGGCTTCGGCCATCCGCGGCGCCGTTCCACGGGGTTGTCCCCGGGGCGGACGCAATGCCGCTCGGGCAGATCGACCTGCCCGTCACGTTTGGGACTCCACGGAACTTTCGCAGGGAGACCCTCACTTTCGAAGTGGTGGGTTTCCCTGGGACGTATCACGCCATCCTCGGGAGGCCGGCATACGCAAAGTTCATGGCTGTCCCAAACTATACGTACCTTAAACTGAAGATCCCCGGACCCAAAGGTGTCATCACGGTGGAGACTTCGTTTGAGCATGCGTACGCTTGTGAAATCGAGTGTTTCCAATTCGCGGAGGCACTGGTCCGGTCCGAGAAGCTCGCTGCCGAGCCTTCGCCCAGGGACCTGGACATCCCCGAGACCTCCAAGCGTGCTGCGTGCTCCTTCGAGCCAGCCAAGGACGTCAAGGAGGTTGCCGTGGCCAACGATGGCCGCACCCTCCGTGTCGGGACGGCGCTCGATCCTAAATAGGAAAGCGCGCTCGTCGACTTTCTCCGCGCAAACCTCGATGTGTTTGCATGGAAGCCCTCGGACATGCCGGGGATTCCAAGGGAAGTCGCCGAGCAAAAGCTTGATATTAAACCAGGGCAAGGAATTGCTAAGGGACATCCATGCAGGAGCATGTGGACACCATGCCGCGCCAAAGACACTTGTCGGGAAAGCTTTCCGGCAAGGGTTCTACTGGCCAACCGCGCTTGCCAATGCTAAGGATATCGTGTGCAGCTACGAAGGCTGTCAGTTCTACACAAGGCAGACTCACCTCCCGGCGCAAGCCCTGCAGACCATCCCCATCACTTGGCCCTTTGCCGTATGGGGTTTGGATCTAGTCGGGCCACTGAAGAAAGCACCCGGGGGCTTCACGCATCTCCTCGTCGCCGTCGACAAGTTCTCCAAATGGATCGAGGCAAGGCCCATCAGGCGAGTTCGCTCACAAGAAGCTGTCCAGTTCTTCACCGACATCATCTACCGCTTCGGGGTCCCGAACGTGATCATCACCGACAACGGCACTCAGTTCACGGGCAAACAGTTCCTCAACTTCTGCGACGCCAACAACATCCGAGTGGATTGGACGGCCGTCAGCCACCCCAAAACCAACGGACAGGTGGAAAGAGCCAATGGCATGATCCTGCAAGGACTGAAGCCGCGAATCTTCAAACGCCTCGAGAAGTTCCGAGCAAGGTGGGTCGCAGAGCTCCGGTTGGTCGTCTGGAGCTTGCAAACTACTCCAAGTCGAGCCACTGGCTGCACGCCCTTCTTCATGGTCCACGGATCCGAGGCGGTCCTCCCGACGGATCTTAACTATGGCAGCCCAAGAGTTCGTGCATACGACGACGAAGGGAACCAAGCCTCCATGGAAGACGCCATCGACCAGCTGGATGAAGCGCGCAGCATCGCACTACTCCACTCGGCCAAGTACCAGCAGGCCCTACGGCGGTACCACGACCGCAACATTCGAAGCCGGGCCTTTCAAGTCGGCGACCTCGTCCTCCGACGAGTTCAGAGCAACCGCGGCCGCCACAAGCTGTCGCCGCCATGGGAAGGCCCCTACATCGTCGACCAAGTCCTTCGCCCGGGGACTTTCAAGCTCAAGGACGCTGACGGACAAGTTCTCTCCAACGCTTGGAACATAGAACAGCTACGTCACTTTTACCCCTAAAAAGTATCTGTACTTTGTCATTCGCTTACGATAATAAAAGTGCTCTTCCTTTCCGAGTACTTTATGAGCTTGTAGTCGCTTCTCGAGACACTCTCCGAGCCCTCTCCGAGATAAGAGGCGAGTGACCCTTTCCCCGCGTAGGGTCGAATGATTTCGACAACCGACACGATAATTACCTACTGCGGCCTGTTAACCACCAGGGGTTCGAAGGCTGGCCCGTCGAAGGGTTCGACAGCCACCCCCGGGCACCTCGAGCGAGGGGCAGCAAGGGATGGGTCCCAGCGGCCAGTACCCGGGCGCACGAGCGTCACGGGCATCCCGAACTGCATTCGAGTCTTGATGGAAAGTAAGATCATGGTTTTTCCTCCGACGGAAAGGCAAAGAGCCGCCAGGTCCGGACAAACGGACTCGGTAACTAGATGATCTCGCCACCAAGAATTTGAAGCTGATCACCAGCTGATCTGATCGGAACCCGTCGAGCGGGATGCCGAGGCTTCACTCGAATTGACCCGTTGTCAGCTCATACGGACACCGCATTTTCAGCCAGCAAGGCAAAAATACAGCGCGATCCGGCCCCTCCACCTTTTGTGAAAAAGGTGCATGAGGGGTAACGATGTAAGGAGAAACAGGCTCCTCCACCAGCACCCTGCATCGCGTGGGGTCCGAGGTCACAGAAGGAGGCCTGCGAGGGGCCACGCCACGACAAAGTGAGGCCGAGGGAGAGCCCGAGAAGTCTCCACCTCACCCGACGAGTCTCCGCCTCTCCCGAAGAACCTCACACTCAAGTGCGGGCTCGCACGCCCCTGCAGCTACGTCGCTTTTACCCTTAAAAGTACCTGTACTTTTCGTTCGCGATAATAAACAAAGTACCTGCGCTGTTCCGAGTACTTTATTCGCACACGGTCGTTTTCCGAAATGTACCTTGCGAGTTCCCAAAGCTAAGCGGCGGGCGACCCCTTCCCTGTGCAGGATCGCCCACCGCTCGGGGGCTCCACCCGGGGCCCGGTGCCCCTCCTTTTTTCGCAAAACTTCGACAAGTGATCGCTCCCGCGCGCGGTCAAGCGGTATACTTTTGTGCTTGCGGGAAAGGAACGTCAGCTCGAGGGGCTTTGTGATCACGCTTGTCCAAGTTCCAAGTGCTTACGCCCCTGCGGCTACGGCGCTGACTTGCGAGCAAAATCCAAAGTCCTCAGACCGACGTCTTTTTCCCGAGAGCAATAAAGGAATCGCCTCGATTAGTTGTTGCTTTCAACGTAACAGGCTGCTATTTGTCATTATTCGAACCTTCCGAAACTACTCGGGGGCCGCAAGTCCGAGTGCCCAAACTCCCGAGTTCCTACGCCCCGGCGGCTATGGAACAGAGTCCGAGGGGCAAGTCTCCGCGCCTTCCCATCTCGACCTATGACCCCAAGCTTTCGGAAGAAAACGGAAATGGCAAACAACAGATAAAAACACAAGTTTTTTAGCAACAACGATTGCCCTTTAAAGGGGAATTGAGTTCATTACATTACAAAAATGACTAAGTCCCCTATTTCTATTCCAGCCCGAGATCCTTCAGGGCGGCGGTCAACACCTTTTCGGCAAACGAGGAAGATTCGGCTTCAATCTCATCGTACTCGTCCTCCTCGTAGCTGGGGGCCCACCCACCTTGCAGGGACTCCCGATCCATGGTCAGGTAGTGCGACAAGAACATGGCAATGATCTTCCGCGCCACACTCCGAGCAAGATCCGAGGCCTGCGCCCGAGTCCTCCCTGCAACAAGGGCAAGGCGATCCACCAGGGACGGGCCGCCGCCGACGTTGAGCTCCTCGAACAGGTGCTCGACGGCCTGGACCAAAGCCTGATGGACCTCGGACTTCTTCTCGAGGGCCCTTTGGCTCTGCTCGCCCGCCTCCCTGGACCTCCGAAGGTCCTCGACAGCTCCTGCAGACAATTCTTCGTCAGTGTCATCTCGCAGGGAGGAAAGCAAGAGGAAGGACGAGCAGAAACACGATACTTACTGGCCAACTCTGCCTTCAGGTTGTTGCCAAGCTGCACCAGCTCCTGATTGGCAGCAAAGGCCTTGCTCACCTCACGCTTCCCCGACTCGAGCTTGGCCTCCAAGTCGGCCTTCTCCTTCCGCAGGGCTACATTGGCGAACAGCCTTAAGCAAACTCGCGGCCACTCGAGAAGAACAGAAAGCAGCCGCCCGACAAGAAACGAGGAAGGATAACTTACCGAGGATCTCCTCCTCCCGCTTCTGGGCGACTTCTCCGAGGCGGGCCCCCTCGACCTCTGCGGCCTTCAGCTTCTCGGCCAGCCCGACCACTTGATTGTTGGCCGTCTTGAGGTCGAGGTCGCGGTGCTGAAGGTCTTTCTGAAGGTCCGCCACCTTTTCCTTCAGCCCCTCGACCTCCTGCACGGCAGCAGCCTTTTCCCGATTAGAGGCGTCGGCGGCCGTCAGCGCCTCCATCACCGTCTTCTCGGCCTCCTCCACCTTCGCCTCAAGGGCGGCCTTCTCCTCCTCGGCATCGGCGAGCACCTCCGCCCTGGCCTCCCGGGCCTCGGTCAGCTGGGCCTCAAGCTGCTCCTTCTCCGCCTTCAGTTGCTCAACGGCGGGCCATAGCCCGGCCTCCCGGCGGAGGAACAGGGACTTCTCGGAGCTGCGCTCCATGATTTTCTGAATGAAAGCAGAAAGAGGAGCGGTAAGACACACCCCAAAACGGCGCCAAGACCAGAAGAAGGAAACCCGAGAACTTACCCGGGAAGGCCTGATGATCATCTCATTGAAGATCTCCTTCATGTTATTGAGGCCCTCCGCGAGAAGATGGCACTGCTCCCTCTCCGACTTGTCGTCAAGCTCGAAGACGGGATCCCCCGGGTTCTGACGATCGTACCACAACAACCGACCCTCGCACGGCAGGTTCGGGTTGTTCTCGATGGGTACGATGGTGTGGAAACGACGATCCATCGTCATCATCCCCGGAGTCTCCCGGAGAGAGTCCAGGCCCTCGCTCGAGGGGCTCGAAGGGCTCGGGGACTCCACGATCGGCCCCCGCTGGGCTCGCCGTCGATCCTCCGCGAGCCACCCTCCGGCGAGTCCTCGAGCACGACGACCTCTGGGGGAACCACCCCGGAGGAGGACTCGGGGGCTGCAGCAGCTGCCGCCGCCGGGATGGCAACGTCTTGGAGGGCGCCGGTCGTACCCGCCTCCGCTTCCTTGGGGCCGGCCGCGGTCCCCGGAGAGGTAGCGACCCCGCGGCCATCTCCCCCGGCAGCAATCTCCTCGGCCCCGGTTAGGGCCGCGTCACCGAGCCGGGCGACCTCCCCTGCCCCAGGGTGGCACACCGCCTCCTGAGGGGTAGAAAGGGCCGCCCCCGCAGCTGTTGCTCCAGCTCGGCTTGGAGCGCCGCGACAGCCGCCTCTGAGGGAGCGGCCTGCGCGACAACCAGGCCAGTCGGGAGTGCCCCACCCGGGCTGTCGCCGTCTCCCTCCGGCACCTTCTCCTCCACAGAGGGCGCCACCCTCTGTGCCGCCTCCTCGGCCTGCTCCGCCAAAGGCACAGGTGTCGCCTCCTCGGCCCGCTCTGCCGAGGGCATCGGCGTCGCCTTCTCGGCCGGCTTCGCCGTGGGCTCCGGCGTCACCTTCTCGGCCTGCTCCGTCGCGGGCCTCGGCGTCTGCGCTACCGAGCGCAGCATCTTCTTCGGCGCCACCATGAGCGGAGTGTCGGCCCGGCTGGTGCGACACAGGTCAAGGATCTCGGCTAAGAGAAATGGCAACTATGAAGACGGAAACCACTCGAGAAGGACAGAGCATTACTCACCTCGACGAGATGGTCCGGGTCCGCTTGGAACTCGTCGGCGCCGGGCCCCCCGGGGACGAGGGCCTCTTGGACCCCGCAAGCGCCGTTGGGGCGGGGGCCACCTGCGCGGTTTCGGCGCCCCTGCCCGAGTGGGGCGCCGCCTGGCCAGTCGGGCCTCCTCCTTCGACCGGGGACGGATCCGGCCGCCCCGTCGTGGCCCGCACCGGGGCGGAAGGGGCCTGCGCCTCCACCACGGGCGACGCGGCCGAGGCCCTGCCCCCAACAGGATCTGACCCTGCGGCAGGTACGGGCGTCCGGGGCGCGTCCCGCCCTCCGCTCTGCGCCCGCGTTGTTTGAGGGGCTGGCGGCGGCCGCCTGTCGTCTCGTGGCGCGGACCTTTTGGGGGAGCGCGACGCCCCCGACGACGAACCCCCCTTGTGGGCGCGCTCCGACAGGTCCCGGCTCCGGCTTCTCTCCCGACGGGGGGAGGCTGTGTCCCGTCGGGAACTCTTCCCCTCCTCGGGCGCGTGACGGGTGGACGGAGGCGTGCGGCCGCGCCCCTCGCGCTGGCTGTCCCCGGAGGACCGTCGATGCCGGCTCGACCGGGAACTTTCGCTCCTCCCCGCGTCCGGCGGAGGCGACCTCCCTCTCCCGCTAGACCCCGGTTGCTGCGCCGAGGGCGAAGCTGTCACCACGGCGACCGCCTTGAGCTTAGCAGGGGGCGCGTCCTCATCCTCATCCTCCTCGTCGTCCTCGCTCCTCGAGTCCCCCTCCGCGGGCTCCGACTCGGGGTCCTCATCCTCAGAGACCCGCTCTCCCCTTTTCCTCCTCTTGGCCCGCTCGGCGTTCCTCTCCCGCTTGGCCACCTCACTCATCCTCCACTTCTCCCGGCGGTCCTTCTTCGCCTTGGCCCGCTCGGCCTCGGCCCGATTCTTCGCCCTGTCCTCGGGAAGCGGCGGCAGGGAGTAGGAGCAGTCATGGCTCTTCACCTAAAGAGCTCGGGATCAGGAAACCGAAAAGCACTCGGGATTGAGTTCAAGGTGGAGGAAGGAATCCTTACCAGAGCTTTGGTGTGGGCGTTCGGGAGCATGGGGAGGAGGTCCGGCGGTGGATATGCGTCATGAGCCCTCCCCATCGCTGCCGTCACCCGGCGCTCCACCTCGGCCTTCGAGGGCAGGGGGTCCATCGTCACGGTCCCCACGTAGGGGGCCTTCGCCGGAGTCATCTGCCAGATCTAGAGTGCGCCGCCTCAGCGGTACGATACCTCTCGAGAGGTACCCGCCGATGACCTCCGCCGCGGACACGTTCGCGTCCCGGAGTCGAGCGAGGGCCTTCCAGATATTCCCGAGGAGTTTCTCCTGCAGCCTCTTCTCGGGCCCATACCCCCAGTTGTCGGGAGCCTTCTCAAACGACCTCCCGGTATACGCCGGGAGGGGATTCTTGGGGTCGTTCTTGAGGTAGAACCACCCGGGGTGCCACCCCTTGTTCGAGCTGATCAGGGTCCCCGTGATGTAGTCCTTCGACCGCCCCTGCTTCAGCTTCAACACGGCGCACCCGATTGTCGCAGGGGCGCCGCCTTCACAGGGATGCAACGCAAATTTGAAGAAGTACCGGAAGAGGTCCCAGTGGGCCTCCATCCCCAGGTACCCTTCGCAGAGCGCCACGAACACCGCCATCTGCTGCACCCCATTGGGGTTGATGTGCTGGAGCTCCAGCCCGTACTCATTGAGCACAGCGCGGAGGAACCTCCCAGCGGGGACGGAGAACGAGACGAACGAGACGACGAACGTGGAAGGCGACGAACGAGACGACGTACCCGGCCTGCGGCCGGGGGGAGTCCTCCACGCCGGGCCTCTTCCACTCTTCGGCCTCCGTCAGCGGCGGCAGCGAGCCGTCCCTCATGAGCCCCTCTAGCTGCCTCTGCGTCACCCTGGAGCGCTCCCAGACCGACATCGTGAGGTCACCGGACGAAGGTGGCGTGCGTTGTGTGGGGATGTGGTCTCTCCTCCCTCGGAAGAGCGCAAGCGCGGCGGCGGCGGGGGACGCGAGAGAACAAGCGCAGCGGCGAGGAAGACGAAGCGCGCGGCAGAAGGCGAAAAGATTGGAGTAAACTAAACCCTAGGCGGCCGCGGCTCAGGGCTATAAAAGGGGAGGCGGCGCGGCGGAGCGACCGCGGCGTTAAAAGTGTGGGCCCACCTTCGGTGCCTCGCGACGTGCGCACGTCGCCTCACCTGACTCCCTCAAAAGGCGCGCCCTCCCTCCACGCGGCGAAAAACCAGGCCGGCGCTCCCGTGCTCGGCCCATCAACGGTTGGGCAGCGGCCCGGCCCACCGACGAAGCGTCCCCGACAAGCTTCCCCAACCCCGACAACCACCAAGGCAAACTACCCGGGCTCAAAACCTTAACAAGAGCTCCAGCTCTTCTCAAGGCTCGGGGACTACACCCGGCGGGTGCGCTCATGCGCCCCCACCAGAAGAATCACAACTCATCACTCCTCCGCCACGGCTGAACCTGGGCGCGAGTTCCCAACTCCCCCCAGGCTCGGGGGCTACTGACGAGGGTCTAGATCAGGGGTACCCGATCAAGCCCTTAATCCTCGTCATAGCGATAATCCACCCTACAAAAACAAAAGCCGAAGACCCAAATCAAGCAGATCCTCCACGTCCGGACAGCTCGGAGGTCGCCCGACGAGTCTCCGATTCGCCCGAGGAGTTCTCCGCCTCCGAGTGGTTCTCCGATTCGCCCGAGGAGTTCTCCGCCTCCGAGTGGTTCTCCGATTCGCCCGAGGAGTTCTCCGCCTCCGAGTAGTTCTCCGATTCGCCCGAGGAGTCACGGCTTCCGAGCGGTCTCTGACTACTCGGCTCCGTCCCGCTTCGGCCCATCCGGTGCCGTACCTACTTGGTACCCGCCGTGCCAGAGCATGATGGGCATCCGTCCTTTGCTACGGCAGCCACAGTGGCACCCGTCTCATCCGAACAGGAACGCTACAGTCCAGGGAGGAACGCATGCGCAACACCGGGCGCCCAAGGACGACCCCAGGCGCCCACGGACGACACCTGGAGCCCGAGGAGTACACCTGGAATTCCCGAAGGCCCAGAACAAGTCAACCACGACCCGGAAACTACCCGGGAGCTTACCCGAGGAGTCATCTATATCAA
>CM014276.1:63426113-63440217 GCA_004135705.1 Alloteropsis semialata
AGAGCATGTGCCACAGCAACCAATTGTGGCCACCACTATCTCCAACCCGTCAACTCCACAGGTACAACAGGAGGCCCAACACCCATCACCACAAGTACAGCTGGAGGAACACCACCAATCAGCACAAGTACACCAGGAGGAAAAACACCCCCAATCACCATAAGTACACCAGGATGAACACCCCCAATCACCACAAGTACACCAGGAGGAACAACCCCCATCACCAGTGCAGCAATATGAGCCAGAGATGGTCATAAAGTCGCAAGCACGGCCGAAGCAGTTAATGGGGTCAGTGCCACGGATGATAAAGGCATACAAGAATACAGAGCCTGAGGTTGTGAACAGGTGGATGACAGCCAACAAAGGCACAAACAAGAAGCTGACTCCGACACAAAAAAGAATAGAAAGGAAGCAGTGGTGCCAACTGGACCGGGGTTTTTCAAGCCTCGTACAGACACTGATTTTGTTCATAAAGTTGGGGTTCATGAGATACCAGATTTGCCAGATTGCCCACAGAAATTCGTGTATGGCAAAGACTTGCTACCCGGGTGGGCTCTTCATGATTGTCCAGGTGAAATGCAGAAGTTCCATAGTTGGTACCGCAGGGCATGCACCCTAGGTCTCACAACTATATGGGCACGGGTCGATGTGGATGTGTTTGGTTGCAATAGATGGGAAAACCGAAGTACAGACATAGTCATGGATTTCGATGACTTCCATGCAATGTACCGCTTGCAAATGATGGAGCTAAGCCCCATGAGACTGTGGTGTATGTAAGTGGTTCATCTCCATACACCATGTATATATGCATATGGTACTGGCCTTTGTAGTCTCAAAATGATTTTTTTTGCGATGTGTTGTGCAGGATGCAAGGTCGCCTCGCAATGGATTCGAAGACCAAGGTTGGGTATCTTGACCCTTTTATTATTTGCAAGGCTAGGTGGGACTTCCCCCTCAAGTACCCGGACGACGCCGATGAGCTAAAGGACTGTAAGACCAGCAAGGAGAGACAAAAGAAACGAAAGGAGCTTTCCATTGATCTTAGGAGGAAGGTGGCAATATACATAGGAACTATGTTGGATCGACATCGTGATGCGAGTTGCATATGGGCGCCCTACATTTTTGGGTACGTCATCTAAATCCTAACAACTCTTGCAGTCCCAATATTGCAAATTTCTCTCTCAATCAAATTCTACATATATCGATTAGCCTGATACTTATCGTCGCTATATAACACTGTGGCAGTCAACACTGGGTTGCTTTTATGCTATTGCCGAGGGAAGCCAAATATATGGTCTTTGACTCATTGGATTACCCGCAATCAGAATACAAAGATTTCTGTGCCATCCTGAAGAGGTAACAACCGATAAGATTATCCACACCTTACAAAATATTTGAGGCGATGATTATATACTAACTTGTCCCATTCTTTCAAGTAGTGCTCTTTTTCTCTACATTGACCATTATAAAGGGCCGGCTCCTGAGGGAGTAAAGAATTGGATTCCACGCACATAAGCAACTAGTCGGTACCTTGTTTTTCGGCTATTATGTGTGTGAATATATTAGGAGCTGCAAGCATTACACACCAAATACTGAACGTGTAAGTGTCTTTACCATATTTCAGTACATTAATTTTACGTCTAACTATCACTTGCTTAAGCCTAACTGTCATATTTCAATACTGACTGTGTGTGAATATTCATTTTGCATTTATTTCTCATAAATTGCAGTTGATTACTGATTTCAGCGCTACTAAACCACTCCAAGAGGAAGATCTTCTCAAGATAGTTAGCGAACTATGTCACTTCACAATGCTTTATGTGCTTCATGAGAAGGGCAAGTACATCGATAAGCAACAAGATTATTTCTATGAAGAAAAATATGATTCTCTTCATAACTGGCACTTAGAGAAGTATCGCCTAACCATGTGAGGGTGTGGAGTGTGGACACTAAACTTGTGTGATTAATGTAATATACGTGTAATATCATTTGGATGACAATCTTGTTTTATGTTGGATTTGCTTTTATAGAATTTACAAAGAGATTAAATTGTGACTGTTTGTGATTACTTTTATATTATTTGCCGGAGAAATGGTATTAGAAAATCAAATAATATTAAAAAACCAAAAGAAAAAACAAATACCAAATTTAAAAACAAAAAAAGGATTACCAGGAGCGGGCGATGGAATGACCCGCCCCTGTAAACACCATCTTCAGGGGCGGGGCAGGCAATCGCCCGCTCCTGAACAAAACATTTCCAGGGGCGGGCCATGCCAATACCGCCCCTGAAAACACATTAGCAGGGGCGGGCGATGGCGTGGCTCGCCCCTGAAGAAGACATTTCCAGGGGCGGGTGATGGCATGGCCCGCCCCTAGAAACACCATCTTCAGGGGCGGACCATGCCATCATCTGCCCCTGCAAAACGTTTGTTGGGGCGGCCTAAATACCCGCCCCTGCAAATGGCCATTTTTAGCAGCCAAAAGCAGGGGCGGATTTCGGCGCCGCCCCTACAAACGCCATTTTACCCGCCCCTACAAACGTTTTTTTGTGGTAGTGATATTCAGTACTTATTAAAGGGCAATCCGTAGTACATACTCTTGTGTTAATCCCTAATCCATGAACGTAGACCGGAGATTTTGTAGTCTATACAAGTATGCACATGCGTTTATCCTACAACGTACTTGCAAACTGGAGCTCTCAAAGTCCACGGATGGCAAAATTCCTTGGCATATATAATAAATGAAGACAAGCTACTGTAGACTGATGTGTGAAATGCTAGTGGGTATGTGCGCAAGCCTGCAAATATGTTAAACACCAGATATAACTAGTCAGGTTCATGTGCGATTCACGCCTGTATAAAATATGTTAATCTGAAATAATGATAAATGTTTGCAAAAAAAGAAATAATGATAAAATGCAAATTTATCATTTTACTATGCTCAGTATCTCATCAATGCATTGTGCCAAACAAAACAATACAACATAATCCGAAATAAAATTGATAGCATCCGGTATTAAATCCAAACATTTTTTTAATGATTACTTGAGCACTTTATAATTTTTTCTTAGGAATTCACTAACTTTTGCGATGAATGAATAATCCAATCATATTTTGTGACTTTATGATTTGGAAGGAAAGTCCAAAAAACAGTAGGGCTACCATAGGTGAACGTAGTGTACGAATCTTAGTTATTATTGTTTTTGGACATAGAAAAAAATGAGTATATTTTATACTTTCCATACAATGTAACTGCAGATAATAGATAAAACCAGCATTGATTTTTTTTCTTGAAAAAAGACCATTGGACCCACTTAACAATATAGTTGGTCCCAGTGAAAAGTGTGTGGGTCCCACTGAAGAGTATGTGGCTCCCACCTGAACAATACGTGGGCCCCATTTGAAGGTCCGTGTGTCCCACCTAGAGGTGTGTGGGTCCCACCTAAACAATACATGGGTCTAGAGTGCATGAGGACAAGACGAAGCCACACGTTGACCTTCCCTGGTGCCAATGCACCAGGGTAAAAAAATTGCCACTAACTAAGCACAAAATCACCATGTATTCCTACGAAATTCAAGAAGTCCCTTGTACAGTGAACCAGGATCAGTTCAGCTCTAGCTTCTTCTTCTGTGATGGGCTACCTGATTTCTCATGCTGATTTGCTTGCTCCGTGCAAACAATTAGGATTGAACTACAGAATTAGCCTCCCATGGGTCCAAATCCGTGTCTGTTCGATCCTCTTGCATATGATTTCTATCTGTTCATGCCTATGGATGCCTACTTGTGCTGTGATTTGGGGTCCCCGTCGAAGGGGCCATGGGAGTTTTTGAATCTAACTTCCTGGATACCAGGGGGCTTTGCTGAATTTGGGCAATTGTGGGGAAAATGTTTTGTGCTGTGGGCTCCGTGGCAGGTTGCTTGAGTTAAAGAAGATTTGTGTTGGATGCCAGGGGCCGCCGCCGTTCAATTACTTTTGATGCTGATCTAGGGGGCATAGCTGCTGTAGTTATCCTTTAAAGAAGCAATTCCCCTGCTTGTACAATATTGCCCCTTATTCTTCACGTCACAGTGGCAAATGTGATAATCAAACACCACTGAGTATCTCTTTTCGACTTAGTTAGGGATAAGTTGATAGCTTGGCATAACCTAGTAGCTAAAGTTGCCATCTATCGGAGAAGCTGCAAAGGGGAAAATGGTGTATGAACAAACATCTTGGGGAAAATGATGTATGAACAAACATCTGGTAAATTGGAGAAGCTGCAGCGCGGAGAGCAGCAGGAAGGCATTGATGACTTTTTCTAAATATTCTAAATATTACCTTTGGTTTATTTGTTGCTTTTGTGAAGAACTGGCTGTAAGAACTGGTCAGCATATTTGTTAATTCTGTGAGCTGATAGAATGCCAATTTGTGGTCCAAACATGTGATGTATATAAAAATGTCTTCTCTGATGTATATGATGGATAAAACACGTGCACATGATGGATGAAATTGTGTATTTGTGGTATATATAGTATATATTTCGTTTCCTGCAATTTATTTTTTGTTTTTATTTTATCATAGGCCACGCGGCTCAATGAAATGCCCCACCTATAATGGTTATAGACAATGCGGCTCAATAAAACACATCGCCTACGACTCTTATATATGACGCAAAAAATTGACATCGCTAAAGGCAGTTTCTGGCATAGTGAATTGCAATGTTTGTTGCTTTATTCTATTGAATTTGCTTCAAAGTGTAGTAAAGAAATTCCACTTGATGATATGTCCTAGAACTACAACTATAACGATAACCGTTTGCACCTACCATTCCCAGTGGTACAACTATATATTTCCATAGAATTGCAACTACTTTGGCATTTAGTAACACAAAACTGCAATATGTAATAGCCCAGGATCAACAAGTCAAGTTGTTAGGATCATCGAAAAAACACTCCAGTATTATGTTAGTCAATGCCGATGTACATCTAACTTGTTGTTTGGAAAATTGGCCTCGGTCCGACATTAAAAACTTAATTTTCTAATAACTAATATATAACCTCAATTTTGACCTTTCAAACTACAGTTGCTGCAGCATTGGGATGGGCCGCAAGGATGTTTGTGCTCGACAACGTTATTCTAAAACATGGCATGCCTGCTAAAATATGAGTTGGAACTCACGGAGTAGGCACGTGGTGATCACATTTGCCTATTTGGGACCTCTATTTCCTCTACTCCGGTACGAGGGATCAGAAACCAGTACTCTATTTCCTCCGCTACCCACTCCGCTGAACAGAGCAGGGGCAGTGGCTGAAAAAAACACAGCACCCATGTCAAACCAAAGTGCATCTCCATTATGCAGAGTAACGACATCTCCGATATGCAGATCAAGAGCTCAAGAGAGAGCACAACAAAAACATAACTTAATTTGCAGAAATGATTGATTAATCACTCAAAATTGGGTTCTCTCCAACTGATGAACAGCGATGGTTCAAATAAAAAATAATTCTAACAAAACACCAAACCCTAACTTGGGTGACGGATAGTGAATATAAAGTGTAGAACTACAAAAAAAATTATTGATTTATGATGAAATTTTTTTGACAAACATAAAACATCATAAATTTGTGATGTTTTCTACTCAAAATGTCATAAAACTGGTCAACCTAGCGAACTTAGTGATGAATTAAAAAACTTTTTAAAAGTTTCCGCCTAGGCCACAACAAAAATGTCGTGCAGCTTTGTAAGGCAAATAAAACACCATAAAATAACCAGGGTCCCACGTGTAAATATGAGGTGGGTCATAAACTGACCAGGTCCCACGTGTAAGTATAAGGTGAAAATTAGGTAGGCAAAATAAATAGAAATGCTGCTCATCCACGGTTTGAATATATGACAGTTCAAATGTGGGAACTTGTGGCACCTGTGTGCATGAATTATTGTTGGATATTCTTTACAAATCTAATTTTTAACATATACAATTAATAGGTGCCGGGTCTATGTGTAAGAATGAGGTGAGTTGGATGAGTATGTCCTGATTGTTGGCGCTCGGAAAGCCCATGCTCGTGAAAGGAGAGAAGATTGATACATTTCGAAGGGTCCCACCTATAAGTCTGAGGTGAGTTTGAGAAGTTTTACATGTTGGTAATTGGCGAGAGAAAAACACGTGCTTAGGCAAAAGGGAAACAACTAACGGAGACACGGTAGAGGAGGTGATGGGTCCACGTTGTGCTGATCTGTAGCTTCTTGCGGCTGAGTGTAGTGGTGTGCTCGCAGTTAAAAGTGGCTAGACCCTCACATGATAATTGAGCCTAAACATTTATTAGTTTAATGCTTATGTGTATTTTATACTTACACTTTAGTAATCAGATCCTAATAAAACTTGACAACTAAATTGCTTACCGCAATCAAGCTGTCAGCCTTTCCTTGTTTATTGTCTTTCATGTCATACTTCCAAGCTCATCATAAGTACCAAACATAAGTATACTCATCAAGTTTTCGAACAGTTTCCAAAGGATACATAGGATTTCTAGGTTTGCATGTTCCTCCGGTCGTTGAGATTGGAGTCCAGTTTGCTTTAGTTACATCAGATGATTTTTATTATTACATTATTAAGACACTTTTGTCACAGTGTAATAAACTATACTCATATAATTTATGATATTACTGCTGTTATTCATTTATGGCATGGTTGTACGTGTGAAATTTGATCCTGGGACACATATGGTGTATACTTGGTTTTGTTCTTAAAACCGGGTGTGAAAAACAATCTATGGAACTGATTGGCAATTAAGTGAGCGTGTAACCCTAGGCAGTGTGCCTACAATGAAACTCTGAAACTTCCGTGTGTGTGTCTCACACATATTTGCAGTTTTTTTAGACACCAACCCTTTAGTACTTGGCACCGCTAGAGGCCAAGACAATTAGTCTCGGATTTACTGTAACTTTTGCATATCGGGTAACAGAGGGTGTTCGAAATCAGAATTAAAGACGCTTTTACGAGTAGTGATTTAAATCAAAGAGCAATTATTTTGAGCTAATATAATCTGATCTCGAGGATGTTCTAGGTAAAAGGCTCCAGTAGAGATTATCAATAGAAAAAGACGTGCTCATATGGAACTATTGATGTTAGCTCCTCTCTCTTTGTAATCAAAATACACACAGACAATTAGAATACATACCAACATAAGGATAATTGTAATCCATTACAATTAGAATACATACCAACATAAGATTAATTGTAATCCATTAGTTGTGCTAACTGAGACTTGAAGGAACAAAAGGTTAGGACAACAAATTAGTCCGGCATTTTAACACAGAAAAGAGAACACAGGAGTTCAAAACTAATAAGCACTCTCGATGAAACCATATGATGCGATATTTTGTGCAGAAGTCACTCAGGAAAGTAAATGTATGTAGTCGAACAAGGTTCTACAAGCACAGGAAGTAGATCTCCGCAGAAACAGTAAGTAAATCCAGAATGCATGTCGATGTAGCTTATTTCTGTCACAATGGTTCAAGACAAAAATTGAATTTATTTAAAGTCTGCTTTGCAAGCTGTGATATATACGTTCTAAGCTGCTCTTAAAACTCACACAAAGATCAACAAAAATGTAGATTAAACTTATAAATATTGCATATCAAGACTACAGGGTGATTGCCTGATTGGTGATTTCAAATATACAATACAAACTGATTTTATTAACAGCGTGTTCGCACATCTTCAGATGTTAATGCTTGAGTATTTAGAATAACACATAGATACATGGAGTATGGGTGATCCAAGAATGTAAAATTTGAAGAAATCCATGCACAGGAGGTGAAAACAAGTGGGTTGAACAATAATTTTGATCAGTAAACAAAACAAGAATGATTGGCACAAGTACATTGGTAATTAGGAAGTTTCAACTCTCTGTTACCTTGGTGTTAATCAGGCTTTAACTATTGGCATGGTTCTAATAAGCATGTTGCACTGTCTTTTTAGCTCCTTGCTTCACAACCCTGGACATACAATTCACGCAATGAACATGGAAATAAGTCATCCACCTTTGGTGGTTCCTGGATGGCTGGGCAGCTTGTGATCACTAGTTTTTGCAACCAACTTGAGCATGTCCGACTTTGGGCCAAGGCAGCAGGTGCAACTGCAAGATTGGGAGAAGAGTAGACCATGGAGGTCCCCTCCTTCATCGTCAGGTGAATTAGGGGGGACGACCAAATTCGAGCAGTCGGAGATTTTATCAGATGGCTGGGATGACAATAGCAGTAGTCCTTCTGATGCTTCTGCTATTTCCACATCTCCTCTTGTGTCCTGCTCCTGCTTCTATGCTAGAATTTGTGCCTTCTCCACTTGGTTGACTGAAGACGGCGACAACAAGCCCAGATAACTTCTCACAATTGCCTACGGTGAAACTGCAGAGTTTTGGAAAATGACATAATAGATGTGCCAGCCACACTCCGTTAGCACCACCCTGCTTAATTGTGATGTATTGAACTAGAAAATGATACCCGACGTGACCATTATCTTTGCTTAAACAAAAGGCATCTTTGGAATCAACTATCATGAGTTCCTTTAGGAATGATAGCTGTTCAAGGTGACCAAGGATGGCAAACCCCATATAGTCAACACTCCTAGTAATCTATCCTCCCCTTCAATGTCCATTATATACCAAGTAGTTGAATATTCCCTGACATACAGTCTTTCAATACCTAACGAGCTTGTGCAATAGTAGCAGAGTGTATAGAGCTGGACCGTGGAATATAAGGCACCGATGATAGTTTTGGACAATCTTTAATTTCAAGCTCTTCTAGTTTTTGAAACCAAGTCATAATATGCTCATCCTTCTGTTGATATACAACACGAAGTGAGAAAGGCAACTCCATAAGTTCTGGACAATCATTGCCAGTAACTACTATCCAATACAAGAACAACACACAAAGGCATTCCAACCCATTTTGTCAGTTTTTGGTATCTTTACTAGTTCTAGCCTCTTCAATTTTTATTGCTTTAAGACAATATCCTTGAAAGTCCACATAAAATATGTACAAGCTATCTATTAAGGGGCATGGAGGTGCAAATTGTCCTTCATGGATTGGTGTGAAGCTCTCTGTGAGAATTTTAAAGTATCATCAATTGAGTGATGTAAGTTTGACAAATTTGCAACCTCTAGGAGTGGTGTGGTTGGTTGATGAACGTGCAGACTGCAAATGCCATATACCAGGTCAAAGCTTCAAAAATTTGAAGAAGATTGAACTAGTAAAGATACCTATGCTAACAACATGGGTTGGAATGCCTTTGTGTGCTGTTCTCGCACTTGAGAGTAGTTACTACGAATGATTGCCCAGAACTCATGGAGTTGCCTTTCTCACATCGTGCTGGATTATCAACAGGAGGATAAACCTAATATGACTTGGTTTCAAAATCTAGAAGAGCTCGAAATTACAGACTGTCCAAAACTGTCATCGGTGCCTTGTATTCCTCGGTCCAATGCCACTACTACAGAAAGTTTCAGTAGGGGCGGCTCGTAAGCCTCTGTAGGGGCGGTTTTACGAGCCGCCCTTAATCAACCGTTCTTACAGTGGTAAGAACTGTAAGGGCGGCTGGAAACCAGCCGTCCTTATTGATAAATCAATAAGGGCGGTTTTAGTTAAAACCGCCCTTACTGCTGATAAACATTAAGGGCGGTCGTATTTCCAGCCGCCCTTGCTGCTCATAAACATTAAGGGCGGCTGGAGACATAGCCGCCCCTGCTATGTTATCTGTAGGGGCGGCTGGTTATTTAGCCGCCCCTAATCTCAGTTCCCAGCCAAAAAAAAGTAAATCAGAAATATATAATATAATCCACAGAATATATATAATTCACATAACTCAAAGTCCAATAATTCACATACATATATATAATTCAAAGTCCAATAATTCACATGATCATTCACATACATATAATCACAAGGTCTCAAAGTTCAATATTACACAAAGTCACAAGTTCAATAATTCACAATTCCTCAAAGTTCACCTTCCCAAGCCTAGCCTTTCCCACTCACGAAGATGTTGAAACTTTGGATTTCTCGCCAACTCGGATGCATGGTCATGGAATGCGCCTCTGCTGCTTATAATTTCATCCAATATGAAATTACAAAGATCGCCGACGATTTCCAAGAGCTTGTCATCTTCAACAGGGTCCCTATGCCTACCTGCCTCTTCTGGAAACTACAAAATGAGCATATATATATATATATATATATATATATATATAAAGATAGTGAGCATATGAAGTTTGTGAGCAAATTTAGAGAGAGAGTGCATTTAGATAGGGGGCTGAGCATTTACATCGGCTGGGTGTCTCCGGTAGATATTGGTGTTACTAATCAGACTACACACATAATATCCACAATGTACGCTTCCGGGCCTCTGCTTGGGACACTGTGTGTATCACATATACATGTGTTATTAGCAAATTCATATAACAGCATTTTCGTAATGCAGTATTATAGTAGGTCATACTTACACAAACTTTTGTTTTGACACAAAGGACATCCTTCCTCTCTGGATGGTGTATCCCTTTATGTTCCTTAACGTAGTGCCTGAACGCCCTGTTCGAAACGATTTCGCAAAAGCAGCTTGTTAGTATCAAAAGGTGGAGGTTAGAAGGTTATGTATAAATATATAACAGGATAGTATGATATACGTCTTAAGAATCGCTATGAAGTCTTTGTATGTCGCCACGTCGAAGTCGGCTGAGTCACAGACCCACGCCATGCTGTGACTGAGATCAACGGCTATAGCAATCCAATGGTTACTGCATGAATTCAATCATAGGAAACCGATTAGTTCATTTCCATATAATATGTATTATAAAAAAACTATGTATATAGTTGAACCTTAACTGCCTGAACGCCCTGTTCGAAACGATTTCGCAAAAGCAGCTTGTTAGTATCAAAAGGTGGAGGTTAGAAGGTTATGTATAAATATATAACAGGATAGTATGATATACGTCTTAAGAATCACTATGAAGTCTTTGTATGTCGCCACGTCGAAGTCGGCTGAGTCACAGACCCACGCCATGCTGTGACTGAGATCAACGGCTATAGCAATCCAATGGTTACTGCATGAATTCAATCATAGGAAACCGATTAGTTCATTTCCATATAATATGTATTATAAAAAACTATGTATATAGTTGAACTTACCCAAAGTGGTATGGTAGCCATATTGTTTTGTTATGTTGGAGATTTTTGAAACACATGGCTATGGTCGCCACAACACCAATGGCCGCCTCCCTGAGTGCCTTCTGCCGGATTTTCTCTTTTTCCTGAGTGGTCTTTCCATCTGCTAACTCTTTGCCATCCAGTGCCCATCCCTTGGGATATATAAACAGGGACTGTGATATTACTTGAGGATCTATGTACCCAACTTTCACATTTGGAAGTTGTTTTGCAAGGTGAGCTTGGTACCTGCGAATCACGGCTTGCATTAGTTGCAACAATATCGAAATATTGCAATCATACAATATGAAGAGGGAAAAGGGCTTACAGGCACCACATGTCAACTAGATTCGCGTCCATAGATCCAAGGTGATACATTGTCTGGATGTCGTTGAAGCCACAACCAATAGTCCCCGCGAAGCCTCCGAATGTACCGGGAGGATAGGTTGCTGATATGAAATCGATCCCTTTATGCGCTGTAGCATGCAAGTACCAATCATGGAACTTTTTCATTCCAAGTGGTAGGTCTTGAATGATAGCGTTTGGTAGGAAGGAGCAGCCTCTTTGATATTCTTTGGGGACTTTCTTTGTCCATTTGACATTGTCAACATTTGGATACTTCTTTGCCGGTCGGCGATTACTCGTCCCAACCGCTGCTGGTACTTCTTTGACTTGGTTCTCAGGCCTGAACTGTTCATGGGAGTACCACAGAGTCGTCGACTTGGCGCCTTTAACATCCCTATAGCATGGCCTTATTTTGACTGGATACTTTTTTCTAAGCTCTGTCTCCTCCCAAATATCCTCTTCTGCAACAACTTCTCCTGTACGCCCTTGTTCATCACGAGGCAGTTCCCCCAAAGGCACTTGGTCATCACGAGGCAGTTCCTCCGGAGGTAGTCGCCCCGGAGGCACTTGGTCATCAAGAGGCACTTGGCCATCACAAGGCAGTTCTTTCGGAGGCACTTCTTCTTCACAAGGCATTGGCTCCTTGCGAGGTGAAGAAGTTTGTGCCTCATCAGCCACATGCGGAGAAGAGTGTGGCATCTCTCCTTCCTCAAGCACATTGCCGCCTCGGGTCGGTGACACTTCTCCTTCCTGAAGTTCAAGAACTGAGGCCAGACGTTGATCTGGCGGAGGTGGTGAATAACCAGTCAACACGATGTCCCTTTTGTGCCAGAGGATGAACTGCCCCACTGTATCTCCAAGTTGGTTCACTCCCTCGGGAGTTGGGTAGTCTATCATGTAATCCACATACTTGGGATCCACGCTATGCACCTCGACCCTAGTGTAGTCTTGATGGACCTTTTGATTGTGCCATAAGCCACCAGTGTAGTCTGGATTGGACCTTTTGATTGTGCCATAAGCCACCAGGAGGATGTGCCACACCCTTTGCGACCTCTGGCGTATAGCTCCCGGTTCTTCCCATCACAACCAACAAGTTGCAGGTAGTTGGTTCTCGTATGCGATCGACCGGGGTTGTTCCTGAAGTGGAACCTTGGCTGCTAGGGACCTCCGGAGGGCTCCCGAGTACTGCAAGTTGCCCTGGCGGCTCCACTATCCTCCGCAGCTCCGTAGACAGTATTCGCTCCTCGAGAGCCTTAGCTACCAGAGCATTCACTGTCTTTTCAAGATCGGACGCTCGGTCCCTACCATGTTTCTTGTACATTGGTCTGTCCTCTTCGAACCCATACTTCCAGGTTGTCCTTTTTCCTAGCCCCCTGGTGCGGCCTGCGTGCTCGGCGGTTCCCAAGGCTAGGCTAAGCTCGTCCCTCTCTCTGGACGGTTTGAATGAGCCCTGCTCCTTGTCTTCAGCGTATTTCAACATCGATGATACTACCTGTTCGGTCTCGGGGTTATCAAACTTAAGGCTGGCACCGGACTTTTTGGTACTCCTTGCAAATACCCAATTCCTTGACCGTTTATTCAATTTTTCCACCTTAAGCCTGGCTGCGGTGGCCTGTTCATCCATCTTCTGGAAAACCCCTTCCTTGGCAAAGTAGCCACCGGGGCCTAGACGAGGGCGGTGTTGGTTCCTCTTCGCTATCTCGGTGTTAAGGGCACTGATGCGCTTTGCTTCATCTGAGGTCTTTTGAGCCACAAGGTCCTCCCATTGACCAATGGTTATATTTCCATATTTCTGGAAGGGAGTGAGGCCCTTTTGGATATAGTTCGTGTTGAGATCCGACTTCCATCGTCGGAATGCCTCCCCCATCATCTTGTACGCTTCACGTTCCGCTGCTGCCTGGTTATCGGCCGGAAAGATGAAATTTTTCTTTAACTTCTCCCACAGGTTTACTTTTGTGTCCTTTGATACTGTTTTCCATGATTTGACAACTGGGTTCACCTTATCTCTTACAAGGGCGCCTACTGCATTACGAAATTTTGATCTTACTTCAGTTGGCTGACGGATGTCCCCTTGTGGCCCCACCTCTGTTATCACATATATCTTGTGCTCAGGATATTGGTTTGGTTTTCTAACCCCCCCTTTTCTTCTTTGGCTTTGGCTCCGAGTTTGTGGCCTGAGGTTGTGGTGCAGAGGCGGCAACGTCCAACTCTGTGGTGGCTGCCTCTGCTCTTTGTTCCTGTGGTGTATCTTCTCCGTCAAGACGTCGCGGACGTCGGCATTGTCTTTTCGGACGAGGAGTTTCAGGAGTGGCCTATATACACAAGAGGCCAAAGTGTTAGTTATTGTAACACGATAAAAGTGTTACCAAACATTCCTTACATAAGGCTTAGTCTCTACCTCGTCATTAGGGTCGAAATCCTTGTCCAGCTCATCTTCCGTTGGCCTATGCCTCGGTAAAAATGGGTGAGGATCATCGGGAGATACATATCCCCCATCATCATCATCGTCATCGTCATCATCATCATCATCTTCGTCGTCGTCGTCATCACCATCTTTTTCTCCTGGTCTTCCCTCTTCTACTT
>CM014276.1:63441217-63469479 GCA_004135705.1 Alloteropsis semialata
GGCGGCGGCGCCGTACCTGCCACCGCGTCCCGGACGGAGGGCGCTTCATCCGACAGCGTGGCCGAGTCCTCGGCCGCCCCGTCATCCACCTCCACCGCCCGCTTGGGAGCGCCGCCCCGACGGCTGTTCCTCTTTGCCACTGCCGCCCGGCGCTTCCGCGGACGGTCCTCCACCACCTCTTCATCAGAAGGACTCAGGGAGCCCTCCGTATCACTCGGCGCCCATATACGGGGCGCAGTCGGTCGAACTGGCCTCTCTGGCCGAGTGCCTCCCTGAGCAGCCGGTGGCGTATCCTCGAGGATTACTTTCCTCGGGAAGTCCTCCGGAAGTGGAGCAGCAGAAAAGAACTCGAAGCATCGATCCTGCGCAAGAAAAGGCGCAAAATCAGAACGGCCAACGGACGCAACAAGAAAACAAGTCAAGAAAAAACACTCAAAAGGACTCGGAAAGAAACTCACCGGTGGTGGAGGCCTCTTCAACGAAAAAGGGCGCGGCTGCCCCTTCTCCGATACTCGCCCGAGGAAGAAGCCGCCGACCCGCTCCTTCATCTCCTCCTTCCCCACGGTGCGGTTGGCAGCCCGAGTGGGGTCGTCCCGCCCCGAGTACTCGAAGCCCGGGTGCTTCCGCTCCTGAATGGGCTGGACCAACCGCCTGCTGAAGTTGCAGGCAATGCCGACTGCCGTCAGGCCCTGAAGCTTCAACTCCTTGATCAACTCAAGGAGCTCCTCCACCTGGTCCATCTCCGAGGCGTCGGGGAGCTCGTTCCAGCAGTCCTGGACCTTCGGCCGCTCGCCGGTGTGGCACGGGATCGCCGGCGCGTGGTTCCCGACGTAAAACCACTCGGCCTTCCACCCTTTGTTGGAGGTGTTAAGGGCGATGTCGAAGTAGTCGTCCTTCCGCCCCTGACGAAGCATGAAGCCGGCTCCTCCGACCACCACCATCTTCTCCTCGCTTGGCTGAGGTTTCAGCCAGTACAAGTACCTCCAGAGATTGAAGTGGGGAGAAATACCTAAGTACGCCTCACAGAGGTGGATGAAGACCGAGATCGCCATGATGGAGTTCGGGTTGAGGTTGATCGCCTCAATCCCGTAGTAGTGCAGCAGCCCGCGGAAGAATGCTCCCGTGGGCAAGCCAAGCCCCGCCTCGAAGAAGGGCTTGAAGAGGACCAACTCGCCGGAGTTCTCCGACGGGAATACCTCCCCCGCGCTCGGCCGCCATTCCGCCACGGCCTGAGGCGGCAGGACGCTCCGCTCCACCATCTCCTCCAACGCCTCCGTTGTCACCTTCCCCCGCGTCCACGCGAGGACAGGGGAAGGGATCTTGTCAGTCTTCGGGACGGCGCCGGCAGCAAACTTCTTCCTACCCGCCATGGATTTCACTGCGGGGGTCTTGACACGCATCAGCGAGGCTACACTCCCCGTGGTGGCTGAGATCGCGCAAAGGATTTGCGAGCAAGGGGAGCTTTGGTGGCGGCGGGGTGAAATGCGAAGAACGAGGAAAGCAGATCTGGAAATGAGAAGATTACCCTCCGGGGTTAATCCTCGCCTTTTATAGCGCGCCTTGATGCCCGAAATTACCGCGAGATCGCGCGATCAGCGGAGGCGGGCGAAACGGTACAAAGAGCCGTTGGGCGCTTCACCTTCCGTTACACGCCGGACGCCAACGGTAAAAAATGACTCCGGAGCACTCGACCAAGACAAAGTAGTCGGCGTGCCGCTAAGGCTCGAACAGCTCCCATGCTCGGGGGCTGGCGCCACGATCAAGCCGGTGTGCCTCTCGGGCTCGATTGGCCTCGAACTACTCGGGAGCCAACACCGCGAACCTGTCGGCGTGCCGCTAAGGCTCGAACAGCTCCCATGCTCGGGGGCTGGCGCCACGATCAAGCCGGTGTGCCTCTCGGGCTCGATTGGCCTCGAACTACTCGGGAGCCAACACCGCGAACCTGATGGCGTGCCGCTAAGGCTCGAACAGCTCCCATGCTCGGGGGCTGGCGCCACGATCAAGCCGGTGTGCCTCTCGGGCTCGATTGGCCTCGAACTACTCGGGAGCCAACACCGCAAACCTGGTGGTGTGCCGCTAAGGGTCGGACAGCTCCCACGCTCGGGGGCTGGCGCCACAATCAAGCCAGTGTGCCTCTCGGGCTCGATTGGCCCCGAACCACTCGGGAGCCGACACTGCAAACCAAGTTGGCGTGCCGCTAAGGCTCGAACGGCTCCCACGCTCGGGGGCTGGCGCCGTCATCAAGTCAGTGTGCCTCTCGGGCTCGATTGGCCCCGAACCACTCGGGAGCCAACACTGCGAACCTAGTGGTGTGCTACAAAGGCTCGAACGGCTCTCACGCTCGGGGGCTGGCGCCACGATCAAGCAACACAATCCTTTTCACAGAAAATACAGTTACAACGGAGCCGGACTTACGCCGGTTACAAACATCAAACACATCAGCCGCCAAGATGACGGCCTGGGGCACTCATCCCTGCGCTCAGTGCTACATCCGAAGCAAGCTTGGCCCACATGAGCTCCTCGCAAGCTCTCTTGTAGCACCACTGCAGCCGTCGACGGGACAGCACCGGTGGAGGGTTGATGGCAGACGCCTTCGGCTATCCCTGGCTCTACAAAGCATTTCACCCCACATGGCCCTCGTCACATGGGAATGCGGGGGTGAACAGGGCAGCGCCAACGCGCCGATCAACGCCTCAGATCCCTCGCAAGCACTCTTCTAGCACCACGCCGTGATGACTCCATGAGCTCTCCCCGGTGGATGAACCCAACGATGAACCTCCGGCATGTTGACTACAAGGATCTTATGTCTACTCGCTCTTGGGTGGCAGCTCAGGCTCCCCGACGGGTATTTATAGCCCCTGGCCGCCGGAGGACGCAAGACTTACTCCACGATGACGTGCACGGGCTCCGCGCCACGCGTCTCTCGTTTAGCCTGAAGCGCACAGGTCACCCTTATCCCCTTTGGCTCCACTCGGCCACGGGAGTGCCCTGTGCAGTCACGGGAACTCCATTCCTGACGCCGCATCACAGAAGCGATGCCGCCTTGCCTGCCTCTCCTTGGCATATCCTACGAAGAAGGAATCCTCCGGGACTCGAACATCTCGCCAAGATAAGTTTCCATTGATTATTTTCACCAATTCCGCGAGCTTTAAAACAAGTTGCTAAAGTACTCGGGGAGCACGCGCCTTAATCCGTGAAACCTCGGCTCTTCCGTACGCCTACCCCCCTACGCGTGCATGCGGCCCAGCTCCCTGCGCTATGGGCTACGGCTATCGGGGACCAGGTGCATAAACGTAACAGGCTAACTGCCCGAGGAAATTAAAAGATTTGGAAGCAGGAAGCGGAGTTTATTAGCATTTGTATCGCCGAACGTCCTCTCCTCGAATTATCACTTTGTTGCAGGGCATTGACCATTACTCGGCGTACTCAGCCCTCACGCTCGGGGGCTGGCGCCGGGATGACCACTCGGCGTGCTCGGCTCTCGCGCTCGGGGGCTGGCGCCGGGACGACCACTCGGCGTGCTCGGCTCTCGCGCTCGGGGGCTGGCGCCGGGACGACCACTCGGCGTGCTCGGCTCTCGCGCTCGGGGGCTGGCGCCGGGACGACCACTCGGCGTGCTCGGCTCTCGCGCTCGGGGGCTGGCGCCGGGACGACCACTCGGCGTACTCAGCCCTCACGCTCGGGGGCTGGCGCCGGGACGACCACTCGGCGTACTCAGCCCTCACGCTCGGGGGCTGGCGCCGGGACGACCACTCGGCGTACTCAGCCCTCACGCTCGGGGGCTGGCGCCGGGACGACCACTCGGCGTGCTCGGCTCTCGCGCTCGGGGGCTGGCGCCGGGACGACCACTCGGCGTGCTCGGCCCTCACGCTCGGGGGCTGGCGCCGGGATGACCACTCGGCGTGCTCGGCCCTCACGCTCGGGGGCTGGCGCCGGGACGACTACTCGGCGTGTCCCGCAGGACTCCGCCGGCCCTCACGCTCGGGGGCTGGACGCCGAAATTAATGCCGGATGATTTAGCCAGATGCTTCTTGACTAACCCTTGGACCGATTCCTTCGGAATCGCTTCAAGGCTCGGGGGCTACGGCCAACGGACGCACCTCGCGGCGCATCCGTTGATCATTCGGCGACCTCTGAAGAAGGCTACTAACCCTTGGACCGATTCCTTCGGAATCGCTTCAAGGCTCGGGGGCTACGGCCAACGGACGCACCTCGCGGCGCATCCGTTGGTTGACAGCTCTTTTCTCTCCAGTATCACGCGGTTTCGCTTCCAACTGCAGCAGGCTCGACGCTCATCGGGCAGCACGACCTCGCCGACTTGTCCCTCAACCACGTACTACTCGGGGGCTTGTCGGGGGTAGACCCCCAGGGGTACCCAGCAGGCGGATTGGCCCAACCATCAAAGGGCGGCCCAATCCGAGTACATCTGGATCGGTTTGTCGGACTGGCTGGCCCACCAGTCGGGGGCCCACCAGTCGGGCGAACCGAATGGGCGCGACGACGCGCGCAGCAAGGAAAGCACACGGCGTATCCCGCCAGAAGATCGGAGATCAAGATAAACTAGCCGGAATTATAGGGAAAGATATCTGTAATCGTTATAGGATCAAATCCTTGTAATTCGGGTAGGTTACGATCTCTGGCCGACTTGTAACTCAAGGCAGCCGGACTATATAAGGCGCCCTGAGACCCCCCTCCAGAGCACGAAAAACTACAACCTCTACAACCCTAGGACAGAACCCAACTACGGAGATCCTTCCAGGAACTTCAAACACAGCAATACAATCGCCGCCAACACAGGACGTAGGGTGTTACGTCATCTCGACGGCCCGAACCTGTTCAATCCTTGCGTCTTGTGTTACCATCGACTTCTGATCCTCGATCTGTCCCTCGACAAATCAACCACGTAGGCTACCCTGTGTGGACTGCCGGGTCCAAACATCCGACACTATCTCCCTCTCAAAATGGTGGGGTCCCACCTGTCAGTGAGTGGGTCGGATATTGATATCCGACAGTAGCCCCCGAGCCTGCTCGGAGGATAGAGGATCCTCCGTGTGGGCTCCCTCTTAGCGTTCGTTCGGATGTCACTCAGTGGTGCGCGCGAGCGCACCCACCGGGTGTAGCCCCCGAGCCTGTGGGTGAACAGGTTGTTTACCTATAGGCTGTGGTGAAATTTGTCTCTTTTCTCACCGGGGCGCACGAGCGCACCGGTGGGTGTAGGCCCCGAGCCGACGGGTGAGTTGTCAAATCGCCCGAAGGCTTTTTGTCACTTCCGCTTGACTTTTGCAAGATGGCACCGCGTCTGTCCAAGGTACTGGGGTACGGCCTGTTTTTCAGAGGCATTGTTCCCCTTGGTTTAGGAGCGCACGCTTCTGCTGCGCCGGGCAGGGCTCCTGTCACACCGGCTCTGCCCCCTTATCGAGCCGTCACCTCGCCCTCTTTAAGGCGAGTTTACTGTCCGCTTGTGAGGCCCTGATGGTTCACAGGGAAGGCCACGTGGCGCATTTCCACACCCTATCAGAGGGCCGACTTGCGTATTTTCGGGTGATAAATAGGGTCCTTCGACCCCTCTCTTCGGGCATTCGGCCACCTCCCTTTTCCTTCCTCCCGTTAGCATGAGATTCCTAGCGTGTGAACCATCTCGAGGGAGTCCTCCTGGTCCCAAGGGTGGGAGGATAGCCCGCTGATGCCACAAGAATGACTGTGACCTTAGGGAGTTTCGGCGTAGAGGGACGCTCCTCGGTGTCGCACGTGAAGGACGACTCTGCTTTCGGCGACTCCCCCTATCCGACCGTCCCACCTCGGTGGCGGTGAAATGGGCTAGGGGAGGAGCGAGTCGTCGGTGCTGTCGCCGTCTCCTCGACTTCGCCCGGTGTCCAGCCCCGGTCGGGCCTCGCCAGGGCAGTTGCAGGAGTCGTGTATAGCCATCGCCGCGCTTCTCATCCTTTCTTGGGTGCCGGCGCGACGCCGTGGTCGGGGTCGGTCGGCTCCAAGGTAAAGGAGGCAGCCTGCAGTGGCGCGACGTCGTCGTGCCGTCACGGGACGAACCTCTGCCTTGCTCCCTCTAGGGTGCCGGCGGACGGGGAGATGCTACAAGAAGGACTGCGACGTTCAGCAGTTCGGCCTTTCTCGTGGCACCGAAACTCCCGCGCTCTTCGTCGCCTGATTTCGCCACCAAGGGTGGCGAGACCCGTTTGTATTGTTCCACGGCCCTCGGCCGTATGTACCTTTTGCCCTTATTTGTGAAATAAAGGAATTTGGTTGACTCGGGACGTCTTTCTGCGACCGCGTGGTCGGTCTCTTTTTCGCGATTCCCGCCTCCCAGTATTCCCCAAGGTGATCGTTTTGGGGGAGAGGTTGTTTCGTCTTTTTATCGTTTTCCCCTCACGCTGTCCCTCCGCGGGACGGAAGGATAGGGCACGCCTCGCGTTTTGCCACTTAGGCCGAAACACGGCTCCCGGTGAGCTACTAACGGGCTGGATCGAGCGAGGCCTCGGTCCTCCTTCGAGGGAGGACCGTCGGATCAGCTTGTGACCGACCTCGGAAAATCCCCAGCACTCCCGACCCCCTTAATTCCCATGATCGTCCGACCGACCATGGGGGCTCGTTGCCTCTCTTTGATGAGATACACGGGGTCAGGAGCCTTGGGCTCGAACGCAGGTCCGGGCGTCCTCGGCACTCGTGTGCCGAGGCTATGGCCTCTAGCGGGCCCGCCCGTCTCTGCCCCTTCGCTCGGGCGCCTCAGAGCGGCCGTTGGACCCTTGGGCCGGTCTTAGAACTCTTGGGCTATTTTTTTTCAGTTTGTGTTTTTCGGTTGCGTCCGTCCCCTGAAAGCTTTTTGCCATGGCCTTCCGGCCCGGGAACGGCCCAGCGCCGGCTCCCTTTTTCTGAAGAATAGAAGCGCAGGAAAAGGAAATAGAAATAGATGCAGGATAATTGAAGGAAAAAAGGGGGGAGAAAATGGAATGCGAAGGGTTTAGAGAGAGAACCTGCGTGAGTCCCGGGGCGTGGGAGACGTGGGCGAGTGGGGACGCACATCGCGGGACCGCGTGGGCCCCTCGGCCTGCGGCACAGGTGGGAGACCCGAGGCCTCCCTACCCCACTCCCTTACCTGTCTATTTAAGGTGGGGGAGAGGGGGGCCGGAGGCCTCTTCTTCTTCCTCCTTCGCCTGCTAGCTTTCAAATCGCCGCCGCCGCCTTTGCTATTGCCCGCCCAAATCCATACCTTTCTCTTCCTCGTCCGTCGCCTTTTTCGCTCATTGACCATGGCTTGGCCACGTTCCCGTGTCACCGAGGCCGAGATCGAGCGTCTGGTGGAGCGCGGGCTCCTGTGTCCACGGTCCGAGCTTGTGGAATGGATGGCTCCGGGCGACGAGGAAGTCCCCTCCCCTTCCAATGGGTATGTCGTATCTTTCGTTCCCTTTCATGAGCGGGGTTTAGGGCTTCCCCCTCATCCTTTCCTTCGCGGACTCCTTCACTACTACGGGATTGAGCTCCAGCATCTTATCCAACGGGCTGCTGCACGTCACCGTGTTTGTGGCCCTGTGCGAAGGATTCCTCGGAATCGACCCCCACTTCGACCTCTGGAGATCCTATTTCCATGTCGAGGAGGTGAAGAAAGATGGGCAGCCGACGCCACTCGGTTGTGCCGGGATCCGGCTGCGCTCGCGCCAGGGCGAGAACTACCCCAAGCTTCCTCTGATGACCACCAACAAGGGCTGGCATCCCCGGTGGTTCTACTTGCGGAGCGACCCGGCCGCTCCTTTCCCGGCCTTTACAGGGAGGACCATCGAGGAGCGGCCGGATTCCTGGCATTAGGGCCCGCCCAAGGCGGAGCGGCCACACCTGGCCGGTCTCCACGCGGTGGTCTTCCGCCTTCGCGAACTGGGGCTCACCGGCCCCGGGATCATCGCGGCGTACCATGTACGCCGCGTTCTCCCACTGATGGCTCGCCGGCTGAGGCTGGATCAGCTGACCGTGACGGAGGATTGGACGGGGTCGGTGATGTCTGTTGAGGCCCTCTCGGACGAGAAGGTGCGGACCCGTCTTTGCGAAGCAGTGGCGCGCGACTCCTCGGCGTATCCGATGCGGGATCATCCCGTCATGCGCCCTGTGGGCAACTCCCTCATCCCGGTAAGCTTTTGGGGTTTTTTTCATTCGTCCTCGTTGTGCATTTTTTAATCTGACGAGTCATCCATGTCTCTTTTTCTCCAGCAGCCCCTGATCTACAAACCTTCTCGGCCCCCGCTCCGGAGGATGCGGCCTCTCGGGCTTTGAACCGTGAGCGAGCGGAGGTCGCTCGTTCGAAGAAAGCGGAAGCCGAGAGGAAGAAAGAGAAGAAGCGGCTGGCCCGCGAGAAGGCCGAGGAGGAGTACCGCCGGCGGCATTTGCACGCCCGACAGGATGGGTTATGGAGCGAGGATCAGGGTCCCTTCGAGGGGGGCTTTGATTTCGTCTCGGATTCCTCCAATGGGTCCACGTCGAGCCTTCCGACCTCCCAGCGTGAGTCCGCGGTGGATTGGGGCGCACTGGACGCCGAGGAGCCGTCGGGTGGCGGCGATACTGCGCCGACGCCGCCGTCAATCCGGCCGCCGCGCGAAGTCTCTCGTGGCGCGAGGCTCCCCGACCCGGGGGCGGACTCCACCGAGGGGCGATCCGAGCAAGCGGCCGCGAGCGGAGGGATCCGAGTCGGGGGAGGCTCCCCCAGCCAAACGGCCGTCCCGAGGATTTCCCGTGTCGTCTCGGTGAGTCTCTTCTCCCTTCTTCATCTGTTCTCCTTACCCCCGCCGAGGCACGTGTGTGAGGCGTTCTTTTGTCCGCAGGAGGGAAGTCAGGTTACCCCTTTGGGACTGGCGCCGGCCAAACGGCTCGCACGCCGGGTCTCCGAGGCGGCGACGAGCCGAGGCATTGACCTGAGTAGCCCCTCGGTGGGAGGGGTGCTCGACCCGCTCTCTCTCCAACAGCAGCTCGTCGCGGTATCGGGCGCCGAGTCCGCGCTTACGGCTGGGGTGATTCCGGAGGCCCTCGTCGGGCTATGCTTTCCGCCTGCGGACGAGCCGACCGGAGCGGAAGACGTCGTGCCGCCCGAGGTGGTTGCGCCGACCGGGGTTGCGGTCGGGGTGGAGGAGCTAGTACCATCCAGGCCCGGCCCTGATCAAGAAGACTCCAACCTTTCAGCCCAGGCGGTCGGGCGTTTTTCTGAGGAGAGGGCGGAGAAGATCGAGGAGACCCTGAGCGACTTGGTGCCGGTGGATGCTCAAGAGGAAGAAGCAGCAGGGCCAATTTTCGTCCTGGTCGGGCGTCCAGGCGGCTCGGCAGACGGCGTGCTGCAGGAAGGGCCCGTTTCGGAGCCAGCCGTGTCTCCGAGGGGCGTCGATCGCGAGGAGAAGGTCCTTCACGCGCCGGTCACTATTGCCGCCTTGGCCGACCCGTCGCCCGGCTTGAGCGGGGTCATGGCGCCTTCTTCTCCCGCACCTTCGGTCCATGCAGCGGCGACGTCGGCCGCTCTCGCGGGAGGAGAGATCGCGGGATCGAGCTCGGGTCAGGAGACCCATCCCGCAGCCGCCACCCCTACGGGCCGCGAGGTCGTTCAGACCGGGGTGGACCCCTTCGCATTCAGGGGCCCTCGCATTACCTGGACCGACCGCGCCTCGGGCGAGGTTGTCTTCTCTCTAGACGACACCGAGGAGAACGACGAGGCTTCCTGGGTTCATGCCGGGATTGGGCTAGCGGTTCGGTCGCTGAATTCTGCCTTGGACGCCATTCGCGACGTCGCCATTCCTTGCGGGGCGGTAATCTTTCTTCCGCTTTGTTTTTTTCCTTCTTTTCCCGAGTTGACTCTGATTCTGACTCGGTTTTCGCTGTCCCTGATGGCTCGCAGCCGGGATAAGTCCCTTTTCCTGCGCCGGGAGAGGGATTCGTGGGACCGTCTGTCCGTGATCACCGCCGAGCGCAACGTCTTGACGGAGCAGCTAGTCGCCACCCGCCGAGAGGTCGCCGCCGCCCGTGAAGATGCGCGGGGTGAGTTCGAAGGGCGGATGGCTGCGGCCCACCACGAGATCGAGTCCTTGCGGGGGCGGCTCAAGGAGACGTGCGAGCATGCCGAGGACGCCGATAAGCTCAGGTACGACATCATGGTTTCCTGGGAGAGGGACTCGGCAGCTCGAGAGCAGGTCAGGCTGGGCCTGGTCCGCGAGGTGGAGCGCCTGCGGGCCGACCGGGACCGCGTCGTCGCCGTCCTTGATGGGACTCGTACTCAGCTGGGTCAGGTGATGGCGGAGCGCGACGAGGCTAGGCGGCTCAACGAGGCGCAAGCCCGCGACCTCGAGGCTGCGGGACAAGCCCTTGCGGCCGAGCGGAGCTCCCGTGAGGAAGCCGAGGCGATATGCGCCTCCTTGAGTGAGGCAGCGGCGACGGATCGCGCGACCATCGGGTGCCTTGAGACCGAGGCGCGCAACCTCGAAGGGCTGCTGCGACAGGAGGGGGACGAGTATGACGCCCTCCGCGCGGCGGTTGGCGTTGTACTCGATGACCTTGGGATGAGATCGCAGCGAGGGCCGAGCTCGTTGCTCGTCGACACCGGCCGCATCCTAGCTCGGGCTCGGTCCATGGCGAGTGATGGTCTCTTCCTCGGGGTGCGCCGTGCCTTCGCCGTCGCCCGCTCCCACTACGCCGACATCGCCCTGGAGTACCTCGCTGAAGGGTTTGCTCCTGGCACGACGCCGGAGGGGGTGACGACGCTTGAAGAAGAGGTGTCGTCACTGGCGTCCGTCCTCGCCACCAAGACTGCGGAAGAAGAAGGGCCGTGGGTGCCCTGATTAGTTTTTCTTTTCTTTTGGTTTTCAGACAGTCACATTTACTTTTGTAATGAACTTAAGCGTCTGCGTCGTTAACACTCGGCCTTTCCTGTTTCCTTGACTAAGTGTCAGGGCATGCTTGATATGAAGTGAGCCGTGCGATTTACTAGTGAGCCTTTGAACCGTTGCCACTGGTGTCACACCCAGGTTTTTGGCCTTCTCAGAATTTCCAGTAAATCCTAAGATCTGGTTAGAATTAAATAGAAAGTAGGATGCATAGGGTTTGTGTGTTTGTTTCCAAAAACCCGATTAGGTTCTCGAATAGGTTCCCCTGGGAATTTTTTGGAATTCATTCCTATTTTCCTAGAGCTAAATCCAATTTTTGGAAGCTTTTAGAACCTTTTTCATGAGCTCCAAATATTTTATTTGGGTTCATCGTGTCCAAATCTATCTCTGGGATTTTTTCCATGATTTTTGGAATTTTTGGAATATTTTTCATGGTTTAAATATGAATTCTAGACTTTTCTAGAATTATTTATTACCAGAAAATTAATTATTCCGAAAATCCTAATTTATTTGGGCCAGCCTTTGACCTGTAATCGGGCCCGTGTTGTCCTAAATCCATCCCACCTCCTTAGTTGGGCCAAATATCACAAGCACATTAGTGGTAGTGGAATTTTGAAGCCCATTAGCAGAGGGGAGTTAAGCCATCTAAATCTATTAGTCCCATATGGCTAATGGATGGAGAGATGGTGGGTTTTCTCCCTATATATACGGAGCACCTCCCTCCAGAAAAAGGTGCACCATATACTTCTTTGCAGGGAGGCCCCAAAGTTTGGGAATCCCTCAGGAGTGCATTCTTTTTAACCAGCGCGTCGCTGCCGCTCTACTGGACGCCGCCGCCGCCCGAGGAAGCCTCTTCACGGTCCAGCCATCCCAAGTCGAGGCCGGAACGCCGCCAGCACCGTGTGCCGGCCAAGCTGCTTGCCGTCCTTCGTTGGCCGTCCACTCCGTTGCGTGTCCGATGAGCCGCCGTCATCCATCGTTGGCATGAAGTAAGCAATCCATCGCGATCCTTGTTTCGTTTCCTTTCCGTTTTGCCGTTCACGTGCGAGTTCCATAAACCGTAGCCCCTAACCCTAGGCCCCCTCGGCAAACCCTGCTGCCTGCCAGCGCCGCCGCCCTGCTGCCCCTGCTGCCATCGCTGCCCGTGCTGCCGCTGCCCTGCTGTCGCGCTGCTGCCCCTGCATGCCCTGCACCGGAGCCCTGTGCCCCGTAGCCACCCGCCTCAGCGCCTTCACGAGCAGAAGCGCCGCCGCCGGTAGCAAGTTACGAAGGAATCACGTAGGAGATGGTGCTGTTCTGGTCGTTTTGCATTCTGGCCCCCATGGAAATCTGTAATTAATTGCTTATTCTTTGAGTCTTGGCAAAGTTACAGAAACCCCCCTAGCAAATCCCACCATTGCACATAAACCCCACCCGAGCCTTTTTCAGATCTAACCCCGACCTTTTCAGCTTTTGCAAGCACTATTCCTTGAGTCTTGCAAAACTTTCCAGCTAACCCTTTTCGGCTATAGTTAATTATGAATAGGTCCCTGCAGCCTTGTTTAGCCCATAGATTTCATGTTTTAGGTCCGATTCGATCCATTCAAGTTACGTTAGCTTCGTAGTAACCTAATCTACACGTTAGTGGTGTTGGTTTCCATAATACTTGTTTTTGGAAATTAATTTAGTAATTAATTTGATTAATGGTTAATTTAAACTGGCTTTCCTAAATAAAAGATGATTAGGTTTTTACACCAACCTTGTGTCTTGCCCATAAGTTCCGCAGAGCCCAAGCTTTCATGGCGATCATAACCTATCCAAATTTCATCCTTTTGTTTTACCATAATTCGCCTACACCTTGTATTCCCATCTTGTGGTATTTTGTCATCTGGCTTAATAAATGTTTAGTGTATGAACCGCTATAATTTCAGCGTAGTATTTTAATATTGAATTCATATATGATGATCACATATGTGAAATATTGATATTAAAATAGTATGTTGAATTGTATGTGCTTATGCTAAACTTTGTTGATCCATTTATACAAAATTCCATTGAAGCTTTATTCCAATATTCCATGATGACATCATGTTCATGCCTTGATGATGTCACAATCTAATTGTCCTCAACCAAAATAACTCTACCCTATGTTCTTTGTACCAGTATGCCCTTGACCCTTCAATTGCCCATGCCTTTTCAACCGTAGTTCTGCCCTTAGTGTTTCTTGCACTCCTGAGTTTGTAGTAGTTAGTGTTCTCTAGTAGCGCTTTTCAAAATTGTTGTATTGATTGGTGTATTGCTTTGTTAGATGTACCTTGTGTGCTTGTGTTGATCGTGGCAATCGGTGAGCTGCTCAACGTTGAAGGAGAGCAAGGTTTTGAAGAAGAGAATTACTGGCAATACTTTAAGGAAGGCAAGTATAACACGAGAATTCCTTGATACCTATACACCTTAATTACTACATTCATGCATGAGTTAATCTGGTTTAGGATTTTACCTAGTGTTCTTAAAACTTACTTCCTTGTTCAACCGGGTTATGCATCTTTGGGTAGTAAATGCTAGGCTATGCAACTTGAGCTTATCGTCTTTGGACGATGATACTTCGATACTTGTAATCATTTGCGAATGATTAAAACTTGCTTTTTAGCAACATGGTTAGGTAGCTGGAACATGTGCTGTGTGCTTTGTTCTCAGCAAACTCTTGTTCTAGAATATGTGCTGTGTGCTTTATTCTAGACAATTCACGATCTAGAACATGTGCTGTGTGCTTTGTTCTAGGCAACCCTTAATTTGGACATGTGCTGTGTGCTTTGTTCCATCCAACCTAAATCGGAACATGTGCTGTGTGCTTTGTTCATTAATCAACCTTTAAACTGGGACAATTGCTGTGTGCTTTGTTCTGGGCATCACTTGTTATGGTCTATCTTAAAGTGCAACCTGGGAAAACAGTGCAACCATGGGAATCAAATGGGCTCTGGTCTTAACTAAGTAAATTGTATGATCCTAGCTTGTCTAAGTGGCTATCTGGCTTGACTTGGAGGAGAGGGCTAGAAGCGGTGGCCTTGGTCTGTCTCGGAAATGGGTTGATATTTACTTTTGGTGGGAGCAGAGAAGGTTCACACTGTCACTAGCGGCCAGGGTCTCTTTTGAAAGGTTTCGTAGCGTCCCTATGCAGTCACACCAAAGGTAGTGTGATGAATGTGCCTAACTAGCACTGCGTGGTTGGGTTATAAAGTTCTTTTGAGCTTTTACACGACCAGTGGGGAAAGTGTACAACCTCTGCAGAGTGTAAAAACTGATATATCAGCCGTACTCACGGTTACGAGTGGCCTGGATCCTTTTTGACAGTGACTTTTACCCCGGTGATGTTTAAAAATGGAATGAAACTGGAATAATGGTGGACTATGATATACTTCTCTACTTATACTTAATTTGGGTTACAACTGGGTTTTACCTATTACACTGTAGTAATTTGGTTAATGCTAAAATTGAACAAATAAAAGTGCTTACCGCAGTTAAACCGTGTCAAGCCTTTTAAGCCTTCATACCTCGTGTTATCCTTGTTAAGTAAAGTTGGTTTACTTACACTTGCACTATTCAACAAAATCCCGGATGGGTACTCAGATGAGGCAGCACTCGAAGATTCTCATGAAGATGTTCAGAAGAGTTCTAGGTTGTGGTTCACCAGCCGGCGTCCCTGTGGAATGGAGACTTCATCATGAGAGATAGTAAATAGAATTCCGCTGTGGTTTGTTTTAAAACCCTTGTCTTTTGTAATAGTTTCTTTTGTAATCGAGCACTGGTTTACTTTGATTTACCTTATTCTGGAGCTATATGTGTGTTTAAGACTTCCTGGGTACACATATAGTAGCATTCGGATTTTCTTCATAAATCCAGGTGTGACAAAGTGGTATCAGAGCCGTGCTGACTGTAGGATCGCAACCTAGGTAGAAATGGTCGATGTTAAGGTTATCAATTCTCTTTGTTTTGCAAAATTTCACCTCCTTAGCTTTTTCATCTCTCTTTTGAATCCTACACTCACTCTGTTTACTAAAAAGAGTTGCTTCTCCCTTGCCCTTGAGTATTCCTTAGCTGTCAACCAACTTGTCCGCTACGTTCAATGAGGATGTTGCTAAAGATACTAAGGAATACACCAGTTCAACAAGTCACCATTGTTTGAGGAATTTGAAGACCCCATGAATAGAGTTTCAACGACCGCATTGAAGACCTCAAGTTCACTCAAACCTCGAGCCCTCGACAGTTTAGTGTTTTATGTCTTAGGAGTTTTGAACCTAAGCCTTTGTTTCACCGATAGATCAACGATGCTAAAGTGGTTTTTGCTAGTGTGCTCTTAACTGTGGTAGCTTGTTTGTAATTGTGTTGATTTGGATCCTTGCATTGATTGTAAGAATAGATAGATGGTTTGGTTTTTCTCCCTCTATCCTTGAGTTCCGTGTTCATCTCAGTTCCCTTGGCTTCCCTTCCGTTAGTCTACAAATCCTTGCTCAACTTGTCTCTTTCACATCCTAAAACCTCAAACCAAATGGTGTATAACAAGAGAAGCCCTCAAGAAAGTGTGACCAACGGTGAGACCAACATTTCATCTTTGGGCTCATCATCCCCAGACGACATGGAGCAATGGCTGATGAAGATGCTTAGACCTCCAGGGAGTTGCTACTGTTGCACACAGTATGGTCATCCATGTCTCCAGAATGACCACAGAAAGAAGATGTTGCGATTAGGTTTACTTCAAGGATCATCTACTGGTGGAGATAAGAATCTACCTTCCCCAAAAAAATTGCTCCAGAAGGACAAGGAACTGAAGCTCAAGAAGAGAGTGTTGATGACACAAACCTTAGTAGATGGGACATAACCTTTAGTATGTTTCAGCCACGCAGACGCAAGCACCCAAAGCAGCAAGCAAAGCATAAAGTCAAGAACAATGGACCCCAATCCACCAAGAAGCTGAAGATGACTGCAAGTCCACATGGAAGCCGAACAAGCTAAGCAAGCAAGGAGTAGGCTACTCGGGAATGTTTTGCTACGGTCCGAGCCAGTGATAGCTTTGTTTGATATGAGAGCCTCGCACTGCTTCATAACAACAGGGTTCGTGAAGGAAAACAACATTGCACCACTTGTCAAGGAACAACCAATATCTGTCCGGCCTGAAGACGAAGAAATAATGCTTAGATAGGAATGTCTAGAGGTACCATTGCAGATATATGGAATTAGATTCAAGGTGGATACTAATGACTTGGATATGAACGGAGTGGATATCATCTTAGGAAAGGATTGGTTACATGAGCATAAGAGTATAATGGATTATCGTTCCAAGGTGGTCTCCCTAACCAACAAGCAAGGAACATAAGTTATATTCAAAGCAGCCGTACAGATAGGAAAGAGCGGTATCAAGCCAGTCACCAATTGAAAGAATCATCTCTGAATGGAATTGGTTCAAAGAAGAAGACTCATGATCACATCAAGAAGCACATCAAGTTAGACATAGATGAGTAGAGCTTGATAGCAAGTTGAATTCAAGAAATGTAAGCAGCAAAACTAGGTTTATGTATGCATGTGGATTGAAAGAAGCAATGAGAAGAGGGATGCTTTTACCAGTTTACACTTTATGCTAGTATTTTCTCTCAACACCCTTGTCTTCTATCTGACCTAGCCATGAAGGAGTCATCAGATGATTCCACTTCCACCAGAGTTCAACTCGAGTCTAGAAGAATCTTGTTAAGTGGGGTAGTACTGAGCCACATTCCTACTGCGACACAGTAGGTGCACAAAATGTCAAGTAGTGGAGCTAGAAGGAAGTTGGAATCAATTGAAGGGCACGTTCCAAAATTGTGGAATGCTACAAAAAGAGCATAAGACAAATGAATGAAGATCATATAGGGATATGTATGGAATTAAGGTTCAGAGAAAGAAGAATACAACAATAGGAAAGACAAAGCTAAGAAGATATTTGTCAGAAGCAATAGACTTTCCCCTCGCGAAACTTTGCACGAATCTCGGGGCAAGATTCATGTTAAGTGGGGTAGGACTATAACACCCCAGGTTGTTATACAAATCCCCATTACAAGACGAGCAATATACAATAGGCTTCAAGAGACAAAATACAAAGTGAAGGCACACAAAGAACTAGCTTCATCATTGAGAAACACCAGCTGAAGAAAAACGCACTACACGATGACAAACCCAATACAAGACTACAACATAGCGTGGACTTTCCCTGAACATTGGTAACCTGCATCGTGGAAGAATACTCACTTTTTTTGACACTCCTCCACAAGCAAACAAGAAGATGTATTCCAAGCAAACCGAGAAGGAATCACCGTCAATCAAACCTAACAGGATAATAGAGCAGCTGATCCAGCTCTATTCAAATCACTTTAAACAAGAGGAGTCTTGGACATCCAATGTCTACATGGATGGAGTCTTGGACACCCAATGTTTACATAAATGGTTCAAGAAAGGAAATTTTGGGAAGTCAAGAAAAGAGTAGGAAGAGGTGTGCTCGAAAAACTTCAGCAGACTTAGAAGATACAACCAATGATCACAAGGAAGCAAGAAGAAGAGTCAATGCTTATAACCCCAACCTTTTCCTTGGTAGCCTCCTCTTGAATCTCGGGACGAGATTCCTGTTAAGTGGGGTAGATCTGTCACACCCAGGTTTTTGGCCTTCTCAGAATTTCCAGTAAATCCTAAGATCTGGTTAGAATTAAATAGAAAGTAGGATGCATAGGGTTTGTGTGTTTGTTTCCAAAAACCCGATTAGGTTCTCGAATAGGTTCCCCTGGGAATTTTCTGGAATTCATTCCTATTTTCCTAGAGCTAAATCCAATTTTTGGAAGCTTCTAGAACCTTTTTTATGAGCTCCAAATATTTTATTTGGGTTCATCGTGTCCAAATCTATCTCTGGGATTTTTCCCATGATTTTTGGAATTTTTGGAATATTTTTTATGGTTTAAATATGAATTCTAGACTTTTCTAGAATTATTTATTACCAGAAAATTAATTATTCCGAAAATCCCAATTTATTTGGGCCAGCCTTTGACCTGTAATCGGGCCCGTGTTGTCCTAAATCCATCCCACCTCCTTAGTTGGGCCAAATATCACAAGCACATTAGTGGTAGTGGAATTTTGAAGCCCATTAGCAGAGGGGAGTTAAGCCATCTAAATCTATTAGTCTCATATGGCTAATGGATGGAGAGATGGTGGGTTTTCTCCTTATATATACGGAGCACCTCCCTCCAGAAAAAGGTGCACCATATACTTCTTTGCAGGGAGGCCCCAAAGTTTGGGAATCCCTCAGAAGTGCATTCTTTTTAACCAGCGCGTCGCTGCCGCTCTACTGGACGCCGCCGCCGCCCGAGGAAGCCTCTTCACGGTCCAGCCATCCCAAGTCGAGGCCGGAACGCCGCCAGCACCGTGTGCCGGCCAAGCTGCTTGCCGTCCTTCGTTGGCCGTCCACTCCGTTGCGTGTCCGATGAGCCGCCGTCATCCATCGTTGGCATGAAGTAAGCAATCCATCGCGATCCTTGTTTCGTTTCCTTTCCGTTTTGCCGTTCACGTGCGAGTTCCATAAACCGTAGCCCCTAACCCTAGGCCCCCTCGGCAAACCCTGCTGCCTGCCAGCGCCGCCGCCCTGCTGCCCCTGCTGCCATCGCTGCCCGTGCTGCCGCTGCCCTGCTGTCGCGCTGCTGCCCCTGCATGCCCTGCACCGGAGCCCTGTGCCCCGTAGCCACCCGCCTCAGCGCCTTCACGAGCAGAAGCGCCGCCGCCGGTAGCAAGTTACGAAGGAATCACGTAGGAGATGGTGCTGTTCTGGTCGTTTTGCATTCTGGCCCCCATGGAAATCTGTAATTAATTGCTTATTCTTTGAGTCTTGGCAAAGTTACAGAAACCCCCCTAGCAAATCCCACCATTGCACATAAACCCCACCCGAGCCTTTTTCAGATCTTACCCCGACCTTTTCAGCTTTTGCAAGCACTATTCCTTGAGTCTTGCAAAACTTTCCAGCTAACCCTTTTCGGCTATAGTTAATTATGAATAGGTCCCTGCAGCCTTGTTTAGCCCATAGATTTCATGTTTTAGGTCCGATTCGATCCATTCAAGTTACGTTAGCTTCGTAGTAACCTAATCTACACGTTAGTGGTGTTGGTTTCCATAATACTTGTTTTTGGAAATTAATTTAGTAATTAATTTGATTAATGGTTAATTTAAACTGGCTTTCCTAAATAAAAGATGATTAGGTTTTTACACCAACCTTGTGTCTTGCCCATAAGTTCCGCAGAGCCCAAGCTTTCATGGCGATCATAACCTATCCAAATTTCATCCTTTTGTTTTACCATAATTCGCCTACACCTTGTATTCCCATCTTGTGGTATTTTGTCATCTGGCTTAATAAATGTTTAGTGTATGAACCGCTATAATTTCAGCGTAGTATTTTAATATTGAATTCATATATGATGATCACATATGTGAAATCTTGATATTAAAATAGTATGTTGAATTGTATGTGCTTATGCTAAACTTTGTTGATCCATTTATACAAAATTCCATTGAAGCTTTATTCCAATATTCCATGATGACATCATGTTCATGCCTTGATGATGTCACAATCTAATTGTCCTCAACCAAAATAACTCTAGCCTATGTTCTTTGTACCAGTATGCCCTTGACCCTTCAATTGCCCATGCCTTTTCAACCGTAGTTCTGCCCTTAGTGTTTCTTGCGCTCCTGAGTTTGTAGTAGTTAGTGTTCTCTAGTAGCGCTTTTCAAAATTGTTGTATTGATTGGTGTATTGCTTTGTTAGATGTACCTTGTGTGCTTGTGTTGATCGTGGCAATCGGTGAGCTGCTCAACGTTGAAGGAGAGCAAGGTTTTGAAGAAGAGAATTACTGGCAATACTTTAAGGAAGGCAAGTATAACACGAGAATTCCTTGATACCTATACACCTTAATTACTACATTCATGCATGAGTTAATCTGGTTTAGGATTTTACCTAGTGTTCTTAAAACTTACTTCCTTGTTCATCCGGGTTATGCATCTTTGGGTAGTAAATGCTAGGCTATGCAACTTGAGCTTATCGTCTTTGGACGATGATACTTCGATACTTGTAATCATTTGCGAATGATTAAAACTTGCTTTTTAGCAACATGGTTAGGTAGCTGGAACATGTGTTGTGTGCTTTGTTCTCAGCAAACTCTTGTTCTAGAATATGTGCTGTGTGCTTTATTCTAGACAATTCACGATCTAGAACATGTGCTGTGTGCTTTGTTCTAGGCAACCCTTAATTTGGACATGTGCTGTGTGCTTTGTTCCATCCAACCTAAATCGGAACATGTGCTGTGTGCTTTGTTCATTAATCAACCTTTAAACTGGGACAATTGCTGTGTGCTTTGTTCTGGGCATCACTTGTTATGGTCTACCTTAAATTGCAACCTGGGAAAACAGTGCAACCATGGGAATCAAATGGGCTCTGGTCTTAACTAAGTAAATTGTATGATCCTAGCTTGTCTAAGTGGCTATCTGGCTTGACTTGGAGGAGAGGGCCAGAAGCGGTGGCCTTGGTCTGTCTCGGAAATGGGTCGATTTACTTTTGGTGGGAGCAGAGAAGGTTCACACTGTCACTAGCGGCCAGGGTCTCTTTTGAAAGGTTTCGTAGCGTCCCTATGCAGTCACACCAAAGGTAGTGTGATGAATGTGCCTAACTAGCACTGCGTGGTTGGGTTATAAAGTTCTTTTGAGCTTTTACACGACCAGTGGGGAAAGTGTACAACCTCTGCAGAGTGTAAAAACTGATATATCAGCCGTACTCACGGTTACGAGTGGCCTGGATCCTTTTTGACAGTGACTTTTACCCCGGTGATGTTTAAAAATGGAATGAAACTGGAATAATGGTGGACTATGATATACTTCTCTACTTATACTTAATTTGGGTTACAACTGGGTTTTACCTATTACACTGTAGTAATTTGGTTAATGCTAAAATTGAACAAATAAAAGTGCTTACCGCAGTTAAACCGTGTCAAGCCTTTTAAGCCTTCATACCTCGTGTTATCCTTGTTAAGTAAAGTTGGTTTACTTACACTTGCACTATTCAACAAAATCCCGGATGGGTACTCAGATGAGGCAGCACTCGAAGATTCTCATGAAGATGTTCAGAAGAGTTCTAGGTTGTGGTTCACCAGCCGGCGTCCCTGTGGAATGGAGACTTCATCATGAGAGATAGTAAATAGAATTCCACTGTGGTTTGTTTTAAAACCCTTGTCTTTTGTAATAGTTTCTTTTGTAATCGAGCACTGGTTTACTTTGATTTACCTTATTCTGGAGCTATATGTGCGTTTAAGACTTCCTGGGTACACGTATAGTAACATTCGGATTTCCTTCGTAAATCCGGGTGTGATAACTGGGGCCTTTGTTCTTTAGCGTTCCGACTAGTGAGCGCGTGTCGCTTCATTAACAAGCACCCTTTTTCCTTAGTTTCAGGTATGCGAATTTGCCGAGGGTCAAGGACCCGGGGGATGCAGGGTAGCCACCGAGTGACGTCCGACCCTTGGTTAGCAGACAAGGGTTGGGCGTCACTATTTGAAACAGAAGGAATACGTTTGAGTGATGATAGGTAGCTTAGAGTAATCAGGGATAGAAACGACATAGCTGCTCAATGTTCCAGGCGTTGGCGTACTCCTCTCCTTCCGCGTTCTTTAGCTTGTACGAGCCGGGTCGGAGGACCTGGGAGATAATGAATGGACCTTCCCAGGGCGACGAGAGCTTGTGCTTGCCTTTATTGCTTTGAATGAGGCATAGCACCAAATCGCCGACCTGGAATGCGCGACCCCTGATGCGCCGGTCGTGGTAGCGCCGTAGAGACTGTTGGTATTTTGTCGAGTGAGCCAAAGCGACTTTCCTGGCCTCTTCTAACTGATCAACCGCATCCTCGAGAGAGGTTTGATTGCCTTCATCGTTGTAGGCATGGACACGCGGGGACCCGTAGTCGAGGTTGGTCGGGAGTACGGCTTCCGACCCATACACCATGAAGAACGGGGTGAAACCTATCGCTCGACTCGCCGTCGTGCACAGGCTCCAGACCACCGTTGGGAGCTCTTCGACCCAATGTCCTCCAAACTTTTTCAAATGCTCGAATATTCGGGGTTTGAGCCCTTGCAAGATCATCCCATTCGCGCGTTCTACTTGCCCGTTCGTGCGAGGATGTGCGACGGCGGCCCAATCGACCCGTATGTGGTACTCATCGTAGAATCGCAGGAATTTCTTCCCGGTGAACTGGGTTCCATTGTCTGTGATGATCGAATTGGGCACACCGAAATGATGGATGATGTCGAGAAAGAACTTGACAGCCTCTTCCAATCGGATGGTCGCGATCGATCAGACTTCTATCCACTTGGTGAACTTGTCGATGGCGACGAGTAAGTGGTCGAAGACCCCGGGCGCCTTCTTGAGGGGCCCGACCATGTCCAATCCCCAGACTGCGAACGGCCAGGTGATGGGGATCGTTTGGAGGGCCTGTGCAGGAAGGTGCGTTTGCCTCGCGTAGAACTGACACCCTTCGCAGGTGCGCACGATCTCAACGGCATCCTTTACCGCCGTTGGCCAGTAGAACCCTTGTCGGAACGCGTTTCCGACGAGGCTGCGGGGCGCGGCGTGGTGGCCGCACGTGCCTCCATGGATGTCCCTCAACAACTCCCTGCCCTGATCAAGGGGGATGCACCGTTTGAGGATTCCCGTGGGGCTGCGTCGGTACAGCTCGCCCCTTACAATTGCATAGGATTTGGCGCGCCGAGCAATACGGCGGGCCTCTGTCTTAATTGTCTGGAGTTTCTCCCGTAGCAAGTAGTCGAGGAAGGGCTGTCGCCAATCCGGAGCGCCGGAGTCTGGCCCCCGGTCCTCGGTCAGCGTTGCGACGGCAAGGGTGAGTAGGTCGGACAGAGCTTGGTTGGTCGGCTCGGCGCCGATCTCTGACCCTTCCGCGACCTCGGTCTCGTCCTCGCCAGCCCCCAAGCTCGGAACAGTTTGCTTTGGGGAGCCTTGGCCGCGGGGCTCGGTCTGTGCCAATCAGAGGAGCTTTATCGAAGGGCTTCGTTGGTCACTGGCAAAGATCCCAGTCGGGACGGGTTCCCGGCCGGACGCTTTCTTAGCCAGTGCGTCGGCGGCCTCGTTGAACCGCCTTTTGATGTGTCGTAGCTCAAGGCCGTCGAATTTGTCCTCGAGCTTCCGTACATCTTGGCAATACGCGGCCATGGTCTCGCTTTCGCAGCTCGACTCTTTCATGACCTGTCGGATTTATGGACCCGGCAGTCCACACAGGGTAGCCTACGTGGTTGATTTGTTGAGGGACAGATCGAGGATCACAAGTCGATGGTAACACAAGACGCAAGGATTGAACAGGTTCGGGCCGTCAAGATGACGTAATACCCTACGTCCTGTGTTGGGTGTATGGATTGTTGTGTATGAAGTTCCTGAAGGATCTCCGTAGTTGGGTTCTGTCCTAGGTTGAATGATTGCTCGTTGTAGTTGTGTTTTGGAGGGGGTCCCAAGGCACCTTATATAGTCCGGTTGCCTTGAGTTACAAGTCGGCTAGAGATCATAACCTACCCGAAATACAAGGATTCGATCCTATAACGATTACAGATATCTTTCCCTAGAATTCCGGCTAGCTTATCTTGATCTCCGATCTTCTTGCGTGATACGCCGTCTGCTTCCTTGCCGCGCGCCGTCGTAGTCATCTGGTTCGCCCGACTGGTGGGCCTCCCGAGTGGTGGGCCACCCAGTCTGGCAAACCAGCCCAATAGCACTCGGATTGGGCTACCCCCTGCTGGTTGGGCCAATTCGCCTTCTGGGTACCCTCGAGGGTCTATCCCGACAAGCCCCCGAGTAGTACGTGGTTGAGCGACAACCTGGCGAGGTCGTGCTATCTGCTGAGCTTCGAGCTTGCTACGGTTGGAAGCAAAACCGCGTGATACTGGAGAGAAAAGAGAGCCGTCTGCAACGGATGCGCCGCGAGGTGCGTCCGTTGGCCGTAGCCCCCGAGCCTTGAAGCGATTCCGAAGGAATCGGTCCAAGGGTTAGTAGCCTTGTTCTGAGGTCGCCAGACAATCAACGGATGCGCCGCGAGGTGCGTCCGTTGGCCGTAGCCCCCGAGCCTTAAGGCGATTCCGTAGAAATCGGGTTAAGGCTTAATCGAGGAGCATCTGACTGAATCATCCGGCGTTAATTTTGGCGTCCAGTCCCCGAGCGTGAGGACCGGCGTAGTCCTGAGAGACACGCCGAGCAGTGGTCGCGACGCCCAGCCCCTGGGCGTGAGGGCCAAATCGAACCATCCGAAGTACGCCGAGCACTTGTCCCCGTGCCAGCCCCCGAGTGTGGGGACTCGGCGGGCACGCGCGGCGAGCGGTCGTCCCGGCGCCAGCCCCCGAGCCTGAGGGCCAAAGCTCACCGAGTCGTCATCCACAGCCTGCAGCGAAAACACAGTGCGATGGCAGTGTATGATGCCATAAAATGCAAATCCGAGAAGATAAGGTATTCGGCAATGCATGAAAATGATTCCTGCTTCCAGATTTAAGTCTATTAATTTCTCCGGGTAGTTAGCCTGTTACGTTTATGCACCTGATCCCCGATAGCCATAGTCCGTAGCGCAGGGAGCTGGGCCGCGTGCACGCGTAGGAGCGTAGGCGTACGGAAGAGTCGAGGTTTCACGAATTAAGGCGTGTGCTGCCCGAGTACTTTAGCGACTTGTACAAAAGCTTACGGAATTGAGGTTGGAACGTGACCGAGGTGGTCAACGAAAATCATGGAGACACAGAAGAGCCGAGAGGCGCGAAATCATAAGATATTTAATCGAAAGTAATACTTAGCTTTGGTTTGTGTCCATGTTCTTGAGGATTCCCTCTTTCTCGAACGCCACAGGGAAGAAAGTCGTTCCTGGCATGCGGCGACAAGAACAGTCTCCCCCGTGAACGCACAGGGCTTACCCGTGGTCGAGCAAAACCCAAGGTGATAAGGATGTCCTGTGCGCCTCGATAGGAGAAAGGACGCGTGGCTTGGAGCCACACGCTTCACAGTGCTAGGGGAATCCCTCGTTCCCTGGTAGCCCGAGGTTATAACTACTCGCCGGGGAGACGGAGCTGCTGTCCAGAAGCGAGAGTATGCATAGGATCCTTGTAGCGAGTGTGCTGGGAGCCCATGGCTGGGTTCATCCACGGGAAAGTTCATGGAGTTATAAGAGCGCGGTGCTAGAAGAGTGCTTGCGATGTACTTGAGGTGTTGATCAGCGTCTGGATGCTGTCCCATTCCCCCCTCATTCCCATGTGACGAGGGCCATGTGGGGTGAAATGCTTTGTAGAGCAAGGGATAGCCGGAGGCATTCGCTAGCAACCAATCGGTGCTGTCCCGTCGACGGCTGCAGTGGTGCTACAAGAGAGCTTGCGACGAGCTCATGTGGGCCAAGCTTGCTTCGGATGCAGCACTAGGCGCAGGGACAAGTGCCCGAGGCCGTCACCTCGACGGCTGATGTGTTTGATCTTTGTAGCCGGCTTGTGGCTGGCTCGCTTTGTACCTTGTAAGCCTTTCTTATTTTGTAAAAGAATTTCTCTCATGGATTGTTTTGAGAATGGAGCTTCTGCGTTTTCTTTGCCGAAAGCGCGAGCCCCCAAGCTGTAGAGGCTCGGCCGCGCTCGTTCAACCGCCGTGGCTTGTTTGCAGCGTCAGCCCCCGAGCGTTTTGGGGCTGATCGAGCCCAAGAGGCACGCTGTCTTTGATGCGGCGCCAGCCCCCGAGTCCGAGTGCTGGTCGAGCCTTAGCGGCACGCCACTTGTTTTGCAGTGTTGGCTCCCGAGTGGTTCGGGGCCAATCGAGCCCGAGAGGCACACTGTCTTTAATGCGGCGCCAGCCCCCGAGTGCGAGCGCTGTTCGAGCCTTAGCGGCACACCACTTGATTTGCAGTGTTGGCTCCCGAGTAGTTCGAGGCCAATCGAGCCCGAGAGGCGCACTGTCTTTAATGCGGCGCCAGCCCCCGAGTCCGAGTGCTGGTCGAGCCTTAGCGGCACGCCATTTGTTTTGCAGTGTTGACTCCCGAGTGGTTCGGGGCCAATCGAGCCCGAGAGGCACACTGTCTTTAATGCGGCGCCAGCCCCCGAGTCCGAGTGCTGGTCGAGCCTTAGCGGCACGCCGAGTCCTTCGTCTTGCACGAGTGCATGGGGTCATTTTTTACCGTTGACGTTCCGGGCGTAACGGTTTGCGTGGGCGTTCAACGGCTCTTTTTCTGTTGCGGTCTCTTCCGTTAATCGCGCCGTCTTGCGGTAATTTCGGGTGTTGTAGAGCGCCATAAAAGGCTAGGGTTAGGTCTGACGGGGAAATCCTACTGTTTCGAGATCCATTCCCCCTTCTCTCCATTCCTCATTCAGCCGCCACCAGAGCTTTTCTTCGCATCTAGATCCGCCACGAGGAGCGCAGCCACGCGAATGCGAACAAGACGTTCCGTGCCCAAAACCATGGCGCCGAAGAGGAAGCTCTCCGACCTCCCCAAGTCAGACAAGATCCCCTCCCCCGCGGTGGCATGGGCACGGGGGAAGGTAACCGTGGAGATGCTGGAGGAAATGGTGGAGCGGAGTATCCTTCCGCCTCAAGCAGTGGCGGAATGGCGACCAAGCGCCAAGGAGGCCTTCCCGTCGGAGAACTCCGGTGAACTGGTGCTTTTCAAGCCATTCTTCGAGGCGGGGTTTGGTTTGCCGGCGGGGGCCTTCTTCCGGGGCCTCCTCCACTTCTACGGGATCGAGGCCGTCCACCTCAACCCCAACTCGGTCATGGCCATCTCCGTCTTCATCCACCTGTGCGAGGCCTACCTGGGGATCACTCCCCATTTTGACCTATGGAGGTATCTCTACTGGTTGAAGCCTCAGCCAAGTGAGGAGAAGATGGTCATGGTAGGAGGCGCCGGATTTATGCTGCGCCAAGGCCGGAAGGACCAATACTTCGACATCACTCTCAACACCTCCAACAAGGGCTGGAAGACGGAGTGGTTCTACATCGGGAACCACGCGCCAACGATCCTTTGCCATCGCGGAGCGCGGCCAGTGATCAAGACCTGTTGGAATGAACTTCCCAACGGTCACCAGATGCGCGAGGTGGAGGAGCTCCTCGCGATGATCAAGGAGCTCAAAGATCGGGGTTTGACAGCGGTCGGCATCGCCTGCAATTTCAGTCGGCGGCTGGTGCAGCCGATCCAGGAGAGGAAGCACCCGGGCTTCGAGTACTCGGGCCGAGAGGACCCTACCCGGGGGGCCCGCCGGACGGTGGGCAAGGAGGAGATGAAGGCGCGCGTGGGCGGGTTCTTCCTCGGCCACGTGTCGGAGAAGCATCAACCGCGCCCATTCTCCTTGAAGAGGCCTGCTCCACCGGTAGGTCTTCATTCCGAGTGCTTTGTCGTGTTGGTTTTGATACTGATTTTTAATTTTGATCTAATCGTCCGTTGGCCGTCTGATTTTGCGGCCCTCGCAGGATCGGGTCTTCGAATATTTTTCTCCTTCTCCGCTTCCAGAGGAGGAAGGCGTACCTGGGGGTAGCAGCCCTGGGTGATCAAGGCGACGTCCCGACGGAAGGTCCAGTTGACCCGCCTGCTCCCCTGGAGTGGGCGGCCAGTGACACGGAGGGCTCCCTGAGCCCTTCGGACGAAGATGTGGAGGAGACCCGCCCACGGAAGCGGCGGGTGGCTGTTGCAAAGGTTGGGACTCGCAGTGCCCGTGTCTCGAAGCCGGTGGCGCCTGGGGCCGGCGAGGCGGCTGACGACGACTCGGCCACGCTCTCCGACGAGGCGCCCTCCGTCCAGGAAGCGGTGGTGCATGCGGCGCCGCCTCCTAAGCGGAAGCGCTCGAGGAAGATGACCGCGAAGAAGGCGGCTGCGCAGCCGGCCAAGCAGCCGGTTGCCGGTTCGGACGCCGATGTTGACGAGCCAGGACGAGCTTCCCCGGCCGTCGTGGAGAGGGAGGAAGAGGAGAAGGACGAAGCAATGTCTGACTCCTTATTCCAAGAGCAGGAGCACGCCTGGGCCATGGGTGTGTCAGTGGAGGAGAAGAGGCGGATGGTGGCGGAAGCCGTTATCCAGGCTGCCGCGGATGCCAGGCCGGTCTCTAATCTGGGGACCAGGCCGATCCTAACGACAGCTACAGCGCACCGGCGGCCCAAGCTCCCAATCTTTCTACCCCAGGTTGCTGTAGTGAAAAGTACCCAATGAGTCTTCGGTTCTCGTGCTTCTTGTAAATATCATTATTTTCGAGTTCTTGTTTTAAATTCTGACTGCTTTTTTTAGCAAATCCTCCGATGTCGATGGTGCGGTGGCCGGGGGGACTGGATCACCGACTGCTACCCCGCAAAAGCCGAGTTCTCCCCCGGCTACACCTGTTGGCA
>CM014276.1:63480368-63542418 GCA_004135705.1 Alloteropsis semialata
GCGAGCGCAGGGAGGGCCGCGCCGCGCGAGCTCGGTTCTGCCCCCCGACGTGCCTGTGCCGTTCCTGCCCCCTCCCCTGCGCCATGCCATGCTCCACCTCCGGCCGCCCGCCTCCGGCCATGGAGCTTCGGGCAGGCAGGGCGAGGCAGCCGCCGCAAGCGCAGGGCGTGGCCGCCATCGTCAGCGCCAGGCAGGGTGGCCAGCCACTCCATCGGTAGGGGAGAGAGAGGAGCCTGCGGGAGATAGGAGACGGAGACCAACGGCGAACGAACTGTGGACGAGTCGGTCCGGCCATTTTGGTGGGATGAGTTCGTCCCCCGTTTCTAAGGCATATTCTTCGAAGATGCTGTCTCGTCCCAGTGTCTCCCAACCAAACACATAGAAGGATGGACTCGTCCTGTCTCGTCCCGTCCCGTCCCACCAACCAAACACACTCTAAAAGAACTATCGCTCGCTCAGCCTGTTCGCTTGGCTTATCAGCCACCAGCCAGCAGTACTTCAGTCTCACAACAAATCAGCACCAGCCACCAGCCACCAGCCAGCCAGCAGTACTTTTCTCTCACAACAAATCAGCACCTGCCACCAGCCACCAGCCACAGCTCAAATCTTTGGTAGTTAACCGGAAACAGCTGGTTGGTTTGGATTGACGCCAATCGTGGGCGTGCCAACGCTTTCACGCGATGTCGCGGTTATTTTTCTCGTCAACACGAGGGCAGTTCGCGGGCGGGTGATTTGCTCGCCAATTATTTGGCTAACCGATGGATTGGTAAGGCTGGTGTTGGCACAATCCAAACGAGCCCAGTACAAATGAGTTTCTATGGTAGATCCCAGGTCATCCCCAACCCAATGACTAGGATGGTTTCCATAGAATTAAATGTGCTGCCACCTAGGATATAAGATGATGTGGCAAGTGAGTAAATGAAGAAAGAGAAGAAAACTGGGTCTTGCATGAGACATGGTTTCTACCAGGGGTGGAGCCAAAGGGGGGGGGGCGCAGGGGCCTGGCCCCCCTATGGTACCGTAAGAGCAGCTCCAGTGGAGGCCTCCAAATTGAAGCCCCCAAAATCCATTTGCAGGTCGGATTGCAAAAAATAGGGGTCCAAAATTACCTCTCAACTCCAGTAGGAAATCAGCCCAGGCCCCTATTTTCTTCTAAAAATAGTGGGACCCAAGTTTTGAGGGGGGATTGGAGGCCCCTAGGAATGCGGGCTTGGAGCTGGAATTTGGGTGGGCATGGAAAATGCATATTTATTTAGGGGCCCTGCTGGAGTTGAAATTTTTTGAGGAAGACCCTAAAATTTAGAGTAGGAACCCATTTAGAGTCCTCCACTGGAGTTGCTCTAACATCCAGAGGCCCCCTACTCTAATCACCAGGATTAAGGGCGTGTTTGGCACAGCTCCAACTCCAGAATATCAGCTCCGCTCTAACAACTCCAAGTTTTTCATGCCAAACACGTCCAGCTCTAGGAACTCCAACTCCGGAAAAAACCTGGAGTTGGAGGCCAACTCCAGGTTTTTCTTGGAGCTCCTCAAGGGGTGCTCAAAAACCTTTGTTACTGTTGAGTTGTAAATATGAGATAGAGTAGGGAGTAAAATGTAAAAAATGTGTACACATAAATGAGGGAGAGAAGGATCCAGAGAAAAGAAGTGAAAGGAAATTCCCCATCCAGTTTGCCTCTGTTCTTCTCCTCTCTCTCCATCGTAGATCTGAAATTCCCCAAATCCACAAAATAATCTTCAACATGGTATCAAGAGCGGGTTAATCCTGCGGATCCCTTTCCGTTTTCATCAGTTTGGGATGTTCTACGGCTCTGCGAGGCTCTAATTTGTTGGAGGTGCTGTTGTTCTTGTTCGATGGCGGCCTGGTTTTTATGTGTGGAGTGCGCTGGCTGATTTCTCTTGGGTCAGCACGTGTTTCTTGGAGTCTGATTTTGCTTGCATCCTGCACTTGATGAGCATGTGCCTGGACGGCCTGGTTCTTGGATTTCTTGCCGATTGCTAAGTGGTGCCTTGGACGGTTTGTCTCGTGAGAAATTGCTACAATCGTGGACTGAGTTCTTGTTGGAAGGTGGGTAATTCCTTCTGGTTTTTTGTTTCTTGGGAGCCCGTAGTGCTCTTGGTTGGATTGGGAGCCCGTAGTGCTCTGTATTGCTGGTTGTGAAAAAAATTGTATTGCTGCTACTTGTGGTTCTGAATCTCGGAGAAAATAACAGCCCGTAGTGCTGGTGATTTTTGGAGGGGAAGTAACTTGATTTGGTGCATCTGATATTGTTAGTGAAGAAAATTTTAGTAGCCCGTAGTGCTACTGTTATTATTCAGTTAAAGGCCGTAGTGCTGTCTGGTGAGTGATTCATTGGAAAACATGGGTGATTCTAGCATTGAAAAATTATGTGAAATTCTTGGCAAGGTATTGGAGCAGCCCAGGTCAGTTTCAGATATTGTCAGATATGCCCTGGAACCTAATCCTGTGAAGCTATCAGGGCCAGAGAATTATGTTAGCTGGGCTCGACAAGCCAAGCTGATTTTAGGAGGTCGTGGCTATGAAAATTTACTTACTGCTACTAATGGAGTGGAAGATAAAAGTGGTAGTTCAGATGCTAAACAAGTCAATGATAGAGTTCTTGTGTGGTTGTTTGGTAGTATGGAACCAACAATCCGTGAGCAAGTTGAGACTATGGAAACAGTGGCAGAAGTGTGGTCTGCTTTGGAGACGCAATTCTCCGGAAAGACCAATAAAATGCAAGCAACCCGAGTTATGCATGATTTGCTGCACTTGAAGCAAGGTGCGAGATCGGTGACTGAATATGCAGGGGAATTGAAGAAGTTGTACAGGGACTTGCATTATTATCATCCATTTGAACCACTTGACAAGAATGATATGGCGGTCCATCATACTTGGTTTCAGTCATTTGTTGGAAAAATATTTCTTGATGGTCTTAATGAAGGGTTTGATCTTCGCCGTCAGCTTATCTTCTCTAAAGAAGAATGGCCTGGGCTGGATGACATTATTTCTAGTGTCTTGGAGGAAGAAACAAGACTATCACAACATAAAGCTAAAAGTTCCACAGGAATTGGTGACCAGGCAGCATTGTCCATGAAAAATAGAAAAGTGAGGTGTGATCATTGTGGTGATGAGAGGCACACAATTGATAGGTGCTTCAAGTTGCATGGGTTTCCACCTAACAGAAGGCCAAAATGTGATCATTGTGGTGATGTGGGACACACCATTGATAAATGCTTCAAGAAGCATGGATTTCCACCCGGATGGAAAAAGGGGAAATTTCAGCAAGGGGGAGCCCAAAGTGGCAAACCGTATAAGGCAAATCATACTTCATCCGAAAGTCACTTCCAGGGGGCAAATGTGCATGCTCTTGAGGAGTTTGAATCCAAGCTTAAAGTCTCTGAAGGCTTGCCACCTCCTGAAGGTTCCTCCAAAGCTGATTCTAGTTTTAGCGCCACAGCCCAAGGTATGAAAGCTCACACACATACAACACCATCTAAACCATGGATCATCGATTCTGGAGCCACTAATCATATGACAGGAGCATCTAACCTTTTCACTTCCTACACACCTTGCTCAGGTAAGGACAAGGTGCGGGTTGCTGATGGGTCCACAACTTCTATTACGGGTCGTGGATCCGTCAAATGCACCAACACTATGTCCTTGTCACCAGTTTTACATGTTCCCAATTTTCCAGTTAACCTTTTATCTGTCAGCTCAATCACCAAATCTTTAAACTGCAGGGGTTGGTTTGACCATTCTCGCTGTACTTTTCAGGAGATAGGGACTGGCAGGATTCTTGGAACTGGGACTGTGCATGATGGGCTCTATTATCTTGATGAAGGAAGTGATGAAGTTGCACTTGCAACAAATTTGTCTCCATGTCAAGAATTATTGCTACTTCATCGCAGGCTTGGGCACCCTTCTTTTGCTACTATGTCGCGTTGTTATCCCTCTTTATTCGGTTCTTGTCGTAAGGAAGATCTTGTATGTGATGCTTGTGAGTTAGCTAAACATACAAGAGTTCCTTATCCAAGTTTGAGTCATAGGAGTAATAAACCTTTTGAGATTATCCATTCTGATGTTTGGGGACCCTGTGAGGTCAACTCTATTCTTGGGCATCGCTGGTTTGTCACTTTTATCGATGGTTTTAGTCGTTATACTTGGCTCTATTTGTTGAAACATAAGAGTGATGTTTCATCTGTTTTTAAGGATTTAGTTGCCAAGATTCAGAATCAATTTGGGGAAACAATAAAAATTTTACGTTCTGATAATGGTACTGAATATATTAACCAGGATTTTGAATATTTCCTATCCACTAATGGGATTGTACACCAGACTACATGTGTTAATACTCCCGAGCAGAATGGTGTTGCAGAACGTAAAAATAGGCATTTGCTTGAAGTTGCTCGATCTTTGATGTTTACTATGAACGTTCCGAAATTTCTTTGGGGAGAAGCAGTTAAGACTGCTACATATTTAATCAATCGCATGCCTCTTCGTGTTCTTGAAAACAAAACCCCAGCTGAGTTGCTTTTGGGCTCTAATGACTTCATTGTTTCTCCAAAGGTTTTTGGATGTGTATGTTTTGTGCATGATTATAGAAATAATGTTGGTAAACTTGATCCCCGTGCTCTCAAGTGTGTTTTTATGGGCTATTCTCCTACTCAAAAGGGCTATAGATGTTGGTGTCCTTCTGAACGTCGTTTTTTTGTGAGCATGGATGTAACTTTCAGAGAACATGAATCTTACTATGGCCCAACTAGTGATACTAACATTACCTTGGCTCCTCCTGAAGTGGAACAGGAGGGGGAGAGTAATGGTATTCTTGTGGGCTCTGTTCTTGTTCCCACTCCAGGAGTTTCTCATGGGGTTTCTCATGGTGTTAATTCGCCTTCAAGTCAGGGGGAGGAACTTAATAGTGATAGTAGCCCTAATTCTTGTCATGAAGATATGCAGGGTAATCCTCCTCCTCAAGATATAGAGCCCCTTATGCATGGTGACCCAGGTACTAATCCTTCCCCTAATGCTCCTACTAGTACTTTAGAAGAAGGTGAAAATCAATCTTCTGTTGAACCTTCCACTACAAATGATTTACCCATTGCTCTTAGGAAACCAACTAGATCCTCCACTATTCCAGCACGCCTTAAAGATTATAAACATGACATTGCCAATTTCATTTCCTATGAAAAATGTAGCCCATCATTCTTGAGTTTCATTGCCTCTCTTGATGCTATAACTATTCCTAAAGACTGGAAATCAGCTAAGGAGGATCCTAAATGGAAGGGAGCAATGCTGGAAGAGATGAGAGCTTTGGAGAAAAATAAAACTTGGGAGCTTGTGATTTTACCACCTGGTAAGCAACCAGTAGGATGTAAGTGGGTTTTTACCATCAAACATACACCTGAAGGTAAGGTGGAGAGATACAAGGCTCGTCTTGTTGCTAAGGGGTACACTCAGACTTACGGTATTGATTATGATGAAACATTTGCACCGGTGGCTAAAATGAATTCAGTAAGAACACTTATCTCTTGTGCTGCGAATTTAGGGTGGAATATTTATCAGATGGATGTGAAAAATGCTTTCTTACATGGGGATCTTAATGAGGAGGTATATATGCATATTCCACCTGGTTTCGAAACAAATCAAACCACAGGCAAGGTACTTCGCCTGCGTAAATCTTTATATGGATTGAAACAATCTCCAAGGGCTTGGTTTGATCGGTTTAGACAATCAATATTGAAGAAAGGTTATACTCAAAGCAATGCTGATCACACACTATTCTATAAGCATGCCATGGGTAAGGTGGCAATTCTGATTGTGTATGTTGATGATATTGTGATTACTGGAGATGATTCTGTTGAGATTTCAGCTCTTAAGAAATACCTAGCACAAGAGTTTGAAGTGAAAGATTTAGGAAACTTAAGATATTTTCTTGGGATTGAGATCTCTCGTGGTCCCAAAGGCATATTTCTTTCTCAACGAAAGTATGTCCTTGATTTGTTGAAAGACACCGGTATGCTTGGGAGTCGACCTGCAGCTACTCCGATTGAACAAAACCATCGTTTAAGTCAAGACATGGGGACTCCAGTGAATCGTGAGAACTATCAAAGATTAGTTGGAAGACTCATCTATCTTGCTCACACTCGACCAGACATTGCATTTGCTGTGAGTGTGGTAAGTCAGTTCATGCATAATCCCAAATCTTCACACTTGGATGCTGTGAACCGTATTCTACGGTATTTAAAGGGTTGTCCTGGAAGGGGACTTTTATATACTTGCCATGGAGATTTGCAAGTTGAATGTTATACTGATGCCGATTGGGCTGGCTCGTTGGATGATAGACGTTCTACGTCTGGATATTGTACCTATGTTGGAGGCAACCTAGTTTCCTGGAGGAGTAAAAAGCAAGGTGTTGTTGCCAGATCTACTGCTGAAGCAGAATTTCGTTCCATGGCACATGGTGTATGTGAGTTGTTGTGGTTACAAATCCTGTTAAGGGAGTTGCGATCATTCAGGAACAAACCATTAATGCTATATTGTGATAATAAGGCAGCAATTGATATTGCAAACAATCCGGTGCAGCATGATCGAACCAAGCACATTGAGATCGATCGACATTTCATTAAGGAGAAGCTTGATAGAGGAATTATTTGTTTACCCTATGTTACTTCGGCAAGCCAAGTAGCGGATGTCTTAACCAAAGGGTTGCCGGAGAAGGTATTTTCTTCCTTCTGTTGCAAGATGGGACTATACGATGTGTTCGCCCCATCTTGAGGGGGAGTGTTGAGTTATAAATATGAGATAGAGTAGGGAGTAAAATGTAAAAAACGTGTACACATAAATGAGGGAGAGAAGGATCCAGAGAAAAAGAGAGCAAGGAAATTCCCTATCCAGTTTGCCTCTGTTCTTCTCCTCTCTCTCTATCGTAGATCTGAAATTCCCCCAAATCCACAAAATAATCTTCAACATTTTCCCTGGTATACGTTCTGAAGTTCCTGGTTCCTTGGAATGGAGCATTGGGGTTCTTTTGCGTAACCTCAATTCTGAGTGGGTTCTTCAACGTGCAGCAGTCTCCCAGGTCGCCAGGTCGGCCTCTCAGCGGCATTTTGTGGGTCTGTGCCGTCGACCTTGGAGTTCATGTGTGGCTACGCGCATCGCAGGTCACCTTGTCCCTCTCTCTCTCTTCTGGCTTGCAGAACGTGTCCCTCCCCATGAGTGCGTGATTAAATTATTTTGTTTGGTGTTCACTTTGTGGGTTCAGTTTCAACATCAACTACTATTTGCAAAAATGAAAGGTCTATATATACTGAAGTTGCACCACTGGCAATTGATGTCTACCAGACTCTGAAAATGTTGATCCAGCTGAACTTGGACGACAAAGGAAAAGGGAGAAATATGCAAACTTGCCAGAGGAGGAGAAGGAAAAGAAGCGTGCTAAATCGAGAGAATACTACCAGCGTCGCAAAGCCTCAAAAACAGTTTTTAATGGATCAGAAAGTGTGTTCATGCCTCCAAACCTGGTTCGAACCAGTAGTTCTTCGTGCTGACCCGTGTTTCTTTTATCCAGACGTGGCTGCTTCTTCGGCTACTCCATCTGCTGCTGTCATCAATGAACAAAGGGTTAGAGAACCGAATGTGGAGGCGCAGCATCACGGTAATTTAATTTCAGTACTCGATTCAATACTTATTCATGATAACACATGATTTCTTCTTCAGCTACTCTATTTTCGGATGTGACCATTATAGAATCCAGCGGAACCGTGGTGAGCGCACCAGTTGTCGATGCACAACATCATGGTAGTTTATATGTTCTGTCATATTAATTTTTTCTTACCTGTGAACCCATGGTATATAATATTGTGATGCCATGCACATATTTAGGCCTCCATATTCCAGATATCGACATTGGCCAAGATTGGCTACATAGAAATGATAGTTATTCAAGGGAAAACATTGGAAGCTCCTTACCGGATCGATCAATCTTGACTAATGAGGCCCCCCAGACCCGTGAAGGTTATTCACTTATTTATTTTTGTTACCTGGGCGGCGATGAAACAAATAATTGATTATTATTTTGTCTTTGTTTGGTGATGTAGGTTTTGAAAATACACTTCCATCTGGCCAATCGGCCGTGCAAAAGGGAAAGAGAAGATATGCCGATTTAACAGAAGAGGAGAAAGAGCAAAGGCGTGCAAAGTCTAGGGAATATTATCAAAAGAGGAAGGCCACAGCCAAAGTACAAGACGTGGCGACAATCCCAGATATTAGTACATGTGCAGGGCGTGTGTATCAAATTACATATCATTTGCTTTTGTATGTGGTCAGCTTGCATATAGTAAAGTTTGTTACAATTCTTGATCACAGTTGTGGTAGAAGACAAATCTCCAGAGGAGCGTGCTAGGGAGAATAAAAAGGAGCGGTATGCTAGATTGTCAGATGAGGCAAAACATGAAAAAAGTCTTAAAGCCATGGAAGCTCGTATACGAAGGAACTTGCACTGTGAAGGTTAGTATTCCTCTACACATGCTAGACTGCCTTTGATCACTGCATTCAGCTTTTGCTAAAATGACCATTAGTAATATTTTTCAAAACTTTTTTGGACCTCTTAAGTAGTTATAAAAAATCAACTGTAAGCTTATAATATCTTTCTTGGTCCAGAAACTCTTGATGTTGTTTCTCCTCAAAGCGAGGTTACAAGAGTTGCCACACGTTCTTCTGTTCGTGCAAAGCCTGCTGGGGAGGATGGAAATGGTAAGTTGGATGGAGCCACTCACTGTTGCAGTAACTACAAATTCATACCATTTCATCCATATGCGTATGAAATCATACTCATATTCTTCTTATGATGTTGCAGATCAGTTTAACTCCGGACTGTGGGAACCTGATGTCACGGAGGTTGCACTCCATGGTAATTTTTCATCAAAAAAATATATCCATTTCATCCCAGACCTTACATATTTGCCTTTTTTAAAAAAAATTGATGTGCGCAAAAGAGGAAGATTTGGAATGTGAAGTGCCAGAAGATGGTGGCATCGACATTTATGAAGATGATGAAGCGAGGGTGTTTAATGAAAAGGGTGAGTTTAGTTTCTTTACTGTTCATTTTTTTGAATATAAGCACTGGAAAAACTTTACATATAATATGCATTCTTTGTCATCTAGATGTGGAGTACGAATCATACAGAGATGATGGGTTTGTTCGGCCAGATATCGACCCTTATGATAGAGTGTATTATAATTTGCCAATAGCTCACCATGTCTTGCCAAAGGTCCTTAATTGCGAATACTGTGGTGCGATCAAGTTTCCAGGTGAAGGTCTTGGATTTTGTTGCAGGAAAGGAAAGGTCAATATATTCACACCTGGTGTGCCTGATGAGCTTCGTCGATTGTTCACAAGTCAGACAGACAAAGATGCATTGTATTTTCGAAAGAATGTCCGTTATTTTAATTCCCACTTCTCCTTCACGAGCTTTGGTGCCACGGTTGATCGTCAGCTCGCCACTGCTGCGGGTAATGATTTCCAAATATCCCGTACTTTGACAATTGAAGTATATGACTACTTGGCTGACTTTCTCTATTAAAATCATGCCTAGGTACTGGTATATATTGTTTCAAGGTACATGGTCAGATCTATCATAGATTGGATCAATTGGTTCCGGGTATTAAGGGACCTCGCCATATGCAATTATATTTCTATGACACAGATCATAGTATGGCACATAGAACTAAGAGGTCTCCCCATCTCAATGCAACTATAATCAGGAAAGTGCTAGAAATATTGGAACAAAATAACAATCCTTATGTGCACACCTTCAAGTCACTAGGGCAAGCGGATAATATCGACAACTATAGGATTGAATTGAACACAAGTATTAAAGTTGACCAGAGGAGGTATAATGCACCGGCAATGGAGCAAGTGGCAGCGATATGGTTGGATGGGAATGACGAAGAGCGTAAATTTACACGGAGTATTATGATTTGTGCAAATTCTGGCCATCCAGAGTATATTAGAGCTTATCATGGATGCTATTACCCATTGGCTTACCCCTTATTTTACCCGGGTGGTGAGACAGGCTGGGAGGATAGAGGGATACTTCTGGAAGATCCTCCTGTAGTTCGATTCCCTAGGAAAAAGAGGAAGTATACAAAGCGAAAAAAATCAGGTAAGTCGTATTTGTATGAAACTTTTCTCTTCACATCAGCAACAAACAATGATATTTAAAGCTTTATTAAAGAAGTAGATGAGAGCACTAATAAGGTAAACACCGGTAAAGTTGCAAGGCGAAGAACCAAAAATTCATATGTTTCCATCGCGGCAACTGGTACAAACGGCTGCCCTGGTGAAGGTAATAACTAAATTGAAAAGTTGCTGAAATAATAAGAACTATGTTGGTGATGTTAATGTATACTGACTTAATTAGTTCATTCTACTATACGAGGTGCAGATGATAACCACGAAATTGATGTAGAACTTGGCGGCAGTGATGGAGAGAATGATGGGATGGAGGTGAGAATTCAATTTGATGATATATCATAACAAATGTATTTATAATCTCTTACGATTGTTGTCTAACTATTACTTCATGCAGAAAGTATGGGGTCACGGCTACACGTCAGTGCGCGGGAATATTATTGTTATATGATGCAGATATGAGATGGTATTTTTGTCATCTTTTTCCAGGGAGGACGCCTTTTCCAACAATGGTTAGTTGATATGTATATCAAGATTGAGTCAATGCGGCTGGATTGGCATGCTCGTCCTGAAAACCAAGAGATTATTCGTGCGGATCTCTACCAGGTATATATTTTATAACAGAATTATTTTATCACAATATATATTTTAAATTATCACTATTTCTTGTTATCATGATTCTTATTACTTGTACGATTACTACTCATTTGTATAGGGTATTGTCGATAGCCTTGCTGCTGGGAATGTTCATGGTTCACAAACCGGGAAAAGGGTGGTGCTAACTAAAAGTTTTCCTGGCAGTGATCGTGATATGTCGTGTAGATTTATGGATGGAATGGCTTTGGTTGCACGGTATGGAAGGCCAAACTTTTTTGTGACCATGACATGCAACCCTTATTGGCCGGAAATAATCGAGCAGTTATTGCCTGGACAGACACCCCAGGATAGACCAGATATTGTGGCTAGGGTGTATCATGCCAAGCTCCTTGACCTCCAGGATTTATTGATAAATAAACGGCATTTTGGGAAGGTAGCAGCTTATGCACACGTCACTGAATTTCAAAAAAGGGGTTTGCCACATGAACACTTCCTCCTTATTATGGACAAGGACAGCAAACTCAATGGTATAGATGATTACGATAAGTATATATGTGCAGAGCTTCCAGATGAGGATAAGTATCCCGTCCTCCGTGATCTTGTCATCAAACACATGATGCATGGTCCATGTGGATCTTTAAATAGAAAATGCCCATGCATGGTGGATGGTAAGTGTCGTTTCAACTATCCACATCAATTTTGTGAAGCTACCCAGCAAGGAAAGGATGCATACCCTGTTTACCGGAGGCGTGAGGATGGTCAGAAGGTCAAAATCCGCAAAAGCACATTGGACAATAGATGGGTTGTGCCATATAACCCTGTTCTGCTTATGAGATACAATTGCCACATCAATGTTGAAGCCAGCTGCAGCATCAAGTCCGTGAAGTATCTATACAAATATGTACTCAAGGGCCATGATTGTGCTTCTTTAGATGTGGGTCCAGATGGAGAAATCAATGAAATCAAGCAATACAGGAAGGCAAGGTGCATTACCCCTATAGAGGCTGTATACAGATTATACGGCTTTCCCCTGTACTCGATGTCTCCTCCTGTCTTGCAGATGCAAGTGCATTTACCTGGTATGCACATGGTCCCTTTTAACGATAAAGAAAAGCTCGAAGATGTTGCTAAACGTGCACAACATCAAAGATCCATGCTAACTGAGTATTTCAAGATGAATTCCGTAGATCCGACTGCGCGTCAATATTTGTACAGAGAGTTTCCAGAACACTACACTTGGAATAATTCTCATAAACGCTGGAAAACCCGAGTGCAGCGGTTTCAGATTGGTAGATTAGTTTATGCAAACCCTTCAGAAGGCGAGCGGTATTATTTGAGAATACTCCTAAACCATGTTAGGGGTGCGACATCGTATGCTTCCCTCCGACATGTTCATGGTAGTCAATATCCAACTTTCAGAGAGGCTTGTGAGAAACTTGGCCTTGTAGAATCCGACAGGTCTTTGGATGATGCTCTAACTGAAGCTACATCTTTTAAGATGCCATATGCACTTCGAAGGTTGTTTGCGACAATTATTGTATTCTGTGAGTACACCAACATCCGTGGTCTTTGGGACAAGCACTGTGAGTCAATGGCTGAAGACTATCGACGTATTCATGGGAGGGGTCCAGATGTTCTGAAGTTGGTCATGAGGGACATAGCAGATATCGTCACTTCGATGGGCAAAGACATAAGATCGTATGGGCTTCCCAAAGAGTATATGACAAGTGAGTTTTTTTATAAATACATGTCATTTGCTACATGTTTTACTTATATCACAGTATATTGCAACCACAAGTTCATAATTATAGTACACTTTAATTATGTACACATTTGGAACTAGCGCATGTCTAGGACATGCATGAACCTATTACCTATTTGAAACTAGAGTGTGTCTATCTAACATATTATAAATTTAAATTACATCCTTTTAGTTAGTCTCTATCTTCTTACTGTAATATGAATTATACGAGGATATTTTTTTAGCGTGCCATACTAACATTATACCCCATCCTCTCTGTACTCTGTGTGATCCGATTTGTGCTCATTTCTATATTGCATTAATGTCTTGGTAGCTATTATATTTATGCATTGGAGCAAGAAACATTATATTTATTCTTACCCTGATATATGTTGTATAATATATATTTTTGTTAGTTAAAACAATATTTTATTCATTACTTAACAGATGATACCTCAAGGGATTACTACAGAGAACTGACAGAGGAGAAAAATATTGGATTTGAACAAGCAGACCTAGATATTATTGACACTTTGAATGTGGAACAGAAGGCTGGCTTTGATTTAATACTTGACCATGTCATTAAAAAGAAGGGACATGTGTTTTTTGTGGATGGTCCTGGTGGGACTGGTAAGACATACTTGTATAAAGCATTGCTTGCAAAAGTTCGTTCGCTGGATCTTGTGGCAGTAGCAGCCTCAATTATGCCCGGTGGACGTACTGCACACTCTAGATTTAAAATCCCAATTAATCTTGGTCCTAATTCTGTTTGCAACTTTACGAAACAAAGTGGCACAGCTGCTTTATTGCGTGCGGCGTCATTGATAATATGGGATGAGGTTGCTATGACACGTAGACAAGCAGTGGAGGCATTAGACAGGTCAATGCAGGATATATTGGGATGCAATCAGCATTTTGGGGGCAAGGTTATGGTGTTTGGAGGGGATTTTAGACAAGTTCTACCGGTTGTGCCTCGTGGAACAAGGGCCCAGATAACTGATGCGACCCTACAACGCTCATATATATGGGAGAGTGTAAGAAAGATTTGTCTCAAACAAAACATGAGAGCACAGGGCGACACCAGTTACTCGGATTTCTTGCTAAGGATTGGTAACGGTATTGAGGAAACTGATATACATGATTATGTGCAGCTTCCCGATAACATAATGATCGAGTACAAGTCAGACAAGTCAGTTGACACTCTAATTCAGCATGTGTTTCCAGACCTAAAGAATAAGTGTACATCTACATCTTATATGCGTGAGCGTGCAATCCTATCTACGAGGAATGAGTATGTGGATGCGCTTAATGCTAGGATGATTGACAAATTTCCAGGTGATGAAAAGGTGTATTATAGTCATGACTCGGTTGATGATGATTCAAACAATAATTATCCACTCGATTTCCTCAACTCAATCACACCTAATGGGTTGCCGCCCCATGAGTTAAAGGTAAAAAAGAATTGTCCTGTGATCCTATTACGAAATTTGGATCCCCACAAAGGTCTTTGTAATGGCACTCGTTTGGTTGTGAGAGGTTTCCAAGACAATGCAATTGATGCCGAGATAGTCAATGGGCAGCATATTGGCACTAGGGTGTTCCTTCCCAGAATACCTCTTTCTCCTTCTGAAGATGTTTCACTTCCCTTCAAATTCAAGCGGAAGCAATACCCAATCAGGTTAAGTTTTGCTATGACTATAAACAAAGCTCAAGGGCAAACTATTCCAAATGTTGGCATCTATCTTCCTGAACCCGTGTTCTCGCATGGTCAACTTTATGTTGCATTGTCTAGAGGGATTTCACGAAATACTACCTGGTTATTGGCCAAACCAAACAAAGACCTGGATCCAACTGGGAAAAGGACAAAAAATATTGTGTATAGGGATGTGCTAGAAGAATAACAAAGGTCAGTATCAAGCATTTTTTGTTTCATATTTTTTTGGCTATATATTATAATTGAAAACAACTAACAATATATTCTTACTTTTGCGGCATATATATACATCTAAAGTTTTTGAAAGCAGGATGGAACACATGAAACTGATTTGGAACATGTTTAGTGGTAATTGATAAGATATTTTGTATGATTACTCACATGAACATCAGTAGAACTGCTAAAGAGTTCAAAATAATTGCAAAGGTTTGTTCTCTTTGCAACAAGTAAGCGCAGGGGATGCATTGTCGGACTTCAGTTATGTAATCTAAGTGGAATTCATTGTGTATTGACTGTACTTTTTACCGTTCCTCAAAATATTGTACCCTGTTATCTCAGACTTTCATTGTTTGCATATGTACTCATCTGCAAAGTGGGATTTATAGGGAGATTGCAGCAATATTTCTACGTTAGGGTGATGCTCATATACTGATACGTCCTTTTCTTTTCTGCTGGTGTAGTGGTCCAATTTTTGGGCTGAATAATATGATTTTAGCATAAATAATATAATGTCAAAATCTACCATGTAAAGATGACGCATGCAACAACACATGCCTCATGCTTCCTTAGTTGATGTAATGAGTATTCCTACCATCTGTGCATAATCATCGAACGTTGCCGACACTACTACAGAAACCATTTTTCAAGTCACTATTTTCACAGCCGGTTTTTTGAAAGTGGCGCAGAAAATATTTTCACAGTCGGTTTTTCTAGTGCTGCGGCTGGGAAAGGAAAAACCGGCTGTGATAGGTGGTTTTCACAGCCGGTTTTTTAGCCGAACCGGCTGTGAAAACCTAGCCCTTTTCACAGCCGGTTCGGCTAAAAAACCGGCTGTGAAAACCACCTATCACAGCCGGTTTTTCCTTTCCCAGCCGCAGCACTAGAAAAACCGACTGTGAAAATATTTTCTGCGCCACTTTCAAAAAACCGGCTGTGAAAATAGTGACTTGAAAAATGGTTTCTGTAGTAGTGGGATGCCAGGCCGGTCTCTAATCTGGGGACCAGGCCGATCCTAACGACAGCTACAGCGCACCGGCGGCCCAAGCTCCCAATCTTTCTACCCCAGGTTGCTGTAGTGAAAAGTACCCAATGAGTCTTCGGTTCTCGTGCTTCTTGTAAATATCATTATTTTCGAGTTCTTGTTTTAAATTCTGACTGCTTTTTTTAGCAAATCCTCCGATGTCGATGGTGCGGTGGCCGGGGGGACTGGATCACCGACTGCTACCCCGCAAAAGCCGAGTTCTCCCCCGGCTACACCTGTTGGCACGCCACCTTCAGGCGTGGTGCCTAGTGTGATGGACTCGGCTCAGGAGTCAATGGCGCCGCAACCGGAGCAGGTGCCAGCCAGGCCTGCACCGGAGGAGAACGTGGAGGCACCGAGGACGGAGGACGCGCAGGGCGGGGCCGGAAGGGCGGCGGCTTCCCCGAGTGGTGGCGCTGGGAATCCTGTAGTGGATCCCTTGGTACCAGCCTTGCACGCGGACAAGGATGGCGCTGCTCGAAGAGAGGTCCTCCAAAAGCAGTCGGATGACCCGGGGACTATGACGGTCCCCGCGACTGATGCCAACGCGGCGGAGGAGAAAGCGGTGCTCGCCAAGTTGCAGCTCGCAGTTGACCAGTCCCGGTGTTGCGTGGAGGTTTGTCTCCTTATCCGCTTTTCTTTGTTTTTGTCGTGCTTCATTGTACCTTGCCTGACTTCTTTGATTTCTTCTGATTGGTGTAGAGGTTGGCTATGCTCCGGCAGGCGCGCCTGGAGCAGCTCCGTGATGTACAGTCGGTGCGAGAGCGCGAGGCGGAGCTGAAGGCGGAGCTCAACCGGGTCAAGCGTCAGCGTGACGTCACCCAGAAGAGCCTGAATGACGCCATAGTGCAGCATCGCTCGAGTCTTCACAGTACGGCCTTGTCCTTTGTATTTCCCGTGTGCTTTTTCTTTGCCGTCGAGTTTTGGCGTATACTTTTTCGTCTTGACCGAGTGCTCCCCTGCTTTTTCAGAAAAAGAGATGGAGAGGGTCCGTCACCTCGAGGAGCTGAAGGACTTGCGTTTTGCGAACGCGAATCTGCAGAAGTCTGAGGAGGTCATGGCGGGCAAGCTGAAGAGGGAGCAGGAGTTCTGAAAAGGTGCGGACATGACGATGCTTCAAGCTATGTATACTATCCAGGATGATGCTCAAATCATAACAGGCTTGGAGCAAGAGCTGGCTTCGTCACACTTGGCTTTGGCGGACATCCACGATGCGGCGAAGGAGCTGATGGACGCCGTTGCTCCAGAAGAAGGTGAGCCGACAGGCCTTGTCGCCCGGCTGCAAGCTGCGCAACCCGCATCGCCGAGCTAGTCAAGGAGTCGGCGGTTGTGTGTACGAACGACGCTCTCGCGCATGTTCGAACTCTCTATCCGTGGGTTGACCTTGCGCCAGTTGGTGATGGGGTGGCGCGGATGCTTCAAGCGAGCAAGTGGAGGAGGCACTGGCTCAGACTCGTCCGATCGCGGAGAAGGTCGGCGAGGCCCTCAAGCTGGAGTAGGATCCTGCGTTGTGGAGTATAGTAGAGTAGATTTTTGCATGTACAAATATTATGAAATGAGTAAAATGAGAAAATTTGTTGATTTCTTGTTATGTTTTAAGGTTGCCCGAGTAGTTCTTTCGCTTAAATGTGCTTTTCCCTTTGCTTCACTTATCCTAAGTTCATAACGTCGAGAGCGGGTCCCGTGCACGTGTAGAAAGGCTTAGGCGTTGTTCCAGGCCCGGTTACGCAGCATTTAGTTAGGAACTACTCCGGGATGGAGTAATGCCGAGTGGTTTTGTTAAGAGGACAAGTAAAGAAAAGATATCTTTATTGAACTTGGTGATACATAGCTTTGTTATGGGTAGAATCGGCGTAAGTGCTCTATATTCCATGGGTGTGGGACTTCGGTGCCATCCTCGTATTGGAGTCGGAAAGTACCTGGACATATGACCTGGGTCACTATGAACGGTCCTTCCCATGGGGCGGAGAGTTTATGAACTCCTGCTGTCGATTGCACTCGGCGTAAGACGAGGTCGCCGATGTTGAAGTCTCACTGCTGGACGTTCTTGTCATGGTAGCATTGGAGTTGTTGCTGGTAACGCGCATGCTGTATGAGCGCGTCAACTATGTGTTCCTCAATGGAGTCGAGATCTACCTCGCGAGCTGCTTCTGCTTCGCCTTCCTCGTAATTGTCGTTGCGCGGTGATCCAAAGGCGATGTCGGTCGGGAGAATTGCCTCCGAGCCGTAGACCAGGAAAAAGGGAGTGTGACCCGTGGTACAACTCGGCTGAGTCCTGAGTCCCCAAATGACTTGTGGTAGCTCTTGGTGCCATCGTCCGGCGAACTTCTTCAACGGGTCGAAGATCTTTGCCTTTAGGCCTTGGAGTATCATGGCGTTTGCTCGTTCCACCTGTCCGTTGCACCGGGGGTGGGCGACCGAGGCGTAGTATACATCGATGCATCTGCTCTCGCAGAAATCCCAGAAGGCGGACGCGGTGAACTGCGTTCCCAGGTCGGTTATGATTCTGTTTGGGACCTCGAAGCGGTGCGTGATTTCTTCGATGAAGGCGGCGGCTTGCTTTGATGTTGGAGTTCCGATAATGGCTTTATACTCTATCCACTTGGAGAATTTGTCGATGGTGACGAGTATGTGTGTGTAACCTCCTGGGGCTGCTCTAAATGGTCCCACTATGTCCAATCCCCAACAGGCGAAAGGCCATGAGGGCGGGATCGTGCGTAGAGTTTGGGCCGGGAGGTGCTTCTGCTTGGCGAAAAACTGGCATCCTTGGCACTGGCGGACGAGTTCCTTGGCATCAGAGACGGCAGTTGGCCAAAAGAACCCGGCCCGGTATGCTTTTTCGACTAGTGACCCTGCGGCGGCGTGGCTTCCGCAGACTCCCGAGTGGATGTCTTCGAGGATCTGGAGGCCGACTTCTTTCATCACGCATTTGATGAACACTTGGCTTGTGGCGGCTCGTCGGTATAGGGCGTTGCCGACTACCACATAGTTCCTGCTTCGGCGCTCCAGGATCCTTCGTTCCGTGGGGTCTTTGGGTACCTTGTTGTGGGCGAGGTAATCTATGAACTCGGCCATCCAATCTTCTTTGGCGTCAATGGTCATCACCTCGCAGAGTTCAGGGGCTGGCTCTGGTTCGTCTCCCAACTCTTTGACAGAGGGTTTAAGGAGGCCTTGCACGAACACCCCCCTGGCGAGTGCGTCAGCCACGAGGTTGTTTTCTCGCGGAACGTGATGGTACTCTATTCCGTAGAATTTTCCCTCCTGCTTATGTACTGCCTCACAGTAAGCGTTCATGCGCTCGCTGTGGCGATCCCATTCTTTGTTGACTTGGTTTATAACGACGGCAGAGTCGCCATAAACCAGCAGCCTCTTTATTCCGAGTGAGGTGGCGATGCGGAGCCCGTGGAGGATTGCTTCGTACTCGGCGGCGTTGTTGGTGACGGGGAAGCGTATTTGAAGGACATATCGGAGTAGTTCCCCTTTCGGCGAGATGAAAAGTACACCTGCGCCCCCGCCATCGATCATTAAGGAGCCGTCGAAGTACATCTTCCAATGTTCTCCGCTAGTGTCTTCCTTCGCGTCCTGGCTCTCGGTCCATTCGGCGACGAAGTCAGCGAGGATCTGTGATCTGATCGCGGTGCGTGGGACGAAATCTATGACGAAGGAGGCGAGCTCGACGGACCACTTGATGATTCATCCGGTGACATCCCTATTATGGAGGATTTCGCCGAGTGGAAATTGCGTGACCACCTTGATGCGATGCGCCTGAAAGTAATGGCGGAGTTTCCTTGACGTAATCAGCAGTGCGTAGAGTAGTTTCTGCACCTAGGGGTAGCACGCCTTGGATTCGCTGAGTACTTCGCTAACATAGTAGACTGGTCGTTGCACGCGTTGCACCTTTCCCTCTTCTTCTCTCTCCACGACGATCACAGTGCTCACCACATTAGTCATGGCTGCAATGTATAGGAGTAGTGGCTCATCGTTGTGCGGGGCAATGAGTACTGGTGGATTGGAGAGGTAATTTTTGAGGTCGGTGAAAGCCTGCTGCGCCTCCTGGGTCCATTCAAACCTGTCGGTCTTCTTGTGGATCTTGAAGAACGGCAAGCCCTTATCCCCCAGCCGGGAGATAAACCTGCTCAAGGCCGCCATGCAACCAGTCAACTTTTGGATCTCTTTCTTCCCAGTCGGCGGTTTCATCCTCCGGATGGTGTCTATTTTTTCTGGATTGGCTTGGATGCCTCTGTTGCTGACGATGAAGCCGAGTAGTTTCCCTTTCGGTATGCCAAAGACGCACTTGGTCGGGTTTAGCCACCAATTGAGCCTGCGGAGGTTGCTGAACGTCTCGGAGAGGTCGGCGATGAACTCGGCTTCGATCTTCGTCTTGATTACTATGTCATCAACATAGGCCTCGGCGTTGCGACCGATCTGAGTACCCAGGGTCAGGTTTATGGCCCTTTGGTAGGTGGCGCCAGCGTTGCGGAGGCCGAATGTCATCTTGGTGTAGCAGTAAGCGCCAATCGGAGTGATGAAGGACGTCTTTTCTTGGTCTTCTTCTTTCAAGGCGATCTGGTGGTAGCCGGAGTAGCAACCAAGGAAGGAGTACGCATCCGGCGGTGGAGTCGACGACTTGGTCGATGCGGGGCAGGACGAAGGGGTCCTTAGGGCAGTGCCTATTGAGATCCTTGTAATCAACACACATTCTCCACTCATTATTCTTTTTTCTTACAAGGACTGGATTAGCAAGCCAGTCGGGGTAAAAGACTTCTCTAATGAACCCGGCAGCTAACAGCCTTGTAATTTCTACCCTAATGGCCTCCTTGCAGTCCTGCGCGAAGCGTCGGAGCTTTTGGCGAACTGGTTTGGCGTTCGCGTCAACCTTCAAGGAGTGCTCGACCACCTCCCTCGGAACACCCGGCATGTCTGATGGAGTCCATGCAAATATGTCGGCGTTGTTCCGGAGGAAGGCGACGAGCGCGCTTTCCTATTTGGCGTCGAGCCCTGATCCGATCAGGGCGGTCTTGGAGGAGTCGGCGAGCCCAAGCGAGATGGTGCGTACTTCTTCGGCCGGCTTCATGGTAGTCGGTGCGGCTCTCTTCTTGGAGGACTCAGGGATGGAGCCGGGATCTGTAACGTCCCGGAAAAATCCGAAAATCCTAAATCACGAGTTTCAAAAACCTTTGATCGATGAGTTCCTAAATCCGATCCAATCCTGATCCTTCCGTTGACCCAAGTTACAAAAACCCAATCGTCCGAAAATCTTTCCGACCGTCGTCCTGTTTCATCGATCCGCGCGTCGCGTTCTGCTCACGCGCGTGCTCCGACCGTCCCGCGAATCTCGCAATCACTCGATCTCTCTCTCTTTCTAAATCCTTTCCTTAATTTCCTTTTTCTTTTTCTCTTTTCTTTTCCTCTTTTTCCTTCTTCCTTTCTTTCCTTTTTTCTCCTTTTTCTTCTTTTCCTTTTCTCCTTCTTCTTCCTCACCGCGCCCTCCTCTCCTCGGCTCTGCCCGAGCCACCGCGCCACCACCCCTCCACCGCGCGCCGCTCCCTCCTCCCTGTGCCTCGCCCGCGCCCTGGCTCGCTCACGCGCCCGCGCCGCACGCCGTGCCGCTCCTNCGCCTAACCTCCCCGGCCGGCCGTCCTTCTCCCCGCAGCTCGCCGTGCCGACCAACGCCCCGGGCCCGCGTCAACGCCGCCCTCCCACGCACGCTCGTCCTTGCTCCCTGTGCCGACCGCCGAACTCGGCCCCGCCGGCATTTACTCCGGCGCTCGAAGCTTCCCGGCCGCCGCCTACCTCCCCTTCCCCCGACCGCCTATAAAAGCCGCCTATCCCCCTGTGCCACTCCACCACCACCGCAAGCACCTGCACCCCATCCTCGAGCTCCCCAGCGCCTCCTCCCTCACTCCACCGCCGTGCAACGCCGCCGCCGAGCCTCCACCAGAGCCGCCGCCTCCGCCTTCCGCCCAACGCCGCCGCTCGCCCGTGGAGCTGCCACCCCGAACCACCCCGGCCCAAGGTGAGAGGGCGAGCGTGACCCCCTCACCCCACTCTCTCTCACGCGCTCGCTCCCGCCCCGCCTCCGTGGCCCGGAGGCTGGGAACGCCTGCGCCGCCCGAGCCGCGCGCCGCGCCCCCCTTTCCCTCTCTGTTCGGCCGAGGAAGAAGGGGAAAGAATGGCCCTTTTTTTTGGAAAACCCCCTGCTCTTTTCCGAATTCATATATGTATCCTTCCCCCTTTAGCCAATTTCCAAGAAAGCCTCCTGTTCTTTTAGGATAATCCCAAACCAGTCCCTGGTTGTTTTCTAAACCCCCCAAATACTTTCCCAAATCACAACCAGGCCCTTCCACCTTATAAAGTTATTCACATATAGGTCCCTGGCCCTTTATAATTTTTATAAAGAGGTCCAAAACCCCCCCGTTTACGCCCTAAACCTCCCTAAACTCGTCATTTTATGCGCCATTTTTCTCCGGATTCCCACCAAACTCGAACACAACTCTCTTTCATCCATTCCGGCCGAGCTTTACACAAATCATCCCAAAATAATTCCTTTTCCTATTTTATTTTGTTATTCCCTGTTTCCAACTCATCGGTAAAGGAATGTGTTTTCTTATTTTGTGTTTGTTTGATCGTGCCCTAGACGACGGAGTGAACGAGGAGGAGCAGTACCGCGAGCCGGAGTACGCAGGAGAGTACCGCGAGCCCGACCCCGAAGAGTTGTACCGCGAGCAGGAACTCCCGGAAGCTTTTGTTGACGGCAAGTCCAATCCCATCCTTTGATGCATGTTTATCCCATGATTTATAAACACAACCTATTAAGCCTTTGATATTGCATTCTGTCTTATTGTCAAAACCCGATTGGTTAGCCACCCCTTGATTGCTATGATATTCCTTGACAACCTAGTTATCACTAAATATGATATGCTCTGTTTAGATGATAACCAATTCTAGAATGCTTAGGATTTGTTACTCATTACTCAATCATGACTATACACTTGTTTTATCAAAGAATAAATGTGTGAGTTGGAAAAATGGGTTTTGGGTTTGAAAAGAGTGAAACTGTGTGGATAAAATGGATGGGTATTGTCTTTGTGAAATACCTTTTGGAGGCTTGTACCTTTGTGGTTAAGCAAGTTGGGAGATATCCATTTTGTCCGGTTTTAAACCGAGGTGATGTGTCATCTTTCCTAACCCAACTTTTCTCGTACAACCACTCGACTCTTGTATGGTGCAAGGGCTTAGTCTAAATCCCACTAGCCGTCTGTTAGTTGTCTGGAGGCAGGTGTGCAGCGGGAAAACCAAGTGCCGTCTTAGTGACATGGTTGCCGACTTTGTGTCATAAACCCCTTGGTGCTTTCTCGTGATGGCTAGGCAGTTTTGGCTATGGTGGGTAATGGCTTCGATAGGATCCGCACTGACACTAAGGTGATCGTGTTGCGGTACCCTACTTGTGGTGAAAGTGTACACCTCTGCAGAGTTTCCTAATCTATTCGAATAGCCGTGCCCATGGTTATGGGCGAGTTATGGCTTGGTCACAATACTAAGGTTTTGGGATGGGTTGGCGTGTGTTGGTTTTGGAATGAGTTCGGCTTTGTGCCAAAAGCTACGGCGGATGGGAAATCCGGTAGCACTAAAAGTTTGGATCCTTTGTGGATCAACCCCACTTAATGGCTTGTTACTAAAACTTGCTTTGCTAAAATATACCTTGATAAACCCGTGCATGTGTTAAAACTAGCTTTATGGCAAAAATAAAACCTAGCCTTATCCTTGATATTCCTTGTGCATAATTCTGTGTTAACCCCTCCGTGGGTGTGATTGGGCTTGTTGAGTACTTTTGTACTCACCCTTGTTGTTGTTAATCCAGAAGAAGACCCGGACTTTGTTGTTGAGGACGCTGAATAGGTGGTCGCTTCCGCACCCAACTTTGCCTGTGGAGTTTGGTCCCGCCCAAGATGGCTTCGCTGTCGCAGAACTCTGATCCCTTGGTTGAACCGTTCTGGTTCATCCTTTGGCTTACCGCAGTAGTTTACCTTTTAGCTATCCTAGTTTGTATTAGGTGCCCGCTTCCTCGTGGGTTGTAAGTTTCTGTATCATCTGTTGAATAAATGTGTATCAGCCTCCTGGGACTGATAATTTATATCACATTTAGTCTCTGCTTAGGCAGGGGCGCTTCAGGATCTCCTTGGAATGTTCTCGCATCGTTGACGACTTCCATCTGGAGTTCGCTGCGTTCGATGCCGGTGCAGAGGTGGAGCCCCTCCTTGTCGCATCCCTTGGCGGTGTGGACGTCGCCGCGGACGGAGAGGACGCCGTTCGGTGCCGGCATCTTCATCAGCAGGTACGTGTGGTTGGGGATCGCCATGAATTTGGCGAGCGCCGGCCTCCCGAGTATGGCGTGATAGGCGGTGGTGAAGTCGGCAACCTGGAAGTTGAGGTACTCGGTTCGAAAGTTGTTCTGATCGCCAAAGGTGACAGGGAGAGATATCTGCCCGAGTGGTTTGGAACCCTTGCCCGGAATCAACCCGTAAAATGGGTGAAGGGAAGGGGTCAAAGCATCGAGGCCGATGCCCATGTCCCTCAGCGTCTGGGCGAAGATGATGTTGAGCCCACTTCCGCCATCAACGAGTACCTTGGTGAGACGGGCGTTGTTTACAATCGGGCTGAGTACTAGGGGGTACTCGCCGACGTCGGAGACTTGAAACCACTGGTCTTCCCTGGAGAAGGTGATCGGCTGCTCTGACCAGCGGAGTGGTTGGATCGGAGATGAGTAGCAGGAGAATATCTCCCTGTCGCGCACCTTCTCCCGGCGCTTGTCGTCCACTTGCGGCGGTCCCCCGAGGATGAAGTTCACCTGCCTTTCGACATTTGGGAAACCGGGGTTCGCGGGGGGCCCCTTTTCCCTTGTCGCCCTTATCGTTGTCACGCGGCGGCAGCTTCCCTTCTTGCTTCTTGTAGGCGTCGGCGAGCCCCATGCAGTCGATCATGCGGTGCTTGGACTGCTTATGTATGGGGCAGGGTCCTTGGAGCATCTTTTCGAACTCGGCGCTGAAGTTGGTCCGTGGGCGAGGGGCTCCGCGATCCATGGCAGCGATGGTGCGATCTCCTGAGCGCTTTCGGTCGCCCATTCTGCTTAGTTCTGGCCGAGTTCGGCGCGGGTCCTCCTTCCTCGGGCGATCTTCTCGGCGAGGCGGACGTTCGTCGTCCCGAGTGCTTCTCTTGTTGTAGTGGAGGCGAGTGGCTTCCTTGGCGTTGGCCATCTTGTTCACCCGCCCGAAGAACTCGCCGGAGGTCTTTGGCAGATCCTCGCAGAGACGCTCAAAGACTACCGAGTCGGTGAGGCCATCGAGGAAGTAGTGGATGATCTCGGACTCGGAGCAGCCGGGAACCAGGTTCCGGTTCTCCATGTATCTGTCGGTGTAGTCGCGGAGGCTTTCGCTGCGGTTCTGCTTCACCTTCCCCAGGTCCCACGCTGTGCCTGGCCGTATGGAGCTGCCCTGGAAGTAGCTCTTGAACTCGCGGCAGAGTGTGTCCCAGCTGTCGATGGAGTCGGGCTCGAGGCTGTGAAGCCAGCTCAGCCCCACCTTGGTCATGGCGACCGGAAAGTAGGCGCACATGGAGTTGTGGTCGCCGTTCACCACGCGGATGGTGATGTTGTACGTCCGGAGCCACATCGTCGGGTCTGCCTTCCCATCGTACCTTTCTATGCCTGTAGGTTTAAAGTTAGCAGGCATTCGAATGGATCTTACTCGGGCGGTAAACGCTGGGAAGCCGTCGCAGTCGTTGAGGTTTTTGGCGTTCTCGCGCCCTGAATCAGCGGAGAAATCTTCAGGGGTGCGAGCCCATGGCGGCCTCTGCTGTTCGAGCGGAGGACCGTACTTGCGGTCGAACTCACGGCGACGTGCGGCCTCATTGGCCTCCAGCTCTCGGCGCAGGCGAGTGTCGCGGTCCAACCCCGGGGCGCCGTGTTCGCGGTTGTACTCGGCGCGCCGTCGGAGCTCTTCCTCGTCCCTTCGCCGGTGGCGGTCGTCAAGGTTCCTGCGGAGATCGCGGTTGCGGAGTTGTTCGCGGAGGTCCTGCTGGTCAACTTCCTCGTGGTCTTCACGACGGCTAGCCGACCTGGAGTGGCGAGAGGAAGAGGCGGCGGCCTTTTGGGCATTGATCATGCCCGCAGCTGCGGTCAGCCTGGCCTTGATCCGGTTGAGCTCCGGGGTTTCCGGGATCCCTGCCAGCTCGTGATGGGCGGCGGCGAGGTTAGCTGACGGGGTGGCGTATACGCCTACGCCGCCGACTTCTTGGATGAATTCGTCGTTGAGGTTGCGAGTAGCCCTGGGGTTCCGGCGATCTCGTCGCGCGTTGCGGCGCTGTTGCTTCTCGTCGTTGGGCATGACCCTGGCGTCGCGATGCGCTCCCTTGGGTCCAGCGGTGAAGACCATGGATCCGAAGAAGAACACGGCCCCTTCGGCGATGGAGATCTTGGCAGATGTCGGCGTAATGACGGCGGAAGTAGATGCCATCGAGCTTGTAGATTGATCTCGTCGATCAACCCCTACCTGGCGCGCCAACTGTCGGATGTTTGGACCCGGCAGTCCACACAGGGTAGCCCTACGTGGTTGATTTGTTGAGGGACAGATCGAGGATCAGAAGTCGATGGTAACACAAGACGCAAGGATTGAACAGGTTCGGGCCGTCGAGATGACGTAATACCCTACGTCCTGTGTTGGGTGTATGGATTGCTGTGTATGAAGTTCCTGAAGGATCTCCGTAGTTGGGTTCTGTCCTAGGTTGAATGATTGCTCGTTGTAGTTGTGTTTTGGAGGGGGTCCCAAGGCACCTTATATAGTCCGGTTGCCTTGAGTTACAAGTCGGCTAGAGATCATAACCTACCCGAAATACAAGGATCTGATCCTATAACGATTACAGATATCTTTCCCTAGAATTCCGGCTAGCTTATCTTGATCTCCGATCTTCTTGCGTGATACGCCGTCTGCTTCCTTGCCGCGCGCGCCGTCGTAGTCATCTGGTTCGCCCGACTGGTGGGCCTCCTGAGTGGTGGGCCACCCAGTCTGGAAACCAGCCCAATAGCACTCGGATTGGGCCGCCCCCTGCTGGTTGGGCCAATCCGCCTTCTGGGTACCCCCGGGGGTCTATCCCCGACATGACCTGATTGACCACGAGTTGGGAATTGCCTCGAATCTCGAGGCACTGAATTCCCAATTCGATAGCTATCTTCAAGCCGTTGATCAGTGCCTCGTACTCGGCCGCGTTGTTGGAGGCTGGGAAATGTAGTCGGATCACATATTTCATTCGCACCCCGAGGGGCAAAACGAAAACAAAGCCGACTCCCGCTCCTGTCCGAGTCAACGAGCCGTCGAAGTACATTACCCAGTACTCCTGATCGACAGGGGCTGTGGGTAGCTGGACCTCGGTCCATTCTGCGACGAAATCAGCGAGGGCCTGGGACTTAATGGCTGTCCGGGGGGCGTAGGTAATGCCCTGGCCCATCAATTCCATGGTCCACATCAAGATCCGACCCGTCGAGTCGGGGCTATTTATAATCTCCCCAAGGGGAAAGGAGCTCACCACTGTGACCGGGTGCGAGTTGAAGTAGTGGCGGAGCTTCCTTTTGGAGATGAGGACAGCGTACATCAGCTTCTGGATCTGCAGGTACCTCGTTTTGGTGTCTCCGAGTACTTCACTCACAAAATACACCAGGCGCTGCACCTTGAGGGCGTGCCCCTCCTCTTTGCGCTCCACTACCAATGCTGCGCTCACCACTTGTGTAGTTGCTGCAATGTAGAGGAGAAGGGGTTCGCCCGTATTTGGCGGGACCAAGATCGGCGGCTTCGTCAAGACCGCCTTGATGTGGTTTAGCACCGTCTCAGCCTCGTCCGTCCAAATGAACCTCTCGGACTTCTTCAAGAGCCGGTACAGAGGAAGGACCTTTTCGCCGAGACGCGAGATGAACCGACTCAACGCGGCCAGGCACCCAGTGACCCGTTGCACCCCTTTCAGGTCCCGAATCGGGCCCATGTTGGCGATGGCATCGATCTTCTCTGGGTTGGCTTCTATCCCTCTGCGAGACACGATGAAGCCCAAAAGCATCCCTCTGGGTACCCCGAAAATGCATTTTTCGGGGTTGAGCTTAACGTCGTTCGCCCTGAGTTTGGCGAATGTCTTTTCCAAGTCGGCCAAGAGCTGGTCGGCCTGTTTGGACTTGACAACGATGTCGTCCACATATGCCTCAATGGTCAGTTCGATGAGTTCATCAAAACACCTAAGCATACACCGCTGGTAAGTGGCGCCAGCGTTTTTAAGCCCGAACGGCATCGTTACGTAACAATACGACCCGAACGGGGTGATGAATGAGGTTGCGAGCTGGTCGGACTCCTTCATCGCTATCTGGTGGTACCTGGAATACGCGTCAAGGAAGCATAGGTTTTCGCACCCCAAGGTTGAGTCGACTATCTGGTCTATGCGTGGTAAAGGAAAAGAGTCCTTTGGGCACGCTTTGTTAAGAGCAGTATAATCAACACACATTCTCCATTTCCCATTCTTTTTTTGTACAAGGACGGGATTGGCTAACCACTCGGGTGATACACTTCCTTGATGAAACCGGCCACCTGGAGCTTCACGATCTCCTCACCGATCGCCTTGCGCTTCTCGTCATCGAAGCGTCGGAGGCGTTGCTTCACGGGTCGGGACCCGGGGCGGATGTCCAAGGAATGCTCGGCGACCTCCCTCAGGATGCCCGGCATGTCCGAGGGCTTCCACTCAAACATGTCGACGTTTGCGTGGAGGAAGTCGACGAGCGCGCTTTCCTATTTGGGAGACAGCTTGGTCCCGATCCGCGCCACCTTCTTATCCGGGTGGTGGGAGTCCAGTTGGACCTCCTTGGTGCCTTCGAGCGGCTCGAATGATGCCGAGCCGTGGGTGAAGTCGGGCGCCTCTTCGACGAGTCGCGCCTTAATTGGGGCAAGCTCTACGGTTGACGCGATGATGGCTGATGCCAGCTCGCAGCTTTCCACCTCGCACTGGTGAGCCCGTTAGAACGATGCCCCCACCGTGATCACCCCCTTGGACCCGGCATCTTGAGCTTGAGGTAGGTGTAGTTGGGGACGGCCATGAACTTCGCGTAACACGGGCGGCCCAAGATGGCGTGGTAGGACCCATGGAATCCCACCACCTCGAACGTGAGGGTCTCCGTCTGGAAGTTGGTCGGAGTTCCAAACGTAACAGGCAGGTCGATTTGCCCGAGGGGGACGGCCTGTTTACCGGGGACCACTCCGTGGAAAGGTGCCCCGGTCGGACGAATGCGTCCTCGGTCAATCCCCATGGCGTCCAGCGTGTCAGCATAAAGGATGTTGAGCCCGCTTCCGCCATCCATTAGCACCTTGGTGAGGCGCTTGCGTCCTATGACCGGGTCGACCACTAAGGGGTACTTACCCGGTCTCGGGACGAACTGCGGGTGGTCGGCCCGATCGAAGGTGATGGACGCCTCCGACCACTTGAGAAAGGTCGAGGTCGCTGGTTCGGCGGCGTACACCTCTCGGCGCTCCACCTTGGCTCGCCCTTTGCTCACCGACGCCTCTGTCCCGCCGAAGATCATCAGGCATCCGTCTGGCTCCGGATAGGGGTCGGCGTCCATGTTCTCTCCCGCCCCCAACTCCTTCGGGGCCTGGTCAGACCTCCTTGGTCGGGGCGCCGGCTTCTGGGGACCCCCAGCCATGAATTTCTTCATGAGGGAGCAGTCCTTGTACAGATGTTTGACAGGATACTCATGATTCGGGCATGGCCCGTTCCACTTCTTCTCGAAGTGGTCGGGAACCTCTCCTGTCGGGGGTTTGGAGGTCCGCTTGGGGTCGGCCGCGGCTACCATGGTGGCCTCGCCGTCATGGCGCTTGCCCTTGCCCTTCTTCTTCTTCTTGGCGGGAGGCCCCGATGGGCCTTCCTCAGCTTCTTCCCCCTGTTTGCCCTTTGGCTCGACAGACGGGTGGAAGATGGCCCCTACTGCCTCCTCGCCGGCTGCGTGACTCGTAGCGATGTCAAGCAGCTCCTTCGCGGTGTGAGGGCTCTTCCGTCCAAGCTTGTGGATGAGGGACTTGCATGTCGTTCCCGTGAGGAACGCCCTGATGATGTCGGCGTCAGCGAGGTTGGGGAGTTCGTTACACTGCCAAGAGAAACGTCTGATGTATTCTCGGAGCATCTCCCCCTGCTTTTCCTGCAGTTCTTGAGGTCCCAAGGCTTCCCGGGACGATTATAGGCCGCTTGGAAGTTCCCTATGAAGACTTCTCTCAAGTCAGACCAGCTCCCGATTTGTCCGGCGGGGACATGCTGGAGCCAAGCCCGTGCCGAATCGGCCAGATGGAGCGGCAGGTTGTGGATGATAAAATTGTCGTCATCGGCTCCCCCAGCCCGGCAGGCGAGTCGGTAATCCTCAAGCCAAAGCTCAGGGTCGGTTTCCCCGTTGTACCTTGGGAAGTTCGATGGGGCTCGAAAGTTGGCGGGGCGAGGAGCCGCTCGGATCCGTGGGCTAAACGCCCGCGGTCCCGGCACGTCCGGGCTCGGCGTCCTCTCGCCCTCGTCGTTGTTGTAGTACCGGCCGCCACGTCGGGGCGCGCGCCCTCGCCGTCGCTCGGGCTCGTACTCGGGGAGCTGTTGTCAATGGGCGTTCAGGATGCTTCGAGCGTCCTGGATCGGGCCGACCCATTTTAGGATCGGAGCTTGAAGAGCCGCGCGTTCGGCGGGACGGGGCTGGTGCACCGAGACTCCTTGCTGGTCGCGTCCGCCGCGCCCGCCGGTCGGCAGCCTCGAGGCCTCACGGTGACTCACCTGCGACGCTCGTCGTCGCGATTGCGAACTCTCGGCCTGCTGAGCTGCAGCTCGCTCCAGAAGTTCACCGAGTTCCCGCTGGGCCTTGCGAGCTTCGGGTGTCGCCGGCGGGGGGAGTCCCCGCACGAGCATGGCCGCGGCGGCTATGTTTTGTCCGGCGCGGGCGAAATGCGGGGGCGGGGCGCCGTCGTCGTTGATGATCTGGCGTTGCACGTCCCGCGCACGTCCCCGTGCCGGGGCCGCATCTCCAATCTGCAGAAGCTCGCGCTCGATGCGCTCTCGCTCCTGCTCGACCCGCGCGCGCTCCTGTTCCAAGAAGGAGGCGGGCCTCTTGGAGCTCCTCCCGGCGTTGTCGAGCGTTGTCGGCGTGAGAGTGTCGCGGTGAGGTGGCTGCTCTCCGTGGGGCTGGCTGCCTCACCGGCGCCGTGGCCTGGACTGCGGCCGCAGCAGCCGCGGGCGCGTCGTGCGCCAGGCGATCTTCTTCCGGGCCCGCCGGCCCCGAGCTGCTCTCGCTCGCATCTCCCACCGCCCCTTCGGGGGTGTCTGCCATGAAGCACTCCCGGGAGGGGTGGTGGCTATCTCCGATAAGCTCGGTGTCCGACGTCTCCGAGACGGAGTCATCCAGGAGGTCGAAGACCGATTTGGAGACGTGATCGATCATACCGACAAACTCGCTGTCCGCCGGAGTGCGGCTGAGGAGGCGTGTCACCAGTCGTGACACGACCTCGGCCGCGTTGCGTAAACCGTAAGGGGCCGCATACGGCGGGATGGAGTCCAGCGTCTCCATGGGGAGCGGGACTCCTCCCACAAGCTGAGTGGCGACGTTCGCCAGGGCGAACCTGACACAGCACGTGTCCTCTTGAGTGGGCCGTGGCCCCAGGAAGGTCACCAGCTGCCTCCACAGCAGGGTCTCGTCGGCCCTCGGACGAGGGTCGCTAGCCTCGTCGCCGTGGGTGCCGATCTCGACATTTGCGAGAGCCTCAGTGGCGGTCGCGACGTCGACGTCGGGGACGTTGATCGGGGGCACGGGAGCGACTCTCGCCAGGTCCCCGTCGGTGGTGATGACAAAATCCAGACTTCTGAGACGCAGCTGCGTCCCGGGAGTCCAGCTCAAACCATCGGTGGCCATCCAAAGCATGATGATCGTCGAAACACGCAAAAGGCCCCTACCTGGCGCGCCAACTGTCGGTGCAAGAAATCACCAACTAGTGAATTTAGTGGATTGCGTGTTTAGGCTCGGATGGTTCGCGAGAGGACACAAGGGATTATACTGGTTCAGGCACGAACGCCCTACGTCCAATGTGAGTCAGCTCGTGTTACTCGCGTTGCTCGTAGTAGGGGTTACAAGCGGTCGAGAGAGAGGAGAGGCCTCAAGTCTCTGTGAGTGTGTGCGTGTGTGTGTTTTCTCCATCCCTTCCCCTGAGGCCTTATTTTTTCTATTTATACCTCGGGGAGAAACATTGTACAATGTGTGTTCAACAAATAACAAATAACAGGAAACTTGCTGAAGAAGCCCCGCCGCCTGCAGGACACTGTGGGTGACGCCGGAGTAGGTCCTAGTCCCGAGCTTGCTAGGATCATGCTCGTCCCTTCGCGGCGCCTGCGGGACGGCTGGAACAGTGCGCGTCACATCCCTTTGCCACACCGGGCGGCGCGCGGTGAGGCCTGCTTAATGCTGGTAGATATGCGGCGATGCGCCCTCCTTGTCTCCTTCCGCGCCGGGTCCCCTGTTGACCCGCGCCATCCCGACTCGATGCCGACCCGGGCGAAGCGGAGGAGGGTCGGGCGAGGCGGATAAGGGTCGGACGAGGCGGAGAAGGGTCGGTCGAGGTGACGTGGGGTCGGCCGAGGTGCTGTGGGGTCGGCCCCCTCTCGCTCGATGTTTCCCTCGCCAGCCTGGCTTATGGGTTTGCTCACGCCTATCTCCCTCTCAAAATGGTGGGGTCCCACCTGTCAGTGAGTGGGTCGGATATTGATATCCGACAAGACTAAAGGGAGTCCTATTTATATATTCGTTCTCTGGTTTGAGACATTGGAGCCAAAACAATATGTAATATTTAATTATTATAGGACTTTTTATAAAACCAGATGTAAAGTTCTATAAATTGAATATGCGCTTAGTTCCGTGTTTTTATAAGGAAAGAGACAAACGCCATGAAGAGTGTGCAAAGATTCTGATGACAATGACCAGGATCCTCCTCAGTCCTCACCCTGCGAATCTGTGGCATGACCTCGAAGAGATGGGCAGAGGAGAAAGCACAACTGCTTCGGGCGAAACAGGCCCTGCTGTGTTGTTGGGCCGAAACCCTGCGCGTCGAGCGTGTGAAGGGATGGAGCGCATGGGAGCCAAAAAACCCCGAAAGCCAGATAGCTTCCACATCCTCCTCCGTTCGATCTCGTTGCCGTGTCGTCTGATCTCCTTCATCTTCTTCCTCGCGNCGCGCTCCACTACCAATGCTGCGCTCACCACTTGTGTAGTTGCTGCAATGTAGAGGAGAAGGGGTTCGCCCGTATTTGGCGGGACCAAGATCGGCGGCTTCGTCAAGACCGCCTTGATGTGGTTTAGCACCGTCTCAGCCTCGTCCGTCCAAATGAACCTCTCGGACTTCTTCAAGAGCCGGTACAGAGGAAGGACCTTTTCGCCGAGACGCGAGATGAACCGACTCAACGGCCAGGCACCCAGTGACCCGTTGCACCCCTTTCAGGTCCCGAATCGGGCCCATGTTGGCGATGGCATCGATCTTCTTGGGTTGGCTTCTATCCCTCTGCGAGACACGATGAAGCCCAAAAGCATCCCTCTGGGTACCCCGAAAATGCATTTTTCGGGGTTGAGCTTAACGTCGTTCGCCCTGAGTTTGGCGAATGTCTTTTCCAAGTCGGCCAAGAGCTGGTCGGCCTGTTTGGACTTGACAACGATGTCGTCCACATATGCCTCAACGGTCAGTTCGATGAGTTCATCAAAACACCTAAGCATACACCGCTGGTAAGTGGCGCCAGCGTTTTTAAGCCCGAACGGCATCGTTACGTAACAATACGACCCGAACGGGGTGATGAATGAGGTTGCGAGCTGGTCGGACTCCTTCATCGCTATCTGGTGGTACCTGGAATACGCGTCAAGGAAGCATAGGTTTTCGCACCCCAAGGTTGAGTCGACTATCTGGTCTATGCGTGGTAAAGGAAAAGAGTCCTTTGGGCACACTTTGTTAAGAGCAGTATAATCAACACACATTCTCCATTTCCCATTCTTTTTTTGTACAAGGACGGGATTGGCTAACCACTCGGGAGTGATACACTTCCTTGATGAAACCGGCCACCTGGAGCTTCACGATCTCCTCACCGATCGCCTTGCGCTTCTCGTCATCGAAGCGTCGGAGGCGTTGCTTCACGGGTCGGGACCCGGGGCGGATGTCCAAGGAATGCTCGGCGACCTCCCTCGGGATGCCCGGCATGTCCGAGGGCTTCCACTCAAACATGTCGACGTTTGCGCGGAGGAAGTCGACGAGTGCGCTTTCCTATTTGGGAGACAGCTTGGTCCCGATCCGCGGCACCTTCTTATCCGGGTGGTGGGGGTCCAGTTGGACCTCCTTGGTGCCTTCGAGCGGCTCGAATGATGCCGAGCCGTGGGTGAAGTCGGGCGCCTCTTCGACGAGTCGCGCCTTAATTGGGGCAAGCTCTACGGTTGACGCGATGATGGCTGATGCCAGCTCGCAGCTTTCCACCTCGCACTGGTGAGCCCGTTAGAACGATGCCCCCACCGTGATCACCCCCCTTGGACCCGGCATCTTGAGCTTGAGGTAGGTGTAGTTGGGGACGGCCATGAACTTCGCGTAACACGGGCGGCCCAAGATGGCGTGGTAGGACCCATGGAATCCCACCACCTCGAACGTGAGGGTCTCCGTCTGGAAGTTGGTCGGAGTTCCAAACGTAACAGGCAGGTCGATTTGCCCGAGGGGGACGGCCTGTTTACCGGGGACCACTCCGTGGAAAGGTGCCCGGTCGGACGAATGCGTCCTCGGTCAATCCCCATGGCGTCCAGCGTGTCAGCATAAAGGATGTTGAGCCCGCTTCCGCCATCCATTAGCACCTTGGTGAGGCGCTTGCGTCCTATGACCGGGTCGACCACTAAGGGGTACTTACCCGGTCTCGGGACGAACTGCGGGTGGTCGGCCCGATCGAAGGTGATGGACGCCTCCGACCACTTGAGAAAGGTCGAGGTCGCTGGTTCGGCGGCGTACACCTCTCAGCGCTCCACCTTGGCCCGACCTTTGCTCACCGATGCCTCTGTCCCGCCGAAGATCATCAGGCATCCGTCTGGCTCCGGATAGGGATCGGCGTCCATGTTCTCTCCCGCCCCCAACTCCTTCGGGGCCTGGTCGGACCTCCTTGGTCGGGGCGCCGGCTTCTGGGGACCCCCAGCCATGAATTTCTTCAAGAGGGAGCAGTCCTTGTACAGATGTTTGACAGGATACTCATGATTCGGGCATGGTCCGTTCCACTTCTTCTCGAAGTGGTCAGGAACCTCTCCTGTCGGGGGTTTGGAGGTCCGCTTGGGGTCGGCCGCGGCTACCATGGTGGCCTAGCCGTCATGGCGCTTGCCCTTGCCCTTCTTCTTCTTCTTGGCGGGAGGCCCCGATGGGCCTTCCTCAGCTTCTTCCCCCTGTTTGCCCTTTGGCTCGACAGACGGGTGGAAGATGGCCCCAACTGCCTCCTCGCCGGCTGCGTGACTCGTAGCGATGTCAAGCAGCTCCTTCGCGGTGTGAGAGCTCTTCCGCCCAAGCTTGTGGATGAGGGTCTTGCATGTCGTTCCCGTGAGGAACGCCCTGATGATGTCGGCGTCAGCGAGGTTGGGGAGTTCGTTACACTGCCAAGAGAAACGTCTGATGTATTCTCGGAGCATCTCCCCCTGCTTTTTCCTGCAGTTCTTGAGGTCCCAAGGCTTCCCGGGACGATTATAGGCCGCTTGGAAGTTCCCAATGAAGACTTCTCTCAAGTCAGACCAGCTCCCGATTTGTCCGGCGGGGACATGCTGGAGCCAAGCCCGTGTCGAATCGGCCAGATGGAGCGGCAGGTTGTGGATGATAAAATCGTCGTCATCGGCTCCCCCAGCCCGGCAGGCGAGTCGGTAATCCTCAAGCCAAAGCTCAGGGTCGGTTTCCCCGTTGTACCTTGGGAAGTTCGATGGGGCTCCAAAGTTGGCGGGGCGAGGAGCCGCTCGGATCCGTGGGCTAAACCCGCGGTCCCGACACGTCCGGGCTCGGCGTCCTCTCGCCCTCGTCGTTGTTGTAGTACCGGCCGCCACGTCGGGGCGCGCGCCCTCGCCGTCGCTCGGGCTCGTACTCGGGGAGCTGTTGTCAATGGGCGTTCAGGATGCTTCGAGCGTCCTGGATCGGGCCGACCCGTTTTAGGATCGGAGCTTGAAGAGCCGCGCGTTCGGCGGGACGGGGCTGGTGCACCGAGACTCCTTGCTGGTCGCGTCCGCCGCGCCCGCAGGACGGTTGCCTCGAGGCCTCATGGTGACTCACCTGCGACGCTCGTCGTCGCGATTGCGAACTCTCGGCCTGCTGGAGCTGCAGCTCGCTCCAGAAGTTCACCGAGTTCCCGCTGGGCCTTGCGAGCTTCGGGTGTCGCCGGCGGGGGGAGTCCCCGCACGAGCATGGCCGCGGCGGCTATGTTTTGTCCGGCGCGGGCGAAATGCGGGGGCGGGGCGCCGTCGTCGTTGATGATCTGGCGTTGCACGTCCCGCGCACGTCCCCGTGCCGGGGCCGCATCTCCAATCTGCAGAAGCTCGCGCTCGACGCGCTCTCGCTCCTGCTCGACCCGCGCGCGCTCCTGTTCCAAGAGGAGGCGGGCCTCTTGGAGCTCCTCCCGGCGTTGTCGAGCGTTGTCGGCGTGAGAGTGTCGCGGTGAGGTGGCTGCTCTTCATGGGGCTGGCTGCCTTGCTGGCGCCGCGGCCTGGACTGCGGCCGCAGCAGCCGCGGGCGCGTCGTGCGCCAGGCGATCTTCTTCCGGGCCCGCCGGCCCCGAGCTGCTCTCGCTCGCATCTCCCACCGCCCCTTCGGGGGTGTCTGCCATGAAGCACTCCCGGGAGGGGTGGTGGCTATCTCCGATAAGCTCGGTGTCCGACGTCTCCGAGACGGAGTCATCCAGGAGGTCGAAGACCGATTTGGAGACGTGATCGATCATACCGACAAACTCGCTGTCCGCCGGAGTGCGGCTGAGGAGGCGTGTCACCAGTCGTGACACGACCTCGGCCGCGTTGCGTAAACCGTAAGGGGCCGCATACGGCGGGATGGAGTCCAGCGTCTCCGTGGGGAGCGGGACTCCTCCCACAAGCTGAGTGGCGACGTTCGCCAGGGCGAACCTGACACAGCACGTGTCCTCTTGAGTGGGCCGTGGCCCCAGGAAGGTCACCAGCTGCCTCCACAGCAGGGTCTCGTCGGCCCTCGGACGAGGGTCGCTAGCCTCGTCATCGTGGGTGCCGATCTCGACATTTGCGAGAGCCTCAGTGGCGGTCGCGACGTCGACGTCGGGGACGTTGATCGGGGGCACGGGAGCGACTCTCGCCAGGTCCCCGTCAGTGGTGATGACAAAATCCAGACTTCTGAGACGCAGCTGCGTCCCGGGAGTCCAGCTCAAACCATCGGTGGCCATCCAAAGCATGATGATCGTCGAAACACGCAAAAGGCCCCTACCTGGCGCGCCAACTGTCAGTGCAAGAAATCACCAACTAGTGAATTTAGTGGATTGCGCGTTTAGGCTCGGATGGTTCGCGAGAGGACACAAGGGATTATACTGGTTCAGGCACGAACGCCCTACGTCCAATGTGAGTCAGCTCGTGTTACTCGCGTTGCTCGTAGTAGGGGTTACAAGCGGTCGAGAGAGAGGAGAGGCCTCAAGTCTCTGTGAGTGTGTGCGTGTGTGTGTTTTCTCCATCCCTTCCCCTGAGGCCTTTTTTTTCTATTTATACCTCGGGGAGAAACATTGTACAATGTGTGTTCAACAAATAACAAATAACAGGAAACTTGCTGAAGAAGCCCCGCCGCCTGCAGGACACTGTGGGTGACGCCGGAGTAGGTCCTAGTCCCGAGCTTGCTAGGATCATGCTCGTCCCTTCGCGGCGCCTGCGGGACGGCTGGAACAGTGCGCGTCACATCCCTTTGCCACACCGGGCGGCGCGCGGTGAGGCCTGTTAATGCTGGTAGATATGCGGCGATGCGCCCTCCTTGTCTCCTTCCGCGCCGGGTCCCCCTTGTTGACCCGCGCCATCCCGACTCGATGCCGACCCGGGCGAAGCGGAGGAGGGTCGGGCGAGGCGGAGAAAGGTCGGACGAGGCGGAGAAGGGTCGGCCGAGGTGACGTGGGGTCGGCCGAGGTGCTGTGGGGTCGGCCCCCTCTCGCTCGACGTTTCCCTCGCCAGCCTGGCTTATGGGTTTGCTCACGCCTATCTCCCTCTCAAAATGGTGGGGTCCCACCTGTCAGTGAGTGGGTCGGATATTGATATCCGACAAGACTAAAGGGAGTCCTATTTATATATTCGTTCTCTGGTTTGAGACATTGGAGCCAAAACAATATGTAATATTTAATTATTATAGGACTTTTTATAAAACCAGATGTAAAGTTCTATAAATTGAATATGCGCTTAGTTCCGTGTTTTTATAAGGAAAGAGACAAACGCCATGAAGAGTGTGCAAAGATTCTGATGACAATGACCAGGATCCTCCTCAGTCCTCACCCTGCGAATCTGTGGCATGACCTCGAAGAGATGGGCAGAGGAGAAAGCACAACTGCATCGGGCGAAACAGGCCCTGCTGTGTTGTTGGGCCGAAACCCTGCGCGATGAGCGTGTGAAGGGATGGAGCGCATGGGAGCCAAAAAACCCTGAAAGCCAGATAGCTTCCACATCCTCCTCCGTCGATCTCGTTGCCGTGTCGTCTGATCTCCTTCATCTTCTTCTTCCTCGCGCGCTGCTTCTTCTTCCTCGCGCTGCCGCATGCCGGGAGGGGATGGGAGGGGAGGGGTCAGCAGGTGGGCTGGGCGGTCGGCGGCGAGGTCGCCACCAGCCGGGGTGGTGGTGGAGGCGGTGGCACTTAGGGTTAGGGTTTGGGGTTGGTCTGGGGGCTCCAATGTCCTCCGGACATAGAAAATGAGGGTGAAAGTGCATCTAGGCTCCCTAGGTGGGTTTTGGTGAATTGTATGACAAAACAATTAAAGGACTAACATGTTTGTTAAAAATTATAAGCAGGAATTGAATTGTATATTGATGATTCACTATTGGTCATTGGTTAAATTCAATGTGGATGGCTCATGTTGACATGAATAAATAAGTGGTTGCTCCCATTATATATGAATATGAAAGATGGCAAGCTATGGTGCTGTGACACCTCTGGTGTCACTGTGGTAATTAAGAACTCTAAATGAACTTAACTAAATTAATAATGGCATGCATCATCTCATAATCATGGTGTTGGTTTGTGCATATGTGTATATGTGTGATCAAGATAACTATCATAAGGTATAAGGCTTAGTTCAACAAAAATTTGATTCAAAAACAACTTGAAAACGGTAAAGGCCGAGTTGACAGTAAGTTGCGGTGCTGCATGGGCTGGTCACCGCAACAATGGGTGTCCCTGTTTATTTTAACTGTTTCCAGCACACCACCGGATGTTGCGGTGGTAGACCCTTCCATGACCGCAACAGTCGGTCACCCGGGCATAATTCAAAAATGCTCTCTGGATTGACGGACTGTTGCGGTGAGATCTCAATTGTGCACCACCGCAACATTCCATGGTATATCATCTACATTCAAAAAACTCGATGCACCGAATGTTGTGGTGCCAGGACAAGGCCATGACCGCAACAGTCGGTGGCCCGCGAGTTGAAATTTGACTTGTCGGCACAGTGTTTTTCGACCCCACGGACTGTTGCGGTGGGCGTTTTACCCCACCACTGCAACAGTCGGTCGCCAACCACCTCCGCCGGTATGGGCGTCCGTGCCGCCACGCGTCGGTTCTCTCGCCGCCCTGGGACACATGTCCGCGTTCCATCGTGCCCCGTGTGTGGTTCAGGCCGTGGGAGCGCGCCACGTGCGAGCAAGGACCGTTTCAACCACCTCGTGCCTCCATTTACGAGCTCAACGCTCTCCGGCCAAATTCACCCCACCTGCTCCGTCATTCTCTGATTCATCGCGTCCACAACCTCCTCACCTCGCCCTCGCACCCCCAGAGCCATCCCTTGCTCACGCCCTAGCTCTCCACGCCGGGAACTCGTCGTTTCCCGGCCACCATTGCCACTGCCGGCCGCACTTCTCCCCTCTCGTGGGCAGCCACCCACATGCCACCTCCATGCAAACCAATGCCTCCTCTAGCTTCCCCATGAACTTGTGCCCCTCCCCGGCCCTTTTCCCCTCCTTCTCCGCCCCCACAATGGCCAAATCCCCATCGCCGGCCTCCTTCTGAGCCAAGGTTGAAGAAAGGGGACCCCTGGGTAAGGAATCAAAAGCTTAGGGGGTTATGGGGAAATCATCTTTTCAGTGGTATTACGTGCATATGAGGAGTATGTAAGGCAAATTGTATTGCTTTATTTTTGATAAAGTGCTTGAGAGAGTATGTATTGCTTTAGAAATCCTATGCCTAAGCCAAAAATGCAAAACCACAACTAATGGTTATGTTAGGATTAGTAGAGTTGAGTTGAGTTTCAAATGGCCAAGGTGTAGTCATGGTTGTGGTGGAGTTTAAATTAGTTAAGTTAAGGAAGTAGGAAAAATAATCCAGAAATTTTGCTCGTAAACCATGCTTGCTCAATAGTTGGGTTCAACCATAGGAACACTACTTAGGACTAGAAGTCAATTGTAAATGATATATCTAAATTTGTGCAAAAGTTAGTTGATCATAAGGATTTTTGGGCTGGCCAGTGCCAGACCGGTCTAACCAGTCTCCAAAACCGGTCAGACCGGTTTCTGTGCTTGTTGCCTTTCTTAATTGTGATGCTCCATGCATGATTGACTAGTGACACAAGTTGTGTAATTATTCTCGATAGTAATCAGTTCTGCATTCATGCATCTCATGCATACTTTTGCAACTCATGTAGAACACACCATTACTGACGGCGTGTACGAGCTGGAGGTCGAGCCTGAGGTGGATCCTACTGCTGCTGAGTTGAGCTACTCCACTGCTCAAGACCCGGACCAAAATCCGGAAGGGCCCAAGGCCGTAGCTGATCAAGAAGGCAAGCCCCGGAGCATAACTCATTGTTTGACTAACACTCCTTACTTGTGCCTTATTTTTGTGCATTTAAGTTTTAAGGAGTTGATTGAAACCTTAGTTGCATGATCCTTAGGTACCTATGTCCTAATACTAGTATGTGTAGGTCGTATAGAATGCTATGCTTAATTAGGACCGGTAGAAGTCGAGTGATTGCTTAATCACCCGCGAGATATAGGATTTTACGTTATATCAGTTATGATGTTTGGCAAGCGGGGCTTGTGCGAAATTTCTGTTAGAAGACAGTTCCGGTTGCATAGAGGATATTGGCTAAGGCATTGCTTGGGTGGCGTTGTTGGTCAAGCTTTTGAAGGTACTAATCGCATGCCAGGAAATATGGTAAACTGGTAAACCTAGTACTTGATGCAAACTGACGTCTGACGGACACTTCCACTCCATTGGGCGAGGGGTTGATGGCGAGTCTAGCTGTGGCCGCGGCACAGGCTTGCCTGGAGCACCTGGGGTCCGTTGGGGCGTGCACTCGGGTGGAGTGGGCTCTGATGGCAGATGGCAGGGAGAGATGGGAACGGTTGCCTCGTGAGGTCCTGGATGTCTCTCACGGGTCGTGCGATTAGGTTGTCCCATGCATGGTTAAAATCAACTCGAGTTGTCCGTCCTTCGCGGTTACATGAAGCTGCTTGATCGCTTGTCGCACATCAGTGGCTTGGCCAATGGGTTTGGAGATGTGGTTAGTAGAGGATGGTTGATGAGTGGTTAATCAATAGTTTCCATATTGAATGTTGTAGGATGGTCTATTGAATGTGGTTGGATAGCCTGACAAACCTAGCAATGGTTAATCACAAATTAATTTGGCTAAAATTTTGAAAATAGGATCAACTCGTAGATGCTTTGGCAAAACAAACCCCAGAGCCAAAAAGCCCTGCATGTCTAGAGTTCAACCTGGTCGGGTAAGTCTTGCTGAGTAATTAGTACTCAGCCTTGCTTGTGGCTTAATTTTATTGCAGATAATTGTGATGGCTACGATCCCGTGGCTGCTTTGACTTGGCCTTGCGTGCTCCCTGACGGCTGGATTGTGGAGCGGGTGCCGTCCGAGTCCGACTCGGGCCGCGGTGATTAGGTGTTGTGCGAGGGCTCCGCATAATACCTTTTGGTTCGAAGTGTAGTCTTCCGCTGTACATAACTCTGGTTTGTAATAAGATAAAACATATGCACTGTATTTGTATAACTATCTATGTGAACCATGTGTTGTAAAATTGCGATGAGTTGTACTGCCTGAGCCCACCTTCGAGTGGGACTGCTGCTATTTTGTTTCGGTCGAGAGAAAAAGGTGGTTTAATCGGAAAGGTATCCGACGGATTGCACGATTAGCTCGGTTTAAGGGTGTGGAACACTGCTGGGATAGCGGTCCCATGCTCTTAAGCCGGATTAATTGGGGCGGTCTGCCACAGCTGGTATCAGAGCCAAAAAATAGGCAGCGGGTGGTATGACAAGTCTTAAAAATATTTTCTTGATGTGCAAAAGCCTAATCTTGACTTAGGATTTTGTCGGTTGCGCCAGGATTTGAAAATAATAGAACGTGAGCCCTAGGGAGAATTATGGTTATGAATAGGTGGCATGATATGCATATGACTAACTCCAGCACATTACTTTCTGTATCGACGATCCCAGGTAAGTTTTGGTCGCCCATTGCCAGAGGGTGTGAATACTGGACGCTATTCCCCAAGCAGTGGCTTACTTGGGGTGCAGTCAATATAATACCTTCACGGTGTTATAATGACTGTAATGCTTTTATTTATTGGTTGAACTGTTGCTTCTATAGTGAGCGACAGGGTGTGGTCATCATATGTGGGTAACCGCATATGCGTCACCCATGTGGCATGAGGTACATGGGAACTGTTTGTGAGTGCTGGCACAAACGGTTCAGTGATGAATATTTTCTGCAGGAACACTAACTATGAGACCATAGGTTGTGTGCTCGTTAGAATCGCGGCTAGCTATGATAAGGAGAGACGTATATATGTGCCACCGATGCTAACCCCGTAAGTCCAAGAATACTTGGCAGTTGTTTCTTTTGTGAGGACGACTAGGTCGATCATTCATGCATCATATTCATGCACAAATACATAAATCATGGGTTAAGGGATAAAAATAAATTGTGCACTCACTTAAGGGTATTCTAGATGGTCCTTAGCTTGGATCTTTCGCTCAATGGGATCACTTCAACTGTACGAATCCCACTGGGAAATATTGTTCCAAACCCCTTAATTAGCCCATGTCAAAGTTCTGAAATTTTCAACGCTCTCAATTGGGAGTTATGTCAGTTTTGTCTTTGCATTTGAAATCTGTCTATACTTAAGGTATTTGATGGGTTTGGTACATTTGTACTTAACCTTGTCCTGGTTGTTGTCTGCTTTCAGATGGCTGGTCCGAGCAACCGTACCATGCACATTGACGACCAAGGGCACTATCATTCCACATGTCTCCATTTGAGGGGATTTCCTGTACTTCTATGGGAAACCGCGCAACGGTGCGGGTACACCGAGCCACCCCGTTACGTGGGAGTACCTCACCACGAGTGGAACGTGATGCAATTTGAAGTCACAATCACCATTCCAAGCCCACCTGGAGTAATGCAGGAAGACTTGGTGGTGACAACCCGGTCCCATTCCTTTTTGCCCGGTTGTGAAATGGTGGCCCAACAGGCTTGGTTGCAGTTTGGACAACAGCACCAAATGCAACTCCACCACACACCTGCAGCTTTGTTTCCACCCCTACCCGGGAATGCTATCTTGTGGTGGGATAGCAGGGCCACAGTTCATGACCCTACCACTATCGCCTTGATTGACTATGGGAGAGCATCTGCTGATCTCATAGAAACGCTCAACCATCAGAACCGTTCGGTGGCTGTAGCAGCTCAAGCTCTAGCTGATCAAGTGAGGGATTTGGAGCACCAAGTCCATCATCTCAATGAGGAGTTAGTTGAGCAGCACGAGATAGTAGCTCATTTGGAGGATGACATGAATGAAGCTCAGGAGGTAATCGCCGAATTGCAGAATCCTCCCCCAGCGCCTATACCTCCAGAGCTACCCATACAGGGTGAGTCAGGATTGGATACCGTTTCGGGCCTACCGGTTCAGCTGAATGACCCTGCTATGTCGGATGGAGAAGGCTCAGTGAACCAAGCACCACCTCCTAACGGTGGAGGTGATGGGTCCGATGACGAGGAAGATCCAGAGAAGCTCTACCCCGTTGACTCCGACTAGATCGTGTTTGTAGGCGATGACTTTCTTTTGTGTCTATGAATGTAATCCTTGAACTTCTGGTGGACTTTTGTTCTGCTGCAAGGATGGTGTAAATCACTTCATGGATATTGTATATATGCCGCTAGTATGGAAGAACCATCTGTGTATATATACTAATTTCAACTTTGTTGCAACAAGCATGTCCTCCTTGTTATTTATAGTAACCGATGTTTTTCAAGTGAGGCATTAATAACAAATTTGTGCAAAACTTTATAATCTAGGTTATGTCCAAAATTCAACTCCTTTGGATTAAGACAACAAAAGTTAGGGTCGAATTACCAATACACCTTGAGCACCGCAACAATTGGCCTGTAAGCACCGCAATAATCAGTGACTGTAAGAGTAGGCGGGAAAATTCAAAACTGAGGCACAGGAAGTTGCGGTCCTAGTCAATTCCACGACCGCAACAGTCGGTGGTCAAGGAATACAGTAAAAATGGTCTCTGGATCGACGGACTGTTGCGGTGGTTGGACGCTAGTGCATCACCGCAACAATCCGTGGTTGTATGGTCTTGCGTGAAGAAGCCGAGCACCCAAAGTTGCGGTCGTAAGATAATGACATGACCGCAACAGTCGGTGGTCCAGAGGAACAGTAAAGTTCGTCTCTGGATTGACGGACTATTGCGGTGTTATGCATCACAGACTGTTGTGGTGCTTGTAATGTGCACCACCACAACAGTCGGTCCTGAAGCATAAGTTGAAAATGGCTACTGGAATGACCGACTATTGCGGTCATAGCCACATTGGCGGGACCGCAACAGTTGGTGGTGATCAGTTTCACCGATAACTACTCCAAAAATTTTGAATTTCACAACTTTTACCAATTGGAAATAGTTTGAATCCCAACTACCAAAGGAATTACATAATTATGTATGCTCTCTTTTGGCAAGACATGGAAATTTTTGGGTAGTTCCCTAATTGCCCTTAGCAAGCCAAAATCACGCTTTTCGATGAATGGAATGATGTTGGGTACTAATATTATCAAGAATATTTCTATGGTTGTTAATACCTTTTATCGTCCTTTTGCTTTTATCATTCCAAGAAATGCGTGACTAATGTGAGCTATGAAACAATGCAGATGTCGCAAACTTCCGGTGATGGTTTACCTGCCCCGCCACCTCTGCCTACCAATGTCTCGGAGCTATTGGCTATGCAGACGGAGCTACTTTGGCGCTTGACCGAAGCCCAAGTGAATCATCACCCACATGGCGGACATCACAATCCCCATCCCCAGGAGGCGACTTACTCGGACTTCATGAGTACGCAGCCACCTCTGTTTACCAAGACGGAGGACCCTCTTGATGCTAATGCTTGGCTCAGCAACATTGAGTCCAAGTTTGCTCTGCTGGTGTCCCCGTGCTCAGATGCCAACAAGGCTCGCTTTGCTGCACAGCTATTGCGAGGCTCTGCTCGACTCTGGTGGGACAATCATTATGCAATGCTCCCAACTAATCATGTGATGACTTGGGAGGAATTCAAGACTGCCTTTCGTGCTCACCACATTCCTACCGGTTTGATGGACCGTAAGCTGAATGAGTTCCTTGCACTCACTCAGGGCACCCGCAATGTGCTACAGTATGCTCAGGCTTTTAATCATTTGGCACCTTATGCGGACTATCATATTGATACCGATTCCAAGAAGCAAGATCGTTTCCGCCGAGGCCTTAGCTCAAAGCTAAAAGATCGGCTTTCTCTTGTCAAGGCTGATAGCTACGCTGACTTGGTAAACATGGTATCACCCAGGAAGACAGCATCAATGCACATAAAACTGAGAAGAAGAGAAAGGCCCCAGTTGGCCAATCTAGCTCCGCACCACCTAAGTTTCGCTTGGTCCAAAAGAATCCTGCTTAGCCTTACCAAAGGGCCCCTCAGCCAGGGTCATGGATCATCAGACCCCCACAACAGCAAATTCCGGGGTATCGTGCTCCATTTCAGGGGCAGCAGCCGCCTCGTCCCACTAATGCTCCTTGCTACAATTGTGGAAGGCCGGGCCACTTTGCCAGGGATTGCAAGCTTCCCAAGCAAGGTGGGAACAATGCCCCAGCTCAAGCCAATAATAACAAAGGCAAGAAGCAAGTGGCAGTCGTCAGGCAGGGCAGGCTCAATTTCACCACTATGGATGAACTCCCTGCTGGTGCTCCGGTGATGTCGGGTATTTTCTCTATCCGCAATGTGCCAACTTATGTGTTATTCGATTCTGGAGCGTCTCATAGTTTCATGAGCAATAGACTTGCTTCCAAGCATAATTTTGCTTTTGTGCATACTACTCAACAATATGTCATATCTACACCTGGTGGTAGAATCGGGTCACACCAAATTGTGAAGAATATACCTCTTCAGTTGGGTAGTAAAGTTTATGAGATCAACTTTATTCTCTTGGAAAATCAAGGGATAGATATTATTTTGGGCATGAATTGGACGGAAAATCATGGGGTCAATTTAGATATTCCCTCCCGTTGTGTGGAGATCAATTCTATGACCCATGGTGCTTCAACCTTATACCTTCCGCGTCAAGACGTCAGGGATTCTTGTGCCTTCTCTGCATTAGAGACCCCTTTGGAGAAGATCCCGGTTGTATGTGAATACCCGGATGTGTTTCCTGATGAATTGCCAGGAATGCCACCTGACGGGAGATTGAATTCGTGATTGAATTACAGCCCGGTACAGCTCCCATCTCAAAAAGGCCTTATAAAATGGCACCCAAGGAACTAGCTGAGTTAAAAGTTCAACTTCAAGAATTGCTAGATAAGGGCTATATTCATCCCAGCTCTTCACCATGGGGTTGCCCCACTCTATTTGTGAAGAAAAAAGACAAAAGTTTGAGGTTGTGTGTTGATTACCGACCTCTCAATGCGGTGACTATCAAAAATAAATATCCACATCCCCGCATTGACGCTCTCTTTGATCAATTGTCTGGAGCCAAGGTATTTTCGAAGATTGACCTACGCTCTAGATATCATCAAATAAAAATTCGGCCAAGTGACATACCGAAGACGGCTTTCTCAACTCACTATGGACTCTATGAGTACTTAGTGATGTCTTTCGGTCTCACCAATGCTCCGGCCTATTTCATGTATCTCATGAATTCGGTTTTCATGCCCGAGCTGGATAAGTTTGTGGTCGTGTTCATTGACGACATCTTGATATATTCCAAAAATGAGGCGGAACATGCTTAGCACCTTTGCATTGTTCTCCAGCGCCTCCGAGATCATCATCTCTATGCAAAATTCAGCAAGTGCGAGTTTTGGCTGTCAAGTGTAAAATTTTTGGGGCACACTATTTCAGCCGAGGGAATTGTTGTAGATCCAGGAAAAGTGCAAGAAGTACTGGATTGGAAGCCTCCCAAATCCGTCCACCAAATTCGAAGTTTTCTGGGTTTAGCTGGATATTATCGCCGCTTTATTCCGGATTTCTCCAAAATTGCCAAACCTATGACTGAACTTCTCAAGAAAGGAGAGATATTTGTGTGGAATGAGAAATGTGAGCAAGCATTCCACACATTGAGGAAACTCCTAACCTCAGCACCGGTTCTAGCTCAACCGGACACATCCAAGCCCTTCGATGTTTATTGTGATGCCTCAGGCACGGGTCTTGGCTGTGTGCTCATGCAAGAAGATCGGGTTATCGCTTATGCTTCCCGAGCTCTTAGGCCTCATGAGGTGAATTATCCCACTCATGATTTGGAGTTAGCTGCTGTGGTTCATGCATTAAAAATTTGGAGGCATTATCTTATGGGCACTCATTGCAACATCTACACCGACCATAAGAGCCTCAAATATATCTTCACCCAAGCTGATTTGAATATGCGCCAAAGAAGATGGTTAGAGCTAATCAAGGATTATGACCTTGAGGTGCATTACCATCCGGGGAAAGCCAATGTTGTGGCCGATGCCTTAAGCCGCAAGGCTCAGTGCAATTGTCTCACTATCATGTCTTTTAATGACACAGTTTGCCATGAAATGTCTTAGTTGAATCTGGAGATCATTCCTCAAGGCTCCTTAAGCCACATGGTAGTAGAATCCACCTTGAGAGAGAGAATCGTTATGGCACAACCAAAGATAAAGGAGTTGCTCATATAAAGCAAGGGTTAGCTCAGGGGTTACCCAAATATAGGTGCTTTCGGCAAGATTGGAAAGGAATTCTTTGGTTTGAGCAACGGCTTGTGGTACCTAAAGACCATGAGCTAAGAAAACAAATTCTTGATGAGGCTCATCTATCCAAGTTCTCTATTCATCCGGGTAGCAACAAAATGTACCAAGATTTGAAGGAGAACTTTTGGTGGACGAGAATGAAAAGAGAAATTGCCAAATATGTGTCCGAATGTGATACATGTCAAATGGTGAAAGCAAGCCATCTCAAGGTAGCTGGAACATTACAACCTCTCCCTATTCCATCTTGGAAATGGGAAGACATATCCATGGATTTCATTGTGGGTTTGCCCAATACCTCTCAGAGACATGACTCTATTTGGGAGATTGTTGACAGACTCACGAAGACCGCCCATTTTATTCCGGTCAACACAAATTATAATGCCAAGAAGTATGCTCAAATTTACATCGAACGAATTGTTTGTCTTCATGGCATTCCAAGAACCATTATTTCGGATTGAGGCACCCAGTTTGTTGCTCGCTTTTGGGAACAGTTGCATGCTTCCCTAGGCACTAAATTGATCCGTAGCTCCACTTATCACCCTGAAACTGATGGCCAAACTGAAAGGGTGAATCAAACCGTGGAAGATATGCTTAGAGCTTGTGTCATGCATTATGACAAAAATTGGGATCAATGCTTGTCTCTAGCTGAATTTGCTTACAATAATAGCTACCAAGCAAGCATCAAAATGGCACCATTTGAAGCCTTATACGGGCGTCGGTGTCGAACCCCTTTGAACTGGTCCGAATCCGGTGAATGGAATTTCTTTGGGCCAGATGTAGTCCAAGAGGCTGAGGATAAAGTACGAGTAATCCAGAAAAATCTTCAGGCCGCACAATTTCGCCAAAAGAACTATTACGACAAAAGAAGAAAGCCTTTGACCTTTTGAAGTGGGAGACCATGTTTATATTCGGGTTTCACCAACCAAAGGCGTTCAAAGATTTGGGGTGAAAGGCAAATTAGCTCCTCGCTATATTGGACATTTCCCAATTCTAGAAACGTATGGACCCATGGCCTACAAGGTTCAACTTCCAGATAATCTTTCGGCCGTACACAATGTGTTCCATGTCTCTCAACTCAAGAAGTGTCTTCGAGTTCCAGAAGAATCCATTCCTTATGAAGAAATTTCTCTTGAACCCGATCTCACGTATGAGGACCATCCTATCAAGATTCTTGATCAAAAGGATAGAGTCACAAGGAGAAAGGCTATCAAATTCTGTAAAATCCAGTAGAGTAATCACACTGAAAGCTACTTGGGAAGAGGAGTCATATCTCAGGTCCAAATATCCGGATTTCATGAACTCCATCCCAGGTAACATCTTTTCCGCACTAAATTTATGCACCGGAATCTCGGGACGAGATTCTTTTTAAGGGGGAGGGCTGTGACACCTCTGGTGTCACTGTGGTAATTAAGAACTCTAAATGAACTTAACTAAATTAATAATGGCATGCATCATCTCATAATCATGGTGTTGGTTTGTGCATATGTGTATATGTGTGATCAAGATAACTATCATAAGGTATAAGGCTTAGTTCAACAAAAATTTGATTCAAAAACAACTTGAAAACGGTAAAGGCCGAGTTGACAGTAAGTTGCGGTGCTGCATGGGCTGGTCACCGCAACAATGGGTGTCCCTGTTTATTTTAACTGTTTCCAGCACACCACCGGATGTTGCGGTGGTAGACCCTTCCATGACCGCAACAGTCGGTCACCCGAGCATAATTCAAAAATGCTCTCTGGATTGACGGACTGTTGCGGTGAGATCTCAATTGTGCACCACCGCAACATTCCATGGTATATCATCTACATTCAGAAAACTCGATGCACCGAATGTTGCGGTGCCAGGACAAGGCCATGACCGCAACAGTCGGTGGCCCGCGAGTTGAAATTTGACTTGTCGGCACAGTGTTTTTCGACCCCACGGACTGTTGCGGTGGGCGTTTTACCCCACCACCGCAACAGTCGGTCGCCAACCACCGCCGCCGGTATGGGCGTCCGTGCCGCCACGCGTCGGTTCTCTCGCCGCCCTGGGACACATGTCCGCGTTCCATCGTGCCCCGTGTGTGGTTCAGGCCGTGGGAGCGCGCCACGTGCGAGCAAGGACCGTTTCAACCACCTCGTGCCTCCATTTACGAGCTCGACGCTCTCCGGCCAAATTCACCCCACCTGCTCCGTCATTCTCCGATTCATCGCGTCCTCAACCTCCTCACCTCGCCCTCGCACCCCCAGAGCCATCCCTTGCTCACGCCCTAGCTCTCCACGCCGGGAACTCGTCGTTTCCCGGCCACCATTGCCACTGCCGGCCGCACTTCTCCCCTCTCGTGGGCAGCTATCCACACGCCACCTCCATGCGAACCAATGCCTCCTCTAGCTTCCCCATGAACTTGTGCCCCTCCCCGGCCCTTTTCCCCTCCTTCTCCGCCCCCACAATGGCCAAATCCCCATCGCCGGCCTCCTTCTGAGCCAAGGTTGAAGAAAGGGGACCCCTGGGTAAGGAATCAAAAGCTTAGGGGGTTATGGGGAAATCATCTTTTCAGTGGTATTACGTGCATATGTGGTGGAGTATGTAAGGCAAATTGTATTGCTTTATGTTTGATAAAGTGCTTGAGAGAGTATGTATTGCTTTAGAAATCCTATGCCTAAGCCAAAAATGCAAAACCACAACTAATGGTTATGTTAGGATTAGTAGAGTTGAGTTGAGTTTCAAATGGCCAAGGTGTAGTCATGGTTGTGGTGGAGTTTTAATTAGTTAAGGAAGTAGGAAAAATAATCCTGAAATTTTGCTCGTCAACCATGCTTGCTCAATAGTTGGGTTCAACCATAGGAACACTACTTAGGACTAGAAGTCAATTGTAAATGATATATCTAAATTTGTGCAAAAGTTAGTTGATCATAAGGATTTTTAGGCTGGCCAGTGCCAGACCGGCCTAACCGGTCTCCAAAACCGGTCAGACCGGTTTCTGTGCTTGTTGCCTTTCTTAATTGTGATGCTCCATGCATGATTGACTAGTGACACAAGTTGTGTAATTATTCTCGATAGTAATCAGTTCTGCATTCATGCATCTCATGCATACTTTTGCAACTCATGTAGAACACACCATTACTGACGGCGTGTACGAGCTGGAGGTCAAGCCTGAGGTGGATCCTACTGCTACTGAGTTGAGCTACTCCACTGCTCAAGACCCGGACCAAAATCCGGAAGGGCCCAAGGCCGTAGCTGATCAAGAAGGCAAGCCCCGGAGCATAACCCATTGTTTGACTAACACTCCTTACTTGTGCCTTATTTTTGTGCATTTAAGTTTTAAGGAGTTGATTGAAACCTTAGTTGCATGATCCTTAGGTACCTATGTCCTAATACTAGTATGTGTAGGTCGTATAGAATGCTATGCTTAATTAGGACCGGTAGAAGTCGAGTGATTGCTTAATCACCCGCGAGATATAGGATTTTACTTTATATCAGTTATGATGTTTGGCAAGCGGGGCTTGTGCGAAATTTCTGTTAGAAGACAGTTCCGGTTGCATAGAGGATATTGGCTAAGGCATTGCTTGGGTGGCGTTGTTGGTCAAGCTTTTGAAGGTACTAATCGCATGCCAGGAAATATGGTAAACTGGTAAACCTAGTACTTGATGCAAACTGACGTCTGACGGACACTTCCACTCCATTGGGCAAGGGGTTGATGGCGAGTGTAGCTGTGGCCGCGGCACAGGCTTGCCTGGAGCACCTGGGGTCTGTTGGGGCGTGCACTCGGGTGGAGTGGGCTCTGATGGCAGATGGCAGGGAGAGATGGGAACGGTTGCCTAGTGAGGTCCTGGATGTCTCTCACGGGTCGTGCGATTAGGTTGTCCCATGCATGGTTAAAATCAACTCGAGTTGTCCGTCCTTCGCGGTTACATGAAGCTGCTTGATCGCTTGTCGCACATCAGTGGCTTGGCCAATGGGTTTGGAGATGTGGTTAGTAGAGGATGGTTGATGAGTGGTTAATCAATAGTTTCCATATTGAATGTTGTAGGATGGTCTATTGAATGTGGTTGGATAGCCTGGCAAACCTAGCAATGGTTAATCACAAATTAATTTGGCTAAAATTTTGAAAATAGGATCAACTCGTAGATGCTTTGGCAAAACAAACCCTAGAGCCAAAAAGCCCTGCATGTCTAGAGTTCAACCTGGTCGGGTAAGTCTTGCTGAGTAATTAGTACTCAGCCTTGCTTGTGGCTTAATTTTATTGCAGATAATTGTGATGGCTACGATCCCGTGGCTGCTTTGACTTGGCCTTGCGTGCTCCCTGACGGCTGGATTGTGGAGCGGGTGCCGTCCGAGTCCGACTCGGGCCGCGGTGATTAGGTGTTGTGCGAGGGCTCCGCATAATACCTTTTGGTTCGAAGTGTAGTCTTCCGCTGTACATAACTCTGGTTTGTAATAAGATAAAACATATGCACTGTATTTGTATAACTATCTATGTGAACCATGTGTTGTAAAATTGCGTTGAATTGTACTGCCTGAGCCCACCTTCGAGTGGGACTGCTGCTATTTTGTTTCGGTCGAGAGAAAAAGGTGGTTTAATCGGAAAGGTATCCGACGGATTGCACGATTAGCTCGGTTTAAGGGCGTGGAACACTGCTGGGATAGCGGTCCCATGCTCTTAAGCCGGATTAATTGGGGCGGTCTGCCACAGCTGGTATCAGAGCCGAAAAATAGGCAGCGGGTGGTATGACAAGTCTTAAAAATATTTTCTTGATGTGCAAAAGCCTAATCTTGACTTAGGATTTTGTCGGTTGCGCCAGGATTTGAAAATAATAGAACGTGAGCCCTAGGGAGAATTATGGGTAGTTCTGTAATGTTGCAAAGTCAAGTTCTAAATGTTGCATTACTCTTTAGAGTCTTACATATATGTTGCAGTAGTCATTGTTTCTTGTTGCAGTGACATGAAATATGTGTTGCAGTCGTATGATATTCATGTTGCATCTTTCTTCTTTGTTGCAGCCCACCCTTTGTCCAAATTGCTGGTTTTCATGTGACATATCATGAGTTCTATGAATCAATGACCCCAAGGTGGCACATCGATAACAAGGTGATGACCTTGTGGACTTATCAATTCAACATCGATGAAGGACAAGCCATTGATGCGAAAAGTACCATTGTAAAAAAACACGCTTTCTCTGCTCTTCTAACAGTAAGTTTGAAATCTTTTTTCAAACTAATCTTGCCTTCCTATCAGCATCACCTTTTCCTTAACATTTATGTGTTTTTCACCAATTATAGGACAAACTAAAGGTTGCACCTCTCGAGTTTAAACAAGACAGCTGCTTCAAGTTGTTGACAAGATTGAACAAAACATGGCACTTGTCAAAGATGGATCTGGTAACTTCTATATTCAAGTTCTTTCCCTTTTGCCTCACCGTATTTTTCCTGTTCATGCTTTGATATGTGTCCTTTTGTAGTTATTTTTTCCAATCGTGGAAAAGGGGCATTGGGTACTTGTGTGCATCAATTTATTCCTTAAGCAAATTGTTTGGTTCAATTCTATCAATGCATCCACAGATACCCCTTGCTTCCAATGTGCCAAGAATGTGGTTAGTAAAAGAGACACTATTATGTTTTTCTAGTTACTTGTTCACATTTTTCCCTACAAACTACATGCATGTATGAAACTGTTTTATGTTTTTAGGTGAATAACTTCTCCAAAACAGCAGTATCCTACATTCTAAAAGAAGACATCTCATTGTATCAATAGATGTTTCCTACGCAGTACCCGCAACAAAATAACTTGTAAGTTGCATTCTAGATTCATGTTGCAACTCTCCAAACCTATTGTGATACTTTCACTAGTATCCTACATTAATGAATTTTTTTGTGTCAAGGCATGATTGCGGTTTGTTCACGATGTTGTATATGGAAGCATGGAATGGGAAGAAGATCGAGACAACGATCGAGCCGGTACTCTACATTCCCCTTTCTACCCGTACAATTTGTATCACATCTTATTTTCAAGGATTCTAGGTCATGCTTTTTATCTTACGCTCTGTCTTTTATATTTTGCAGAACATGATTACGGAATACAGGAAGCTGGTTGCAGCGTCGTTGCTGCTCTCTGAATGTGAAAGGACCTTGATGTCGCCTAGAGGGGGGTGAATAGGCGTTTCTTCGAATTTTTGCAAATTACAAAACTGAAACCCAGCTGTCAGCACTGGAACCGGTCAGACCGGTTCCTGAAACCGGTCAGACCGGTTTCCTCTGACAGACAGGGAACAAAAATGAAGAACAACCCCCTAACAATTCTAGCACAAACCACTTTGGACAACAAGCTTCACCAGGTGTTTCCAAGTATATTTATGAAGCTCCTGCACACAGCACAAGTTTACCAAAGTAGAGATATGCGGAATTACGAGTAAATGCTAGAATTGACAAATGTAAGTAAATGGAGACAAACACAAGGATTTGTTTACCGAAGTTCAGATTCACCACATGCACTAAGCAGCCACCAAGGCAAGGTGAATCCTAGTCTCCGTTGAGGTGCTCACGAAGAGCCGGGTTGTCACACCTAACCCTTTCCTCACCCAATCGACCACCAAGGGGATTGAGTTTACTTACTGATTTCCTCACAAGGAGGAAGGGTGATACAAACTTCCGTGGCACAACCACACAAGGAATGTGTGCTCAACGGCGACGCCTAGCCGTCTAGGAGCAAAGCTCCAAGAGTAACAAATGCTTCACAAGTTGCTGGACGCCACCAAGAGTGCTCAAGATCAGATTGCTCACAATTAGCTCACACACAATATTCTCTCTCAACCCAACTCAAAAATCTCACAAAGATTGCTCAAATCTCACAAAGAGAGGTTGGGGAGAGCTCAGCTGGCCTCAAGAAGGTGTTAGGGACGCACAGAACCAGCAGCCCCTCAAAGAGGAGCTCTTGGGTATAAATACCCAACCTTTTCAAAACTAGCCGTTATTCTGTCAGACAAAACCGGTCAGACCGGTTTGCCAAACCGGTCAGACCGGTTTTCAAACTGAACTAGCCGTTAGACGCTCAGAGGCCATGAACCGGTCAGACCGGTCTCCAGAACCGGTCAGACCGGTTCTTGCCAGAAAACCCCACTAAGTTAGAATTCGAAGGTTAGACTCTCATGGGTTTGACTTTGAGCACTTTCAGTGAATGTCTGTCAACCAATGTTGCATCCCTCTTGATAGTACGGCATACCTAAACTCAAGACATATAAATAAACATATTTCAACCACTTGAGCTTCCATTTTGATAATCATGCCAATACTTGAATATTCTTCACTTGAGGGCTTTCAACATTGTTCATCATTTTGAGCAGATCAACCTTGAGCTAGTGACTTAGGATTTTCCACAACTTATGTTTGAGTTCACTTTAATCCATAAGCCACTTTCTTCATCAACCATAACATATATGCATTGCATTGCTTCTCTTGACAACACTTGGATATGATACTTCGAAACCCGCCGGATACTAGATACTTCACCTTAGCATTCGCACATGGTCATAAGTCGTCACTTAGCCAAAGCTTGCTTAGTCCCTCGCTCTAGTCATCTCGATTTGTTTCTTCACCACTTACCCTTGCATCATCAAGTTGGCTTTGCTATGCCATAAAATGAACTCCACTTGAAAGATTCTTCAAATGCTTGTTCTTGATTGACAAAGAATATCCAAACCATTGCAAGCTTCCAATAATGAGACCAATATATGTAACATAAGCATATGTCCCTTTGGTATAAATACATGAAGCCTTGCAATGTTCTTTTCCTTTGTCGAATAAGTCTTCTTCATATTCTTGGAGACCCACATAGCATATCCCCAAGTCATTGTTTCATCATTGCTTGTTTTGACTTGACACCTGGGTTGGACCTGGCTGAGCTGGGTTAGCCTTTCTGTTCTGAATTTAATTCCACCTGGCTGACCTGGGTGCCACCTGGCTGAGCTGGATAATATTTATCTAGAGACAGTGAACCCAACCTGGGTGAGCCAGGTTAGGGTCGGCTGTGCCGGGTTCGCTTCACTTCAACCTTTGCAATGAGTATTATTTCTTCACACATTTGCTTGCTTGCATCAATGAATAACCATATGTTTTGATGAGCACATTAATACAATGAATCATAAGAATAATTCCCTGCTCATCATCTCAAGCAAACAAGTTAGATCTTTAATCGATTTGTCATCAAATTCACCAAAACCCGCATGGAGGCCTAGATGCACTTTCAGAATGCAATGAGATTGATCCCGTAGAGTTTGTGAAGAAAAATTGCTACAAGAAGGATGCCGAAGAATGACCCCTCCAGCTGTAGTTCTAGGAAATGACTGCCCACTTTCTATTTTGGCTCATGTGGAGTCTGTACAGCTTCAGCAAAGAACTGTAGTTTGTAGTTTGCCTCTTGTTCTCTGTAATGACTTATGTTGCATTGGTGATTTCACAATGTTTCAGAGAGTGTGCTGATATGTTGCAATCACATAAATACTATGTTTATGACATCATGTGGTCAAATGTGTACTTTCGAAAGCTCCTGAGCCTATTTCTACCTCATGTATATGGTGAATTGCGTCATCTCAAGATTGGTCTTATAATTATGCTTGAAAATTTTTATATGTTTCATATGTTCTGATTAAATGTTTCATTCACCTTCTGCCCATGTTTCAACTCATTGACAAGGTATACATGCATGCAACATTTTTGAACTATATTTGAAACATTGAATAAAACCTAATGCAACAGTACACTATCTGAGTGCATTACTCTGCTACTCCACATCCTTTTTCTGTTGCAAATGTTGTCACAAAATGTTTCACCCACCTTCATCCAATGTTTCAAAAACTATGACTTGGTTCTCATTCCTGCAACATAGTTGCAAGCACTTTGCAACATCATTAACTATTCAATGCAACATCTACACAAAAGGCTGATTACGAGTTGTTGAAGACGCTTCACCATCGGAATATAAGCACCAGCTAGATCATGGGTATAATTTCTGATTTCCACGGAGGGGTCGGAAACCTGACTTTCACTAGCAAGGATGTCTCGAACATGAGGACGCACCTAAGAGGAGGGTTGAGCTATAGAGATATGGACGCGACACTTGAGTATTTCCAGCGGCAGCAGGCCGAGTCTCCTTCGTTCTATTATGCAACGATGATTGACGGTGGCAATGCAGTCAGGGGCCTTTTCTGGGTGGACGGAAGGACGAGGGAACTGTACAAAAGCTTCAGCGATTGTGTTTTCTTTGACACTACGTACTGTACCAACAGGTACGACATGCCGTTCGCGCCAATTGTGGGTGTAAACAACCATCTTCAAAGCATACTCTTGGGATGTGCGCTGCTCCCTGACGAGACAACAGAGACCTTTGTTTGGGTCTTGCAAAGGCTCAAGGAGGCTATGGGCGGGCAGGAACCGGTGAATATAATGACAGACCAGGATAAGGCCATGAAAGCGGCGATTGAGATAGTGTTCCCCAACGCAACACACAGATGTTGCAAGTGGCACGTCACCAGTAAGGCAAAGGACAAGCTGGCCTGGCTGATCAGCGAAGAAGAGGAGTTTGCCGGTGAGTTTGACCATTGTGTCAACCGGACCGAAACACCGGATGAGTTTGAGACCGAGTGGGAGAACATGGTGTCCTTTGCCTTACTGGTGACGTGCCACTTGCAACATCTGTGTGTTGCGTTGGGGAACACTATCTCAATCGCCGCTTTCATGGCCTTATCCTGGTCTGTCATTATATTCACCGGTTCCTGCCCGCCCATAGCCTCCTTGAGCCTTTGCAAGACCCAAACAAAGGTCTCTGTTGTCTCGTCAGGGAGCAGCGCACATCCCAAGAGTATGCTTTGAAGATGGTTGTTTACACCCACAATTGGCGCGAACGGCATGTCGTACCTGTTGGTACAGTACGTAGTGTCAAAGAAAACACAATCGCTGAAGCTTTTGTACAGTTCCCTCGTCCTTCCGTCCACCCAGAAAAGGCCCATGACCGCATTGCCACCGTCAATCATCGTTGCATAATAGAACGAAGGAGACTCGGCCTGCTGCCGCTGGAAATACTCAAGTGTCGCGTCCATATCTCTATAGCTCAACCCTCCTCTTAGGTGCGTCCTCATGTTCGAGACATCCTTGCTAGTGAAAGTCAGGTTTCCGACCCCTCCGTGAAAATCAGAAATTATACCCATGATCTGGCTGGTGCTTATATTCCGATGGTGAAGCGTCTTCAACAACTCGTAATCAGCCCAACTAATGCTACGATGAGATCTCAAGTGCTTCCTCAGGGCAACCGCTTTGACCAACGGATGGGTATGTTCAGCCTGCATCACAATCACTCTCCATTTACCGTCACGCTTGCCAACCGCCATGTGAGCCTTGCAGTCAAATTTTTTGATGATGTTGCGCTTTCTAGTTGATGTTGTCATTACAGCTGCTGCACTTCTCTTCTTTGTCATCTTTTGTGTTGTGGTCTCATTGGTTGAATTGCTCGCTGAGTTGTTCTCTTCATTGTGTTCCTCTACATTATGGGCCTTCCGAGCGTGTGAACATTCCCATTCTTTTCTTATCAACTCTTTGCTGACAGTGCTGGTCCTCGATGATGCAACTCTTATGCTAAATCCCAGCTTGTAAGCATAGTCATTGTAAACTTTTTTGGCCTCTTCTAATGTGAAGAACTCCATCCCAACACATGGAACCACCGGCTGTGAACATACAACATCCTCATCTTCAAAGTGCTCCTCTTGATCAGACCCAAGCTCTACTTGCACAAATTCACTTGAATTCACCTGAACCTTCATGTACCTGTACATCAATTTTTGAACCACTTTGATAAATCATAGAACCCGTTGCAAACATAAAGCAAAGAGAACAAGGCAAGGGCTTGCGATTACTTACTTGTGTTGGAACTCTATGTCGACTTGATACATCATGTGTGCTGACATTATAATTGCTTGAGCTCGCTTCACTGTGTGACTTTTGCAGGGAACCACGAAGCTGCAGAATAGATGTTGCACAAGTATTAATTATATGTTGCAAATTACATAACAAAATGTTGCAATAGTACAAACACAATTTGCATCTACTGTGCAAGCCCAGAGGATTGAAAAAAGCACGAAATTATCCTCAAGCACATCAGTGGGGAACAAATCCATTCAAGAATTTCAATTACTCGTCACGCACATTAGTAGGGAACAGATCTAACCTGAGGTTGAGATGTGCGAATAGACAAGGGATGTGCTCCCCCAACATGGCCTGCGACATGGCGATTTCCACCCCTTGTTGCAGACCCCAAGCTTCCTTGCAAAGCATTGGATTCACCCGATCTCATGGGGAGGGGAAGAAGAACGGGATCAGAAGGATTCCTTGCGACAATTGGCGGTGGATGGTCGGCGTTTGGTTCACCCAATGGAGGGAACTCAATTCTCTGTAGAATATGCGACATTATGGCGGCGGAGAGTTCCTAATGGCGGCGGAGAGCTTGGCGGCCGCCTCGCCCTTGCGCTCGTGCGCGAGCAGGAGGAAGAAGAGACGTAAAAAAGGTTAGATTCGCGATATTGTTTCATGCAACATGGGGTTAATGTTGCAGTGGGAGTTTCGTGCCACCTAGGGTCCAAACGAGGTGTAGGGTGCCCGAATGTTGCGTGCAACATTAAACTGATTTACGTGATGTTGCGGTGGGAATTTTTATCGCGGACGCCAGAATGTTGCGTGCAACATCAAACTCAAAAATCTAATGTTGCGGCGGGAATTTCACCTGGATGACGACCGTCCGACGCCAGCACCGGACGTCGGACGTCCGGGCACTAGCAGCACTAAAAAGTTTTTCACACTAACAACCGTACCCCCTTTCACAAAACAAGCTTCCTAATGCAAAAAGTTTTCACCACTTTTCTTAACTAAACGGAAAAAAATTCGGTGGAGTCCTGCAAAACTATCGCCGTGCAGGACCTCGCCCCGATGTGCGACGCGTGGCAACACGGTGGATCGGACGCATGCGACGAGATACACAAAAATCGACCGAATCGGCTCAGCTCGCAGGCGAGCGAAAAGCTCTCAGGCTCTCAGGCTCTCAGCTCGGCTCCTGCACCTCATCCCTTTATGCATAGGGACTGTCTATTCTGCATAGGGACTCTCTCTGTATGCCGCCGCCGCCGCCGCCGCATGCGTGGTTCACCTCGCCTGAGTTCCACCTATACCTCTCTTCTCGTATTTCTCCTCCCCCGCTGTTGTAGTCCTCCGCAAGACTGCAATGGCCTCACTCACTAGCGCCCCCCTCGCGTCCGGCGGCTATCAGGGGCTGCTCAACAAGATGGAGGCGCAGGGGCCCATCTTTAGCACCTCGTCCGGATACAGGGGTTATCCTGCACCTCATCGCCTCTCTCCGTCACGCCCGCGGCCCGCTGCACTTGTGCATCTGCAACTGCTTGTTGCGCCTCCCCGGATTGATGGGCGTATTTGTTTTCTGATAACATTACAGGAACCTGCTGCTTGGGGCTCCAACTTATTGAGCACCCCGACAAGTGCACCAGTTAATGCAGCTTTTCTATCTGTTGTATGAGCTGATATGAGCCTGATGCTCAAGTTAGCTGATGCTCTTAGGCTGCCTCAAAAGGAGGCTATACACTGTAGTTATAAACTTGAACAATGTAGGGATGTGTTTAAAGTAGAACAACTGATGTTATCTTATCCTGATGCATAGCGTAGTTATCAAATTCTTCAATGTATGGATGTGTTTAAAAGCGAGATTGTTCTGAAATAAATATGGAAGTTCAGAAAATTTGACTTGTCTCTCATTTGGAGCTTGTGAAATACAAGTTTGAACATCTGAAATGTAAGTTCCGCAATACTCTCTCATTTGCAAAACACAGTATATGATTTGCAAAAATCAGAAATTTTCTGACCCCTTTTATGAGAAAAAGAAGAACATATACTTTCTCAACAAATAATGTCTCATAAACAGCAGATGTTCTCAAACAATAAAGTTGAGTTCACATCTCATATATAGGTACCCAATTCATGGTCCAAACTGACAAAGTGAAAGTCAAAATAAAATGAAGTGTAACACAGCAAGCCTACATGTCTTCTTGATTTGGCACTCCATCAAAGCTTAATTTCTTAGCAGTCCGCTGCAATGTGGCAGCTTGATCAACTCCAAGTAAGAGATCTGTATATCCTCCTTGGATATAAGGAGCACCCATGGTGGAAGAAATGCCATATGTATTAAAATGTGACATTGTGCCATTATCGTATCCTTCTTGGATCACTGGAGCAGACATGGACGAAGATTGCCCATACATGTCATTTGCCAAGTTTGCCATTGTATTGTTAGCACCAATGCTACCAGCATTAAGAATCTGTGTCACAGAATATGAGATTGTTCATAAAAAATGCATGTAAGCTAAAAATATATGAAAGTAAATATAACTCAAGAAATACGGCTTACGATAAATTGCTCTGGATCAGCATATTCATGTATCTTTTCTGCTGCATTTTTTAAATCTTGTCCTATAGTCAAACATATGAAGTTAATTACACTAACATAGACTGAAAAAAGAAACATGCAGTACTAGGTGGATCAATACCTTTCTTCTTACTATTTTTCTTTTTCTTCCCTATCTTCTTTTCGAGGGAGATGGTCCCTCGTTTACTCTTTGCACCTTTTACCACTCGAGGAACCCTGAACGATATTTTACCCTTTAATGTGTCTGTAGCACAATCAGTGGGAGCTAAAGGAACCTCATTGGCTTTTTCTTCCATCTTGCTTAGAGAATTATCTGCCTCCAAGTCCAACTTATCTATGGCTTTCTCCAAAGTATCAAGAAGTTCTTTTGACAGTGAACACTTCAGCGCAACAGATGTCGCCTTTCGTGAGATACGTGCGGCATGTGTTCTTAAACTTTCCTCCTTAGTTCCTTGTTTCTCAATATAAAATCCTCTTTTTGCATATTTTGTCCATCTATTTAGTATATACTGCTGTGGCAAAATGAAAACATCATTGACATTGAAGACTTTGAAGGCATGCTTGCACAGTATACCTATGGATTCGTACTTTCTGCAAGCACATGTAATGGTCATATC
>CM014276.1:63543418-63580732 GCA_004135705.1 Alloteropsis semialata
TGATGACAGATGGAAGGTGCCAAAAGGTTATGTTCCGATGGTGCTCGTCGGAGATGGGGAAGACAATGATCAGCAGGGCCAGAGGATCTTGGTGCACGTCAAGATGCTGAGGGAGCCGTGCATGGCGGCGCTGCTAGAGATGGCCGCCGAGCAGTTCGGGCATGGGCAGCGTGGCGTGCTCAGAATACCCTACGATGCGGCTCTTCTTGAGCATATGGTCACCGGGTTGACGTCTGGAGCTGCGAGACAGGTTTGACCGGCGGATGGCTGTTTCTTTCATGAGTTTATTTTGTTCCCTGTTGATCGATTTTTTGTTCCTTTTGGAGAGGAAGCATATCTGTATTAGCTAGCTTATGAAAATCGAAAATTCATTTCATTTCATTTGTATGATTCATGGTGTAATTATTGGAACTGAATATTCGTGGAATTCAATTTAGAAATGTGTGAAATTCTTTCCATAAAGCTCATCTAGTTTGCATCAGTAATTTACGGTACCTCTTTTTGGATATACTAGTTTATCATCAACTACTTTCACTTTTATGATTATACTTTTATATATGATAAAATGCTATTTTTCTTTATTGAAGTTAGAAACATATTTTCTCTGACAATAACTCTTAGTACAATACTATTAGAAGGATGGGGCATGCCATAGTTCAGGGAATACTGGCCATAGCTACTTCGTTTTCAGGATATCTTACTCATTTACGTTATATCTTTCTACCTCACTTAAAACATTATTATTATTTCTTCAATACAACTATGATAGTTGGTAGTTTTTTTTCTCTTGTTTGTTAGTTGCTTTGGCGTGTTTCTTTGTCTCACTTCTATGTTGTTTAAATTCCACTCTAATTCTTTTTCCCAAAATGTTTAGTTCATACTTTAGCGTAGAAAATACTAAGCTCTTGCGTCAAATAGGGCCACGACTCTCCTTGACTAATAGAATTGTTCATTAGATTTTTTTCTATTTTTTATTTATGTCTGTGATAATATTTATGTAGGAATTTCTAGACAATTTTCTTCTTTGGTACTTAAACAAGATTTCTATAGAAGCATCCAATTTGCACTTAAAACTTCTGAACTTAGATATATACTCCATTTTCTCTTGCAATATCACACATTTAAGTTGGAATTAAGTAACTGAAACAGGTTAAGTAATGGTCAGCGGCCAACTTTTGTGGCAGACCGCTCCAATTAATCCGGTTCAATCGCAGGAGACCATACCAACAAAGGTACTCACACACTTCAACCTAGTTAATCGTGCAAACCTATAGGGTAACCTCCCGATTGAAACCACCGAGAATTCGATTGAAACAAAATAGTCTCACACGAAGGCGAGCACAGATGGCACAACTCATCACATATTTTACATCACACCGGTTCACTTGGGTAAATATTACAAACCAAGTTTGGTTACTTAAATGTTATTACATAACATAGTTCAATTGCACAACAGAAATAAAACATTCAACTAAAGATGATAAAATGACATCATGATAAATCCTTGATACATTATACCAATCAGCACGTTTCTTTCCCGAAGAGTGTGGCTCAAACTCAACAGACCAACCAGGAGAGAGGGTACAAAGCCAAGTCAGAGAAGATCTTGGGTCATAAGCATCATCATCATCATCGGAAAATAAAGCCACAAGCAATACTGAGTATACTAATATTCCGCAAGACTTACCCGACTAATGATATATACTAAGCCGACTTCTAGACATGCAAAGCTTTTGGCTGAGGGATTTGTTTTACAAAAGCAACTAAAATTGGATTCTTACGTTCAAAGTTTTAGCATCCAATTCATGTGAGGCTAACTATTAGCTAAGTTTGTAACTATCCAATTCACATGTGGTGCACAACAAGAAATTAATGTTTCGCAACAACATTCATCATCAATCATTATAGTTCTACGTTCTTAATAATGTGTGATGAGAGATCAAGCAGATTCATGTAGCCTTAAATGATGGACAACTTGAGTTAATTTTAATCCATGCATGGAAAAACCTAATTGCACGCAATGTAAGCAGCATCGGGGATCTCATGTAGCAACCTTTCCTATCTCTCCCTGGCATCTGGATAGAGCCTACTCCAACCGACTGCACAGCCCAACAAACCATAGGTGAAACTAAGCCGCGGCCACTACTACACTCTATACGAGAGTTCTGAAGAGTGGAGAAAAGTCAAACGACAGCTTGAATAAGGTGCATCGGCTTACTGGTTTCCATCATTTTCCGACACACAATTAGTATGTTAAAAACTTGACCAACTGAGCCCACACTTCAGTATTAGACAATTGCAGCTATGCAAACAGGACGATCAATCAACACAGGAATAGTTACCACTGACTATGTTTTCTAGTTTTTTTTCTTGTGACGACTGTGTGTTCTTGTTTTTTTTTGGAGAACTATGTGTTTTTTTTTACAACTGAGGCTAGTTACCAGATCACCATACCTGTGCCCGTAAGTTTTAATTGTGCATCTCCATCCAAATGTGCAGCACGCACTGACATATTCACGATTATGCTTTCACTAGGCTTGGGTACTTTTAATACTGAGATATCACAGCTGTGTATATGTATAAACTCATCAGTACTTGTTTAAAGATAGTTCCTGGTCTCTTTTTGCCCAGCAGAAACATTTCTAATTTATTGTTCAGAAATATAGCTATTGATTGAATTTCTGAGGACAAATCACTAACATTACAAAATTTTCAATAATCTTTCTTACCTAACACTCAATAATTTCAATCCAGATGCATGTGTACCACACAGGGACTTAGGACCGTCTCCCTCTCCCGACTAGTTTGTACCCCCTACTACAGACTTGGACTCGAGAACACCGGCACTCACTGGACGTAGGGTGTTACTCTCCAGAGCATCCGGCCGCGGTATGCCCCGCCCCTTTTCTTCTGTGCGAATTCGATCGGATGTGACCTGGGTCCGCCCCTGTTGGCAGGTGGCAGGTAGCAGGCAAGAGGCGAGGCCGCGGGAGGAGGAGGACGGGACTGGGTCGCGGGCGACGACGACGGATCAGGGTTAGCACACGATGGACGTGAAGCCGGCGGTGGCGCCTCCGCCGACGGCTCTCCAGCGGCTCGTGGACGCGTGCCGGTCTTCGTTCGATGGCTCCGACACCCCGCCGACGGCCGACGTCGTCTCCTTCGTCTGCGGTGTGGTTGGTACGTACGCGTTCTGACTGGTTATTGTCGCAAGCAGTTGCTATTCCAGTGCCGTGATAGACGATGAAAATGAAAGGAGTATATGATTCATTTACAGATTCCGATATCTAAACGGGGAATTGGGAGATAGTTTTTTCTCAATTGAGAAAAAATTATAGAAAAAGAGGATTGTTTCCTCAGTCTGATTGGAGAAAAAAAAAGTAATCCATCTGCAACATTGTGCTTAGACAAAGACTAGCTGGACGAAAACTGCGGCTCATTCGTATGGATGTGCTACGGTTTCGGCCGTTCGGCCCACTTCACCAGCCGAAGCTGTTGATGTGATCTATCCTTTGCACATTGCAGACAAGATCGGACCAGATGACGTCGCGCTAATGGACGACGTCCGCGCCTCGGACGAGATGAATGGCGCCGGCGGCCAGAACCCTCCAATCATCACCTGCAAAACCATACACGAGTGCGGCAACTTCACGGTAATCCCTTATCTATCTACCGACACGAAATCAGAAATGAACTGAACTGAAATAGCGAGATGCAAGTTTCATCATCGATCATTTGCCGATGATCGATCTTATTGCAGATCACAGTGTTCTTCCTGCCCCAAGGAGCGGCCATGCCCCTGCATAACCACCCAGGCATGACAGTGTTCAGCAAGATCCTCATCGGCTCCGCACACGTGGTGTCCTATGACTGGGGTCCGTCCCCGTGTCCGCACCACCACCTCGAGATCCCTGTCCGGAGCAGCGATGCTCGCGCAGAAGGTGCTGGACAAAGAGTTCACGGCGGCGTCCGGAGCCTGGGTGCTGTTCCCGGACACCGGTGGCAACTTGCACCGTTTCGTGACTGGGAAAAAACGCATGCGACGAGATACACAAAAATCGACCGAATCGGCTCAGCTCGCAGGCGAGCGAAAGGCTCTCAGGCTCTCAGCTCGGCTCCTGCACCTCATCCCTTTATGCTGTCTATTCTGCATAGGGACTGTCTCTGTATGCCGCCGCCGCCGCCGTCGCCGCATGCGTGGTTCACCTCGCCTGAGTTCCACCTATACCTCTCTTCTCGTATTTCTCCTCCCCCGCTGTTGTAGTCCTCCGCAAGACTGCAATGGCCTCACTCACTAGCGCCCCCCTCGCGTCCGGCGGCTATCAGGGGCTGCTCAACAAGATGGAGGCGCAGGGGCCCATCTTTAGCACCTCGTCCGGATACAGGGGTTATCCTGCACCTCATCGCCTCTCTCCGTCACGCCCGCGGCCCGCTGCACTTGTGCATCTGCAACTGCTTGTTGCGCCTCCCCGGATTGATGGGCGTATTTGTTTTCTGATAACATTACAGGAACCTGCTGCTTGGGGCTCCAACTTATTGAGCACCCCGACAAGTGCACCAGTTAATGCAGCTTTTCTATCTGTTGTATGAGCTGATATGAGCCTGATGCTCAAGTTAGCTGATGCTCTTAGGCTGCCTCAAAAGGAGGCTATACACTAGTTATAAACTTGAACAATGTAGGGATGTGTTTAAAGTAGAACAACTGATGTTATCTTATCCTGATGCATAGCGTAGTTATCAAATTCTTCAATGTATGGATGTGTTTAAAAGCGAGATTGTTCTGAAATAAATATGGAAGTTCAGAAAATTTGACTTGTCTCTCATTTGGAGCTTGTGAAATACAAGTTTGAACATCTGAAATGTAAGTTCCGCAATACTCTCTCATTTGCAAAACACAGTATATGATTTGCAAAAATCAGAAATTTTCTGACCCCTTTTATGAGAAAAAGAAGAACATATACTTTCTCAACAAATAATGTCTCATAAACAGCAGATGTTCTCAAACAATAAAGTTGAGTTCACATCTCATATATAGGTACCCAATTCATGGTCCAAACTGACAAAGTGAAAGTCAAAATAAAATGAAGTGTAACACAGCAAGCCTACATGTCTTCTTGATTTGGCACTCCATCAAAGCTTAATTTCTTAGCAGTCCGCTGCAATGTGGCAGCTTGATCAACTCCAAGTAAGAGATCTGTATATCCTCCTTGGATATAAGGAGCACCCATGGTGGAAGAAATGCCATATGTATTAAAATGTGACATTGTGCCATTATCGTATCCTTCTTGGATCACTGGAGCAGACATGGACGAAGATTGCCCATACATGTCATTTGCCAAGTTTGCCATTGTATTGTTAGCACCAATGCTACCAGCATTAAGAAGCTGTGTCACAGAATATGAGATTGTTCATAAAAATGCATGTAAGCTAAAAATATATGAAAGTAAATATAACTCAAGAAATACGGCTTACGATAAATTGCTCTGGATCAGCATATTCATGTATCTTTTCTGCTGCATTTTTTAAATCTTGTCCTATAGTCAAACATATGAAGTTAATTACACTAACATAGACTGAAAAAAGAAACATGCAGTACTAGGTGGATCAATACCTTTCTTCTTACTATTTTTCTTTTTCTTCCCTATCTTCTTTTCGAGGGAGATGGTCCCTCGTTTACTCTTTGCACCTTTTACCACTCGAGGAACCCTGAACGATATTTTACCCTTTAATGTGTCTGTAGCACAATCAGTGGGAGCTAAAGGAACCTCATTGGCTTTTTCTTCCATCTTGCTTAGAGAATTATCTGCCTCCAAGTCCAACTTATCTATGGCTTTCTCCAAAGTATCAAGAAGTTCTTTTGACAGTGAACACTTCAGCGCAACAGATGTCGCCTTTCGTGAGATACGTGCGGCATGTGTTCTTAAACTTTCCTCCTTAGTTCCTTGTTTCTCAATATAAAATCCTCTTTTTGCATATTTTGTCCATCTATTTAGTATATACTGCTGTGGCAAAATGAAAACATCATTGACATTGAAGACTTTGAAGGCATGCTTGCACAGTATACCTATGGATTCGTACTTTCTGCAAGCACATGTAATTGTCATATCTGCTTTGTTGAAAATGACCATTGCTCCATAATCAGAGTGCATATGCATAACCACATATGTCAAGATTGACCCCTCAGTTTTTGACAATTTGCAAGAGAATGAAAATTGTTCCTTAAATTCCAACTCAAACTCTGAATACATCCTTCTTGTATATGACTCAGCCGCGGTCTTCAACAAAGGATAGTTTGGGATGTAAGTAACTGGGTTCTTTCGACGTGATTTAAAATCTTCGTCTAACTCACTTCCACGAAGACTAACAGAAACCTTCTCACATTCTACAAGGAGTTCTGCAAGGCCAAGTTTCCTGCGAAATCTTTTCTTGAATACATTATTCATACCTTCGCTCCTTTGAGTTGAGTTCATATCAGCTGTAAACGAGTCTTGGTAGACGGCAGCCCACTTTTTCCTCAAATTATACAGATTTAGCATCCATTCGTTGTCCTCAAGGTTGTACTCACACAACAATTTATTCCACTTCTTCTTGAAATAAAGCTCTGATCTATCTTCGTATACACATCTTTTAAAATCAGGTAGAAACTTCTCAGGATGCTTCTGAATTACATGCCCAAGATGTTTAGCAGCATTAAGATAAATGTGCCACAAACAAAGACGATGGCTTGTATTTGGGAATACATAAGCAATTGCTCCTGCCATGGCTGCGTCTTGATCAGTGAAAATGGTGCTTGGATGTTTGCCATGGCTGACATTGCTGTTAGGAAGGTTTCAAAGAGCCAAACAAACGATTCAATGGTTTCATTAAAAAGCAGTGCAGCTTCAAAAATTATTGTTTGCTTGTGATGGTTGGTTCCAAGGAGTGGAGCAAAAGGCATCTCAAACTTATTAGTCTGAAATGTGGTGTCAAAAGATACGGCATCACCAAAGCATGCATAATCCATAATAGATTGACCATCTGCCCAAAAAAAATTAGCTATCCTGCCATCTTCATCGTCTATTTGGATTGCAAAAAAATGTTGGATCCTCTCGCTGCTTATTTTTCAAGTATTCCAACAGTGTTTGCGCATCATTAGATTCTAAGTACTTCTTGCGCTGGCGACCAATCTCATTGTTGCAATCCATACGTGAAATGGCACTTTGTCAGCTCCCCCATAAAATTCCTTCATAAACTCATAAACCTGGGCTGGTTTCATACCAGCCTCTCTTATCTGGCCAATTAGTTGCTTGTCCGCTTCTATAACACTTCGTTGGGACCTAAGCTTCTGCCTTTTATTTGGACTGGTGAGATAATGATTATGATCTAGTACAATCTTTTGCACTGTCCAAATCCCCTCTCTGTTGACGCTAAACTGAACACGAGCATTGCAACCTGTCCTTGTGCTACCCTTCGATGATTCTTTTTGTTGATGCCCTTGGTTACTACAAACTATATATCTTAGATATATAGAATCATCGTCTCGGCGCTTTATGTCGCTCTTTCTAATACTGAACCCAACATTGCCAGCATATTCATTATACATATCATAAGCTTTCTTCTCCTCGGATTCAAAAGCCATTCCAACTTCAGGTATGATAAAAGTGTTCTGTACAATTTAGTATATAGGCAATGGTCAGTACTAGGAAGAATTAAAGTTATATTACCCAAATTATTTTAAATTTCATTACCTCTTCTCGTATTTCATCTGCCACATTTTCCCTGATGATCGACTCAGTGTTCTGTGCAATTTAGTATATAGTCAATGGTCAGTACTAGGAAAAAGAAATATTAATTGAGATGTAACGCATGGTTGAAGAAAATCGTGAAAAAAAAAACATGCCGATCAAACCACACCGATAGACAAACATGAAGATCATCCAAAGAGATAGATGTATCTTACGTGTGTTGTCTGCTCCCCATCGGCTTCATGACCTGCACCGCTGGTGTCGTCCGCCTCGAAGAGCAACAACTCGCCGGCCATGTCATGTGCTAGAGCAGATTGTATGGGCAATGGACCAGGCGTCCTGACGGGTGCATTGATCTCCTGGCCTTGTCCCGCCATGCCGGCTGTCTCGTTGTCTGTAGGGCGACTGGAGGTGCGCCGCCGGGCCACAGGCCGAAGAATAACTAGAATCTATCTCAGGCGAAGAGATGTGAGTCGAGGGCTGCGAGCCGAGCTGATCCGTGGAGGAGGGCGGCGCGGCTGCCCGCCAATGTGGAGCCGAGCGAGCATCGCGCGGAAAAAAAAATGACCTCCTGAGCCCTCTCACGTCGTATGCGTCCGATCCACCGGATGCCACGCGTCGTACATCGAGCGAGGTCCTGCACGGCGATAGGTTTGCAGGACTCCTGCACCGAATTTTTTTTCCTAAACCCCCTAGTCTGCTAGTCAAGCCGTGAAGGATTTCTGGCTCCTCTTTCTTGAGGCAAATCCACACAAACCACTATAAAAAATCCAAATTCCTCAAATGACACCATTAAACTTTATACGTCTTTCAAACCACTATATGGCCCTGTTTAGATAGTAAACTTTCGAAACTTTCTTTCTAAACTTTCACACTGACAATCATGACCTCTCTCACAGAACACGTTTTTCAATGCAAACTTTTTTTCCAAACTTTTGCTCAGTCCACCTTTACTGCGGATGTCAACATCGCAACCCGAGTAGTGCGCTGCCCCGCCGCCGCCGCCGCCGCCGCCGTCTGGCAGACTGGCACGGCTTATGCCATCGTCCGCCCATTTGGTTCGCAGTTGCTCCGCCGGAAGATCCACCCCCGAGCAATCCTCCTCGTTGCGCATCGGTTCTGTATTGCCCACGCCCAGCGCCGTAGTTTTTTTTTCGAAAGGCACAACTGCATTAAACATCATTTCCTGGCAGATCGCCAGAAACGAGTTCTTTTACAAACTCTGGGGCTTCAATCATACACATGTCAGAATCAGAGACCGACAAAGCTGCTCCATACATAGCTAAACAGTCAGATACTTTATTACATGATCTATTACATAGGGGGTGTTCAATTCCCCCAAAAAATTTTCACCAAAATTTTTTCCAAGAGAATCTTACATGCATGGAGTAGTAAACGTGTGTTAATGACAAAACCCATTCCATAACCCCAGGTAACTTTTCGAGACGAATCTAATGAGCCTAATTAGGCCATGATTTGCAACAGTGATGCTACAGTAACCATCCGCTAAACATCCACTAATCATGGATTAATTACCATCATTAGATTCGTCTCGCGATTTCCAGACGAGATCTATAATTAGTTTTATTATTAGTCTACATTTAGTACCCCTAAATGATAAGATTCTCTTGCAAAATTTTTCACCAAAATTTTTTCACCCAATTGAACACCCCCATAACGAGACAATACAAGATGGAAACTCTGTTTGCATCAGGACCTGAACTTGCCGCACTAAACATCCAATCGGACTTCTATCAATTTCCCTGGAGCAAAGAGCTGATGCCAGCACAGAAGCATCAATCTCCAAAATGATATGGGTTATTCCAAGTTCAACAGCCTGTTGAATGGCCTTCAACGCTGCCATTGCTTCAGTTTGTATAGCCGAAGCTGCTCGGATGATTTTACCAGCACTGGTCAACAATACTTCACCTTTACTGTCCCTCACCACAAAGCCCCAGCCTCCGGTTCTGGTGTTCTGATCTTATGTGCCATCAGTGTTGATTTTGTAAAAATTTTCAGGTGGGGGCTTCCATGATTGAGCGGCAGTAGATTGAACTTTCTCCTTATTGACCTCCAACTTTTCAAGGTGCTCCGTGCTCACGCAAAACTTTCTGTCCTCTCCGCGCTTGTGCTCCGTGCAGAGGCGGCATCACCTGCTAGCCGAGCAACGCTGTGCTAGGCTCGAGCTGCTCGCGCAAGCGTCTGCTGTGCTCGAGTTCCTCGGAATCAAGCATAATGCATTTTTTTTTCTTTTGCAAGATAAATCCAACATATGTACCGCCGGACTTTAAAATCACCACTGCCAAATTAACTTACTAATATCATACTTTAACTAATAAACAAGTAAACAACATAGTTCTCCCGTACCATATCAATGAGATATTCGGCTTTCGGCACAATCAGGAAGCTTTCACCTTTTTTCTTTTAAGAAAAAAAGAAGCTTCCACTTGATGATAAAAAAATGGCTATAGTGTAAGAACTAGGTGTTGCACTTTTTTCATAAGGCCTCTTTCATAAATATAATATTGTTCAAATGTTTAATACCATGCTTAAAATTCAAAGGGTTAAACTTGACTCTGGGATTTTCATCCTGATTCCGGGATGTACCAACTCAGTATCATGGTTTTTTACTTTATTTTAAATACTTGTTGAGATAAATGCATTCACGTCCAATGCGTGTGGGTTGGAGTAAAATATGAGCTAATTTCGCTATCAATCCATCTCCATAATTGTATGAACCGCAGCAGATTATCATCTAAGCAAAGAAAGCTTAAAGGATTCAATTTTAGCATGGGCATTACATGATAAGTGTTCGACTAGTTACTAATTTCTCTTCGTTGACCGTGGAATGAACAAACATGCTAATACTTTTGTTTTTAGGCGAGTTTGAAAAAGTTTTTACAGGCATATATACTCGATTTTTTCTCTTGTAATACATCACCAATTAATATTGGCAATCTTGTATTAAAACATATTAAAAAATATATGCATACATATTCATACAAATTTTATAGACTAAAATGCATATAATTTGTTGATCAAGACTTAAGGTGTTTGGGTTCCTAGAATCCTAATATGCTTACTACTAGAAACAAACCATGCAAATACTCTATCTGACAATCCTAACACATTGGGAAACATTTATGTTCCTCTTTCGTTCGAAACAATCTGGGAAAACCCGAGAAAGGCAAAAAAAAAAATCTACCATGGCCACGTGAAAGAATTAACCATAGCGAGAGGAGAACATAACCAATTCAGTGACAAGTGGGCCAACAACTAGTACTGGCCCACAAGTCATGCTCTCCGATGGCAGCGTTGAAATATCTCCGGGTCTTCTTTAATTAGCCGGCTCCACTAGCCGAACCGAGCGTACTATATATCCACACTGCGCCCACCTGCTCGTAGAAAGTTTCAATCTGGAGTGTCGCTTGTTTGTTGTTTCAAATCTCTCCCTTGCTTCCCCTCCCCGCTTCCTCGTACCAAATCTAGGGTTTCCGATCGAAATCCTCCGCCGCCGCCGCCACCACCGGCGATAATGTCGGCCAGCGCCGAGCCCGAGAAGGACGCGGCGGCAGCGGCAGCCGAGGGCGACGAGAAGGCGGAGGCGAAGGGCAGCAGCTCTGGCTGGGAGTTGTTGTACTGCGGCGGGACGGCCTTCGACTCCATGGGCCGGAAGGTGGTTGGCGGGGCGCAGGGCAACCTGGTGTCGCCGACGCGGTTGCGGCCGCTCGTGGGCGTCGACATCCGCTTCGTCGGCTCTGGCTGCAGTGAGTTCCCGGCGTCCTTGCCCGCGTTTGAGATGATTTGTGCGCTAGTTTTTGGCGGGATTGGAGGAGATGGAACTGGTTGATGCTTAGAAATGTTTAGACTAGTTTGTGATCATAGATGCAATCAAACGGAGGGAGGTGGGGTTGGTCTGTGGCCCTTGTTTGAAGTTGGTGGATGCTTTCAGTGGTTGGATCATTGGATGAGCTCACGCTGAAATGTTGGCATGTCTAGTTTTAGCAAGTATTTACAGTAAATGGCGGCAAAAAATACGTTAGTGGGACCAGTGTGGCGGCGCTAGAGAACTTGTTAGTAGGTGTTTCGTGCACATGCCGAATCGAATAATGCAGTGAACCTAACCATAAACCATTTAATTGTATTTATCATTACAAGCTCTTGATGAATTTTGATCATCAATTATGCGATAAGTGGTGGAAAATTCTAGGCAGTTACTTGAACACAATGGAATTAGAAAAGTAATGTGCCAATAGGATATTGGCTTCTTGAGAAAATTAGTTCAGGAAAAGAACAATGCAAAGGAAACAAGGATCAGAAGCTGATAGCTGCAAAGTGGATTTGATTAGTACCAGTAAGGGTGTACTGAGAGTTAATGGGTGGGTGGGTGGGTGGGGGAGTGGTAACAAATACAAATGGGCTGGATTACTTGGCCCAAGAAACAAAGCGCTCGCAGTGTGAGGAGGGCAGAAGGGGTGAACAAATACAAATGGATCGGTCTACTTGGGCCTAAAACAAGAGGTGAAGTGTCGGAAACCGCAAAAGCCAGGGCCCAGAGCCCCAGTTCTACCCTAACATGCCTCTTCACCTTTTGCCTCCTCTGCAACCAAACTGCCACTCTTCTCCCCTCTCACTCTGCACTTGGGGCGCGGAAGGACCAGAGACGGCATAGAGCTGAGTGCTCGTTGGCGGTGCTGAGAGGTGGCCTTGGCCCGCGGGAAGGGGGGCACGGAATCTGATATGACTTGCACGCTTAGACAAATCGTCACTAATTACGGCATGGGAAAGAGGGGATTGCCAGATGTATTGTAAGTTCATGGAAGTGTAGTTTGGAGATTGCTTAAGATAGAAACCCCCATTTACTGTTTCTTCATTCTAAAAGTCACCTCATATATGATTTGATTGGTGAATAGTTGAGGTACTATTGTGAATTATGTCATAAGATTTCTTCTTTTTAAGTTACATTGTTGTGTATACTGTATAGGTTACTTTACCATGCGCTGTATTTGCTTTCTGTCATCCAAGTTTCAACTCAACAGTAATTTGATGTACTTTTCAGTCTTCGCTGACAACTTGTTTTACATTCTCCCAGCTGCTTGCCACTGTGTTGCTTTGGACGCTGAAGGCAGATGTTATACATGGGGCCGCAATGAGGTATAAATCCGAATAGTTGGTTGCCCTTGTTTCACTTATTATTTAACACTGTTACTTTCTAGCAGAAGGGACAGCTAGGACACGGTGATACTCTTCTGCGTAACCTGCCAACAGTTGTTTCTCAATTATCAAAGTAAGACAATTGCCTACAATAGAAAACTCTTAAGCTGCAGTTTTCTTGCTAACAACTTTGTTTAGTATTGGTAGGCTCATGAGTTGTTTAGCTAGAATGACTAATATGAGCGGTTTGAAGGTGTTAAACATAGTCTTTATGTATTCCGAGACATTAACAGACATTTGTCATACCTGCAGATACAAAATCATTAAAGCAAGTGTTGGAAGAAATCATACAGTGGTTGTAACTGATGACGGGAAATCCTTCTCTTTTGGCCATAATAAGCAAGGACAGTTAGGGACAGGCTCCTTAAGGAATGGTTAGTACCTTTCACTTATTGTGCCAGCATATACTGTTTTGGTGCTGAATCATTGTTATGTGTTTTTCAAGTTAGCTATAATGGGCATACCTACTCTACTAACATGCGTATAGTTTAATCAAAAATCTTTTTTCCTGTTCTGTTTGATGAACTGCTAGTAGTTTGTAGCGTCTCATGTGAACTCAAAGTTATCTTGGAATACATTTTTGGAATGGCATTTCGTACATTCCTTTTACCCATAATGACTAATTATTACCACTTTACTTTTTAAACTTGTTTGTCGGACAGTTAACTTATCCTTCAGCATGATGGTATTATCATTGTCCAACAGATTAGCCCTGAGAATCTTGTAAACATTCTTTCCGCTGCTTGGATCTTACATGTTGTTTTTATGTGGTTTTACAATTGCTGCAGAAATTGAGTCATCGCCAGTGCCCTGTATTGTTACTGAATCAACCAATGCTGTCTGTGGAGCTGATTTTACTGTCTGGTTGTCGTCAGTAGAAGGGTCTTCTATACTGTATGTCTTGCTGGAAATTCATAACTAGAAATCTTGATCCTCATTTGATTAATATTTGCTTTGGCTGTAGTTAGTGGGTGTTGTTCGTCAGTTTTTTTGAGGCAGTATTTTATTCTTCTATGCTATTCAGTACAGCAGGCCTTCCCCAATATGGTCAACTTGGGCATGGAACTGATAATGAGGTCAGTTGCTACTCTTTTAACACAGGTTGGCTATTCTTTAAATATATTATCAATTCACTATGATTTGATTTATTCTATTTCAGTACAATGCTAAAGATTCGTCTGTCAAGCTGACGTACGATCCTCAGCCCCGCCCAAGAGCAATAGCTGCATTTTCTGGGAAAACTGTAGTCAAAGTTGCATGTGGAACTAATCATACAGGTTTTTCTTCTTCTTTCTTTCTTTTGAGCCATTATGATTAATACTGATATCGATCCTGTTTCTTTACTTTTATGTTGCAGTTGCAGTTGATTCCAGTGGCTTTGTTTACACGTATGTGTTTTATTCACCATTTTTCTTACACAATTTCAAAACTGAAATAGCTAATTGGCATGAGCTTCTTTATATATACTGTATGAAGTCCGCATATGTGCAGGACATATAATTTTTCACTTAATATTTTCTATTTGTCTTACTGTTGTTTTTTTTTTTGGTTGTGTGTGTGTTTGGCAGCTGGGGTTTTGGTGGTTATGGAAGGTATGATATTATAGGCATGCATCCTGCTGTAACATTTATATAGTCCAAACCCAAGGTGCTTCATATAACGGCCTCCTTGTTACTTAGGTTGGGACACAGAGAACAGAAGGATGAATGGCAACCTCGCCTCGTAGAAGTCTTCCAGAAGCATAATGTTCTGCCTCCTAATGCTATTGTCTCAGCTGGTTCTGCAAGTTCTGCATGCACTGCTGGTATGGTACAGCTAGCTCTGATGCAAAAAAAAGAAGTCATTTTAGTTTATGCTGATCGACTGTGGGGATAAAGTAGGTTTATGTGGTGTCTTGGTTGTTTGTGTGGGTGAGCTATCATAGATGTTAAGTGCTGGTAAACTTAGCATTTTCCTAGTATCATCTTTTGGCATTTTCCCTGTGTTTATAACTTTCCATGCATGTGCCTTTAAACCCGAATCTTTTTCTCAACATACATGTAAGCGCTCATCTTACAGAAACCAATAGTGGAACAATTGTTCTCAATACTTGGTTACTTCATGAATCTTGACACTGCTTATCTCACATTAGACATTCGATCGTTTATGGCAAATGTTGCACATGCAAACATTTCGATGCATACAAGAATACAACCCATAAGCCTCTTCTCTTACGGTTCCTTTGATGATTGACATTGCATGCTGTAGACAGTGAGGATCTAAATGTTGCTGAAGAGTTAGGTTCTGTTTGGATGGATCCTGCTGATCTCGTATGGTGGTGCTTTTGTTTGCTCCACTGCTTCTAAACCATGCCACAGCCCAACTAGATATTGTTTCTTTCTAAACAACTAAAAATGGCTTTAGTCGGTACCTGAAGTATGAACAGTCTTCAGATCCCCAATACAGTCATTTTCTCCCCCTCCCCCGCGGGTTTTGGTGGTGGCTCATGTTGTTGTGTTTCAGCTCTAGCATACTCCAACATGCTTAATACAAATCGGTTAGTTTGCAGCTGCTGTAATTCACAAGGTTCTATCTCCTATTGGATCTGGTGACACAATACGTGAGCCTTGAGCGAACTGTCCTATTTGTAGTGGAATCAGTGTTCAAAAAGGCGGAATTAAGCGGGCGCCTAAGCGCGCTTATGCGCTGGGCGGCGGGGTACCGCTGCGCCTAGGGGGGTAGGCGGACCCCTAGGCGGCAGTGGTGGCGGCGGAGGCCAGGACGGGCGGCGGCGGAGGCTAGGACCGGCGGCGGCTGAGGCAGGGGACCGGCGGCCGCGGATGTAGGGGACCGGCGGTGGAGGAGGAGGGGGCAGGGGACCGGCGGCGGCCGAGGAAGAGGACCGGCTACGGCGGCGGCCGAGGTACTGACGGGCGGCGGTGGAGGAAGGGGACCGGCGGCGGCCGAGGAAGGGGACCGGCGGCGGCCGAGGCAGGGGATGGGCGGAGGAGGAGGAAGGGAACCGGCGGCGGCGGCGGCGTCGGACGAGGAGGCGTCGAGCGAGGGAGGCTGGACCGCTGGAGGCGTCGGACTGAGGATAGGGTTCACGGACTGAGGCGTCAGACTGAGGATAAGGTGGGCTCCTGATGGGCCGGGAGGGGTGGGAAGTGGGCTAAGTTGGCCGGGTGGGCTATTGATGGACCTTTTTTTTATTCAAGGCCCACTGATCCCCTGTTTTTCTTTTCTTTTAGAGGTATATGATGTGTATTGCAAAATGGATGTATGTATATGGCAACGCCTAGAAAAACGCCTTGAAACGCCTAATCCCGCCTAGGCGTGCCTAGGCTCTAGGCGGTGGGTCACCGCCTAGGTAGCGCCTAGCGCTTTTTTGAACATTGAGTGGAATGGCTTTATGCTTTTCTTTTTCTCGAACACGCAGGAGGCTTTATGCTTTATCGCTGCATATAGTGAATAATTTTTTTATTCAAGGCATATACGCTTTTTTATTCAGTTACAATGTTTCTGCTTGTGCCTGGTTTTAGGTGTCAATTGCACCACAAGGCATCTTACATTACCCTTCAAATAATATGATCTATAACTAGACCATGTTGGATTTTATGCAAATTTGATAAAATATTTCACATACTGCTGCTAACTAGGAACCTCCTGGTGTTGCAAAACCCATAATTGACATCGTTGTTATTAATTTCTGGTCATTTGGTTTGATTTCTAGGTGGTGGACAGTTGTACATGTGGGGAAAGATGAAGAATACAGGCGATGATTGGATGTATCCAAAGCCTGTAATGGATTTAAGGTTCGTTACAAACTTGTCACAATAATGCAGAATACCACAATCTACCATGCTTTATGTTATCATTTGTTTCTTTTTAAGAGGCAGTTTATTTATTTGCCACAGTTAGCTGCCTGGTGTAATAGTGTTATCATGAGTCATCTGCTTAACTGATGATTTATTTTCTTCAGTGGTTGGAACATTCGCTGCATGGCTTCTGGTAATATGCATCATGTTGTTGGTGCTGATGATTCTTGCATAAGCTGGGGTGTTGCTCAGAATGGAGAGCTTGGTTATGGGCCAAATGGGCAGAAGTACGTCTCTTAAAATATTAGAATATGCTGATTATACAAAACATTCATTTATTAGACTGATCTTGCTGGCCATTGCTGCATATATGTGTTTTCTGTAGGTCATCTGCAAATCCCAAAAAAGTTGACATTCTGGAGGGAATGCATGTTACAAGGTAATTACTCTAAACGAATACATGTGTCTGTTCTCATTTCCTGTTAACATTGCAGTCTATATTAAGTTGAGAATACTTTCTCCAGGGTTGGCTGTGGATATGGACTTTCTCTGATTGTCGTGGACAGAGCAAATGCTGGTGACCGACTTGATCAGGTAACTTAAAAACACTTTGTTGCATGGACTTCAGTTAATTAATGTTAGGTTAACAAAATATCAGGAGGTAATGGAAAGAAATAGGTCTGGTTTATCACCAGCTGTCCTTTCCACAATGATATGTGGCAAGAGTTAAAACCTCTGATGAGTCCTCCATTAGATAATCTAATAGTAAACTAGATTTATTTTTCTGCTCAACGACTGAATCAAAATGTTTTAGTGATATACCCAGATGATTGATCAAACAACAAATATGATATAACTTGTAGATCACAATTGGGTGATTGGGTCTTGCAAATATTGTTTCTTTAACATGACTTTTAATTGTTACACTATTTCCTGATGAGAAGTTTGTAGTCGTGTATTCCTGGATGGCCTATATCCTTTAGCAATGGATGAAGCATAGAAAGACTGCAAGTTTACCTGGATTTGTAGTAACATGTTTCAGCATCCAGCACGTGTTTTATTGCCTTGCGATATAGATGTCCTTTTTACCCTTATGCATCCTTTCATTACTTGGTGTATGTGATTTTAATAGTTGTATTCCTATACACTTTTTTTTTGCTGCTCAGCTGGAGATTTATGATGGAGATACTTCAATTGAAGGTTTGTATCCTCTCTTATTTTGTTTTGGAATGTCACAATTGCAACTTTGCAATTGAAACATTACGTGCTGGGGAAAATACATCCTAGTTAGCTAGACGAAGCTATTCTTGTTCTCTACCCAATAGTTATGTAACTTGTCAAGTTGTTTTTCTGGTTTTAGTTTTGTTCTATACACTGTAGAGTTTCATAACCATAGACACGTCCTTTTTTCTGCTGTAGGGGGAGGGGTGGCAGGTTGGTCCACATAAACTTGGAAAATTACTTAAAACAGTTCTGTAAACCATGTAAATCATTATTTTTGAAATGTATGTGAAATTAAGAATTTAGTTTGCCTGAACCTGAACATTCGCCCTGTGTGGTGTCTGTCTAAAGGAAACACTGGGCTGGGCTAACCTGTTTATCATGAGGACCTACGCCTGGATCCCAATTACTGCAGCAAAAGAGAAAACACAGGCCAACCAGTTAGCCATTTTTTTTAATTGTGTTATGTGTTGGTTGATTTTTGGGTCCAACATAATCAGTAGGACCTGAGTTGTCAATGAAATGAAAGATACCAAGTTTATGATTCTTTCATGCTGGATATTGCTTTCATGTCTAGGATGAATATAGTACTAGTAACCGTATGTTTTTGAGAGCAAATTATACATTACTATTATACACCTATGATGTTGATTTTATGTTTATCTTTTAGTTCATCTTTTCTGCAAGTAGGCTACCAAACTTGGTTAACTGTTTTTATTGAGTATAATCTTGTTATTTCCTGTATTTTGCTTATGGATGGTTTTGAATTCACCACTGCAGTAGAGGAGGTGCAAGCAACCAAGAAGGCATCTGCCGGCAATTCACGTGCCAACAAGCGCAAGAAAACCAAGGATGATTCTGAATCTGAAGAGGAGGATGATGATGAAGAAAGTGGAGATGATGAGAATGGAGAAATAGAAGAGACAAAGGGTAGGCGTGGTCGCAAACCCTCTAGTAGGGGGAGAGGCAGGGGAGCCAAAAAGGCAGCTCCTGAGCCAAAGCCATCTGGAAGGGGCCGAGGCCGCCCTAAGAAAACTGAGAGCCCTGCTCAGAAAGCTGGAAGCTCGGGTGGCCGCGGAAAGAGGGGAGGAAAAAGTGGAAGACCCCGGAAGTGATCAACTGGCCTGCAGTAAGGTGGTGTTGAAGTCAGATCAAGAGATCTCTAACATCTGATGTGATTCAACCATTGAAGATTTTATTTTGGTAGCAATGCCTCAGGCTGTACCTTGTCTCCCCAATTGCAGCTGTTTAAAAACTTCCTCTTTTTTGCCCCCTTTTCCAAATTCAGTGCCCCATCTGATTGTAAGTCTAGAAAATGCATAACCTGTACATCTGTGTTCTTTGTCATTGTTAATCTCACATTTGGATTTAGGTTATTATGAACCCATTTGATAAGAGTGATATATCCTGTATTCCTGTTCAATGATATAGTCCCATCGGTTAACTGCTAGCACCTTGTGGAGAAGCTGATCCCAGGCTATTGTGCAGTCAGCAAAGCATGAAGAATTCCTGCACAAGATTCCAAGGATTGAATTTACTTGTTGCTGCCAGGTATGTTACATCTCGTCATATGAATCTTGCTCTATTCCATCATTCTGGGGACATGTTCTATTGTCTGATCCGAACTCCGAAGAGGGGTTCCTTATTGGTCCTAGCTTTTGTGCTAGCCCCAATCTGGGCTTAAATGAGCGTATTGACGCTGTAGGCTTGTCCTGCTCCTGCATCTGCTTTTTATTCGCTGAAGACCAAATCATGTTCTTTTGTAGGACCATTGAGGCCTCTAATTTTGATACCCTGCTGTACTTGCGTACTCTACTGATTCGCTGTTTATTTCCAATCCATTTCAAATAAATGTTCATTAGAGTATTCTTTGTATCAGCTCATGGTGTAAGTAGACCACCATGGGAGTATTTTGGCGTCGAGTTTGATCAACAACACAAGCTTTACCGACCGAGCTTATGCTATGCTCAAATAGGTCTGAAGGTGAAGTGGCTTGTGTCCGTTAACATCTGTTCTCTCCCCCAGTGAGAATTCAGGGACCCGCGACTGCAAGCCGAAGCTATTGTGGCGTCAGCAACGCCGACTTGTGGATCCAACCGCTGCCGTTCAGTGACTGCCCGTAGTTAATTGAGCCCAACCGCTGTGACGACTGGCATGCGTAATTGCTGGACATCTTCCGTGCCATACGGGTAACATGCGGACCTTGGCGCCCCAGGATAATCCACTCCTCTGATCCTCTCTGACATGTGAGGACGGCGACAAGATGGCATGGACGGGGAGAGGACATCGCATGTGAGTATGTGACTGCCTCCTGTCCATGATGCAGCAGCCAGCAAGCAAGGCATGTTGCGCCGATGTTCCGGGCGACGCAATGTGGCGTGTGGGCGTGTATCGGGGATACCCGGCCGGGTACAAAACAGGATTGGTGGATGAGCCTGACCACGGACGGGCAGCTACTGAACGCCCAAGCGTCAGTGTAAGCTTGGACTTATTTCAGGAGTTGGAGCCCCCGGAAAAGTCTCACCTGTCTCTTCTTGACAGCACACACATCATTCATCGATCCATATGCAGGCTCCTATGGCCCTCAGTAGTCAAGAGCATCGATCATACATGCCAGGACAAAAGATACAAGGCGTTATCGTCCTTCCATCCTGGCATTCTAACCTGTACGAGCAGCTTCTGGGGAGCAGTTAATCTGACAGGACCCTGCGTTGTCAAAGATATTAGGTGGCACAGATGGGAAGCGCTGAAGGATGGCGCTCTTTTAGCTAACCAAAATAAAAAAAATAAAAATAAAAAGGGGATCATACACGAACTGGAATTTCATCTAGACGTACCCATTAGGTGAACTCTCCTTGTCCTCGTGCCCAGCCCAGTTTATCAAGCCAAAAGCTGGGATTAGAGCCACTCAGCTAACCCCTGTCGTTTTCAGTCTTCCCCTCTCTTGAAGGTTTCGAGCTGCTAATGAGGTACCATGTCCTTGTTGGGCTTCCTCTTCCGAGCCCATGATTCCCTTTCCATACGATGGAGCAAAGAAACGATCGGTGTTAGTTGAGGTAGATCTGCATGCGCTTGTCCCGTTGATGTGCATCACCTTCAGACCTAAATACCCTTTGTTTGCCGTGCTGTGTCTTGTCCTGTGATGAAGGCAGTGAAATATGTGCCGCCAGATTTGCTACCATGGCTTTTGAAAGGTGGGACAAGATGCTTGGAATGAAAAAATAAGAACAACGTAACCAGAAATATTATAATTCTTTGGTAGTGAAATATTATCGCAAATGAATTTGTCTCGTTTTCCCAATGTCCACACTTGCTTCCAGCGGCATAAGATTCTCTGCTACCTCCTCGCAAAAAAGAAGAAAGAAAAAGAAGAAGAGAGATTCTCTGGTAGCTCCCAGACCAATTAGTCAGCATAGACAACCATCTTCTTTCGCCCCCTCCCCTCAACTCGCAGATACAAACATCCCACCTAAGCTGTTGATACTACTAGGCTTTGCTGTCAAACACGCAAATCTGATTTGAAATTGAAGTCTTACCTCTGCCAACTATTTTCAAAGCCTCAATTTCTGTTAACATTTCACTTCACTTCATTTCAGGGAAAAGGTTCTGGTTGAAAATTCTCAAAACAATTTTTTTTTTGTATAAAAGCTGTTAGGACTGATGAAGATTTATGGCATAAACATGATATAACAAGTAAGATTTCCCCATAACATGATATAACAAGTTGACATGCTGCCCCAACTGAAGGGAAAGGCTTGGTAGGTAGATAACCCAATATGCATGCCTGTCTAACAAATGACAAGGCATCAGCCCACATCTATCATTGCAGTGGCCTATGGATAGGATAAACACAGCTATCCCATCATTGCCAACAAGGATCCAGGTTAATGCATGGTACTACGTACAGATCGACAGATTAGGACGGTGATTAGCTCCCCATAACGAATCAGAAAACCTTTCGTCAATGGGCATTGTTGATTACAGTCGTAATCGCAATTATTTTGGTATGCAAATGTGCCTGTTCATGTCATTGCAGCCCCAGCTTCGCAGCTGCTCTTATCACCTACTGAGGTTTCTTAAGCAAGATGAATTAGCACTGTGTTTGTGACGTCTCTCCACTTTGTTAAGCATAACTACACCTGAAGAGAAGGAAACTAGATTGGCAGAATATTGACATTTTGCTCCAATTATTGCAAATTAAGTATTTCAAGCCATCAAGGTCTTATTAGGAAGAGGTGAAAATAAGGGGAAGAAAACCCTTTGAAGTGAAGAGAAATGCAGAAGATTAGAATAACTTATGGACGACTTATTTGTGCCTTTACTGTTTAAATGCATCTAGTCCTTGAATTAGTCCTGAACAATTAATTTATTCCCCCAACAACTGTTTTGTAGAGTGTTGAAAAGAGTTATGAGAGGCTGCTCTGCTGTTCTATGGCAATAATTCAGTATATGTAATATCCATCCATAATGGGTGGACCTAATAATAAGGAAGCAGCCACTAGATCTCATTCTCAGATACCAGTTTCCAGTCCCCTCCCTCTGATGGCCTGTGGCCTCAGACCTGCTCTACCCCTTTTTCCTCCACAAGCAACATGGAGTAGGCTGTCACTGCCTCCCAACTCTCTGACAGTGACCTCTCATTTTGGCACTAGTTAATCACACTGAAGCTAAAATAATTGGAGGATCCCAACAAACCCTAACCTAATACCTCTCCATGTGAAGCGATTTGAGCTAGCTGGTGTACATGGCATGCTGTCTCTGTGACTCCAATCACCGTTGTCTGCTCCTTTTTTCTTGGGTGAGAGATTACTGTTTTGTGCTTCTGAAACAAGCAACCCATTGCAGTGAGCAAAGAAAAAGAGACGAGGGAAGAACAAAAGGTGCTGTGGTGTGGTGTGCCCCTTTGCAGGCCATGACTTTTGTTATCCACTGAAGATATGCTTGGCGCTTTCCTTGCTTTCTTGTGCTTAAGAAATGTCACGTAATCCCCACAGAATCATGACCATTTAGGCCTTGTTTAGATTCACCAATTCAATCAAATTGCACGCATTGAACTACGTGCCTCCTCTCTACTTTTTCAATTTCCAATGCACCTCCAATCATTGAATTAATCGAATTGGTCCAATCTAAACAAGGCCTTATTTGATAATTTCCTGCATTAGCTGACATAAACCATACTCTCAAAGCTGAATCGACTTCAACACCTGACAAAATAAGCACAGCAAGTATTTACTGGCTGTTCCTGTCAACCACTCTGCTCCATCAGTATTGTTGCTGGTCGAAACCTTTCCATTTCTGAGCAGTGCTAGTGCCTAGTGCCATGGTAGCTGATGGAGAATTGTTAGCAGCATGGTCAAGAACAGATGTTGACCCTGCAGAATCAGGTACCGCACTGAACATTAGGGACCAAAATAATCATGACCCCTTTCGGGCCTCTGCAGTGTTCCATTATCCTGGCGCTCTGCTGCTGGTCATTCTTTTCCTGGATCCAGGCCAAGAAAGTTTGCGAAAGAAAGTTTCCAATTCTAAATCGAAGATTAGAAGGACTAAACATGATCTAATTATAAAACTAAATACACGGATGGACGGAAAATCACGAGACGAATCTATTAAGCCTAATTAATCTATCATTAGAGATTGTTTACTGTAGCACGACGTTGTCTAATCATGGCAAAATTAGGCTCATTAGATTCGTCTCGAAAAGTTAGGGGGGTTATGAAATGGGTTTTGTCATTAACACACGTTTAATACTCCATACATGTAAGATTCTCTTTGATGAATAGTGAAGTTTCAAAGTTTCAAAAGTTTCACCCTAATCTAAACAGGCACTCAGGCTGAGCGTCATTGCCGCCCTTGCCGAAAGAGCAGCTTCTCGTGCTTGGACGCATGCTCTGCGATTCCAAGCACCACAGGAGTATTTCACATGCTTTCCCCTGGTAGTGGTAGTTACTGCCTGGTCCAAACGCTTTGACCGCTGTTAGTGAGCCCATTAGGGGAGGATTAATAATAAACTCTTGTTCGAGGAGCACGGTGCTTAGTTAATCACATGGTAATCAGGGCTTGAGAGGAGAGGCCGGTACAGTACCGTAGTACAGCTACAGCCGGCGTGGAGAGGATAATGTTTACGGCTTTGAGGGAGGGGAGGGGTACCACTGCACGTGGCGGTAACGTGCGTCTCCGGCCGTGGCGAGACAGGTGGTGGTGGCCGGCGACGTGTCCATGTGCGAAAGGCTGGCACGTGCCTGGTGGTGTCGCGGGCACACCCGCAGCGCGGACAGCACGCTTTGTTTCACATGTACGTAGGAATCGCCCTCAAAGCCTCGACTGTCAGTGTCACATACCGTTAGCTGGCAGTGGTATTTCGTCGGCCTGTGTACAACTGCGAAATGAATATAATTTGACCAAAATTATTCTCTCGAGTAAATTTACCGTCAAGTTCACGCTTGAAGGTTTTTTTTTTTTGATAACTCACGCTTGAAGGTTGAATCCATCTTGAGAGAAACAGGAGGAGCACTGTCAAAAACCAAGAGAGGATTTTGCCTCCGAAGCTTCAACGCGACGATTTCACCCTGCTCCATTCCAGGCAAAGATCCAACCAACCAACGAACCAAACAGAAAAGGAAACCGACCGTGGCAGCGTTCAGCGAGCGCCGCGCGTGCTTTGCTTGCTGCGTCGCCGCCCCGCACCCGCGGCGTGGCAGGCAGCTCGTGAGTCGTGAGCAGCGCCCAAGGCCCAGCCGGCCCCCAACGGCATGGCGCCCGCGGCGGCCTCGAGGGCGGGTGCTTCGGGTTCCTCTCTTTTTCGGGCGTTTTCCCCATCGGATCCGCGGCAGGTCACGTGAACTCGCGAACCAGCCGCTGCCCATGCGCCGCATGCCCGCATGGGCTCTCTCCCTCCCCTCTGGGAGGGGCCGCGCCGGGCAGAGCGGAACGGGAGGGCGGCGTCTCCTTCCGTGGCCAGCGGCGGCGCCGCTTTCTCGTGCTCGCCCCCAACGTCTCCCCGGTCTCCTCGTGCCGCCCGGCCGTGCGCGTCCTGCTCCTGCCGCTAAGCATTTTGCTCGCGACAGGCACGGGGAACCTCTCTGGCCGGTAGTTCTCGCGCACTGTTCAAGTGCCTGTGCCAGAGCGTCCTGGCCTCCGGTGCTGACCTCTGTGAGTGACAAGCAATGAAGCTCCAATCTCGGGCCAGGAAACGCTGCGCGACGCCAAGCACGGGTCGCTATACTAGTCATAAATCATAAATAGGCGTGGCGTTAATGCCATGCCGCTGTTATTGGTGTCTTGAAGCCGAGCTACCGTAACCTTCAAATCACAACGAACGGGATTGCATCGGCGGGACGGGACGGGACGCTGCCGTGCCGTGAAGACAAAATTGATGCCTCTCCATCGATCCTAGCTTGCTTATGGTCCAAAATCTCGAGACCCGCCTAATCCATTTGGATAAGGACACCTTTATTTTTAAAAAAAATTGAATAAGGGCACTTACTATATATATGTTGCTTTCTACGGAATTTTGTAAGGGCAGTTATGCTTCCACACTTGGGTCACGGCATGAAAAAGCATATTCTTCTCTTAAAAAGGTAAGGGGGAGAATGGAATAATTTACAGCTGAAACAATCGGAGCAAACTATTTTCAACACTCTTGTACTATCTTTATATTATTATAATTCAATATTTTTCCTTCAAATCGCATGGGTTTGACATGGAAGAATTTTCCCCACTTATATAAATAATGTAAACCGAAGAATTAAATCCTAAAAAATGAAGTTCAATTTATTGATAGCGAAAATAAGATATTAAATACAGCACAATGAATTTTTTAGGATAAAGGAAAAAAAGCACAGGGGAGTAAAAGCACAGATAGAGCGGAGGGCCCGAGGAGGCCTCCGAAATATAAAAACGCCGTGCAGAGAGGTGCACAGCCGCAAGCAAACAAGCGGAGCCGCACACAAACGCGCAGCCGCAGCGTAGAAGGAGCAGAGCGGCCATCCACTGCCGTCCTGTTCCGCCCCAAGGCTCCAGAAACGCACGCGCGCTGCAGAACTGAGCACTTGACTGACTGACTCAGCCGGCGGCGGCGGCCGTCGCGGCAGCAGCGAGCGATCCCGCCACCATGGCGCGGTCCAAGAACGGATGCCTCAAGATCCTCGTGTGCGCCGGCTCCGGCTCCGACCCCTCCGCCGGCTCCGACGCCGACGCCGACGACCACCCCGACGAGGTACCGTGCTGCGTGCCCCCAGCCCCGAGTTCCCGTGCTACGTGCCCCCAGCCCCCGAGTTCCCGTGCCGCAGAATGCGGCGTCTTGCTCGTTGTCTAAAGTTGTTTCCTTTTCGAGCTGGTGTGCTTTGTTTCGGTAGATCTCTGCCGAATGCCGGGGTACAGGCCTCAGGGGCGGGGTGTGTGCCATTCTTGCTAGATCTGGGTTTAATTCGGGGCGGGGAGCTGGAATTAACCGGCGAATTGGGAGATTCCTCTCTAATCCTTCAGCTCCGCTCGCTCACTTCGTGGGCCTAAATTTTGATTTCAAAATTGTTGTGGGAAGCTGGCATGTGGTACAATTGCTCATCTTTTCGTGAGCATGATGTTGCCTGACTGCATGGACATGGCTCTTCACCTGGAAATTTCGTTTCGTTCTGTCTGTATATGAAAATAAAGAACAAAAAAAATATTTTCTTCTTTTGCTGCATGGCACTAGCCGCTAGCTGCAGGCAGTGCCATGTCCGTTGTGGCTTAGTGTGCTGTTTTGTGTCGTCATGATCCCATGCTGCGCAGCAAGAAGGGATCTGAACTGCAGTCTTTGTTTGCTCCATGTAGTGCTATGCAAGTGCTTTCACTGTATCTCCCTCGGCTTGTTGCGTCTGTCTCTCTCCTCTGAAGGATTGATTGTTTCCAGTCTTGTCTCCCCTGATTTGACATTTTTTGTTTTAACGATGTGCTACTGATGACTTCATTCCCTACTAAGACTTCAATACATGGAGGTTTTACCTGAAGTCTTCTTTCACAGTTAACATAAATATCTGGGGTAAAATCACCATTTAGATTGGTGAATTCTTGTATGCATAACTATACGCTGTACCTGTTGAATTAGGAGAGGTAGTAGCTCATTTAAATTGACAAAAATGCAGAGAGTTTATTACAGGTCAACTGAACATCAGTAGTACTGATAAGTGATAACCAGAGATATTTTGCTTGAGATTTATAGTCTTCACCTACTGTCAGTACATGCACACTTTTAAGTGGTACATTTTGTTGCCAAGTAGGAGTATTACCTAAACCAGGTCAATCTACTTTTCTCACATAGTAATTTGACTCACAGAAACTTGGGTAGATTTTAAGTAAATAAAATATGAATTAATGAAAGAAAACATAAAAGCGATCAATGTGTGTGTTTGACTTAATTTATTGATGGTGACTGGTGATTGATGAAGAATGTATATTTGAATTTTAAATTTATTGTCACATGCTTGCATAGGCTGAATGAGAGCTGTATTTCGTATGTCATGGGTATACATGGATAGACATTATTACTTTACTACCTTTCAGTTTTACAGGCTCTAGTTTTCTGTATCTGTGAAAAGTAACAAGTTTTTTTTGCTTTGTGTTCCTTGTATCTATTATTGAACTTCCTGCTAATGGGTACATGTCGGCTGTTTTCAGAACAAGGCCATATCAGATAAAAGCAGATGGAGCTTCCGTAGGAGGTCTACAAGGCATCGAGTTTTGAAGAACTCTGATATCTCAGAACCTGAAACTCTTAGTTCGAGCAAAGCAAAGGCTGACATTGCACCAAGCAACAGTGTTTATGCTTCAACATACTCTTATGCCTCAGAGAAGCCTCTGCATCAGGATAAGCCAGATGAGAAGATTCTGCATGAAGAGAAACCGGAGGAGAAGCCTCTGCATCAAGAGATGTCTGATGAAAAGCTGATGGAGAATCCAATTGAAAAGCCTGTCAACAAACTTATGGAAGAACCAGCTGACCAGATAATTGAAAAGTCAATTGAACAGCCGACTGAGAAGGCAACTGAAACACCAACGGAGGAGCCAGGTGAGAAAACTACTGATGCACCAACTGAAGTGCCAGCTGAAAAAATAAGAGAGGCAGCACCTGAAGATCTAGCTCAAAGCATAGTGGAAAATCCAATCGAAGAGGCATCCGAAAGGGCAGTTGAGGAACTGATTGAAAAACCAACTGAAATAGTTTCTCTCCCATCAAGTCGGCCAGAGCAGGAGGAAACTACCGCCTCGCTTGTTGAAGGAAGCGGTGCAGACCCTGATGAAGATCACTTGGAGTCTGCAGCTACTGATCTTCAGCCTGGCAGTGGGACACACATTGTATGTTGCAATTGTTGATCTTGTAATGTTATGCTTAGTTACTTATTTTTCAATGTTTTTAAGTATTAAGATATTATCAGCTGAAAAGATTAAGACATTATCCATTTGTATGACTGCAGGCAACGCAAGAACTACTGAATCAGAAGGATCTGGTGAAAGTGCAAGCTGTTATACGTGGACGTCTAGTTAGAAAGCAGGCTTCAGAATCTTTACATTGCTTGCTTGCAATTGTCAAAATTCAAGGATTAATCAGGGCTCGTCAAGCACAGCAATCAGCAGGAAAGATTCAGGTGACTGAAGGCTTTCTGTTCAAGTCACAACCATTTATGATAAATTTAGCATCAATTGCATCATATGTCTATTAGGACAAGTACATTATGTGATCAGTATTGGCAAACAGAATAAAGCATGGTTCAACCACACCATGTAGCATTTCTCTCTCTAACTTATATCTTGCAATAAGTTTAGACAGTAGAAACTGATTTGCCTAGTCAGCTGAGTGGGGCTTAGCAGCATATCATTTGCTAAGGTATCATTAGCAGGTCATGTGCAGTCTTTCCAAGTTGTTATTAGCTAGCATCATGAAGTTCTATTGTAGGTTTTATTAATTTTGTTTCCATTCAATTTCTTAAAGTTGCCACATCTATTTCTTTTGCTATCTTGTTGACTGTTGTGAACTTCAATACCATTGCATAAGTGATCCTTTTCTTCTGCACCAAACGTGTGGAATGTTCATGTTAAGAGTGCGGATTGTAACCCCTCTGAACATTCTTGAGAGTTACAGCAAGTTCTGTTTCTTAATTCTGTTATTAACATGTTGTCCCCCCTTCCACAGGAGACTGTTGTACATTCTTCAGGTGAGAAATTGCTTCGCAGTGGATTTGCTGTCAAGGTAGGACATTGCTATCCATATACTAAAATGTTCCATTTCTCTTTAAGTTGAATTGTTCTCATATTCATTTGCATATCTTCTTTCAGCTCATGGACAGCATGCCGGCTCCAAAATTCATTCACATAAAATGTGACCCTTCAGAATCTGATGTCACATGGAAATGGATGGAGAGGTGGACATCCTTAATTCCACCAATCACTGAGGAGCACTTGCCAGAGCACAACGAAAATGTTGAGTTGATCGATGAGAATGTGAAAGAAGATCCTCAGCACGACGACGAGATTGTTCCTTTGGACTCAGATTTGTCTTTCCCCAAATTGGTGACTGATGATGTGACAGAGACACTAGGGGCATCTGATTCTAGTGCCTTGGAGGCTCCTGCAAGTATCCCAGATGAAAGCTCTGAGGTGGAAATCAAACGTGACCCTGAATCAGAGTTGGTCGAAAATACTGATGTAGATGCTGAGCAATTGACTGGCCAAAAGACTGAAAGTGCTGTGGATGAGTTTTTGATGTCCTCAGATCAACAATCTACCCAAGCTGATGCATCAAGCGAACCCAACCTGCTTCCTGAGCAACCTGAATCATCCAATGAGGACAGTGGTGATGCCTATAATTCTGAGCAGACACTGGAGATGGAAGGTAAAAGGTTTGTGGCGAGAAAGTCCTGCAATCCAGCGTTTGCTGCTGCACAGATGAAATTTGAAGAATTGAGTACAAATTCAACAGTCAGCAGGTCCAACAGCTCATCCTATCTGGATGGGGCAAGCAAGTCAAGGGCGCATACTCCTCGTTCGCAAGAAGATTACTCGTCAAAGCAGGATAATGACACCGGCATACAAGAAAGCTCTGTTGGCCATGATGCTAAAATGATAATTGCTGCTTCAGAATGTGGGACTGAAATATCAATTTCCTCCACACTGGACTCACCAGATAGATCAGAAGGTGATGGAGGGGAGATTGTATTGGAGATTGGAGCTCTGGAAAATCGAAACTATGTTTCTGACAAATCTGATAAGGATGCCAGCGCCAGTATTGTGCATTCTGAAGTAAAAGATGCTTCTGGGGTAGAAGCCCAGCCGCAAAAGGAGGAACAACAGAATGGCCATGTTGCTGATCCTGAAGTAGAAGCCCAGCCGCAAGAGGAGCTTGTTCAGGAACCACATGTTGAACCAGAAGAATCAGATTTGCATGATCACTTGGAGAAACCTGTGGAATCTTATGCCACACCTGAAGGAACTCCGATGAGCCGAGCCACCATTCCAGAATCTCATGGGACACCATCAAGTGAGGTCTCTGTTAATACCAAAAAGAGCAGGAGCAAAAAGCCCAAGTCCCATGCAAGCAAGAGGTCACTGGCTAGCCCAAGCAGTGATTCAGTAGGACGGAGCAGCACCGATAATTTCTCAGAATCAAGGCGTGCCAAGAGAGAGATCTCAAGCAAGGCTGCTAAATCCGAGCCCGTCGACCAAGAACCTCGTATCAGCAACAGCAACCCGTTGCCAAGCTATATGCAGTTTACAGAGTCTGCAAGAGCAAAGGCATCTGCCAACGCGTCCCCTAAGATGAGCCCGGATGTGCAGGACAGCAACCCTAGGAAAAGGCATTCATTGCCCATGACAAATGGCAAGCACGATTCATCTCCCCGCATGCAACGGTCATCGTCCCAGGCACAGCAAAATGTGAAAACCAACGGTGCTGTTCCTCACAACTCATCTGGTGAGTGCTTTGCCCTCTCATACGCTTTGGTTCATTATCCACTTGTGTTTTGAAGTTCAGTTTGTCAAGACATTTTGTAATTACCTTGCGGTTGCTCTTTGGACGAGTTCTCTTAACAAGCCTTCTTATGTGCAGACAAGAGGTGGCATATCTGATGAGTACGCCGAGCAGCATATTCGCGTGGTGCCATCGAGATGGATTTCTCGTGATGACTCCTGCCTTATCTAATTTGTCAGAATTTTTTTTCCTTGATTCGTTGTTGGAAGAAGGGCAGCAGCTGCCGCTTGATATGTGTACATTTGTTGGTTGTTATTGGTTGTGTTATTTGACTGATGGTAGTGGTTTCTGTGTGTAATATATATCCTTGACTTGTAATGCAACAGCGGCCTGAAGAGTGCGTGGATTGGTCTGTTATATTTGTGAAGTTTCAGTTGGTGTGGATAGAGTTCTCTTCTGATTTCTGCTCAAATCAGTACTCTCTTTCTTTGAGGACCCCAAATCAGTACTCAGGATAAATTGCAAGGAGAGCCAGTCTCGGCATGGCATATTGGCATTTCTTCCTCATCGTCGCAGATGTGCTCGGCTCATACTTCAGGAGCGCAGCTGAGCCTCTCCCTCACCAAAATCCTTGGCTGCCCCGATCCCGGCCTTGCCTCAGACAGACATGCCTGGGTTTGCCGTTGTCTGACAGAAAGCTTCCAGCGTCTATCAGCCCTGCTGCCGCTCTCTCTCATTCTCTCAAGGTGGCTCGGAGCATTCCGTTGGCTGACATGCTGGTGGCTGCAGCGCAGAATTTGTCCGGATACATGGACATGCAAACCAGCAGGTGATCGGTCGTCTAAGATGAGTCGTTGCAGAAGCCAGAAGGGCCAAGTCTGCAATTCCATGGAGCAAGGCACGTGTGCCGCAAGATCCAGAAGAAGGTCTGGAGTTTCTTTGGCGCAAAGAACGGCAAAGTTGTCCCATCAGGTCCTCATATTTTTTTTTGGTAGAACACTGGATGGTGTGGCACGGGCGAACTGAACAGAGTTCCGCATTCAGAAATCTGCAGTGCCACATGTGAATTTGGGAGTAATGCTGCGCTGCTGGCTTCAGTCGGAATTTGAAACGGCGTACACACGAAGTTCGCTCTCGACAGCCCAAGATCTTTGGCACGGCTGATTGATTTTCGGCCCATCAGTTGTGGCTTCAGTACGAGGAGTCCAGACTCACGTGTAGGGGTGGGCATAAAACCCGGTACCCGAAGACCGAACCCGAATAACCCGACCCCGAACCCGAATAACCCGAACCCGAAATAACCCGAAGCTAATTCGGGTAGTAGTTTATAAAACCCGAAATTATTTAGGGTAATTCGGGTTTAGAACCCCGGTACCCGAATAGCCCGAAAAACCCGAACTTTAGTGTCATCCTAGAGTGGGAGGAAATCTCTCTATGCAAATCTTTGTTTGATTTGTGTGGATTCATTGGATCAAATCTTGGCTCAATTTATCCTTGTTGTATGTGATATTTGTATGCATATCAATTAATTGGATCTACAAAATTGTTTGATTACTCACTATATTTTCTTGTTCTCTTAGTTGAGATACGCAATTTCGGGTAATATGGGTAACCCGAAACCCGAACCCGAATTTTCGGGTACCCGAAATGTCGGGTAGCAATTTTTTTAAACAAATTTCGGGTTTCAATTATGAAAACCCGAACTTCCTAAAACCCGAAAAACCCGACCCGAAATTTTCAGGTAACCCGAATGCCCACCCCTACTCACGTGGGCCGGTGCGTGTCCTGGCCATTCGTGTCACGTCATGTTTCCGTGTGACGAACCTCGGGCAGTGCACCCGGGCCGCCTCTGGGTGGGCCGCTGGTACAGTGGTACGTTCCTTCGCAGCCTGGAGTGATAGGTGGGCCGATCCGTTTCCCCAACGCCGCGTGTGGGCATGAAGTGATCCGGTCCGGTTCGCCGGCGGCGAGTAGTAGTATTATTTACGCGTTGGCCCAATTTTTCAAACTATAGGGCATTGGGAAGCGTGTGTCAAAGTTTGGAAAGTAGGTTGAAAGGGGTATTTAGTTGAAAGTTGCATTAGAAAGCGTAAAAGTAGAAAGGGGGTACGTTTTTCAATGCGTTACTTTTGTAACTTTTCAAATTAGTTGAAGGAGGTGTTTAGTTGAAAAGTTGTAACTTTTCAAAAAAGTTGGAGAAGTTTGGAGAACTAAACAATAAACAAGGCCTTAGAGCATCTCCAACAGACTCTGTAAAGCATTAGCTAAATTTAAAAATTTTACCTTGTTTGTAAAAATAGAAACCTCTCTAAAAAGATGACATATCCAACAGACTAGGTATAATACTGACTCTCCATATTCAAAACCTCCCACATTCGTTCGTATATTTTTTTTCGCCGAAACGCCGATCTCTCCTACCCCCGAGCACGCAGCCACCGGCCCATTCGCTGCACCATTCATCGCCGCCCAAGACATGTGCTCGATCAAAATTGCAATGGCACAACAGTCATCTGGCTTGGACCGAACCGATCTGGAGGCCACGGTTCCAGTGAGTAGACCTGCACATATGTATGCGATGGCTGCTTCTTGTGTGTTGCCAGTTCCCTGAAACCTAGTGGCCTGAAACATCGTTCGGTTGGTAGGTGAATTCAGACCTTCGCTTCAGCATCGTCATCCACTGGCGGGTCTGCCTTGTCCTGCTGCGGCAGCGGCGACAGCTCCAACCCCAGCTTGCCGGCGGCGCTGATCTTGGTCAGGTCGTCTCGCTCCTCGATGCTCTTCCCCCAGAACACGTTGTACAGGCCTCCCCACCAGCAGCATCCCGACGAAGATGCTGCGCGGATTCAGCGCCACCGTCAGACGAATTCAGACAGGAAAATACTACGAGGTCATCCGCGTGTAGGAGCAGGAAAGAAAAAACACGCGCGGGAAGAGCGACGCGCGGGGGGAGAACAGCGATGGCGAGCTGCGCAAGCTCGGCAAAAATGCCGAGCAGGGCAGCAGACGGGATAGCGAGTGGCCGAGTGCAAAAAAATAGAGAGGGAGAAAGAGGAGCTGTTGGATCCGATTTTTATCGGATCTTTTCTATATTTAGAGATCCTAAATGTTTTACAAAGTCTATTGGAGATGCTCTTAGAGCAGCCTTTTACATGCATCCGGAATCAGTGTGGCCCACAGTGCTACGCGCGCAGGTCAACCCGCTGTTCGACCGCGCCGCGCGCCGGCGTCCATCTCTCCGGCGTGTCGTTTGGCTCGCGTCTCTGCCAACGTCGGACTGACAGCTCGACCGCCGGCGCCGCCGGTGGAGCCTGGCGCGTTCAGGTACTGCCACGCCCACGCGTGAGCCGCAGCCGCGTCTCCAACAGCGCCAGCGCGCGCTCCGCGTGTCAAAACTAATATGAGTATTCAGTAAAAAAAAAATCCTAACTGCTGACAAACCGATGCTGAGACTGAGAGCTTGGCCGCCCAATCCAATTTGCGCATTGTGTGATCAGGAGTTGGAAACAGCGGCACACTGATTGGCCCTGTTTAAATCAAAGAGATAAGTTTAGAAAATTTACTGTAGCAAAACTAATTCGAAGATTAGGAGGGCTAAACATGATCTAATTATAAAACTAACTACACGGATGGACAGAAAATCGCGAAGACGAATCTATTAAACCTAATTAATTCATCATTAATTCACATTTAATACTTTTAATTAGTGTCTTAACATTTGATAAATAGTAATGAATAGGAAAAACTCATGGAACTAAACAGGGCCATTTGTTCCTGAGCTGCTCCTTTGCCAAGGAGGTCTCCTAATACCTTGTTTTGCAATGGGCTAATCTGAACATTCAGGTCCAGCTTTGGTGGCGTCAGGCACTGGAGCATACTGCATACGTACTTTGAAGAAGCAGATATCAGTTGCTTGTTGCAGCTGGGCTAATCTGAACATTCAGGTCCAGCTTTTTTTATGATTACAGCTTGGAATATCAGCTGGCCCAGGTGTTTTTTGTGTATGTATTTCAAGAGCTTGTTGCCTTTTCATTTATGCCATCTAACGTCTGCAAAACTTGCTTGCCCTCTAGCTCCTTTAGGGGGTGTTTAGATGCAACTGTTATGCATAGTATTTATGTATTGGGTCACGTGCACAGAGAGAAAAAATGAACTGACACGGTTCTCTAGGTAAAAACTTTATGCGTTTTTGTGGGAACTAAACAGGGCCTAAATTACCCAGCAGTATTCCTGCTCTCTCTTTCAGAGAAAAAGAACTAATACAAGACAGTACAAGTATTGGGTATACTATACATCGCCAAAAGAAATGTATTGCGTAATTGTATGCCACTCCGGTTGCTGAGAGCTATGTTCATACCTTGATAAATGATAACGCTAGCTTGCTATCCTTATCGATCCCTAGAATTAGAAGTAGTTGCCTTCTCCAAACCGCGAGCAACAACATTGGCGATAAGCTCCTTTGTGGTACGAGGGAAGCTCTGGGCTACATATTCAAAATCTTCAGCTTTGATATGGCTAGATTCATTAACTTGTTCAGCAATGGCAGATGAGATCTCACCCTCACGCAGGAGGTTCCGAGATTAATCTCTTTCTGCTTGCTTGCCTTCACACGACTAGCCGGCCTCCTATAAGGAGAGCCGGCCCTAACAAACTCCCTAAACAAAAGCTAGAATATCAACTAACTAAATTATCTTATCTAACTGAAACTATTTTAGCCACGCTCCTCTGTTGCGTCGCCTGCTTTCTTCTTCCTTTTGCGCTTAAACTTCTTGCCAAAGAACTTGCCTACAACAGTTCCGATGACACCAAACTGAGATTTTGAGATCCTTTCCTTTTCCAAACAGCGAGTAAGAAAGTTGGCAATCAGCTCCTTTGCGACAGCAGGGACGCTCTGGGCTAAATCCCTGAACTCTTTTGTTTTGATGACGTCAAACAGAACCTTCGAAGAGCTGAGGAACTCAAAGCAAGCCTCCTTGAGACATGGGCAATGGTACTTCTCTGCTAACAACAAGAGAGCTGCCACAGAGCTCGTGCTAACGTGGTTACACAAATCAGCTTTAGCCTTTGAAGGCCGTACTTGTCCGCTGCGGCAAGCAAACGCTGAGATGTTGCGTACTCGTCTTTTGGAATCCATCTCTGCAAGTGTATCCGTGTATATGAACATAAGCAAAGCCCTGAACACTGATGCCTCCATGTCCTCTATATAGATGACGTTGGTGGTGCCCTCTTTCATCAGATCAAAGAGTTCACATAAGCAAAATGAGTTTTACAAGAACTCGTGTAAAATATAATTAGTTAATATTTCTTTTAGAGAACATGCTTAGCACGTATTTCATTAAGAAAAGAAGTTTTACAGACACCACTGAACACAAAGGAAACCACAACAACACCAACAACAAAGGAAATAACACAACCGTACAACACAACACTCGAAGCTAGGATTACAACCACTGCTACAATAAACTAGAAGAACGACGGCACCAAAAACACGCCAATTATTGAAGAAGACCGAAAAGCGCCAAAGACAACTGTAGACAGAGCTCTCCTAGGAGATGGAGACGACCGAAGAACTAGCCCGACCGAAACGACCAACCAACAACCTTGCCGAAAATGGAGAAAGCAACCGATGCATCATAGGCAACGGGTCCAGTGGTCAGAGGGTGTAGGAGGAACCGTAGGACGACGCCTTTAAGAAGGGTACCATGCAAAAAGCGATGCCATCGACCGTTCATCGGATGACGAACCAGGTTTTCACCCGACAGAACCAGACGAGGGGAAGAAAGACCGTGACAATGCCCCCAACAGGGAAAAACATGCAAGAGCGTAGCTATTGTCGGCACCGGTAGAAACTGGGCAAGGTTTTCACCTATGGCATCCAAACACTCCTAACCACGCACTCACTCACAATGACCACGCAGCCAACGCACGTGTGACCAACACCAACAGAGCAACGTCGCCCCAAGGAGGAGAACAACGTGTAGCGCCGCCGTCGTCCGACCAAACCAGACAGGGTTTTCACCTAGAAGAAACCACCATCACCGGCATGAGACAAAAAGGTCCAAACTTGGGAGGCCGCCGCCGAGAAGGCACGGCCGCGAACGCCCAAGACGGAGGAGCACGCGGGTGACACATCCGCGACCAAGGTGACCCGCAGCCCCGGCCCCTCGGAGTGTGAGAGGCCCACCGCGCCACAGACAGCCGCCCGCGCGGGGCCGCCCGTCGCCCGCCCCAGTCAGGGGGGCGCACAGACCGCCCGGGGCCGGGCTGCGCCATCCGGCCGCCCAGCACAGCCGCCCCTCGCCGGGCCAGCCGGCCTTATAACCAGTGGAGTCTTGGAGTCAACTAATCCATCTGTTTTATAGCTTGCCGGAGTCTTGAAGATACTCTACAAGTAGCATATATACGGCGTGCCAGCACC
>CM014276.1:63583826-63595762 GCA_004135705.1 Alloteropsis semialata
CCGCTCGGCAGCCGCACGCGCCGCCCCTGCGCAGTGGAGTGAGAGAGAGAAAGAGGATGAGGACTTGGATTTTTTTCACCGAGGAGGGGATAAAGATGAGCTCGGACGCCAGGGAGATAAAATGGGATTGCAGTATTTTTTCGGGTCCGAGAGTTAGCTACCGGTTGGTGGTTGGAACCGGTACCAAAGGGGTATTCTTTGGTACCGGGTGGTGTTACGACCCGGTACCAAAGGGACCGGGTCGTAACACCACCTGGTACCAAAGAATGACTTTTGGTACCGGGTGGTGTTACGACCCGGTACCAAAGGGTTCTTAGGATAGACCCGGTACCAATGACTAGTATTGGTACCGGGTTCATAAAATTCGGTATCAATGAGCGGGACCGATAGCTCGTTCTCTGGGAGTGTGCAACGCCGTGTGTATGGTGGAGCTCGGCCAACGGCACGAACATGGGAGGAAATGAGAGAGAAGAGAAGAAAGTAAAAGGAGAGAGAGGAGAAGAAAGTAAAAGAGCTAGACACGACAGGTGGATTTAGGGTAAAATCGTATTTTTTCACCTTAGCTCACATCACACTAACGGAATGGGAACGGATGCACACAAGGGACACATCGAAAATTATATGGTACTTAAGAGAATTAAAAAATATGTAAGATGCAAAAAAAAAATATGTCACTGAAATTGTACGAGCCGCCATTGGCGAAATAGCTTTCGACGACGCACACCGTACACCCAGCGCGGGTTTGCAGTAAACAATGTTCACCCATCGTGCTACTGCACCTCTGAACGCAACCTGAGTCAGAAACCCCAACCGCTGCGCGCGCTAATCACGGACACCGATCGAATCTGAGCCCTCCACCCGCTACGTCGGTTCAAGCAACGGCCTCGATTGAAATCCAACTTCCACCGACGCACGCGGGTCGATCATGCCAGGGCCGCAAGAAACGCCTCCTCCTCCGTCCTTCCTATATAGCGCGACGGACGCCGCGGCGTGGCCACGCATTGCCTTCCCCGATCCATCTCCATGCCCATCCAGATCGCGTCAAATTCCATCCCTAAACCCTAGCATCCACGATCCGATCGCCGACTCCGCCATGGCCCCCGTCCTCCTCGGCCCTCCCATCATCCGCGGCGCCCGCCCGTCGCCCCCCGCCGACGCCCCCGCCTCCCACCCCTTCCTCGACATCCTCGACGCCGGCTTCAACGACGCGCCCGCCGCCGCCGCCAAGGCGGGCTCCGTTCCGCCCAAGGCGCGCACCGAGAACAACTCCGCCACCTACGCCGGCTCCGGGAACGCCTGCCTCGACCTCTTCTTCCAGGTGGTCCCCGACACGCCCGCCGCCCGGGTGCGGCAGCTCGTGGCCGCCGCCTGGGCGCGCGACCCGCTCGTCACGCTCCAGCTCGTCGCGAACCTCCGCGGCGTGCGCGGCACGGGCAAGTCGGACCGCGACGGGTTCTACGCCGCCGCGCTCTGGATGCACGAGCGCCACCCGCGCACGCTCGCCTGCAACGTCCCCGCGCTCGCCGAGTTCGGCTACCTCAAGGACTTCCCCGAGCTGCTCTACCGCCTCCTCCACGGCGCCGAGGTCCGCGCGGCCGCCAAGGCCAAGGCCGACGCCGAGAAGGCGCGCAGGGCGATGAAGGTCCGCGTCGCCAAGCTGGCCAGCCGGAGCCAGCGTGTCCGTCAAGGCTACGCCGGCCAGCGTGTCCGTCAAGGCTACGCCGCCGCCGCGGTCCCGCGAGGGCCCACGCTCTCCGACTACGTCACCGCCGCGCTCTCTAACACCAGAGCGAACAAGTCCAAGCGTGGCAGAAAGGCGGCGGCCGTGGCTCCCGTGGACACGGAGGAGCCTGAGCAGGCGATGGAGGTGGAGGTGGAGCAGAAACCCGAGGCGATGGAGGTGGACCAGAAGGCGCGGCCGAAGGAGGAGGCCGCCGATCAGAAGGCGACGCCGCCTCCATCGAAGGAGGTCGCCCCGAAGAAGGTAATCGCCAAGAAGGTGCGGAAGGCGGCCAAGCTCGCCGTGCATTCGCTGGAGAAGTACTACGGCGACCGCACCTACCGCTTCCTCTTCGACTGCGTCGCCGAGTTCTTCGCCGACCTCCTCGCCTCCGACCTCAAGCAGCTCGCCCCAGGCGGCAAGAAGAAGAAGATCGGGCTCGCCGCCAAGTGGTGCCCCACGCCGGGCTCGTCGTTCGACCGGTCGACGCTGCTCTGCGAGGCCATCGCCCGCCGCCTCTTCCCGCGCGACTCGAGCCCCGACCTCGCCGACCTGCCGGAGGAGCACTACTCGTACCAGGTGCTCCACCGTCTCCGCCGCGAGGTGCTGGTGCCGCTGCGCAAGGTCCTCGAGCTCCCCGAGGTGTACATGAGCGCCCAGCGGTGGTCCGAGCTGCCCTACACCCGCGTCGCCTCGGTGGCCATGAGGCGCTACAAGGCCCTGTTCAAGAAGCACGACGAGGCGCGCTTCGGCAAGTACCTCGAGGACGTGGAGGCGGGCAAGGCCAAGATCGCGGCGGGCGCGCTGCTGCCCCACGAGATCTCGGCCGCGGCCTTCCGCGGCGAGAAGGACGACGTGTCGGAGCTGCAGTGGCGCCGCATGGTGGACGACCTCCGCAAGAAGGGCTCGCTGAGCAACTGCATCGCCGTCTGCGACGTGTCCGGGAGCATGACCGGCACGCCGATGGAGGTGTGCGTGGCGCTGGGCCTGCTCATCTCGGAGCTCAGCGAGAAGCCCTGGGCGGGGAGGGTGATCACGTTCAGCGCGCGCCCGGAGATCCACATGATCAAAGGGAAAACCCTCCAGGACAAGCTGAGCTTCGTCCGACGCATGAATTGGGGAATGAACACCAACTTCCAGGCGGTGTTCGACCGCATCCTCCAAACTGCGGTGGACGGCCGGCTGCCTCAGGAGAAGATGATCAGGACCGTGTTCGTGTTCAGCGACATGGAGTTCGACCAGGCGTCGGCGAACCCGTGGGAGACCGACTACGAGGCCATCTGCCGCAAGTTCAGGGACGCCGGGTACGGCGACGTGGTGCCGCAGATCGTGTTCTGGAACCTGCGGGACTCGCGCTCCACGCCCGTGACGGCGACGCAGCCTGGGGTCGCGATGGTTAGCGGCTTCTCGAAGAACTTCGTCAAGCTGTTCTTGGAGAACGATGGTGTGGTGAACCCGGAGGCTGTCATGGCGGCTGCGATCGCTGGCGCGGAGTACCAGAAGCTTGCCGTGTTTGATTGATCAAGGCATAGGTGGCCGTGAGGGCTGGTCCTGAATACTGAAACTCTGAATTCTTCGCTTAGATGTTCTGCATAAATCTGATGTATGCACGAATGCTGAATAAGTGATGATTGGCAAATGTTTTCCGTTCTCCACAGCTTTTAGATCCTCTGGTTGCCTTTTTCTCCCGTTTAACTAGGTGCTTCATGAAACCAAAAATTGTTTCTATAATTTGTTTGTGATTTTCATTGACGGCAACGAGTTACGAAATTAAATTCAGTTCTCATGTAACGCTTTTGCTTAGTGCAAACACGGACCAATGCTGCCAGCATTCATGTGCAGCAAATGCTGAAATCGATTTCAGCATGCTTGTCTCTTGGGAGATTTGGAAAGAAAGGAATGTGAGAATCTTCCGAACAAAAGAGTGTTCCATCCAAAGCATATTGGGGAAAATCAAAGATGAGATCAGTGCGTGGGGCCTTGCTGGAGCTCGCTGTCTGCAGGAGTTGTCCCCAACTCTATAGCTATTTGCAAATAAGTGTCTGCAGGAGTTGTCCCCCACTCTGTAGCTATTTGCAAATGAGTTTCTTGGTTCTTATTCCTGTTGGCTTAGGCCGTTTTTTTTGAACTTTAATTTGCTCCTCTACTTTATCAATATATGAAACCGTTGTTTTTTGTGAACTTTAATTTGCTCCTCTACTCTATCAATATATGAAATGACAGAACTCCTGCCTGTTTCCGTTTAGAAGAAAGGATAGTATTCATACCGCAACAAATTTGCCATTCATTTGTTTTAGATAATTGATGATATATTTCCAAATAACAAACAAAGAAAGAAGAAATTCAAAATCTCCAAATTGTAACTTGAAGTAATGAGAGTAATGACACCTGCCATTATATTTCCAAATAACAAAAAAATAAAAAAGATTCAAAATCTGCAAATTATCAAAAAATTAAAAAAGATTCAAAATCTGCAATTTATGTGGGAGTACATACGCCGTTAATTTTGTTGATGCAAGATGAGATTAGCACAAGCTGCTGGGTGTGATAAACGCGAAACATTTTCTGTACTTTTTATTTCTAGTGCTACCCCTTTGCCGTGACAAGACGATGACTTGTGTTTCTATTATGGTCGCTCGAGAAAAACGAAATAATTCATTCAAAGGAACATATATATGGACCAAGCATATGCATGCAGGGCATGGAACAATTATAAACGAAATGTTCTGAATAGGGATGGGAATGGGCCGAGTCGACCTATTAGGTAGTTGGCCCGACCCAAAAAAGCAAGGTCAATGGGTCACATGAGTCGGTCTTAAATAGGAAAGAGGCCATAAGAGCCGGAATCTACCGACCAAATGGGTTAAGTAGGGGCCGACCCAAAACCTTAAATTTGTGCTTTAAGATACTATTAATATGATTTGCATCACTTATATATATTTAAAAGTACTTGTATAAGTATAGTCTAAAAATGTATTGGGTCGACCCATGCGGCCGATTGGGCCATTGAGGCCATAATTAAACATTAAAATTAGATCGACCTGTGGCCCTTAAAATTGGCCTTGAGGCCATAGGGGCCGGGTCCAAGGCGGGGCCGGGCCGACCCATTCCCATCTCTTGCCCCTGGTCCTGGTTGCCCTTTCTCCAGTTTCAATTAGGTAGCTCATGAAAAAAAATTAGGGAAAATTGGATTGGTACCATTAAAAGATACAAGGTTTAGAAAAATACCATTAAAAGATTCAACTTTGGAAAACTAGCACTGAAATGTTGCTCTGTTACTTGTTTCTACCATCCACGTTAACTTGACGTTAACTTCTCAGAAAAAAGACTCGAGCAGCACATGTACACTCCCAGGCTTCATTCTAGCCATATATATAACACACATTCTTACTGGAGCAGCACATGTACACTACCAGACTTCATTCAAGCCATACATATAACACACACTCTTACTCACATATGTAACACACATGTCATTGAAATTCCATGGTTCACATATCACAGCAAAATAGATAAATGGTTGTTCACACATGGTTTACAGCGCGACAACAAAATACTAGCCAACATAGCTGTACACATTGATCTAAGCAAAAGACTACAGCAGTTCCATCTACTCAATGATGAGTCTATGGTTGATTCCTCCATGTGAGACAGCAGTCATTCTTCTAGTTGTTACACCTGGGCTAGTTGGTGAGAGAGAAGCCATCCTTCTAGTTGTTACTCCTGGACTTGAATGAGGCACTAGAGAGGGTCTAGGAACTGTTTTGGATGCCAAAGCATCAGTTGTGGAAGCTTGTACAAATTCAGTGGTTTTCCTTCATGGGACAAATTGATCAGCGAAGAAAAATATTTCAACACAGAAAAGAAACTGGAATATTACATTACCTTGGCTTTTTCCCCTTTTTGGACGAGGTGGTGGAAGCTCTTGTTCTAACTCAGCTTGAATAGCATTACAACCCTTCTCTATATGTCCAAATTGAAAGCACCTTTTGCATTGATATGGTCCTTTTTTTTTTCCTGGCTCTCCACTAGCCTTGATTCTTTGTTTCCTTAGTCTACCAACAACCCTTTGTAGAGGTGGAGGAACCATTTCAAACCCAAGATCAACCTTTGGCCACTCAGACTTGTCATTCATTGGAGTGATCTGAAACTGATAAGACATCTTGAACCTCTCTACCGAATAGTAGTCATGCACAAAATCCTCAATGTTTAGTTCTCTCATTCGTTGTTTCACTATCCCAAATAAATATATAGCATGAGTACATGGTTTTCCTGACACTTCCCATTGTCCACAAGCACATTCTCTTTTGGCAAGGTCAACCCCATACCTCCAGGTCTTTCCTTCTTTTGTTGTTCCTGATATTTCAGCCGACATGAGACCACTTTTCTTGATATCATAGTGCAACCCTCGGCTCTTCAGGTTCAACTCATGTATCACACTAGGAAGTATGTGCCCTTGAATTCTATTGGCTGTCTCTTGCCTTGTATATATCTTCTCCATGATCTTCTCTCTAATCTTATCCATGAGATCAACAACAGGCAGATCTTTGTAATCCTTAATCCAATTGTTAAAACACTCTGCTATGTTGTTGTTAACATAATCCACTTTGCATTCTTTGTTGAATTTAGATCTACTCCACCTCAGCTTGTGATGCTTGTTTAAAAAGGGGATTGCTTTAGGACAATCTGTTTTAAATTTCTCCATCAAAGCATCATGCCTGCGAGTTGTACACGCCCATGCACAAGGCCACATATACTTCAGCACCTCACTCTTGAACTTTTTTTCTAAAATTAGCCATTAGGTGTCTAAAGCACTCACGGTGCTCTGAATCACCTTTGAAGACCTTATTGACACCATATGCTAATCCCTTACAAGCATCAGTCTGTATTGTCAACTCTGGTGGAGTGCCAATTGCTTTCTTCAGGTTGGCCATGAACCATGCCCAATTGGCATTTGTTTCCTTCCCAAAAATCCTATATGCAACTGGGTACATCCAGTTGTGACCATCAATGGCAGTTGCTGTAGCCAATTGCCTATTATACTTTTCGGTCAAGTGAGTAGAATCAATACCCAGATATGGTCTGCACCCAAACAAAAAGCCATCAGGACATGCTTTAATGCACACAAACATCCTTGAAAAATGCATTTGACCATTGATCTTCTTGCAATCAATCTCAACAATGCTTCCTGGGCAAGTTTCTTCTAGAGCCGCTTTGAATCTCCATAACATTGTGAAGCTCTCCTCCCAAGTACCATGAAGATCATCCATTGCAGACTTCTTCCCAGCCCACACCTTAAAATATAACATTTGGATATTGTAATGTTGCTCCAATCTTCTTTGTAACTTTTTGGTGCTAACAGTGGGATCCTCTTTAACAATATCTTTCACTCTTTGAGATATCCAAGACGTGGAAGCCTGATGTCCCTTCATTGTTGCTGAACTTGAACAGGTGTGATCATTCAATTTTTAGAGTTTCACCATCATAAATGTGTTGCCACCATGAATTTTTTTTGCAAAATGTTTCCAATTGTAGTTCTGATCTGCACATCTTGCCCTATATCTATCTCTGTCACTATGTTCAACCCTAGTCTCAAACTCATTTTTTTATGGCATATGTCCTCATAGTCAAGATAAATTCATCCTTGTCTCTAAATGTGTCTCCTTCCTTAATGACTGGATTATCTGGATCATGAGTTGTCTGAGCCACAAAATAATCATCTACAATAGCAGCCTTGTCATTGAGAACACATTCAATATCAAATTCTGGAATAGGTCATGTCCTTTTCCTTTTCTGTACCTCTACTTCAATGTTTCCTACTGGCTGTGCATCATCAATTGCAGAATCTACATTGTTAAAGTACCTCCACTCTTCATCCACTCCAGTTGGCTCATCTCCATGAGGATCACGCCCAACAGTCATGAAGTGTACCTTTTCCTCCTCTTCAACTAGTGGTGGTCCAGCAATTGATTCTCCATATTGTGGTATTTCAGGCCATACAAATCCTCCACTTTTCATCTCATCTTCAACAACATTAGTTGGAGTAGGTATGTCCTCGCCAACCATGTTCATTGTGGCAGGCATATCTTCATCTTCCTCACGACTGCCCACTATCATCAAAAATTTCACCAGTTGACATGCCCTTACCAAGTTAAGAAGATGCCCATCTGAAGTTACCTTACATGTCAAATTGCCGCCCCCTGTTAGAACCCAGAAATTTGCCTTTTGGTTGCTGTCCCAGAAATACTGTGAGATCATGTGTGATGAAAAATTGGTTTATATTGAAATTGGCATTGCAAATTGAGTTAGCATAATGACATAGGTTGATATGCATCTGAGCTAATGTGTTTATCTATACGCTTGTAGTAGCGTGTTTGGATGTGCTCGTGGTAGCATGTCATTTGGATGTAACATGCTCGTATGTGCGTGTTGCATGGACTGATCTTGAGTCAAGTCGCGGACTTGTGCTCGTACACAGATGCATGTTTGTTCATGTGCAGGTGTTGCTTGAGGCGGAACGTGGTCGATGACGGACTGGAACTAGGTTTGGGAGGAACCGAGGTTTCGGGACTAAGTTCAGGGAGAAACTGAGGTCCTAATGGTCAAGTATGTCATGCGGGACGTTCGGGCTAGAGAACAACGCATATGGAGTTGGCGCGGCGTTGAAGACGCGGCATGATGGATAGTTGCAGCATGTGAGCACGTAGGTGGTGCGTGGAAGCATGAGCGGCTGGAGACAGCTTCATCATGGTGTGTGGCGCAGATAGCGTACCACATATGCATGTGCATTATGTGTGTACATGAGGCTAGTTAATTAGCATCATGGCTAATTAACTAGTGGGCACGTGCATGTGCATCTAAGGAGGAGGTGCATGCATGGCCATGTATTCATGTCTTGCGAGCATGGATGGAGTCCTAGCTGGTTGGGTTGTCTAGCATGCATGGACGTGTATGAGCTCGACTCGGTCGGTTGGCACGCGTGTATGTGTGGTGAGGCCTGTTGGCCCTTTGGTGTTTGACCAGGAGTTTGGTCAGGTGGGCCCGACAGATGTTACGTTTGTTGTGCGGCCAATAAAAGGGTGACGAGCCGGAGAGGTTTTCTGATTCGGCCGAGTTGACGTCGAGGGTTTTGACAGACGGCGACGAATCGAGGCAGCGGCGGCGGCGTTTCTGTTTTCCCTAGCGGAGTCTACGATTTTGGGATCCCGTGGAGATTTTTGCATGGATGCATGTGCTAGCATCTTTTAAACACATCTATGCAATAAAGATCAAGATTTGATAATTGATGTGTTGATAATCTCGGCCTTCCCTCTTCGATCATTGTTATGCATGTTCGTTCATGTCTACGGTTTTGGTTTTATATTGATTTATTGATCAACGTGATTAGAATTGATTTGGTCCATCCAAAACCGTGCTAAGGCATCAAGTTATTGATCTGAGAAGTTTGATTGGTTTGCCCTAAATATATTTTGTTTAATCTCAAAATTAGGGTTTAACCTATTCACGACACTATCTGACAGGGTCTGCTTGTTTTATTAATATCTCGAGTTGTAGACCTCCGATTAACGTGATTCCAGTTGGGTAGTTGCATAATTTCATAATCTATTTTCTGGAAAAGTTTCACAATTTTAGGAGTTACTGTCTAGGAACGACACATGTTTTAGTGGAGAACTATAATCTGTTTTTCAGGGTGAAAATTTCCGCTGCGATTTATTGCTATCATTCAACCCCCCCCCCCCTCTGATAGCTTATATTAGAGGGCTTCGACCCTACAAATACCCTTCTCTGTAAATGTCCTTCTCCAAATCAATGACTGAATACATTTGAGAATCAACAAACCATCTTACAGTCCTGCCTCGATGATAGGTTTTTTTACCATCTTTAGTGCTAAAATATGAGTTGACATTGACTTCTACTTTACAAGCATTTTCTGGATCAACCCTGCAATATGCAATACACAAACATATGAAACAAAGGAACTCCTGTAAGGACCAATTCACAGTACTGTCAAAGTAATTTCAGATTCTCATTTATTTTCTTCACACAGCCAGCATGTGCCACACACAAATACTAGTAAAATAAGTACAAATTGGAATAATGTAGATAGATTGAGAGGGGATTACCCTTCCGGAACTTCAGTACCATCCATTCTTCCTCAAATCGTCAGTCTATCTTAACGCTACAGAATCCCCAAGAACTAGGGTTTAGTCCATGGACTGAGAGAGGAGGGGCGGAGAGTCTGATGCACACCATGGAGAAGTCGAGGACTGGCTACCGCCGGGAAGGGAACCACCAGGAAGGGCGCCGCAGGGAAGGGCGCCGCCACCGCCGCCCTTCGGCCCCTTCGGAGTTCTGGTGCGTGCGTGGAAAAGTGTTGCGTGCGTGCGTGGCCAGGTGAAGGTGTGTTCGTGTGTTTTGGTCTGGGTGGGACCATGGGACAGGGTGTGTGCGTGAGTTTTTTTTTCTTTCGGTTTCTTTTTTTTTTTGACAGTTAACGGTGATTTAACATAGGTGCTAGAAATCAATGACGGAGCCATCTTTTGATGGTAGTTTTCAAAAATCAAATCTTTCAGTGGTATTTTTCCAAACCATGGATCTTTTAATGGTACTAGTGTATATGCACGCGCCCAGGCGCGTGTATAAAAAAAAGGCTTATTAAGAAAATTTATATTTATAAAAAATTAGTAATATAAAATTTAAAAAACTAATAAAGCGGATAATTTAATATTACATGTATTAAAATTATTCAATAACAAAAAACTTAATCCATATCATACTTATTTTCATCCACTTCAAGTTATAATAAACTAACAATGTTTATAACTCACAAATATGTTAGATACATTATTCAAATCAAATAAATCTAAACTAATATATTCATATGTCGAATAATTATCACAAGTATTTTCACATGGGACCTACAAAAATCTAAATCTCACTTGTCATGTCAACAGTTATTTCACACTAACAATTCAATACTCTCTATTCTATCTTGACCTGCATCCTTGCTCGATCTAGATGTGGTTTGTCTCTCGACCTACGTGTGACTCTCTTTCTTATAACTTGATCCATGTGCAAAAATAAATTCATAAAGCTAGCATAATTTTTGGTGTTTTCCATAATTTAATTAGTGCAATATGCATTAGACAACATTAGATGCATCAAATATATTAAAAGGGCGCCCCCGATGCCCATTGGGTTTCGTCAAATTTGAAAAACAGTTCATGAAATTCCTCCATGCTTTCACGGATAGGGGCAGAAGGGAGATAGGCGAGTGTCATATGACCAGGAATGTTTTTGGGCGGGGAACGAGCATGAAAATCATGGGTGAAGTAGGAGGAATTACCTTGATTGATGGTTGTGGTAAAAATCACATCAATTAAGGAATAATTTGGGGGCAGGCCATTATATGCATGAATGATGATTTTGGTAACCAAATTAACATTTCTCTCCTATTTCATAATTTCACTGTCCATAATTTCCTTCCTCGCTAATTTGGTTACCAAATTTGTGTGATATAAACTCAAGCCAATTAGCAGGGCCAATTAGGAAATAATCAATGACCAGGAGCTTTCATTTAGGCGCTGAAGGAGCGCGAAAATAATGTGCGTGGAAGGAGGAATTATTTTGATTGATGATTTGTGATAAACTCATGCCAATTAAGGAAGCAATTTGGGGCTCCGAAGTACATGCATGACTGATGATTTTGGTTATCAAATTAACATTTATTTCCTCTTTCATGATTGTCGCGCCCACAATTTCCTCTCTCACTAATTTGGTAACCAAATTTATGTGAAATAAAACTGACGCCAATTAATGTGTCCAACAACCAAACAATCAGTAACATCCAATTACATGACAATTAGTGACTAATTGGCTAATTGGTTGCTAATTAATGCTAATGAATGGGAGTTTTGGGCAGAGGAGGAATGTGAATGGTACATGGGTCTAGCCGGTACGAGCGTAGGTGTAAAAACATTAGACAGTTTTTACTATTTTCAATTGAAAACAATGGAGGAGGGCAAAAAATATTGGCCCCCTCACAGCGTTCGTGTTTGGAATGCAGAATTTGGATTGTTCGTGTTTGGAATGCAGAATTCGGATTGCAAAGCGATTTCTATTTGTAGCGTAGAGGCACGTGCTCAGGCACGTTTTTATAGAAAGTCAAGTGACAACAATTTTGTATTTATAGCAATGTAGCAGACGTGGGAAAATG
>CM014276.1:63596762-63616941 GCA_004135705.1 Alloteropsis semialata
GAGGTGGGTTTCGATCGTTCTGCTATATAGAACCGGGCGGTCGACGGCGGCGGGGATCCTTGCGGCGGACGACGCGTGACGTGTCCCACCAGGAGGCGGTAAGGTAGCAAGCGATCGCAACCGTTGATTGAACCGACGTAGTAGGCGTAGGGCTCAGATTCGTTGACCTGGCTGCGCACGCCAGGCAGGCGATTTGGCAACCGCCGCCGCCTCCAGGCCAGCTCCCCCAATAAAATCGCCGTCGTCGTCCGAGCAAAATCCTCGCACGCACCTCATCTCACCGCCCATCCGTTCCCATAGATCGATCTCGCTGCGATCGGAAACCCAAACCCCTCGACCGCCGCCTTAGCCATGGCCCCGCCCGCGTCCGCCGCGCTCCTCGGGCCCCCCGCGGCCGCCCTCAACACCAACATCGCCGCTGCTGCAGATCCCAAGCCCCCCACCCGCGAGGAGTCATCCTCCGAGTACTCCTCGTCCGACGATGAGGACACACCGATGGCATGCGGCGGCGTGGCGAAGATGGCGGCGAACGAGGCGCCGAGATCCGGGCGGGCGCTCGCCTACGCCTCGTCCGGCGACCCGTGCGTCGACTTCTTCTTCCAGGTCGTCCCCGGCGCCATCTCGGGCGTTGACGTGGCCGCGCTCCTCGACGTCGCGTGGTCCCGCGACGCGGGCGCCGCGCTCAGGCTCGTCTGCCACCTCCGCGGCGTGCGCGGCCTGGGCAAGGGCGACAGGGAGGGCTTCTACGCCGCCGCGCTCTGGATGCACGCGCGCCACCCCAAGACGCTCGCCGGGAACCTCGGCACCTTCGCCAGGTTCGGCTGCCTCAAGGACCTCCCCGAGATCCTCTACCGCGTCCTCCACGGCGCCAGCATGGAAGAAGACGGCGACCGTCGCAAGCAGCAGCACGGCCGCCCTCAAGGCATGAAGCGCCGCCGCAGCGACGGCGAGTTTGAGGCTGCCAAAGAGAAGAGGCGCCAGGAGGAGGGGCAGCTGGCGCGGACGGTGCTCTCGCGCTACGAGTCCGACGAGGCCTTCCGCTTCCTCTACGACCGCGTCGCCGAGATGTTCGCCGAGATGCTCAAGTACGATGTCGAGCACCTGCGCGCGGGCGACACCGACAAGATCGGGCTCGCGGCCAAGTGGTGCCCGTCGCTCCGCTCGTCCTACGACCGGGCGACCCTGCTCTGCGAGGCCATCGCCCGCCGCATCTTCCCGCGCGAGTCCAGCCAGGAGTACCTCAACATCTCGGACAAGCACTACGCCTACCGCGTCCGCGACCGCCTCCGCCGCGAGGTGCTGGTGCCGCTGCGCAAGGCGCTTGAGCTCCCGGAGGTGTACATGTGCGCTTGCAAGTTTGAAGAGCTGCCGTACGCGCGCGTGGCGTCCGTCGCCATGCGCAAGTACAAGGAGGTGTTCCAGAAGCACGACAAGCACCGCGTGATCGGCTTCTTCGACGACGTGCGCACCGGCAACGCCAGGATGCCAGCGGACGGGGTGCTGCCGCACGAGCTGATCGCCGCGGCGCTTAAGGGGGAGCACGATGAGGCGGCTGAGCTCCAGTGGCGCCGCATGGTGGCCTCCCTTGCCGCTGAGGGCCTCTTGGCCAACTGCATCGCGGTGTGCGGGATCTCTGGCGCCGCCGCTGCCTTCGCAGACCAACCAGCCTCGGTGGCCATCGCGCTTGGTCTCCTGATCTCTGAGCTGAGCCAGGAGCCATGGAAGGGGCGCGTGATCACCTTCGACGAGACGCACCAGCTACACAAGGTGCACGGCGCAAACCTCAAGGAGAAGCTGCGGCCGCTGGTGGCGGCCATGGGGGCGCACAAGAAGGGCGCGAACCTGCAGGGCGTCTTCAGCAAGATCCTTCAGCTGGCGGTGGCCGGTGGGCTGCGCAAGGACATGATGGTGAAGAGGGTGTTCGTGCTGAGCGACATGGACTTCGACGGGTGGACCGGCGCCGCGTCCGTGTGGAAGACAGAGTACCAGGGCATCTGCGACAAGTTCGCGGCCGAGGGGTTTACTGTGCCTCAGGTGGTGTTCTGGAACGTGGGGACGTCCAAGGCGTCGATGCCGGTGGTGGCGGCGCAAGAGGGCGCGGCCCTGGTTAGCGGCTACTCCAAGAACCTGGTGAGGCTCTTCCTGGAGCGGGACGGCGAGCTCACGCCGGCTGCCGTCGTGGCTGACTCCATCTCTGGCCCGGAGTATGATGCATTGGAGGTGTTCGACTGAGGTCTTTGTGTGCGCGTGTGTTGCTGAACGGTTGGTGTTGCCGAGACAGTGAAGAAATCTCTCTAGCTAGCTATATGCATCTGGTTTTGCTGATCAGTGCCTTCTGGTAGAACTATATACTCGTTTCCGTTTCGGTTTGAATCGAATGCTGTTAGAAACAATTCTTATAGGAAGAATTATCATTGAATTGCTTTATGAATTTGTTTAGTTTGCAAACCCTGAGTATGCATTGTCATGAAATCATTTGCTAATTTTCTCTTGGTGCATGCCATTTGCAATATGCAATGCATGGTTCTGAATGGACGAGGAGTTCAGGCAGGCAGCATCCATGCCGAGCAATTAGGAGTTCTATACGTTCATATACTGAAAGGAAAGAGAGCAATCAGCTGATTTATTTCCGCTGAATCTGCTACCGCAGTGGCGCAGTGTAAGAGCAACTACAAGAGCTCTTCTTCAGAGGATGCTGCTTGCTCTCCTTTGTTTGCCAAATCTGATGTTTGGTTGAATGGACATATATGGTGATGGATCAACAAGAGACTCACGATGAAAATTACCAGGATCGAACCAGTTGTGATCAGGTAATTTGAGGTAAAATAAACAATCGCTCCCTGAGTAATCTATTATTAAGAATGTCTGATCGCAAAACTGAAATCTTTCAGCACAGGTCAAATTAAGCAATGTATGGCCCCGTTTGGTTTTCCAGCTCTAGATACTGTTTACAACTTTGACCACTAATTAAAGGTATTAAATAAAGTATTTTACAAAACTAACTCCAGAACCCCTGCACTAGGAACCCTGAAGAATCTAATGAGGCCTTTGACCGCATGATTAGAGGATGGTTACTGTAGCATCACTGTAGCCAATCATCGATTAATTAGGCTCATTAGATTCGTCTCGAAAAGTTACGCTCATCCGTGAAGAGGTTTTGCAAATAGACTTCATTTAGTACTCTATGCAAGAAAGATTCCCTCCTAGCAATGCTAGACGCTAGAAAACCAAACAAGGCCTATGTTTCTGTTACTTCTTTGCATCAGTTGGCATTGAAGGAGGTAAGATGATGACTCCCTGCCGTTATTCATTTGCTGCAATAATTATGATTAGTAATAAACTTTTAATTAGAGAGTTGGAATCTCATAGGGATATTTTGAACTGTATATGATTAATTTAATTATTTGCTCCCTTTTAGTTTCCTGTCATTTATTCACTCATTGGCCCGCCTTACAAATTTAGGAGGTGCTGACAATTGATGTATGGTTGCCAAGCTACTCATAATTTTTGGAGGTTTTTTCCATGCTCTGATTTCTAGAGATATGACTTCACGATTTTACATGCATATGCCGTTTTACAATTTTCAGGTTCACAATCATATTCATTATCCTGAATGGTTGTGCCCTGAACAGTAAAACTTCATGATGAGAAATTGTGACATATCTATTTTGTTTGTGCAGATTCAGTTTCCACAAGGTATCTACTGCATGTAGCTGCACGATAATGTGCTAATTTGACTTATCCACAACTCCATTTTTCCTTTGTTTTCAGGCATAGGACCGTCTGGTATGTGTGGAGGCTAACCTCAGATATTATATCTTCAGGGCATACCTTTTTGGATTTACCCCTTTTCTGCATTGTTGTCTTTTCAATGAAATATATCATATAGAAACAAAAGTATTAGAATCTAGACTGCATGGCCAATTGGAAGAATGCTTTTATAGATATGGATTTCTGTAGAATTCGATTCGATTGTTTATACTTCAATCAATGTCGCCATTACCTGCTTATTTTCATGTGCTTCCAACTCTGAATGATTAAGCTATTCTACATTCATAGTTACAGATTTGTAACTGTAGGAACCTTTCCTTTATCCAATCCTGCTGCTTCCTTTTTGCTGACCTCACCAACTGTAGTTCGTTCCGTATTTCAGTTTATATATTGCTCCGAATTTTATTTTCTCAGTTGTCCTGTCCTTAGATACTGACAGTTGCCTGGTTTTTTTGTTGCGCAGGAGTGTGCATTGATATGCATTCCTAATTCTTTTCCCCAATGTATACTTCCAGGATTGCTTTCTAACTTAGCTCTTCTATTATTTTGGTATGCTAAGTATATTTACTATCAGCTATACATTAAAAAATATATAGCTTTACATGTGAATGACTGATTAGACAAATGAAAATGACATGCCTTATAGCCTACTCCCTCTTTTTTGAAGATAAAGGTAAAATGATCATACTGTTTTCTTTATTCTGGCCTCACCTCATTGCACTCTAGAATCTGGATGCTCTCAGCTACGGGCTGACAGCCGATATAGCTATACAGATGCATCAAGTAATTAGACATGAGCACGTCATATTCATGTTGTTCTCTGTAAGTGCGCCAACCTATGTACCAAAGATTTTTGGTTAATTATTCAATGAAATTTAGGTTCAACATAAAAAAGAATCAACTGATTCTTTTTTAAGAAGAAAGGATTGATTGGTGATGCACCAGATCAAAATGATTTGGAAGTATACTTCCTTAGTGTTAGTTTTGGGGCAGCTCCCTTGTGATCCGTTCTTGATGTCCAGTTCTCTGCTGGTCATGGAGGATCAATGCTTGCCAGATGTTATATTTATCAAGCCGGATATGCATTATATATTATATTTTACTACAAGGGGCGGATTGCAAACAGAATATCTGAAAGGACAATATTCAATAAAGGATTTCCCAATATCTATCAAAGGTTCAGTTTTCAATAGCTTCATCAATCAATAAGCTGAGATACAATCTAACCCTTGCATGTGTTTTCTGTCTTGTGTTTCACATTCATTTTACAACAATTCATGTTGTTGGATCGGATGACATGTCTTGCCACCTTTTGCATGGCTTCAGGGTAGTACTAAGTTGGCATTCGTGTAGGATATCAGAATAGTCTGGTTTCAAGTAAAGTACATGTCAGGCTAACAAAGTAACAAGGTTAGTTAATGCCTTCTCTGTTCAGAGTTCAGACTTCTATATGTTTTGCTTCTATGTGTACTTATGCACCTGTTGCACCTCACAATTCGAGGGCTCAAAAGTCCTTGGCGAGTGAGGCCCGGTTTTTTTTCTTAATCGTTCTAAAATATGTCATTTTTTCACATTATCTTACATTGTTTCTGGACCACACTACAGGTATCTTGTGAAGATAGAGGATGGTTGCAAAGAACCAACACTATAGGGATCCAAGGTACATTGTCCCATAAAAACTAGGCCTCACAGTTACTTATCTATAGCTATCTCGATACCATTACACTAAATGATGAAGTTTATTTACTTTTACCCTTTTTCTTTCTGCACCACACAAATACACAATCGACACGCCCCCTTATCTATGTCTTTCTTCCATTTCTTTTTCTCCCTCTTTCGCAGGTTTCTATCCCTGTAAAGCACAGTCTTATTCAAATACGTAATGTTATTTTCGTACCTGTGCGTTTTTAAACAATGAATAGTTTTTTTTTACCATTCAGTATTCACACACAATGCGAGTGTGCTCATACTTATGATTTTGTCCACAGGTGGCTACAGTAGTGCGCATATTGAAGACCATCTTTGATGCAGTTGCACAACAACTACAATTGTATGCCAAACAAGAAATGGATATTCAACTTGAAAAACAACCGAAATGCATACAATTTATTTGTTGGTAGACTATATTCATTGAGCAACAAGGAATGTAAAAGAAAGGAGCAGCATTATATATTGGAGTAGAATAGGGATGCATGATGCATTTGCTAAAATGGTAAAAGCTGGAACCTCTGGTTCTTTGTTTGCTTTACTTGATCTATTTGTGAACCTATAATATTCTGGTTATCTGTAGTTTCTTTGCATGTATTATTAATTTTTATTCAGTAAAAGTGGATTTAGGTAGTAGCCTCACAACAAGAAAGAACCTCTGACAGTACGGTGCCAATTTAGGGTGACTAAACTGCTTGCTGCCTCAGTGGCAGTTCTTGGGTAGCTCTCTTGTGATCCATGGTCTTATTTAGGCTGATTATAATTGTTTCTACCATGCAATAATTCTAGGTTAGGATGCAGCTAGCCAACTTAACACAATAAGCTAGATGGGGACTTAGCACAATCATTGCATATCTCTTTTCTCTGACCGCTTAAAAATACTATTTCGATTAGATGGAATGTGCTGCTTGAAACATTTTGTATACATGTTTTTCCATCTCAAAGGACATAATCATGTCATATGTAGTATGTGGCACCATATTCTTATCTAATATATCTCTATGAAATCTTTAACATGTCATTGTGCAGTGACACGTGCGCATAGGCGCGCGCCAATCACTAGTCAGTAACTAGAAAAGGCCGCGGCGTTGCCGCGGATGGCTAGTGGATGTGCCCGTGTTATGTTTTTTTTGACATTTTGGTTGTACAATTTTTTTTAGAAATAAATGCCAGAGTGCGTTGAACTCGTGGAAGCGCTTTGTGGAAATGTTGTAAATTTTGGAGTATTGGGTATCTTTTGTTTTGAAGTGTATCTTATGTTGAAATGCGAAAATTTGTACAAGAGAATTGGAAAGTAGCATTGAATTTTGTGTGCTATGTATGAATTTTGTAGGTTTTGGTATTTGGAGCAATTTTCATGTTGGAAAATTTTTATTTTAAAAGCATTTTGGTGGTTGGATGTTAGATATAATGGGGGAATTGGGAAAGTGAGTTTGATTTTTGTAAGTATGACCTACAGTTTATTTTTTGTTTTTTAACGTTTGGTCGTACAAATATTTTTTTAGAAATAAATGCTAGAGTACGTTGAACTCGTAAAAGCGTTCTGTTGAAATGTTGTAAATTTTTGAATATTGGGTATCTTTTGTTTCGAAGTGTATCTTATGTTGAAATGCGAAAATTTGTGCAAGAGAATTGGAAAGGACCATTGAATTCTATTTGTTATGTATGAATTTTGTAGGTTTTGGTATTTGGAGCAATTTTGATGTTTCCAATTATTAATTTAAAAGCATTTCAGTGGTTGGATGTTAGATGTAATGGGAAAGTTGAAACAGTGAGTTCGATTTTTGTAAGTGTGCCTTACAGTATATTTGTTGATTTTTAATTTCGTTTTTGGTGGTTGGATGTTAGCTATAATGGGGGAGTTGGAAAAGTGAGTTCGATTTTTTAAGTTTGTTCTACAGTATGTTTGTTTTTTAAAAATTTTGAGCCGCTTCGATGTTCAATATTTTTAAATTTGAAGATGTTTTGGTGTCCGAATCGTAGGTGCAACGGATCTCATATAATTATTTGTGTGAACAAATTATGGAAACGATTTGAAATTGAAATTTTGTTGCGAAATGAAAATTAAGGTTTTTAAATTTCATTTTTTTGTATTGAACACTTCTTAATTTGAGGATGTTTTGAAATTGGAATCGTATGTATGATGGGTTGTACATATTTGCGCGAATGAATGGCGAAAGTGTTTCGAGTTCGAAAATGTGTTCTATAGTAAAGTTATAGGTTTTAAAATTAGAAGGAAATTTTATGTTGGACATATTTTGGTTCGAACGCGTTTTGGTGGTCGAATTGTATGTATAGTGTTGCTCGTATGGAAGTAATGAATAAAATGGATTGTTGTGTGATTTAAATAAAAGCCGAGGATTTTTTCAAGAAAATTCCTGAGAGAGGAAAAGGATGACGGGTTGATTCTAAGAAAACTCAGGGTGTTTTTTGAAAACGTTATGTGGCCGGTTTGGGGTAGACTGCGGGTTGATTTCGACGAAATTCGGGGGCTTCTTCGTAAAAAAACATGAGAGAGGAGAATGGACGACGGGTTATATTTCCGTAAAACCTGAGGGCTTTTTTGCAAATCGACCGGGAAAAGCACGATCTCGGCCGTTTATCTGGCCGATCCGACGGCCGAGATATGCAGTTGACGTGGCCCAACCACAGCTCGCGATATTGGCCAGGATTCGTTTGTTAAAGATTAAACGGGGCGGCCTCGGCGGCCGGCCAGGGTGGCCACGTGGGCCGAAATTTTTTCGGCCATCGGATGGCCATCCGACGGTTAGCCATAAGTCGTCTTTTTTCTATGTTTAGACCCTCGTATTTCTAAGAAATCAAATCTCACCATTTATTTACGTTTAGACTCTCGTATTTACTTTTTTTCTACGTTTAGACCTTCCTATTTCTAAGAAATCAAATCCAACCAGTTATTTATGTTAGACCCTTGTATTTTAAGAAATCAAACCCGCGGTCCTAGATATAGGTGCCAGTGTTTTGTATTTAGACCCTCGCGTTTCCTCAAATTTTTTTCATCCATTGTCATAAGCCACTGGTTTTGTATATTTAAACCCTCAATTTCTCAGAAATCAAACTCATATTCCTAGATATAGGTGCTGGTGTTTTGTATTTAGGCCCTCGTGTTTCCAATGAACAACCTTATCCTATATTGAGTGACGTGATCATTTTACAATTATTCCCTCGCATTTTGAAGAAATCAAATCCCACCAATTATTTACGTTTAGACCCTTATATTTTCAATTTTTCTACATTTTGACCTTCCCGTTTCTAAGAAATTAAATCCCACCAATTATTTACGTTAGACCCTCGTATTTTAAGAAATCAAACCCGCGGTCCTAGATATAGGTGCCGGTGTTTTGTATTTAGACCCTCGCGTTTCCTCGAATTTTTTTCATCCCTTGCCATAAGCCACTGGTTTTGTATATTTAAACCCTCATACTTCTCAAAAATCTAACTCATGGTCCTAGATATAAGTGCTATGTTTTATATTTAGGCCTTCGTGTTTCTAATGAATCAATCTTATCCTACATTGAGTGGCGTGATCATTTCACAATTACTCCCTCGCATTTTTAAGAAACCTGATCGTGTTTCCAGATTGCGTGTAATGAACATTTTCATTTAGACCCTCATGTTTGTAAAAAATCTACCCAACACCGTCCGATCGCGTACCGACGGCTAGCGATAAACCGCCAATTTTTTACGTCCAGACCATCCCATTTCTAAGAAACTGAACTCACAGTCCTAGATATAGGTGCCGATGTTTTATATTTAGGCTCCCACATTTCCAAGTGAACAACATTGTTCTACATTGAGTGGCGTGCTCATTTTTTAATTATGCGCTCACATTTTTAAGGAATCAAATCGTGTTCCTAGATTGAGTGTATCAGACTTTTTGCATTTAGACCCTCACATTTCTAAAAGATCAACCCGGATTGAGTTGAGTAGCGGGATTTTTTTTCAATTAGCCACTTGGGTCTTTAAGGAACCAACCCGAGATTGAGTTGAGCTGGAAGCACATTTCCCAAATAGCTTTTGTATTTTTTTAGAAATCAATCCACGCTCCTAGATAGAATGGTGCAGACATTTTGTGTTTAAGCCCTCGCGCTTATACATATTGTATGTAAACAATTACTTATACCCACTTCATTTCTCATACTTCATCCACAGCAAAATTTTTAAATCATGTAAAATATCACGTACTCCATCGCGCTGGCGCGCGCCAATCATTAGGCGCCCACCAAATCGCCGTGCAGCCCTCCTTCCCGCGCTTCGCCCACGTGGCTGTGGCTCTGTCTTCCTCCCCGCCGCCTGAATCACGTCGTCCTCTGCTTCCAGTCCCATCATTAGCCGGTGATCAAACGTTGACGTACTTGCCCACACATACCTGGAGCGTCGGCTTTGCCAGGTTGCCGGCCACTAAATGCACTGCCCCGGCTGGCCGTCCGGCTGCTCTCCGCAGAGTATCCGGCGATCGGTACCAATGCAGAGCGGCAAGGCGCGGTGGTGGCAACCGCATTGAATTGAGCCAACGGCCTCCGGAGCAGCGATCGCAAAGAGGTGCCGGGATAGCGAACTACAGGACGACGGCGGCGTCATCGTGATATCGAGAAAAAAAAGAACGGGGTCATGAAGGCAAGCGGCGGCGGTTTGAGATCACGGAATAAAAGATCACGTAGACACGATTTAAATTTCAACCACCATATTTACCTAATCTCTTGAATTACTCCATAGAAAAAGCTAATTTTCTATTTTTACAAAAAAGGTACAATCTCCAAATATAGCTAACAAAATACCTAGTCTCTTCAAGATGTTCTAAGTACTGTATCGATCATGCATGACACTTTCTGCCACACAATCAATGGATGTTTGCGACTTTGACTCTATTCCCTCGTCCTAAAATTCCTAGACGTTGTGAGGTTGTCGTCAAATGTTTCAAAAACTTTCGACTGCAAATTAGCTTATGTGTTGAGTTTGGATATGTGAAACTGGTATCAGTCGATTCATCTCAAAATGTAGTTCCGTAAAAAGTTTAATTTAGCTATATTTGATCAATATTTTCTGTAAAAAGTAGTAGTCTGATTTATGAAGACCGTGTCAATTCTTGAACGTCAAAAAGATTGGAAATAGGGTGGCTGAATTTTATTAACTCCTAAATTTAAGGTAGTTCGCCTAAGTGTTTACAAATCACGGTGTTTTCATTTTCATATCCTACATCACTACGGGAAATCCCATCTTTGCCGAGTGTCAAGCTCTTTGCCGAGTGCAATTTTTCGGGCACTCGGGTCAAGCTCTTTGCCGAGTGCAATTTTTCGGGCACTCGGCAAAGATTTCTTTGCCGAACACTCGGCAAAGAAATCTTTGCCGAGTGTCTTTTTTTTGCACTCGGCAAAAAAAATGTTTGCCGAGTGTATTTTTTTGACACTCGGCAAAGATGGGATTCAAAGCACATTTTGAAGTAGTAAATCAATTCAAATTGAAAAGTTTTGAACTACAAAGTTGTATAACTTCTCAAGATGTACAACTTTTAGTTTGGTCATTTCTTCATTCGACAAATTCATATGAATGTTGTGCACAAAATCTATATCTCTCATAGAGTTTTCTGAAACTAGAAGAGAGATCTATAAGATTTGTGAACAATGTTACTCTCACTATGTCGGATAAACAAATGACATATATGAAAGTTGTAGATCTTCAGAAGTTATACAACATTGTAGTTGAAATCTTTTTAATTTGAATTTGTTTTCCTAAGGAAAAATATATTTGTAGTTCTCAAAATTTGAAATTTGAGTTTTTTCAAACGACCTCGGATGAAAAAACAGTCAAAATGAGAGTTGTAGATCACAATAAGTTATGAAACTTTGTAGTTGACAACTTTTTCATTTGAAATCATCTTGTCAACGATAACTAAGTTTGAATGTTCTCAAATTTGAAATTCAAATTTTGTAAACGACCTCGGATGGAGAAACTACCAAAATGAGACTTATAGATTTCAAAAAGTTATGAAACTTTGTAGTTGACAACTTTTTAATTTGAAATCGTTTAGGGCCTCAAACAAGTATTTACACTCAATTTAGTATAATATGGTAGGAATCAGAACAGCATCTAGTCATAGGTGAGAGTGTGGTGCAGTGGTAGAGGAGGTCACACGCGAGAGATAGGTCGTGGGTTCGAATCCTTGCCGACCGCGTACCGCGAAAAATAACGCGACTTGCGACTTGCGACTTTCGACTTGGATGGTTGGATGCCTTCCTACATTGAAATAATTTTTTTTTGCTATTATTTTCGGTTTTTTTGTGCGCAGAAAAAATAAACTTTGCCGAGTGCATTTTAGCACTCGGCAAAGCCTTTGCCGAGTGCCCGAGGATAGGCCCACGGCAAAGGCCCTCTTTGCCGGCCAAGCTTTGCCGTGTGTCAAAAAGCCTTTGCCGTGTGAGGAGCTGTTTCCGTAGTGCATGTTCCTCTGATTTTATGGAAACTGGAAACTAACACTGTCTAGAGTGGCATATATTGGTTTCTGTTTGCTTTCACGCAACCGGTAATTAACCAACGCAAACCTTTCACCATCCGGTAATTAACCAATGCAACTGCTAAGGTTTCAAGGTAACAAATAAGCGAACGGAAACGGGACTATACTTAGCAGCAGCGCGCTCGCGCCAAACGGTTGTAACCTACCGCAACTGCAACCAGTCCCCTCTCTATATTAGGGCGTGTTTGGCACAGCGAGATAGAGCAAGCACGAGACATGAATTTTATGACTAGATCGATGTACTATCCTAGTTCTTGTTTCCTTGTCGATCGATGTACAACAATTGGCTAGATCTTTGCAACGGAGAAAGAGTCCAGCGGCGAGCCTACATCTACAGCGACCGACAGAAGGCGACAGAGCCCATCCTTGCCGCGGCAGAAGGACGCCGACGCCGCATGGACCTCCCGGACCCACCCTTGGCGCCCGATGGGCAGCAGCTGCTGCCGGGGCAACAGGACGACTCCGGCGGCGCCCTCACGTCGGCCCAAACGTCGGGCGTGGTGCTGCTCTCTTCCTCCTGGCGGTCGCGATAGTCATTGCCTGCCTGATCTACACCATCTGCAACAAGGCGGAGGAAGAGCCCAGCCGCAGGGAGGAGACCTCCGGCGCCGCCGAACCTGCGGGGAGGGCGACGCGAACAGTCGCGCGGAGGGAGAAGGAGTCGGACTTTTCTTTTTTCATGAACCGGTACGCTGTGCAATGAGTGGCAGTGGTGGGTAATTTTACCCTAACTTCATGAGAATGTTTGTAACAAGGGTTTTTGGAGCACCTCTTGAGGAGCTCCAAGAAAACCTGGAGTTGGGCCAACTCCAGGTTTTTTTTGGAGTTGGAGTTTCTAGAGCTGAACATGTTTGGCATAAAAAAATTTGGAGTTATTGAAGCGGAGCTAATTTCCTGAAGTTGAAGCTGTGCCAAACACGCCCTTACCCGTCGCTCCTCCCATTCCATTCCATTCCATTCCATCCACCTCACGACACAATCCAGCGACAAAGGGCCTCGGCAATGGGATCCCTCAGCGACATGGTCGACGGCGCATCGACGGAGCGCGCCTTCGAGGCGGAGCCCTTGCCGACGCTGTCGGAGACGATCACCGTGCGCTCCATAGCTGTGAGCCTCGTCCTCGGCACGGTAGCCAGCATGGTCGCCATGAAGCTGAACCTCACCTCGGGGTTCCTCTCGTCGCTCAGCATCCCCGCCGGCCTCCTGGGGTTCTTCGCCGCAAGGGCCTGGATCCGGGTGAACGACGCTTTCGGCGTGCCGCACCTCCACTTCACCCGCCAGGAGAACACCGTCATCCAGACTTGCGTCGTCGCCTGCTCCGGCATCGCCTACAGCGGTGCGTGCCAATCTTGGCATTTGCAAGCCTCCTTGAGACATGGGCAATGGTACTGTTGACGCTAAAACGCGCCGCGCCAAACACTCACACGCGCGGAATCGCAAGATGCAGATCTGACTGCGCAGAAACCGGTGAAACCGGTTTGCTAGGGTTTCCTGCGAAGACCAACGAACGCACGCCCGGGAGGGACCCCGTCAGGGTGTGCGCACCTTGGGTTGTTCTAGGATCGGTCAGGCCACCTAGAACGCCCTCAATCGCCGTGGAGACGAAGGAAGAACAGCAGTTAGGGTTTGGAAGAGGCTAGGGTTTGAAGAACATAAAGTAAAGGCAAAAAGTAAAGACAAATAAAGGATAAATTGTGTTTGATCGATTGGATGATACTCAATCGGCCGCAACCCTTTATATTTATAGGGTGGGGAGGTCTTGCCCCGCAAGGAAAGTCCAAATACAAGTCGGATCTACAAAAAGAGTCCAAACCTATTACAATTCGGGAAAAACCGGTTCCACCGGTTTCCAGATCCGGTTCCACCGGTTTGTCTTGTCATACGCGTCACAGTGACCCAAACCGGTTCCACCGGTTTCCCTGCAGAACTATTCCTTGCCAATTTTGATCGCTAACATATGCCCCCTGTTTTCTAGTAAACTTGTGCACTAGAAAACACTTCTAAGATCAAAATTGTTCTTCTGGACGATACTAAACATATAAAGCATCGGCCATGTCATGTGTCTCGCCTATGTTGAAGTTGAAGCAACTTGCTTTGGTCTCCACACCATCCTTGTAGATGCCGCTGATTTTTGTTCAACTTCTGGCTCCATTGATTGCCTGCGCATTCTTTGTAATTTTCTCTTTTGAGTGCGAGTTAAGCCTGAGGGACACCACCTCGGCTGCATATATTTAGAATCTGATTTGCTACTGTTCTCACACTGCTTAGGATCAGTACATGCATCTTTTCTAACCGGATTACCATTGTAAGCAATCGGTTGTTGGAAGACACCATAATTTGGATAAGAAATAATATGTGGTGGCATGTACATACTACCATAATCACTAGGAGCATAATAACAAGGATATGACCAAGACAACGGTATATATGATCCCCCAAAATAATATGGTGCAGCAGCACAATTACCTTGGTATTGGTGAGATTTTCGACTACCTTGATGTCTTGGTGGTGAATTTGCATCTCCAGTGCTATGTGATCGACTCCTTTGTTTCTGGGCAGCTCCCTTCTTCTTATACTTTTCAAAAAGCTCTTCGAAGGTCGGCCCTGCTTTCTTTTTTGAACCATCAGAGTCTCCAGGTGAAAACCGGTTATACCGGTTTGAGGAACCGGTTCCACCGGTTCTATCAGAACCAGCACACTTGCTCTTGGTTTGCCCCCCGAGTGTCGAATTCCTTTTTGCAACTTGAGGGTCTTTTTTCTGCCAAACTTTCTTGCTCCTTTTCTGTTCTGGTCGTGCTTCACCAATGATTACATTTTTTCCTTTTGTTGTATCGGCTTGATTTGGCCGGATCAACACTTTAGGATTCTGTAATTCAATGGTATTGACAGAGAAATTCTTAGGAAAAGGATCAGAATCAACCTTCATTTCGTGCAAAGTCAAATGGCCTTCATTAAGGGCCGATTGAATTCGCCTACGAAATACATTACAATCATTAGTTGCATGTGAGAAAGAATTATGAAATTTACAATATGCACGTCGCTTCAACTCATCAAGTGGTGGTAAAGTATATGCACATCTGATGTATCCGTTTTTATGCAACTCATCAAATATCCTATCACATTTGGACACATCAAAAGTAAATTTCACTTCTTCTTGCCGATTTTTGTGGATCGGCTTAAGTGAAGGGCAACTATATGATTGAGACTTGCTTGGTCATGTAAATTCAGCAGCACATACTTCTCCATTCTCATCGTCCACTAAATCATTGTTTAACATATGCATGTTAGGACGATCAGATTTTGGCCTAGCATCTTTACTTCGGCTTTCTTGAACCAAAGCTTTTTGTAATACTTGATTAAGGGTAAGAAACTCATAGCCTTCTAATTTATCTTTGATATGAGATTTTAAACCTTTAAAAGCTAATTCGGCAAGATCTTTTTCAGAAATAATCAAACTATAACATCGGTTTTTTGTATCTCTAAATCTTCTAATGTAATCAGCAACAGATTCATCATTCTTTTGAATAACCGATGTCAAGTGAGATAGCCTCAATTCATTATCACCACTATAAAAGTGCTCATGGAATTTATGTTCTAATTGAGACCATGTATAAATAGAATTGGAAGATAATGCCGAAAACCATGAGAAAGCAACACCAGATAATGACAAAGGGAATAATCTAACTTTCAAATGATCAACACTACCATGAATACCCATTTGTGCATTAAACTGACTAATATGCTCCCATGTAGTCCTATTGTCTTCCCCAGTGAATTTGATAAATTCTGGAACTTTAAAACCTTGAGGATAAGGCATAGTATCAAAAACTAGAGGATAAGGTTTCTGATATACTAAAGTTTTATTCTTAACCTCTACGCCAAAAGTATCCTTAATCAAAATAGCCAAATCTTTTTTATATTCTTCCATCAGACTCTGAATATAAAGATCATTTGAGCTTTGCTGATCATTGACATTTGGCACATGTTGTGACATTTGGTTCGGTGATGCATGTAATGGTTGTTGCAAATAACCCGAACTTTGGGAGACATAGGATTTGTAGTATATGTCATTGGAGTACATGTAGGTACATGACCAGAAACACCATTAACTCGGCCAGGATTAGCCTGAGCAATTGATGCACTAGTTATAAGCTCATGTGTTGTCTGATATGCAGCAACAGGGGTAGAACCGGTAGGACCGGTTCCTACAACCGGTTGAACCGGATTTTGGCCGTATTGTACATTAGGATTGAAACCGGTAAGACCGGTTACAGAAACCGGTTTCACCGGATTTGCCTGGCCAAATTGTCCCTGTGAATTTTGTCCTATTGAATGATTCAACGGCATCCCATATTGTGGATTTCTGGGTGGTACTGCTGCCGATGAATTTTGAGGTACAAATGCATGCTGTGAAATACCCACTACATCAGAATTAATAGCATTACTAGTTACGGTCGAAGGTTGTTTTCCTACGGATTTATCAATCATGCCTTGAACAATCGTAAGAAGATTCTTTTGACCAGAAAGTAATAAGCCATTAATTTGCTCAAGGGTAACAGGCGCGGATGCAGCACTTACAGTGGGTGTTACCTCATCTTTTTCTTCTTCTCCCTCTGAAAGAACAACCACCTCCTTGTCCTTGGAGATAGCACCTTTTCGATCCTTGGAGAAGTGCGAGAGGAACCATTGCGCCTTATCTTCAAGTTTCTTCTTGGCCCGTTCCATCTCCTCCTTTTCTTGCAGCAGGAGTTGCTCGAATAGATGACGATCCTCAGCCGATAGCTCATTAGCAGTCGGCCTTTGAATATTGTCAGGATCAACTTCCCCCGGCTTCGGTAGATTCGACATGGTAGTAGATCCTTTTTTCTTGTTCCCCAGCGGAGTCGCCAAAAAGTGTGTTGACGCTAAAACGCGCCGCGCCAAACACTCACACGCGCGGAATCGCAAGATGCAGATCTGACTGCGCAGAAACCGGTGAAACCGGTTTGGGAAACCGGTTTGCTAGGGTTTCCTGCGAAGACCAATGAACGCACGCCCGGGAGGGACCCCGTCAGGGTGTGCGCACCTTGGGTTGTTCTAGGATCGGTCAGGCCACCTAGAACGCCCTCAATCGCCGTGGAGACGAAGGAAGAACAGCAGTTAGGGTTTGGAAGAGGCTAGGGTTTGAAGAACATAAAGTAAAGGCAAAAAGTAAAGACAAATAAAAGATAAATTGTGTTTGATCGATTGGATGATACTCAATCGGCCGCAACCCTTTATATTTATAGGGTGGGGAGGTCTTGCCCCGCAAGGAAAGTCCAAATACAAGCCGGATCTACAAAAAGAGTCCAAACCTATTACAATTCGGGGAAAACCGGTTCCACCGGTTTCCAGATCCTTGTCATACGCGTCACAGTGACCCAAACCGGTTCCACCGGTTTCCCTGCAGAACTATTCCTTGCCAATTTTGATCGCTAACAGGTACCTCTCTGCTAACAACAAGAGAGCTGCCACAGAGCTCGTACTAATGTGGTTACATAGTCTGTCCTCACAAATCAGCTTTAGCCTTTGAAGGCCATACTTGTCCGCTGCGGCAAGCAAACACTGAGATGTTGCGTACTCGTCTTTTGGATCCATCTCTGCAAGTGTATCCATGTATATGAACATAAGCAAAGCCCTGAACACTGGTGCCTCTCCATGTCCTCTATGTATATGACGTTGGTGGTGCCCTCTTTCATGGGATCAAAGAGCTGTGCCCTAAAGACCGGCGAGCGTGCGCTGAGAACCAGCCGGTGCGCTGGAAACTTGTTCCTGCCGACTCGAAATTCAAGATCAGCATCTTCCCCGCTCGACAGGAGATTGCCAATATGCCGATGCATGTCAGACGGTGGAACCGCCACCATGGATGATGGCGCTTCCTTGACAACATGTACATCCACCCTGATGGCGAAGCAATCATCGATCAGATGCTCCGACTGCTCCAATTCTTGTCTCCTTATGAACCACTCATATCCACGAGCCGACCCCAATGCCGAGAAGTTGGTCATGGTGGTGGTACGGCTATAGGATGGCACTGGCCTCTGATCTTGATCCAGCAAATTGAATGTAGCCTGCGCCGTCACGGCCTCACCAGCATCAGCATCGGCAAGAATTAGAAAAACAGAGATGGAATGAGTGTTTCTTCGTCGGGAACCCTTGGGGTAGTAGCCGATGTGCCATGTACGGCCTCCCGCACGAAAAGGGCACGAGCTGAAGGGGGACACCCCACAGGGGGTGTTCAAGGTTCTCGAGTATCCGTCAATCTTGAGAACATGAAAGGCTCTATAGGAGACGGTTGGGGCAGGGTCGCCGCTATGAGGGGCCATGGTCGCTGGTGGCATGTCTGGCGAAGTAGCGAATCGATCGAGTAGTTTGCGAGGCCGTGGAACGGAGATCACGGGCAACTTTTCGCTTAAGGCCCTACCTTACCAATCGCCAGTTCACCACTGCCATCGGCGTGACGGTGTCCTACTAATTCAGGTCAAAATAACGAAAGGCCCTGCAATTGGGCCTGAAGGCGTAGAAGATGTCAGAGACGGGACTAATATCAAACAGGAACCCGACACGAAAAAGCAAAGGAGAAAAAAATATTTACTCGTACGACTTGCCGAGTTGGACTTGGCCACGCCGAGCTTTCCACACGCTAAAGGCACATACGATATACGACAACAGTTAAACAACACCTATATTTACGAGTTCACATAAGCAAAATGAGTTTTACAAGAACTCGTGTAAAATATAATTAGTTAATATTGATCTTTTAGAGCAAAGTAGTACATGCAGCTGTGAGCAGTTTGGTAGACTTGGAATATTATGTGCCCATGCTATAAAAGTCCTTGATTTGATGAATATAAAATCGCTCCCAGGACAATACGTATTGAAGCGTTGGACACGGGAAGCACGTAGTGGAACAGTACAAGACAACAAAGGCCGAAATATAGTTGAGAATCCAAAATTAAATGATCTTCTTCGATACAAAGATATGACTCGAAAATTTCAGAATTTGGCACTACGGGCTGCCAGCCATCCACCATGCACCTTGTTAGTAAACAACACACTTGACATCCTTAGCAAGCAAGTTGAAGAGGAAATCAATAGTTGCACTAATACTATGGATCCAGTCACTGTTCCCACGAATGCTGCTCCTCCAAGTGAGTTGATAATTACAGCACGCCTAAAGAAAAAGGAGGTGGAAACAAAAACCTCGAAGCGCAAAAAAAGTTGGCATTGGAAGATGCACAAGGGTACAAAGAAGGGAGGTAAGAAAAAGGAGGTGGAAACAAAAACCTTGAAGCATAAGAAGGGAAAAGGTTTAGTGGTATGTAACAGCACAAATTCTATCTGATTCTGTTTAACTGTATTTCACTAGTATCTAACTGTATTTCTCTCTTATTGAAAAAGGAACAAAAAACTGCAAAAGTGGCATTGGATGATGGTGCTGCAGTCCAAAATATTTCCACTACTACTTCTTGTCCCAGAGAAGAGATGTCTGAATCTTACATGGCCATCAATACCTTCTCTCAATTATTAACGGTAATATTTCAAAGTGATGATCACTTAAGTGATATGCACAGAGTTCAATTATCATTTTTTTTGCAGTGAGTAATCACCGAAAGCTGAGTGATACTTTTCTTTTATTTTGCAGGGAGCCGGCACCAATGATTTTAATGCTGATTTCTAGCAATGGAACTTGTGCTTGAGTAAAGCTTTTGATCTGTGTATCAGATGTTTAGTTCAGTATGTCATATGCACTTCATCACATGAGTTGTGCAACATTTTGAGTTTAAGTATGACAGAAGTCAGTATGTCATATGCACTTCATCACATGAGTTGACATTGAGTTTCAGTATGACAGAACAATACAACACTGATCTCTGCAACTTTCTGTTCATTCAGTGATAGCACAATTTAGCATACAATTTGCCATCTATACAAATTCTTAGATGTCTCCAATGCAATCACAACTTGCCCAACTTGCTAGGAGCTGCACAGTTTACAGAATACAATTTGCCATCTATGCAATTTCTAGTCTTCTTCTAGCTTGAGCTTCTGCTTCTCGGCTGCTCTGTGGCCATGGCTTTGTGTGGCCATGCCCTGCAGCTGCTGCTCCCGGGGGCAGGGGAGGAATGGCGTAGCGGGGTTGGCGCATCCGCA
>CM014276.1:63621969-63634056 GCA_004135705.1 Alloteropsis semialata
ATAGCATGGAGGAATATGAACGCCAAACCTAATGTGACTTGGATCTTGTTCATGCTCATCAATGGTGAACCAACCTCCAAGAATGTGCAAAGGCCCAGACTTCGGATAATGGAAGCTACAGTCACCAACTTTGGACTATAGACCCGCAAGAGATGCTAAGCTTATATATGGGCCATATCTTCTTCACCTTAAGTCCGATGAGGGCAAGTTATATAAGGAAATTGCATGGCTCGAAAAGATCTACAACTTTCGTATGAAGCGCTCGGGCATTTGGGGGCCCTAGGGGGATGTGCCAGCCAGACCAATGCCCCTAGGCCGGCCGGCCTAGGGTTTTGCTGCACCGCCTCAGCCTTCCCTTTGACGTGAAGCATCCTCGGACTATTTATAGCCTCGATACCCGAAGGCACGGCATCCATCCACCAGAACTCGGCGAAACCTAGGGCATACACCAAAAGGAGACGACGGCCACCGCAAGTCCTCGAAGTTGTCTAGGGGATGGCTTAGGCCAACCCTAGCCACCATGGCCTCCCTGCGTGGTTGTGCCATGGTGGAGTTTAAGAGCTAGTTGGAGTCATCAATGGTATGTACTCGGTGGTAATGATCCAAACACATCTATTATATGAGTAATGTTCTTAATGTCATCCGATCTTTTAGCGACTCAATGCCTCCTTCTATGCTTTCTACCTATCATGAATATAATTGTTCCCTAGTCTACTTCATATGTTTAGACTATATAGCATGTTTTATGTAATCATGGTGATTAGATCTTGCATGTTGACCCTTCATGATATCTAGACACGTTCATTTGTGGTCGTGCCCTTGTAACTAACCATGCCGATAGGGAGCATCGTGACAGTGTGTGATCCCGTGTACGGTGGCGTTCTTGGGAGGTTGACTAGAGGTAAGGGTTTAAAGATTGCTTTGGATGAGATGCATGATGGGCTTGCTCCATTTGGCTAGAACTACAACTAGAAGGCGATAGGCTCATTTACCTCTTTGGTTGCGCTTTAACCTTGCCTATGTTCATGGGTGTGATCAATCTACACTTCACTCATAACTCAAAGGTTTACCTTTATATGCAATCAATGCTTAATGCTAGGAATACATCCATTAGATTAGATGGGGAACCCTAGTAAGTTCATTGTCGATCAACAGATTGATAACCTTGGGTGGAATAATCTAAGGGAAAAGCTACGATGATCCGTGCGCTTGCGGTTCACGATTGGCGCGTCTAAGGACCGTCAACACGGAGCAACCTGCCCAATCTCGAAGAAGTATGAGAATTTTATAACTACCCCAAAACTACCAATCTTTTCATTAACATAGCTTATTTGGTTACTAGTTAATTGTTTTTGTTACAGAAAAATATATTAATTAATTAAATTAATTCAACTGGAGGTTAATAGTGGATTTGTTGGGGAAGAGTCAATCCTTCTCATTTCAGGATTGATCATCTTGAGTTCTCTATTGAGAATGGAAATTCAATAATAAATAAGTCTTAAGAAAACTATTTTATTCCTCTTTTTCCAACTATGTTTCATTCATATGATAGAATATAAGTTTAAATAAATTGGATCTTTGCAGAGTGTTCCCCGATAAATACTTATTTCTTTTATTCATATTTCTCCATAGATAGCAAGTTTGAATTAGTATACAAAAGCAATGACTACTCATGATTCCTTCCATATTGGATCAATTCTCGATACCATTTTGCAATGAAATTAGAGGAATGTGTTGACACCGGATTTTCGCACCTGACATGCTGAGTCAGATGATGACGTGGTGAGGATGAGGATGCGCAGTGGACCCGTTGACTGGTCAAGACCAAAGGTGACGAAGAAGGAAGCCGATACTGAAAAGGGGTCCGATGAGGCGGGTGTCCAACCCGATGACGAATGCAAGAAGAAAGGCGCGTCAGCTAAGGAGGAGGCGTATCAGATTCAGGGACTATTTCCTTTCCAGAAGGCTTATGAGAGTCCCGTTTTGTCTTTAATTTAGTTTACCTTATTTAGTTAGTCTGGTCCGATCAGGACTCTCCATGACCAGGGTATAAATATGAACCCTCGTCCATTGTAAAGAATAACTCTCACAATCAATACAACCCGGCTTCACGCCAAAACCCTAGTAGTAGTTACCGACGAAGCTCATTGGTGAACGGGCTGCATCAGTTCTGATCTCCGGCTTACCAGTAAGTTAGTCAACTTATTGAACTAGTATAGGCTTTGAATTGAGGCGCATCGCCCTTTCTCGTTTATACTGTTCAACCGATTTATCTTTGGATAATCAAGATTGATATAGATTCCCTACGTCGGAGCTAGATCAATATTGATTATTCAACAGATTATCGTTATCGGACTATACTTTAAGCCTAGATTCCCTACGTCGGAGCTAGGTATCAAGCTTAGTCTAGATTCCCTACGTCGGAGCTAGAATAATCTTGGTTACTAAAGATAGTCTTTGCGGTTTGTTGGAGTTGCTAGATTGGTTTAGATCTACGCCATGTGAATCAATTCTACTTCTTCAACGGCTTTGAGCATGGGTCTTGATCCGATTTAAGCAATATTTATCTTACAGCATCGTTCTATGTCCGATCCTACTTTGTGGTTTAATCTGGTTGTTCTTTGAGTATTGCATTGGTGTAGATTCCCTACGTCGGAGCTGGATCTTTGTAATACGCTTAGATTAATCTTTGACTATCATGTTTGGTCTAGATTCCCTACGTCGGAGCTAGGTTCATCTTGATTAGTTAAAGGAAGCTTTGGTTATGCCTTATTGCTATTTGAATGTTAAGTGTGGTGTAGATTCCCTACGTCGGAGCTGGATCATGCTTAACTATTCAGTAGCATATCTTAGAATCAGAACGTATCTGTTAATGTTTTATCTGCTTATTTTGCTTAATCTGATCAACACCTGTGCGAGCATCTTGTTTAATTAACAGGTTGATAAGTTAAGTCTGATTATCTAGCTATCTGATCTGATCATAGTTAGAGAAATCTAGATTCCCTACGTCGGAGCTAGATTTCTCTGAAAAGGCTATAGTCCGATCGGTTGGTTAGATGGTCCGATAAGATGAGTCAAACTGGTAACTAGACAAGGTGGACAATGTATCGGCTTACACTTTGATTATTTAAGGAAAAGTTTGCTCGCTTGCATTCCAAGGTTTGCTCGCGCCGATTAAGGAAAAGTTTTCTGCCCAGGAATTTGAGACATTGGGGCAATTGGTTCAGAAGGTGTCAGCTCATGAGGTCCGATATCAGGAGATGAAGCGTATGAAGTTTTCTAAACAAGTATCTTATCTCTCTGATACTGAAGAGGAGGCTGATGTTAACATTGCTGAATGGACCAAATCCAAGAAGCCAGTGTCGCTCCCATGGATCAAACAGAACCCTGAAAAGTTTGGGTTTGATATAACAAAGGCCGATAAGATTTTTGATTTGCTGCTCAGTGAGAAGCTTATCCAGCTTTCTCCAAATTACTCAATTCCATCGGCGGATGAGTTGAAGAAACGTAAATATTGCAAATGGCACAACTCGACATCTCACGAGACCAATGAATGCAAAGTATTTAGAAGGGAGATCCAATTGGCTATTGAGTCAGGCAAGATCAAATTTGAAGACAGCAAGAAAGCCATGAAGATCGATGGTCATCCCTTTCCCAATAACTTTGCTGATTTTTCCTTTTCTGTTAATATGGTTGATGCTAATGAAAAGGGGAAGTTCAAAGTGCTTACATCGGACCACGCCAAGAGTTCTGGTGCCGTTGATCCTGCTGTTCAAGTTACTGTTGAAGAGCTACGCAGGAATCATCAGGCGTTTGGGCGTGAATCTAATGCTCCTGGTGGATATCGGCCACGTGTGACTTCCCAAATGTTGATCAACAAGTACAAGAGGCAGCAAGCAGCAGCCCGGGCGTGGGAAGAACGCGAGGAACGGCGACGTCAGAGGCGTGAATATCAAGCAAGGCGCCTTGATGAAGAGTTTGATGATCGGCTCCGACGTGATTATAGGTCCGATGGCCGACGCCGATATGATGAGTGGTCCGATGATCGACGCCGGTATGATGACAGGTCCGATGGCCGGCGCTGGTTTGATGATAGAGTTGATAGTCGTCGGCAGTATGATTATAGGTCCAATTGGTATACGGATGAACGTCAAGATTACGACAGATACAACCAGGATGATGATCATTGGGGGTGTCCTTTCTTCGTATTCTGCTGGAATGAGAAGCTTAGACTGCCATCAAAAGCAGATTGTCCTGAATGCAGCTTCCAGTATGAAGGATACAGAGCTTCCAAGAGAGGCCGACGATCAGTTCATGAACGGATCGGCGTCAGCATTGATGATCGTCATCAAAGAGATGAAGGCCGGGTTAACACTCATGGCCACAAAAATAATGAAGGCCGGGCTGATGCTCATAGCTCTGAAAAAATGGGAGAGAAGGCTCCAGTTCAAAATCGGACTGAAGAACCTCCAATGAGGCCTGGACAGTGGTGCCCATCAGGGATTTCCAAGTCCAAGAAGAGACGTGTGCAACGCTTGCGCTATAACGAACAGATTCAGGAGCAAGAGTTGGCAAAAGAGAAGAAGTGGCGCGTCAAGATGGCCAATGATGATGAAGCAAGCACATCGGCCGCAATAAATATGGTTTTGATGTTGCCGTCCGATTTCGCTGCTCCTGATGAACAAGACGACCATGAGGTCGATTATGAACAGGAAGAAGCCGCTGCATGTTTGGTTCTTGATTCAGAGAAGGCGGTCTTTGAAAAGCCAAATGCAAATGGGTATCGGCACCTGAAGCCTCTGTACATCAAGGGATACGTTGATGGAAAGCCGATGACCAAGATGCTGGTTGATGGAGGAGCTGCTGTCAATCTCATGCCCTATTCTACATTCCGCAAGCTGGGGAAAGGGATTGATGATTTAATCGAGACCAATATGACGCTTAAGGACTTTGGCGGAAACGTTTCAGAGCCTCGGGGGGCAATTCATGTCGAATTGACCATCGGCAGCAAGACATTGCCGACTACCTTTTTTGTGATTGATGGCCAAGGTTCTTACAGCATGCTCCTCGGACGAGATTGGATTCATGCTAATTGCTGCATACCATCCACGATGCACCAATGTTTGATCCAGTGGCAAGGCAATAAGGTGGAGATTGTCCCGGCTGATGATTCGGTTAGCATTGCTACAGCCGAGTCAACGATTTGGGAATTTGAAGGAGTTGAATGCCTGTCAGGAAAAGTGTGGGATGGTGACTTCCTCAAGGTGTCCGATCAAGGACTAAAGCCGATCCAAGCAGTCGGCTCTGAGACTTTGTTTTGAGTGGATGATTATGTAGGAGATTTTAAAGGCCGATATGGTTAATGAGTTCTTTCAAATATGTATTTGATAGTTCTTCTTATAAATTGAATCGGCCTGATTATTGTTTCGCCTTGGGGGGCAAGATTCGAGTTTGTTTGTTCAATGAAATTGCTTCAACATTTGGGTAAACTTGTAAAGCCGATGCTATGCGTCAGGCTTAAAAGCCGATGGAAAATCGTCTCAAGAACAAAAATAAGAGCCGATGTGATATGCATCGCCTTAAGGATTATATACAGCAAAAGAAAAGTGTATTATATCATTAAGCCGCTCGATGGCGGAGCAGGCTATCAATGTATCAGATCATTCAGTAAGACGGGCAGGTTTCAGTGTTCAAGGCTGCAGATATTTGACTATCAACTCAAGAGCAGTCTGACGAATTTTATCAACATCAGCAATGATCTTGGCGTCAGCTTCAGCATTCCCTTCTACAGGCTTGATTGTCTTGTGGATTTCTTTGGCCGCCTTGATATGGATCTTGTAATCCTCTTCAGCCTTTGCCTTCAAAGCCGGGATGTCATCAAGCTCTTTTGTCTTAGCCTGGATACTTGATAGAACTTGGGCGAGTTCCTGCTCTAATTGTTGTTTTCTGGCTTGAAGATTGTCAAGCTCTGACTGGATAGAGGCAGGACGATCCGATAATTCTTCAATCAATTTTGTTGACTTGTCAGCCTGGGCATGTTCTTCATCCCTTGCCTTGATTAGATCCTGCTGGGAGGTCTGATTGGTGATTCGGCGATTGGCCTGCAACACTGGAAAGGAGTGGCCTTCTATGTATGCCGCCGGAATCAGTGCTTCCTCCAGGTCTGACGGAAGTTGGCCCCTTAGAGTTTTGATGACCTTACGAATCGGCTTTGCATCCTGGACAAGATCGATGATGTCTTGGTGAAGAAGAGCAGATATGTCAAGCAATTTTGCCTTCACTTCGTCAGATAGCAAGCTTTGCCCAGAGCTGATCTCTTCCTCTTCAGCTTGCAGCCGATCAAAATCAATTGATAGGGTCTGGCTGGCTTGAGGGGTATCTTGGGTCTGCAAAAGAAATGATTAGATATGATGGCAAGAAAGCTGATACGATTATATCAGGCTAGAAAGTTTACTTGTTTCCAGGCTAGTTCCTGCTCGGGTCCGATCAAAGGGTTATTGCTGCCCTGGATGTTTGCTTGGGCAATCTCAAGATCCGTCAAGACATTCTGGATGATTTGCTAGAAGAAAGAAAATAAGAACAAGTTGGATATCAATTATTGAATAAGTCGGCTGATAATTACCGTTGATTCTGGATCAGGGAGTTGGATCTGTGGAGAAGTTGCCGGTTGTTCTCTCTGAAAGCCCTGGCTTGATTGTGCTTGTGGGCTTGGCTGACGAGGCGAGCCAGTTATGGTTCTTTCAGATGAGGACGAATGAGACGAGCGGGCCTGTGTCGGACTTGGTTGCATCTGAGCTGGGCTCGGTGATCTTTGTGGGTCCGATTCTGGTAATTCCTCTATCGATGGGCTTGAAGATTCGGTTGGACTGGTCTGGTGTGCAGAAGATTCTCCGATGACCTGAGTTTACAGAAAAGGTTAATTTCAATGAAGAGAGAAATCAAATTTATGAAGTTCTTGAACTTGCCAGAGTAGTCTTCGGGCGTTTTGGAATTTTTGAGGACATCTGCTTCTTCCTTTTTCTGCTGTCGCCGTATGTCGATAGAAGCTTGCCGATGGTGGGAGAGTCACAGCCGATCCACGGATCTGGCGAGATATTGCTATAAACAACTTGTTTCCCTGATCGAGTCATCGTTGGAGGGGTACGATCGACATCCTGATAAAAGAATTGGTTAACAAAATAAAGTTATGCAAAGGAGGGAGACGAGTTCACAAGTATTACCTCTGGCTTGCCCTTGAAAGAAGGCAGCAACTTCTGGACATAAGTTTTGCAGGCGATGTGGAATAGGTGTTGACGCCATTCGGCCCACCATATGTTGAAGGTTTGATGAGTCACAAGGCCGATTGCAAAGGTATCCAGGTTGGTTTTGTCAATGGGAGGCTCAAGTCCTAGAAGACGATCCCATTCCACGCCTGAGTCAACTTTTCCCCTTGGAAAAATTCGATCGGCCAAGATTAGGTAGGGTGGAAGCTGTCCGATACCAAACTGACGAGCAACCAGGTTTGGATGATAGTATTCATAGGTTGCTTGCCCTGACTTGCCCTGACTGAGGCCGATCGGGAGAAATTGGGCATTGATGCAAGTTCGAAAAATTGTCAGGGCTTCTGAATCTGCCTCTACAATCATCTTGAATCTGAATTTGTAGGGCAGCTCGTATTCATCAGTATGATGGTACAGGAACCAGAGCATTTTGTCATCAGTAATACCTCTATAAAGGAGTGCAAAGTATTTGGAAGATTCTTTGCTTGATAACTTCTCAGCAGGGAAACCCATAGCAGCTTCACCAAGTGAGGTACATCGGCGCCAGGTGATCTCCTCCGATTCAGGCTTGTTATCTGGGAATTTCATCTTTCGAAGATCTACTTTGACGGTCTTGCTCAGATGTAACACTAACCACATCTGAATGAACCACCACGGCCCGCCAAGGTTGGTGATGGGTGATCCAGTCCTCAGGCGCTTGGCGACTTGATGAAGCAGATTGTATACTGCTCCCAGGAGAAGTTGACCGAGGCTGATGACATGGTCACTTACCAGCAATTCGGCCAAGTGTTGGAAGTTGGCTGTTGGACCGAGGGTTGTGCCGCAAAAGAAGAATCTGTCCAACCACATGTTTAGGAAGGCCGTATGCTCACGGTCGGTCACAGATCCGGTCCGATGATTTTTCTCCATATATCCTGTCCAGCCACCACAGTTCTTGGTCTTAAAATGGTGTCTGGGTTTGATGTTGAGCTGGGAGGGACGTTTGTCGCCAGTAACATTGAGGCCGAGAAGCATAACTACATCAAGTAGTGTTGGGGTCATCGGACCATGTCTAAAGAGGAAGGCATTCAATGCATCGGACCAAAAGTGTGATGCAGCAATCAAGAGATTCTCATTCTTAGCAATGTGTCCGATGCTAAGGCCAATACACTGGGCGATATCTAATCTATCCCAGATTGCAGACTTGGAGGCCGACACTCTCAAGTACCAATTCTTCCATCCAGGTAGAACTGTCGGCCAAGATCGAAAGGCGTTTTTCCAATCATCCAAATCAAAACCTGAGGTCTTGAATGGGATCCGGTGGGTTTCCAGATTGATGAATTCAGTGGGGTCTGGGTCTCCCATTGGACCAAGAAGGTAGGCCCCTTGATAGTTGCCTACGGGGATTAGGGTTTGAATGCGAGCGGCCTAAAAAGAAGATGCGAAATGAAAACGAGTTTGGAGAAGCCGAATCTAATGCGGAACTTAAAATGGATTCAGATTTAGTGAAATACCTCCAGGATTAGACAACGCGTTTCTCCTGCTGGATCTGCGTGTGCCGAGGAAGAACTTGAGGCAAAGAAGGTTGATGAAGAGGGGGTAGAGGAGCTTGTTACTGCCGCCATTGTCGAAGACATGACCGCCGCCATTGTCGAGCTCGTGACCGCAGCCATAATGGGAGGTATGGCGGATGGAGAACTCGCTGGAGCAGATGCGGAGGTGGAAAAGGACCTAGAAGAATGGAGGGCGCCCATGGAGGATGATTGCGCCATTTGGAACAGTTTTGGTGTGAGTTCAAGTGAATGTGAATGGCCGCTCGGGAGAGAGGAGGAAGAAGATGAGCAGTACGGGTTCTTGGCGAAGAAGGAGAAGTGTACAGTGTGGCCGCCGGCAGTAATTTTATAAGGTGAAAACGGTCATGGTCCGAAGATTGAGGAGCCGCGCAGTACAGAGATGGAAAATTTCGGTACAAAAATCGGTGAAGGAGTTATGATGGCAAATACAAATTTTGGAACAAAATGATATTTTATTCCAAAATTGGGGGGCATGTGTTGACACAGAATTTTCGCACCTGACATGCTGAGTCAGATGATGACGTGGTGAGGATGAGGATGCGCAGTGGACCCGTTGACTGGTCAAGACCGAAGGTGACGAAGAAGAAAGCCGATACTGAAAAGGGGTCCGATGAGGCGGGTGTCCAACCCGATGACGAATGCAAGAAGAAAGGCGCGTCAGCTAAGGAGGAGGCGTATCAGATTCAGGGACTATTTCCTTTCCAGAAGGCTTATGAGAGTCCCGTTTTGTCTTTAATTTAGTTTACCTTATTTAGTTAGTCTGGTCCGATCGGGGCTCTCCATGACCAGGGTATAAATATGAACCCTCGTCCATTGTAAACAATAATTCTCACAATCAATACAACCCGGCTTCACGCCAAAACCCTAGTAGTAGTTACCGACGAAACTCATTGGTGGACGGGCTGCATCAGTTCTGATCTCCGGCTTACCAGTAAGTTAGTCAATTTATCGAACTAGTATAGGCTTTGAATTGAGGCGCATCGCCCTTTCTCGTTTATACTGTTCAACCGATTTATCTCTGGATAATCAAGATTGATATAGATTCCCTACGTCGGAGCTAGATCAATATTGATTATTCAACAGATTATCGTTTATCGGACTACACTTTAAGCCTAGATTCCCTACGTCGGAGCTAGGTATCAAGATTAGTCTAGATTCCCTACGTCGGAGCTAGAATAATCTTGGTTACTAAAGGTAGTCTTTGCGGTTTGTTGGAGTTGCTAGATTGGTTTAGATCTACGCCATGTGAATCAATTCTACTTCTTCAACGGCTTTGAGCATGGGTCTTGATCCGATTTAAGCAATATTTATCTTATAGCATCGTTCTATGTCCGATCCTACTTTGTGGTTTAATCTGGTTGTTCTTTGAGTATTGCATTGGTGTAGATTCCCTACGTCGGAGCTGGATCTTTGTAATACGCTTAGATTAATCTTTGACTATCATGTTTGGTCTAGATTCCCTACGTCGGTGCTAGGTTCATCTTGATTAGTTAAAGGAAGCTTTGGTTATGCCTTATTGCTATTTGAATGTTAAGTGTGGTGTAGATTCCCTACGTCGGAGCTGGATCATGCTTAATTGTTTGGTAGCATATCTTAGAATCAGAACGTATCTGTTAATGTTTCATCTGCTTATTTTGCTTAATCTGATCAACACCTGTGCGAGCATCTTGTTTAATTAACAGGTTGATAAGTTAAGTCTGATTATCTAGCTATCTGATCTGATCATAGTTAGAGAAATCTAGATTCCCTACGTCGGAGCTAGATTTCTCTGAAAAGGCTATAGTCCGATCGGTTGGTTAGATGGTCCGATAAGATGAGTCAAACTGGTAACTAGACAAGGTGGACAATGTATCGGCTTACACTTTGATTATTTAATATCTTGTTTCAAGACATAGCTGATCCATTATTTTACATATTGGCCTTGTTTTATGCTTTATTTTCATTATTCAAAGGCTGGTCTGTTATATCAATCAAAGTCCGATCCTGATTGGTCCGATTCTGAGGTCCGATTTGGTGTCTGATTGAGGTCCGATCACTCGGTCCGTTTGACGTCATCATTGAGGTCCGATTCTGAGGTCCGGTCAGTATCGGCCGATGCGTATCTGATTGGGTCGTGGCTAAAATTCGACGTTACTCCATCGTCTGAAATAGAGCCGGCACAATCATAGAGCAATTTAACTGTTTTATTCCCTTGTCAATTTCAGGTCAAATTGACTGGCACGCCGCGAACCTGAACTGGAGTGTAGACTGGCACTGGAGCGAAGCTGATCTCCCCGGTCATCGTGTGCTTCACGCGGGAGATACGTCCGCCGATTTTCCGCGTCAACAGAATGAATGTTATGAACTCGATTGTCTGTAGGTCTAACAAAACCATAATCAATACTGCCACTAATATAGCACAAGATCCTTTTGACTGTTGTATAATGAACCATTGTAGGAGAGTGAAGATACTGGCAAATTTTATTCAATGCAAAAACGATATCAGGATGAGTAAGTCCCCATTTCCTCAAGATCAATTTTTCCTAACATCAGTGCATCCATGGTTCTCTAAGAAAACAACATGCCTTTTCTCAACAAATTTAGTGGTACGCCAAGTCCAATAAAAGAGACATTCCTTTGATTTTTTTGGATTTGCAATGAAATAGCAGCTCTCAGTCTTGGGACCTAATTTTCCAAGTTGTGGATTAAATAACTTAGCTTTAGCTAGACAACTCCAAGTATGCAAGTAATTTATGCTGGGTTTCCTATCAGTCTAACACTCATAAGGTGTCTTAAGGACTGATTTACTAGGAACACAATTATTAATATGCGCTATAGTCGTTAAAGCTTTGTTGGTCTTCCCACGTAATGGGCTAGCGTGTACCAATTTGACATATGCTAACCTGAGATCGAACGCGGAGTCTCTCATGTTCAACTCCGGGCTATTTTTCGGCACCAGAGGAAATCGAGAACTCGTGAATCGTTCTTTTGGCCATAACACTTGACGTTGATGGTGCGGGAATGACTGGAGTTGCTGCCGATAAGATTATCTAGGAAGATACGATACAAGATCATATTCTCCTCTCGATAATCTTGGGTTGTCGATGAAGTTCATTGGCAGTTCAAGACCAGTCATACACTATCCTGTTCCACATCAAAAAGAAACAGAGCAAAGGTAACCCTGCCAGAGCAGTGATAATTAATCGTGCTATTAATTGAGCACATGGGTCAACAACACAATTCAACTATTGCCTTCCCCGGCAACGGCGCCAGAAAGCTTGTTGGTATTTCTTACG
>CM014276.1:63644032-63654708 GCA_004135705.1 Alloteropsis semialata
GAGAAGAAGTGGCAGTGGTGTTGGGATAGCAAGCGCACCCGAAGACACGGAGGTGATCGTAGCGAGGTGGAGTACCGAAAAGAGCGTGGTGTGGGGTGGGAGCGGGGGAAGCAGTGGAAGGCAGGCGGTTGAGAAGGTAGGTGGCGGTGTGGAGCCCCTCAGCCCAGAACCGGGCAGGGAGGGAGGCCTGGAGAAGAAGGGTGCGCACGACATCGTTCGTGGTCCGAATCATCCGCTCAGCCTTGCCGTTCTGTGGAGAGGTATACGGACAAGACATGCGCAGATGAACACCCCGAGAGAGAAAGAAGGCACGGGAGGTGTTGTTATCGAACTCACGATCGTTGTCACACTGGACGGCCTTAATGGTGAGGCCGAACTGGGTGGAGACCCAGGCAAAGAAGTGGAGGAGGGTGGGGAACGTCTCGGACTTAGCACGGAGAGGAAAAGTCCAGGAGTAGTGAGAAAAATCATCAACAACCACTAGATAGTACTTATAGACAGAAATGCTTAGTACAGGAGATGTCCACAGGTCACAGTGAACAAGATCAAACGCATGGCTCGCATGCGAAGACGAAGAAGAAAAAGAAAGTCTAACATGACGACCTAACTGGCACGCATGACAGAGGTGCTCATCAGAAGTCCTAGTACAACGGAGATCTGCACTACGACTGAGCTGAGCCAAAACGTCGCGGCCGGGATGACCAAGCCGACGATGCCAAGTAGTGGAAGAAGAGGTGGTGGCGAATGCAGCTGACGAAATGGAAGTCGAAGGTGGAGCAGCTGAAGGAGGAATGCGAAGGGTGTAAAGGGGTCCCGAGCTGTCACATCGGAGGAGTGGACGCCGAGAAGCCGAATCCTTCACAGTAAGACCAGAAGAGTCAAATTCGACAGAACAAAAATTGTCAGCTGTAAACTGGCGAATGGAAAGGAGGTTATGAACCATCTGTGGGGCAACCAGAACATTGGGAAGACGAAAGGAACCAGAAGCGGTGCCCACAGAGGTGACTGGAAGGCAAGAACCATTGCCAACCATGATGGAGGAAGGACAGGAGGGAGGAGGTGGGTGGACAGACGATAGAATACCAGCGTCGGGCGTGGTGTGGAAGGAGGCGCCCGAGTCGGCGATCCACTCAGTGCTGACCGGCGGCGTCAATCCCATGGTGCTGAAGGACTGAGCCAGCGCGGCCTGATCCCACCCCCCAGGCCAGGTCGGGGGCTGGCTGGGCTGAGTGGGTGGAGTCCATCCCCCAACAGTGGGCTATCAATCCCAAATGAACCAAGTAAGACATTAGATACTACAGAACCACACGTATAGGTAACACTGTAAATTTACAGAAAATTATGTGGGAATTAAAAAAAAACTACCAATAACTAAGTATTAAGACGCTTTTAATCGAAGTAAAGTCTAGAACATATAGTTTGACAGACATAATATATTAAACGATAATTAAACATGAATATGGGGCTGCCATATATTGCAGTAGCAGCATCATGCACTCTGAATCGCTCCATCTACAAAAGATGGGACTGTACTCGTTCCAGACCTTAGACCTCTTCTTTCTCAATCTGGCAGCGGTGGCATCAGAGGCTGCCCCTACTTTCATGCCATCTTTATCATTATAATCCATGTGATCCTTTAATTTCAAAAAAAAAAAAATCCATGTGATCCATTTCTACATATAACAGTTAGACATTATTAAATTTCTCGACGGCATTTGGTTAAGCTGCAGAATGGATAGACACCCACAAAGATTCTTAACAGAATGCAGAGAGATGACTAAATAAAATCTACAGGAAGGCAACCATAAAAAGGTGGACGACCTCCCAACCTCCCAAAAAAATGCCAAGAGCCATTTTGCACACACAAACAATATGCAGAGAACTAACTAGACAAAGATGGGTTGTGCCAGAAAGATGTAAGCACACAAAAGTGTTCTTAAACCTGATGATCTGTGCCCTTCCCTACCTACTCGACTCCTTGCTGCACCTGCAAGAAATAGCAACACATTATTGAAAATAACAAAACAACCCAAAAGTGTGCTTGTCTGCAATTTGTAAATAAAGCAGTAAGCTTTTCTTAGGTGACCTAAAAATGAAAGGAGAAATCAGTAACTAACCTAAATATAATTGCCACATCAGTTTAAAGATTATGTGACCCAGTACAATAGTCAATAAAAATATTAACTTCAGAAGCTAATAGAATATCCTCCAACAGTTAAAAGAAGCACATTCACACACCAGTCGACGAAATACAATGCACTATTAATGCATCTGATTTTTACAGTGTAACTAATGGACCCTAAATGACAACAAACTTATTTTTAACTGATTATACAAGCTTTGTGCCTAATTAACACAGAGAGCAGATAGATCGACCAAACAATCGCATTTATATTAAAAAAATGTAGCGTAAAATTACGAGTAACATCCAAAACAAAAACAGAGTACAGACCGTCATTCACAGAAAGCAATCAAATAGTAGCATAGTGAAAATGAGCAGAGTAACAGATCCAAGTGATATGCAGCTTCTTTTTGTGGATGCAGCTGTCCTACATAAACTCTACACGTGAATTATAGGCAAGCACAGGCTGATTTAATTCTCTTTGTATATGTTTCTGCTACTTTACCCATCCACTTGTACTAGCTAAGAGCAAACTACTGAACGGTTGTTCAGTTTGACAGATCAACTGCTATCGTTAATGAGTAGGAAAGGACACGCGAGAAAGCAACAAAAGCATCATAGGTAGAAACTAGAAAGACAGAGGGGCAACGCCCATGGCCGCTGGTGTGGAAGACGGATGAGCATGCGGCCGGCAGGGGAAATGAAAAAACAAGCAGATTTGTGAATGGACTAGCAAAACCCTAAAATCGCATCCGGTCTAACGGCACACAAGACACACACACACGAGTGATAAATCATAAAAAATCGATGAACACGGCAACACGCAGCACAAATAGACCATTAATTGCACAAATCAAACACAATGGGGAAAGAGGGGGAAACAATGGGGATTGAATCTAGGCGGAGGGGAGAAATCTTGCACTGACTTCTCACCGGCGTGGCCTGCTTACAGCGGCGCACAACCAGGGCGGATGACCCTGGCAGATACAGGCCCGGTGGGCCTTTGGAGAGGCAGGACGGGGGTAGACGACGACAGTAGATCTGAGTGGTCGACCGCTCGGCCTCCCCTTGCATCAAACATCCAAACCTGGAAAACAAAAGACAGAGAAGAAGAGACCGACCTTGGGAAGACCTCACCGGAAACCTACCGACGACGAGATCACCAAATTGCCCTCCTCTCCATCTCCGCCCGTTTCGCCTCCTGACAGCTCAGTCGAGAAATGAAAGGGACAGGAGGGAGCGAAAGCCCAAACCCAATGACATGTCAACCCAGCAACACTCAATCAGGCACAATAAGGGACACCAGCGGGCCCGATTACATTAAACACGGATCAATCCAACACGTGCAGCCCTGATCGGACAGCTCAAAGCATGGACTGACGGCAATGCATAACCTCAAGCAACTGACACGGAGTAAACCTGTTTAGAATAACTTCTTGACTGAACTTTGTATACAAAAGTTCTCTAAAAAAATCTCTGTGGACTTACGTAAGAAACTTCTCTGTAAAATACTAAAATTGCTTGCCTAACTTATATGTAGATAACTTATATATTTCTATCAAGAAATATTTCCCATAAAACTCCTATACACAACTTTTCCTACAAATTTATATAATGAACTTTTCCAGAAAATAGAGCACATAGAGTATTTTCTCCCAAAAGCAATGTTACATCACTAGAGAACTTTTGTATGCAGAACCTTTAGTACATAAGTTTTGTACATAACTTTCACATGCTTCTAGGCAAGTTATCACTAAGTTTTTCCACAAAACTATGATTCAGAAATTTTTTCACATAGCAAACAAAGGGCGTGCTGAGGGATAACATCTGACTGAAATAGTTATTTCCTTCACCTTAATTTTCACTTAGCAAAGCTGTTGTGTGGCATGATTTCATTGGCTAGCAAGATTGACTGAAACCATGACAAAAAAACATCCGACTGAAACCATTTAAGTTTAATTTCTTTTCTAATTTGGAAAACATGCAATGTGACCCTTAGTGTTTCTCACAACTCTATGTATGTATGGTACATTTGGAGCATAAACATACTAATGCGATCCTTGAACAGCTGCGTGCCTTTAGCTAGAGCTTCTCCTAGATCCTTCAGCTTGGTCTGAAACCTGGATGACAAGTAAACTATCAGTCATCGTCAGTCGTCACGAAAGCATGATGGCTAGGATCGCTGAATTGTTTCAACAAGGAACAGAAGCTTTTAGTACCTGCACATCTCTTCTGATTCAGCAACAAAATAGTAAAGCTGTGTACCCAATTTGCTGAGACCTGAGATATGTAGCATGACAGCAAACTCCATGTCAGGGCAGGATAAATGTAAAACAACTTGAAACAAATGAGCAAGTCTTCACAACATACAAATGGTGCATGAACTTGAACAATACCTGACAGAATTGGCCTCCATGGCCCATGGGGGCATGACGCAGCTGAAACGCCATGCCACTGCCGGTGGCCTCATCCGCAGCAGCACCGCCTCTAGTACTCCGCGGAACGGCTAGGGTGCTACGGCGAGCAGGATCCGGCGGCGCCTGCTCGGATCCGGAGATCAGAGTAGTGCTCCTGACGCCACATTCCGGGTCTCCTCGCTCCTGATGCAGGTCAGCGGTGGTCGGTCCCCGCCAGCGCTGCCCGTGGAGGGATCTTGACGCCGCCCGCCGCCGCAAACGATCCCTCCACCACAGCGGCGGCGCATGTCGGGGCTCGTTGAGCCGCCTCCTGCACGGCGAGAATCAGGCGCGGGCCACCTGCCACGCGCGGCGAGCGACGAGCGCGGGGCCAAGCCGCCTCCACGGTGACGAGTCGAGCCCGGCCCCAGAAACCCGCTGCGGATCCACCGCCCACCGAGGCGCATCTCCCTCCGCTCCCCGCCGTGTCCACCCACTGTGAGGGAGGCCATCGCCGCCAACAGATTCGTCGCGCGCGGGTCCAGGTCCGCTTTCCAGTGGCTTCAACGAGCCGCGTCACGTCGCTTCGCTCCCCGCCGGCCCCCGTGCGCGTCGGAGGTCACACACGGGCGCGGAGTAGCCAGGCCAGATCTCGCAGGCCCACCGACGGCCGCCGCTCCCGGGGGAACTCGCTCCGCCCGCTGCCGCTCCCCGGGGAGGTGGTCCCGCCCGCCGCGGCTCCTGCGTGGGGAGCTTGCCGCGCTCCCCCAGCATCACCACGGGGCGAAGCTCGATTCAGAGTGGGCATGAGATTCCCCGCGAGCCGCCTCGATCCCGCGCCGAGCGCGCATGTCGTAGGGGGGAAGAGAGAGGTGCTTCTCTCCAGCGCCTCGATGCGTGTCGGCTACTCCTGCTCCTGCGGCCCAACCTGACTGTCTCGCACCGGCGCAGGCGTCCCTGCGGTGAAGCCAACAAGCACGCCAAAACTAGCAGAGTGCAGAGACGTGCATCGGGTTCGTGCCAGTGCAGGATCCCCTCCGGCTTTTGCCCACACGCGGTACACGGCAGCGATTCCAACAGAAATCAGAGAGGCGGAACGAAGCGAAATTTGAATATTCCCTGATGTAACAGGCCAGGCCATCCACGCCACGCGCTCTTCGCTTCGACGAAACGGAATTCAGCCCCCCGCATGGCCGCATCCATTCCCTTTTCCACCCTCTCTCTCCCTGTCACGAGCCGTGACAGAGGAGTGGTTGCCGGCGGAACGCGCGGCGGCGAGGACGGCGGCGCCGCCTCAAGCAGAACGAGAGGAAGGAGAAGGGGACGGGGAAATTAGGTTCACTGTTCATTCCTGCCTGTTCCTTCTCCAGCCCAGAGTACTTACGGCTTCTCAGCCCTAACGCTTACACGGGCTCTCGGCCCATTTAACGGCACGCAGGCCCAAATAGGTAAATAACGGCACACGGCCCATGCGGCTGTGACATCTCCCCCTGCTTAAGCTGCAGCTTGCCCTCAAGGTGCAGGCGATGAAAATGATGTAGAACAGAGAGACTGCAGCAGATTCATGTTCTCCCAGGTGCTCCATGATGTAGGCCAGGTGTCCCACTGAATCAATGCATGAGGAGTAGCAGAGTTTCCAATCTTCTTAAGACAGACATCAATTACCTGAGGTGATGAGCAGTGCAGTTGCATAGAAAGACATGACAGTTGTGTGTCATTGGCGATCTCAGTGCCTGGATGTACAGACTTCTTCAACTGTGAAACATGTACCACAGGATGAATGTGAGCAGTATCAGGTAATTGAAGTTTGTAGGCTACTTTGCCAACTCGCTGAAGTATGAGATAAGGACCAAAGTATTTAAACGACAGCTTGTGATTAGCCCTCCGATGTACTGATTGTTGAATGTGAGGTTGTAATTTCAAAAACACCCAGTCACCCACTGCGAACTCCCTTTCTTGTCTGTGTTTATCTGCCTGTGACTTCATGCGCTGCTGAGCTCGCAGCAGATGTTGTTGAATTGCTTTAGTCATTGCAGATCTTTCATTTAGCCACTCTTGCAAATCTGTAACTGATGAAGCATCAGAAGGAACAATTCCAAAGTGACGGGGTGGAAATCCATACAGCACCTCAAATGGTGTTTTTCCCAGTGCTGAGTGATACGCTGTGTTGTACCAATATTCGGCCAGTGAAAGCCATTGAGACCATTTGGTAGGACATGCCTGTACCAGACATCTTAGATATGTCTCCAGGCATTGGTTTAACCTCTCTGTCTGACCGTCAGTTTGTGGGTGATAAGAAGAGCTCATGTTTAATGTGGTCTCTGATATCCGGAAGAGTTCTTGCCAAACAGCACTGGTGAAAACTCGGTCCCTGTCAGATATGATCATCTGGGGCAGACCATGCAGCTTATACACATTGTCGAGGTAGAGTTTGGCTATGGACAGTGCTGTATATGGGTGAGAGAGAGCAATGAAGTGACCATACTTTGAGAATTTATCTATAACCACAAGTATGGTGTCATAGTGTTTGGATTTTGGTAGGCCCTCTATGAAATCCAGGCTGACTGTGTGCCATGCTTGGGGTGGAACAGGAAGTGGTTGGAGTAGCCCCGGCAGACGGCAGTGCTCAGGCTTAGCTTGACTGCAGATTTGACAAGCATTGATGTACTCCTTGATGTCATGTTTCATGTTTGGCCAGGCAAACATTGATCTGATCTTGTTGTATGTAGCTGTGATCCCACTGTGGCCCCCTAATCCGCTGGAATGTAGTGCTTGCATGACTGCCTGGTGCGCTTCTGTATGGTTGCCCAGCCATATTCTATCTTGGTATTTGATTATGCCATCTACTAGAGTGTACCCTTTGTCATTGGATCCAGTTATGCTCAATTCAGACAGCAGTTGCTTTGTTGCGGGGTCCTGTTGGTAACCTTCTACAACTGTTTCCATCCACTTAGGAACACTCATTGATACTGCTGCCAGTTCCTCATGCTGTTGCCTGGACAACGCATCAGCTGCCTTGTTGTCTTGCCCTCTTTTATACACCAACTTGTATTGTAGACCCAGTAGTTTGAGGAATGCCTTTTGTTGCATGGGTTGCTGAATTTTCTGCTCATCTAAATGGATTAAACTCTTCTGGTCAGTTAAGATTGTGAATTCCTTGTGCAGCAGGTATGGCTTCCACTTGTTCACAGCCATGATCAATGCTAAACATTCCTTTTCATATGTTGATAGGGCTTGAGCTTTTTGTCCAAGTGCTTTGCTGAGGTATGCCACAGGGTGATTGCTTTGCATTAGGACTGCACCAATGCCTGTATTAGATGCATCAGTTTCAATGGTGAAACTTTTTGTAAAATCAGGCAATGCCAGAACTGGGGCAGTGATGAGGGCTGTTTTCAGATTGTCAAAGCACACTTGATGTTGAGATGTCCAACTAAAAATAGTGTTTTTCTTCAATAAATCTGTTAGTGGTCTACTGATTGCTCCATAGTTCTTTATGAACTTCCTGTAGTATCCAGATAGGCCCAGAAATCCTCTAAGTTGTTTCACATCAGTCGGCACTGGCCATTCTGCCACTGATTTTATCTTGGCAGGGTCTGTGGCCACTCCCTCAGCACTAATGATGTGCCCCAAGTACTCCAGTGACTGCTGAGCAAATGAACATTTGGATTGTTTAAGTAGAAATTGATGCTGCCTTAATAGTTGAAACACCTCTTGTAAGTGAATAACGTGCTCTTGAAGGGTCTTGCTATAGATGAGGATGTCATCCACAAACACCAGTACATACTTGCGTAGAAATGGTGCGAATATGGTGTTCATGATGTCCTGGAAGGTGGCAGGGGCGTTTGTGAGCCCAAAAGGCATTACCTTGAACTCCCAGTGGCCGTGGTGGGTTTTGAATGCAGTTTTTGGAATGTCATCTGTGCTCACCCGTACCTGATGGTAACCTGAGCGCATATCTAGTTTTGTAAACCAGGCAGCTCCTTGAAGTTCATCCAATAACTCATCAACAATAGGAAGGGGGTACTTGTTCTTCACCGTGATTGCGTTGAGCTGCCTATAATCGATGCAGAAACGCCATGAGCCATCCTTTTTCTTGACCAAGAGCACAGGTGACGAAAACGGACTGCTGCTTTGTTGGATGACCCCGTTCAATAGCATCTCCTTTACTTGTCGTTCAATCTCATCCTTTTGAGATGGGGAGTACCTGTAAGGTTTGACATTCACAGGTTTTACCCCTGGCAATAGTGGTATTTGATGGTCCTGAGGTCTGCTTGGTGGCAGATTGGTTGGTTCCTTGAAAAGTTCAGCATACTGATTCACCAACTGTTGAACTGCAGCTGGTGTTGTGCTTGATATTGGCTTGTCACTGATAGTTGATAGGCACACTAGCTGTGCTATGCCTCCTTTTCTTATGAGCCCTTTCAGCTTCTTGGCTTCTAGCCGTGGACACTTTGATGTGCAATCCTTAACACCACACAGGGTTATTCTATTGCTTTTGTGTGTGAACCTCAGCTTCTTCTTTTTCCAATCAACCCACATGGGACTGTATTGCTCTAGCCAATCCATGCCCAGCACCATATCATAGAATTTGAGGTCCAAAATTCTTGCTGTTGTTGAAAATGTGTGGCCTTGAGTCCACCAGGTTACATTGTTGATTACCTTGTTGCTCAGCACTTTACTGCCATCAGCCAATGTTACAGCCACTTCAGGAGCCTCTTCTTGTGGGAATTGTAATTTCTGTGCAGTTGCAGCATTGACAAATGTTGCTGAACTGCCAGAATCTACCAGAATGAGGATTTCTTGCTTGTTTATCATACCTTGCAATCTGATGGTTTTTCTGCCTTGAATCCCTTCTGTTGCTGAAAGTGAAAGGGTGAGTATTTCTTCCTCACTTGTGTCACTGTCCTTGTCCTCTTGGTGATCAGTGCTGTCCTCCAAGTTCATGACATCTAAGAACTCTTCAAGAATATGCAATGGTACTTGCTTTGGACGTCTGTGGGTTCTGCTCCATTTCTCCCCGCACTTCATACACAATCCCTGGGCTCTTCTTTGTGCTCTTAGTGTAGCTAACTTGTCTTCCCACTTTGGTTTCTGATCAATTGGCACTGTCACCTTCACTTCAGATGGAGTTGGTCCCAAGAGACCCACTGAACTTGCAGATGACTGTGGCTTGGAGTTGTACTTGCTGTAATCTCTTGCAGTTCGATTTTGATACCTCTTGTTTGAGGCTTCCAACAACTCTTCCTGCATTAATGCAAGGGATAACGCAGCATCAACCGTTCTTGGTTTATGTAAGGTTATAGCACTACTAATGTTATACTTCAATCCATCTAAGAACTTTTGAACAAAGAAAACCTCATCTAGGCTATTGTTATGAACAAGCACTCTATGTTTTGCCTGCTCAAACCTCCCAGCATATTCAAGGATATCACTGGTTTGTCTAATGGACAACAGATCTCTCATATAATTCTGGTATAAATCTTTACCAAACTTTTGCTCTACTGCTATGCATAGCTCAGGCCAACTATCTATGGTGTGTTGTGCCTCATATGTTTGTAACCACAAACTAGCATTTCCTTTAAAACTAATTGTAGCAAATGGTGCCCATAAATGGACAGGCACATGAAACATGGAAAAATATTTCTCACATTTTTCCTTCCACACCCTTGGGTGTTCACCAGTGAATTTGGGAAAATCTACCTTAGGTAATTTGTACTCCTTGTTATCATAGTGAGGTAAGACAAAATTGTTTTTCCTATTACTGGACTCAGGTGTATCAACAACAACAAAAGTACTGGGTTTTGGATGTTGATTCTCACCCTTGACCAGGGTGGAATGGATGGTCAGAGACCCCCCATCAGCACCCTGGTGGTTGGTTTCGACGCGGTGGCCGTTGGCCCGTCCCTCTTCCTCGCGCGACGGGACTGGTGGCGGAGCAGATGATGTAGCTGCCTCCAACGCCAACATGCGCTATGTGAGATCTTTCATTTCCTTGCTCAGCTCGACGGAGAACTTGTCGGCTTTGATGCTCCAGCTGTTGATGGAGTCCACGGTGGTCGCGAGCTTGAGCTGGCCCGCTTGCAGAGCCTTCACTTCCTTGAACAAGAGGTCGAGCTTCTCCTCAGCGGTTGCCATGCGAAAGGTTAGGGTTGGTGGTT
>CM014276.1:63661703-63681967 GCA_004135705.1 Alloteropsis semialata
GCGCTGCTGCTCCTCGCCGCTGGCCGCGCGTCGGCCCGGCTCGCCGCGCTGCTCGCCTCGCTCGCCTGGAGAGAGGGAGAGAGCTAGAGATAAGGTGGAGAGAGACGAGTGGAGAGGAAGAATGAGGAGATAAGGGTGAGAGAAAGAACCAGCTCTGGGACTTAGAATAAATCAGCGACCTACTCCGGTCTTTAGTCCCGGGCTGTGATTTCACCCGGGACTAAAGTCCATCTTTTAGTTCCGGGTGGAGGCTCCACCCGGGACTTATTCTTTTAGTCCCGGGTGGAGCCACCACCCGGGACTAAAAGATATCACAACCCGGGACTAAAAGGCCTCGAGTGCTCCTAGCTTTACGAACCGGGACTAATGTATCTATTAGTCCCGGGCCCAACTCTACCCGGGACTAATGTTCTGAACCAAAGGTGATTTTTGTAGCAGTGCTCTTAGCCGGACCGGCGGCGGCTTGATCGGGTCTCTGTCAACGTCGGACAGCTCATCAACTGTTCAGATTTTCAGCGGTTGCGGCTGAGGCAGTACAAGTATTGGGCACGCATCGCATTGTGTGATCAGGATTCAGGAGTTAGAAACAGCGGCACATTTGTTCCTGAGCTGCTCCTTTGCCATTTGCCAAGGGGATCGCCTAGTACCTTGTTTTGCAGTGGGCTAATCTGAACCAGGTCCAGCTTCGGTGGCGTCAGGCACTGGAGCATACTGCATGCTCTGAAGAAGCAAAGAACAGCGGCGGCCATTTTTTATGTTTACAGCTTGGAATATTTGGAACGATTTTTTATAGCGTAATAAATCTTCAGCTGGTCTAGGTGTTTGGCTTGGTTAATCTTTCGAATCGTGCAGCGTATATATATCGGCCTGTATACTTTCAAAAAAACAAAAATCGGCCTGTGGGAGGCCAGAGCTTTCCTAAAAATTTTATATGTATTTCAAGAGTGCGTTGCCTTTTCATTTATGCCATAAAAGATCTGCAAAATTCCTGGAGCGGCGAAAATGGCGACTCGAGGGCGATGCGGCGACAGGAAGACTTCCGACGGGAGTCCACGGTCGTGCTAGGCTTGTGAGACCACCGTCAACGGGGACCCTCCTTGGGAGGTGCCCTGAAACCGGGAGAGGATTGTTTCTCCGCTGCTGCTTTTACTCTACGAGTCCCGTCGTGCCACGGCAGGACTCGTGAGAGACGCTGAACTTCTTCGGGAAGGAAAGACAGAGTCCGTGTGGAAGACGAGAAGAACTCTGGGGATTTTTCCTGCATCCTAGCCGGAATACCCTTTAGATCGGTTGTCGTCGTCTGGTGAACAGATCTATTCGTCTCCCTGCGTTTTCATCTACTCGCTAGGGTTCCACGTTTTCTCTTTGCCGTCTCGCTTCGTGTTACAGTGGGGGTGACCAAGGGGAACCCGGTGAGGGATCTTCCCACCCGAAGCTGTCCTCGTTGCTGATTGCAGTAGAGAAGTTGCTGGCCCAATTCTTGGCGATGGAGAACGTAGGGGAGAAGAGTGCGAAGGAAGAGCTGGTGAACAAGGTGGAAGTGAGCGGCAATATGCAGAAGGAGGATCAGGTAGAGGCCGTCCTGGGTGGTGGGAAGGAGATGGTATTTGCCGATCATCATGAGGAGGACAAGCCGGCTGAGGACAAGACGGATGAGGAAGAATTCGATTTCGACCCATCAGAGGGGGTAGAAGTGAAGGAACCAATTTGGTTCGCAATGGCGCGTTTCTACTCCAGCATCCAGAACCCTAAGGGGCTTTTTGATGAGATGGGGGCGGCATGGAGACTGGAGAATCCGATCATGGTGAGGAAGCTAGGGGAAAACAGGTACATCTTGGAGTTCCAATCTGAACACAACTATAATTATGTGATTAATGGTGGTCCATGGCGGCACAAGGGAGATGCACTTATCGTGGTACCGTATGATGGCTTCAGTAGACCGTCAGAGATTGTGATCGACTCTATTAATTTGTGGGTTCGTTTCTATGATGTTCCGGTCACCTTGATGAGCATTGCCTTCACTGCAGTCCTTGCGAAAAAGGTGAGCAATGTTGTGCTGGAAGTTGGTGGCCCTGTTAGAGATTTTTTGAGGGCAAGGGTTGCCCTCCGTCTGGAGGAACCTTTGAAACCGGTGGTGGAAGCAAGGATAAAAGACAGAGGTCTGATGAGGTTTGAAGTGAGGTATGAGAATGTGCCTTTTTTCTGCTTTGTCTGTGGAAGAATGGGACATTCAAAAAAGGACTGTCCGGAGGAAGAAGAGGAGTTAGAGGAAGAAGAGGAAGAGGGAGTGGGGCATGCAAGGAGGAAATTTGGAGACTGGCTCAGGAAGTCCCTGCTTAAGAGGGGCAACGATAAAAAGTTCTCTGTCCCTGTGGCGCCGTCTAAAGTGAATCGAGCTCTGAACTTTAGTGGGGCGCAGCTGAGCAAACTACAAGCAGCAGCAAGTGCTACGTCTGACAAGGGTGGAAAACGTAAGCATCGGGATGGGGGTACTACCTCAACGATGCAGCCTGAGGAGGATGCTGATGTTTCACCAAAGAAACTGCCGAAGGATGTGAGCAATGCGCTGTCCAGCAGCATGCAAAAGGTGTCGGTAGGAGAGGCCTTGCCGAGCCAGAATGCTAGCTCGGAAGCAAGGAAAGATAGGATTTCAGGCCTATATTCCTATGCCGGATCGAGTGAGGCCTCCGGCTCGGAGGCTCGCTTGAACAATGAAGAGAAGGGTTTTGAGCCTCGCAGTATCCATGAGCGGCTGCAAGCAGCAAAGTTGGCACAAGCAAAGCTGTCAATGAAAAGAAACTGGGGTCTAAAGGGCAAAGTCCTGCCAAGGAAATTAGCAAACAAAGGAAACCAAGGAAAGCTCTCAAGACAGGGATTGTGAACCACATCTATATGCTAAAAGAATGTGGTCTACAGGTGGAAGGCCAAGATATGCCAGGAGGAGAGGCAGCAAGAGGACCTGCTGAAAGGAGGAAGAATGAGGGCGGACATCAAGGTTTGAAGGATGAGTGCTCCATTGCAGTAGACAGGAAAGACCCTGCTTCAAGTGAGCCGGCCCAAAGCCAGCTTAAAGACCTGACGGGTGCTCAAGGCGAGCCCCGTCAGGAGCAATGAATGCCCTAGTTTGGAACTGCCGGGGGGTGGGGAACTCCCGGACAGTTCGCGATCTTGACGCCCTTGTGCGTACTCATAACCCCAAATTTGTTTTTCTTCGGAAACTATGATTAGTGAGAATCGAGTTAAGAGTCTTAGATGGAGATTAGGGTTAAAAGGTTGTTTAGCAGTAGATAGTCAGGGTTTACGTGGTGGTATTGCTTTGTTTTGGGATGAGAATCTTTTGGTTGATCTTTTATCGATGGATGATCGCTATATCGATGTGTCTGTGCGAGAGCACCCTGATGCTAGCCCCTGGCGGGCTACTTTTATTTATGGCGAACCTCGTCTTGAGGATAGACATCGTACATGGGAAATTCTCCAGCGCATTAAAGATAAATCTAATGATCCGTGGGTTGTTATGGGGGACTTTAATGAGGCTATGTGGCAGTATGAACATTTTTCTGAAACTAAAAGGGGTGAGCGGCAGATGGAAGTTTTTCGCGATACGCTTGATGCTTGTAACCTATTTGATCTAGGTTTTTCAGGTGTTCCATGGACCTATGACAACAAAAAACCGGGAGGGCGCAATGTTAAGGTCAGACTTGATAGGGGAGTGGCCAGCCTCTCGTTGCTCGACCGCTTCCCACATGTTTCTGTGTTGCACCTAACCTCTCCTTGTTCGGATCACTGTCCCCTTTTGATTAGTTTTGTGCAGGAAATGGGAGAACCTAGAAGGACTAAGCAAGCGTATTATGAGATCATGTGGGAACGTGAACCTTCGCTGGATGACTGCGTTCAGGAAGGATGGAGGAAAGAAGTTACTCATGGCGATTTAGGGACGCTGAATATGGCACTGAAGGGCATGATGCGTTCGCTCAAGCAGTGGAGCATGGAAAAGTTTGGATCAGTAAGAAAGCAACTTGAAGAATTGCGCGGAAAACTGGCCGCTCTGCAAGCCGCGCAGCAAGACGCTCAGGCTATCAGCTTGGCCATCGCTGAGATGAATGAGCTGCTATACCGGGAAGAGATGTTGTGGTTGCAACGATCAAGGGTCGCGTGGCTGAAAGAGGGGGATAGGAATACTAAGTTCTTCCATCAAAGAGCGGCTTGGCGGAAACGGAAGAACCGTATCAACAAACTGAAAAATGAACATGGGGACTGGATCACTGACCGACAAAGCATGGAGGAAATGGCCACGCAATTCTTCGGAACTCTCTATACAAAGGACCCAACGGTGAATCCACAGGAGGTTACGCAACTGTTTGAGGAGTACATCACAGAGGATATGAACAAAGAGCTTTGCAAACCTTTTTCTGCAGAGGAAATCAGTGATGCCCTATTTCAGATTGGCCCCCTAAAGGCGCCGGGGCCTGATGGATTTCCCGCCCGTTTCTTCCAAAGAAACTGGAGCTTACTGAAGGAAGATGTCATTCAGGCAGTCAGGGTGTTTTTTGAAACTGGGTGTATGCCGGAGGGAGTCAACGATACAGCAATCGTGCTAGTTCCTAAAGTCCCCCACCCTGAGCGACTGAAGGAATATAGGCCTATTAGTTTGTGTAATGTGCTGTACAAGGTGGTGTCAAAGTGCCTGGTGAACCGCTTGAGACCCCTGCTGGATGATTTAATTTTGGAAAACCAAAGTGCTTTTATCCCTGGCAGACTCATAACAGACAATGTGCTTATAGCTTTTGAATGCATCCACGCAATTCAACAGTGCAACACTGACAGAAGTAAGTTCTGTGCGTACAAGTTGGACCTTGCCAAGGCGTATGATCGAGTGGACTGGAATTACCTGGAACAAGTTCTTGTGAAACTGGGCTTTCATCGAACCTGGGTGCAGTGGATTATGACGTGTGTCACCTCTGTACGCTACACTGTCCGTTTCAATGGTGTTCCGTTGAACACCTTCCAGCCCACCCGCGGATTACGCCAAGGTGACCCACTGTCGCCCTACCTTTTTTTGTTTGTCGCAGATGGCCTCTCCAGGGTGCTACGGCAGCAGGTTAGCACTGGTAGAATTGAAGGATTGAAGGTTTGCCGGCGAGCTCCAGAGGTTTCTAGTTTGCTCTTTGCGGACGACAGCCTCTTATTTTCAGGGCAAATGCTGATCAGGCACTATGCGTCAAGGCTGCACTAAACACCTATTGCCAGGCTACGGGACAGATGATTAATTTCGATAAGTGCTCTATCCTGTCAATGCAAACCATGACAGTCAGGATATGCAATCTGTCAAGGATCACCTGAACCTAAACACTGTTACTTTTGAAGCCAAATATCTGGGGCTCCCTACCCTGGAGGGCAGGCAGAAGGCGGAGAGATTCCAGGCCATCACAGAAAGGTTGATCAAGCGATGCAATGCATGGGATGAAAGGTGCCTGTCTTCAGCAGGAAAAGAGACGCTAATAAAATCAGTTGGCCAAGCGATCCCTGTATACGTAATGAGTGTGTTCCAGTTGCCGGCCTCGATTCATGGGACGCTGGAAAAATACATCCGCAAGTTTTGGTGGGGCGAGATGGGAGGTAAAAGGAAAACTCACTGGATTGCTTGGGATAAGTTCACGGTCGCGAAAGGAGGGGGGGTTTGGGCTTCCGAGATCTACGCCTATTCAATCAGGCGCTACTTGGAAGACAGGCCTGGAGGCTAATTGACAGACCGGACAGCTTATGCGCGCGAATTCTGAAGGCGAAATACTATCCCAATGGTGACTTGCTTGACACTGCTTTCCCAACTAACCAGTCGGTAACATGGAAGGCAATTGTGCATGGACTGGATCTAGTGAAGAAGGGGGTCTGCTGGAGGATCGGCTCAGGAAGCAAAGTGCGTATTTGGAGGGATCCCTGGATTCCACGGGGATGGTCGATGAAACCTACGGGGAAGAGAAGACCGTGTAGGCTAAAATGGGTAGCGCAACTGATTGATGAACGTTCTATGCGTTGGAAGGAAGAAGTGGTTAATCAGTTTTTTCGACCACATGATGCTGAACAGATACTAAAGCTGAGGCTGCCCACAAAACCTGTCGAAGACCTTATTGCCTGGCATTATGAACGGAGTGGGCTATTTTCTGTTCGAAGTGCATACCGCCTTGCAGTGGATATGGATAGGGAGGCCAAAGGCGGTATACCCTCCACTTCACAAAACAGTCAGGACAGCTCGGTGTGGAAGGCCTACTGGAAGATTCCCTTGCCTCATAAAATTCTGAATTTCGGATGGAAGATCGCCCATAATGGCCTGGCTACAGAAGCGAATAAGAAACGAAGGCAAATTGTGCCTGAGAGCTCTTGTAAGATCTGTGGAGTTGAGGAAGAATCGGTGATGCATGCCCTGACAAGATGTGGCCATGCTCAAGCGCTGAGGGAACTGATGCGCCAGGAATGGGAGTTGCCGGAAGAGCTACAGTTCTGGCGGCTGAACCCGAACACCCTCATAGCTTATCTGGTCGACCTGGACGTAGACATGGGAGCCAGGACGCTGATTTTGCTCTGGAGAACATGGCATGTTAGGAACAACATTACTCATAACTCTGAAAAGCTATCCTTTGCAGGTTCGGTTCATTTCCTGACGAAATACTGGGCGGAACTGTGCGCCATCCGTCAACAGGGAGGCGCGCCTGACCTGAAAGGTAAGAGCACTATGTTTGATTCTCTGATTACAGGAAAAGAAACGAGGGCAAGAAGGAAGGACCCGGGAAGATGGCAAGCTCCGGATGCAGGATGGTGCAAGATCAATGTAGATGGTGCCTTCGACAGCAATTCTGGCGATGGAGGGATAGGGATTATCATCCGGGACGACAAGGGCAGCGTCCAACTGACAGCCTGGAAGTGTGTTTCAGGAGGCGACGCGGAGGAAGTTGAAGCGCTTGCGTGCAGGGAAGGCCTCCTTCTCGCTGAGGAATGGATCAAGGGATGGGCAGTACTAGAATCAGACTGCACCACCGTGATCTCTCTTCTCAATGCTAAGGAGATACAGCGATCGAGGCTGCACTTCATCATCGCCGAAGCAAAGGAAGCAGGTAGAACTTTACCTGAGTGGAGATGTATCCACACGAGAAGAGAGCGAAACAAAGCAGCACACGAGCTCGCACAACTAGCGAAGAGAACCAAACACTCGGCGGTTTGGCGGTTCGATTCGCCTATTTGTATCGAGCAAATTATTGCTCAGGAATGTAACCAACTATCTGAGTAATAAAGTTCGCTCTTTCTCCCCGCAAAAAAAAATATAAGATCTGCAAAACCTGATTGCCGCCCTCCTTAAATGAATCAGCAGTGCTCCAGATCTCTCTTTCATCAGAAAAATAGAACTAATACGAGACAATACAAATATTGGGTATACTATACATCGCGAAAAGGAAAGTACTGTGTATCTTATTTAACTGAAACTATCTTAGCCACGTTCCTCTGTTGCCTCGCCTGCTTTCTTCTTCCTTCTGTGCTTAAACTTCTTGCCAAAGAGCTTGTCCACAACAGTTTCGATGACATCAAACAGAGACTTTGAGATCCTTCCCTTTTCCAAACAGCGAGTAAGAAAGTTGGCAATCGGCTCCTTCGCAACAATAGGAACGCTCTGGGCTAAATCCCTGAACTCTTTTGTTTCGATGACGTCAAACAAAACCTTCGAAGAGCAAAGGAACTCAAAGCAAGCCTCCTTGAGACATGGGCAATGGTACCTCTCTGCTAACAACAAGAGAGCTGCCACAGAGCTCGTGCTGACGTGGTTACACAGTCTGTCCTCACAAATCAGCTTTAGCCTTTGAAGGCCGTACTTGTCCGCTGCGGCAAGCAAATGCTGAGATGTTGCGTACTCGTCTTTTGGATCCATCTCTGCAAGTGTATCCGTGTATATGAACATAAGCAAAGCCCTGAACACTGGTGCCTCCATGTCCTCTATATATATGACGTTGGTGGTGCCCTCTTTCATGGGATCAAAGAGTTGTGCCCTAAAGACCGGCGAGCGGGCGCTGAGAACCAGCCGGTGCGCTGGAAACGTGTCCCTGCCGACTCGGAATTCAAGATCAGCACCTTCCCCGCTCGACAGGAGATTGCCAATGTGGCGGTGCATGTCAGACGCTGGAACTGCCACCATGGATGATGGCGCTTCCTTGACAACATGTACATCGACCCTGATGGCAAAGCAATCATCAATCAGATGCTGTGACTGCTCCAATTCTTGTCTCCTCATGAACCACTGATACCCAAGAGACGCCCAAGATGCCGAGAAGTTGTTCATGGGGGTGGTAAGTGTATAGGATGGCACCGGCTTCTGATCTTGATCCAGCAAATTGAATGTAGCCTGCGCTGTCACGGTCTCACCAGCATCAGCATCGGCAAGAACTAGAAAAATAGAGATAGAGTCAGTGTTTTCTGGTTTGGAACCCTTGGGGTAGTAGCTGATGTGCCATGTATGGCCTCCCGCACGAAAAGGGCACGAGCAGAAGCTGGACACCTGGGGGTGTTCAAGGTTCTCGAGTACCCGTCAATCTTGAGAACGTGAAAGGCTCTAAAGGAGACGGCTGGGGCAGGGTCGCCGCTATTAGGGGCCATGGTCGCTGGTGGCATGTCTCGCTAATGTCCGGCGAATAAGAGAACCGATCGAACTAGTTTACGAGGCCGAGGAACGAACGAAGATATATCATGCACAACCTTTTGCTCTACTTTACCAATCTGCCATCATCGGCGTGACGGTGTCCTACCAATTCACGTACTTCGTATATACCAGGGAGTTCGAGCTAGTAACAAACAGGAATCCCAATAGGGAAAAGGAAAGGAGAAAGTTAGTTTCCCTGTGTTGTTTTCACGAAGCAATTGTCGTCGACTTGTTCTCTGAATTTATGATCTGCTAGCTCTGTCATCCCCTTGACGGGACATATTAGGCATCGCACCAGCTACCATGGCGTCGAATTCCGGCGACCCGTCCGGCTCCACCACCACCACCATCGTCTCGGTGAGGTTCTGCCACGTGTTCAATATCAACGGGTACACAAGCACCTTAAACACGCACAATGACCGACCATCCTTCGAAGGCAGGTTCGCCGCGGGCGGCCGAACGTGGCATGTCAGCTACCGGCCCATGGGCAGCCCGCATCACCCAGAGAACACCGATTCTATCTCCCTGTATCTTGCTCTCGATGACATCGTCGATGAGGCTGTGAACGCGCAGGCCACGTTCAGTCTCCTCGACCAAGAGGGGAGGCCGGTGCCCAGGTACAGCCGGACCACCAGGATGAACAACTTCTCGGCGTCCATGGACAGGGCCTGTGGATGCGAGAAGTTCATCGCAAGGGAAGCCCTGGAGCTCTCCGAGTACCTCCAGGATGATTGCTTCGCCGTCGGGGTCAACATACATGTCGTCAAGCAGGCGCCAATCAAACCAGCGGTGCCAGATTCTGACATGCACCAGCACTTCGGTGATCTCCTGTCGACCGGAGACGGCGCCGACGTCAGGTTCCGAGTTGGGGAGAAGACGTTCTCTGCGCACCGGCTGGTGCTCGCGGCACGGTCGCCTGTGTTCAGAGCGGAGCTCTACGGCCCCATGAGAGAGGGCACGGCCACCACGGATGCCATAGAGATCGAGGACATGGAGGCGCAAGTGTTCGGTGCTCTGCTTCATTTCGTGTACACGGACACATGGCCGGAGATGGAACAGGAGGATGAATCTGCAATGGGCCAGCATTTGCTTGTCGCGGCGGACAGGTACGGCCTGGAAAGGCTCAAGCTCATGTGTGAAGATACGCTGCTGCGCTGCCGCATTGGTGCCGACTCCGTGGTAAATCTCTTGGCTCTGGCGGACAAACATGGTTGCCCGCGTCTTGAGGAGGCATGCTTTGAGTTCCTAAGATCCTCAAGACCTCTGTTCGCGATCATCGAAGCCGAACACTTTGAGGCAATGTTTGGATTGAAATCTATGGTTGCCACGCCTAGACTTAGCCAGTCACAAAATTGTGAAAATAGTGACGACATCGTCGATGAGACTCTGAACGCCCAGGCCACGTTCAGTCTCCTCCATGTTGGTTAGTAACCACTTGCACAAGTGGAAATCCATTTTGGTTTTAGATTTTTATGTAGGCGGTCATGATCTAGCAACTATGGATCTCCGCTTACATTTCTCAATCTATGGAGCTCAGTTAGAACAAAGAAGGACACTAAAAAAAGATGTCCACTACGAGCCTAGCACAAAATTTCGAGGGCTCCTATTGAGCGCTCATTTAACTTTATTCTCTTCTTTCATTCTCTATCCTTCTTCCTCGCGTTTGCAGCAGCAGCTCGTGCAGACATCCTCCCAGCGACCGGCGCCAATCTGTCGATGCGCCGCCCTACCCGTCTCCCACCCCCGTTGTGCCATCCAGCTCTTCGCTAACAACTGCCCTCGCTTGCCCCCACTGTTGGCTCCACCGACCAACCAACCTCTACTGCCCAACACCCTTGTTGGCTCCGCTGCCTACAATCCGCCTCCTTCACTGGGCCGACTGTCTTTTATGGCCATCCCTCTAATCCCGCCAACAATAGAAACCCCACCCCAACCTAGACCCAAACCACTAGCTTATTCTGTCGGCCTCCATTGGTACTCCCATGATCTAACTTAACATTCATATACATTGGGTCTTTTCCAGTAGCGAAGCTGTGTTATGTTTAGGTGGTGCAAATGCACCACCCAAAAAAAATCAAAATCTAGTGATTATGAGCAATTTTTTACCATGTATATGTGTCAAATTTATAGCACTATAAAGCAGATGCACTACCCTCTAATTTAATCTAGCTTCGTCATTGGTCTTATCAATATTCGAGCTAGGTAAACAATCGTCCAACTTTCATTGCTCTAGCGCTAAATATTACTAAACTCTTATCAATGACTTCCTGAACTGTTGCCAATGCCTCCTTTGATCGCACTTCCTACAAAATATAAAAAACGGAATAGCAGTGAAGACACTTACGGTGGAGACCAAATTTCCGTGTATATACCATGAGAAATGATTTTTTTTCTTTGAGGAAACTGAACTTAGAAACAATGCAAATAGGCTGGAGTTTCAGCATACCTCTATAATCCTTCATTCACTCCTTCAGCAGTAACATTAGGATAAAATAAATCAAACTATTTTTCTGCTTGTCTACTACAGCGTACACTTTTGTATTGTGAAGGTGTGTTGTGCCGTGCTTCGAAAACAGTTGCATATTCCATAACAAAAACATAGCATCTGTAGTAAACTTGTACATATATATAAACAAAAAAACAAGAACTACAGTACAAAGAATGCAAAGTTCCAAAGTTTTATGCACGGTCAAATGTCATCCCCATTCAGAATGAACGGGGACACTTCATAACTCCCGAATCTGGCAAGACCACAAACTTGTCAATCCATTTAGGTGTTGGAGCTGAATCAAAATTCATGAACAATTGGACTTGTACATCTCCGGCAAGCGAAATTTCAGCGATCTATGTCTAAGTGTGGTGTCAGCAGTGCATTCTAATTCTGTCGTTTTGCGATGGGGCTAAACAATTGGGAGGCCTACAGTACAGCAATGCCTCCTTGGCACTAAAGATGTGCAACGGGCCGGCCCGGCCCGGCCCGGCACGGGCCCGTGCTCGGCAAAGCCCGCTAAGGCACGGGCCTGTTTGGCCCGCGGGCCACCGTGCCGTGCCTAAGTAGTCCACCGTGCCTGCTGCTCGGCCCAGGCCCGACACGTGGGCCGGTCCACGGGCCGTGCCAGCCCGATGAGGCACGGGCCCAGCAGGCCACCAGGCCGGCCCATAGCCCGCTACAACAAAACCCCCTTGTCCAGTACAGAATTGAGCACAGATTTCAAATTTGAACATAAATTTGACAGATTTTAATACATATTTCAACTTAATCACAGAAATCAAAAGAACTCACAAGACAAGAAACATATAAAAGAAAATTGAGCTGTGAGTGCAATGCCGCCTCATTAAAAACCTTTCTAGGTAAAACTCACACCTCGTGAGATAAAACCCTAGAAAGGAAAAGAGTACGGCTCACAGCTCAACTTTCAAATTCATTTCACAGTTCACAGTTCAAGTTCAAGTTATTACAAAACAGAGACAAGTCTCAGCTCCCAACTCTCAACTCTAAGTCTGAACTCTCAACTCTCAACAAGAACCAACAGCAGTTGCATCTCCATCAGAAGTACCCTCATCATCAAGCCACTGGTTCTCATAGTGGTCTTCCAACTCCTTGTCCTCCACAGAATGCTGAGCCCTGTGTTGCCCTAGCTCCCAGTCCTTGATCAAGATCAGCTGCTCAATAGTCTCTGACTTCAATGCTCTTCGACGTTCCTCAATGATTCTGCCAGTAAGACTAAAGCAAGATTCCGAAGAAGTAGTTGAAACAGGAACACACATAATATCTTTAGCCAATAGAGAAAGAATTGAATAAGTTAGTTTGTGCTCATGCCACCAATTCAGGATATCAAAGTTATCATCATCATAGGCCGTAACAGGGTCACTATCAAGGTAAATAGTGAGCTCAGAGATACCAGAAGGCACAGCAGATGAAGAAATAGTTGAACCAGTAGAGGATGATCCACCAAATATTTTGCCCCATGCGTGCTTCCTCTTACCTGTCAATCCTGATGGATGGGTGGCCCTAGTTGGTCTAGCTGCACCAAACTTAGCTTCATATTTGTCATATAGTTTATGCAACTCAGATTTTACATCAACAAAATAACTATTGTAACTGGTTTTGTTCAACTGTGCAAGCAAATCAAGTGCTCCTTTTAAACCTCTAAGCTTAGCCCTTGGGTCCAGAACAAATGAAAAAGAGTATAGCAGTGGGATTTCCTTCCAGTACTTAAGAAATTTAGACTTCATTGCTTTCACAACATCACATAGTTGGTTATCTTTTTCATGTTCATTCAAATGTCCACCAATGTCAAGTATATGATGCAGTGCTAAATGACTTGTAGGGTAATAAACACCAGATAGTACCACAGTTGAATCATAAAAAAGTTCAAGGAAATCCATTACCTTCTCAGCAATGTGCCAATGCTGTCCATTCAATAGGGCGTAGCCAATGTTAGTATTGATGAACACAGAAAACACATATTTGTATGGCAACAGATGTTTAAGCATAAGATAGGTTGAGTTCCATCTAACATCCATGTCCAAAGCAAATTTACGAGGCCTCATACCCTTAGCTATACAATAGTCTTTGAATTTTGCAATACGATGATTAGATGAATTCAGAAAATTAATAGCAGTTCTAAAAACCTCCAAGATATCTTTAAGCCTTTTCAAACCACATTTAACAATCAAATTAATTATATGGCATGCACAGCGCTGATGCACAACATAGTATTGCTTTTTAGTATGATCTAATGGATCAACATCAAAACCCAAGTAACCATCAAGCAAAGGCTTCAAAGCAAGCATAGCAGTTGTATTAGAAGAAGCATTATCAAGGCTAACAGAAAAAACTTTGTCAAGCAAGCCCCAATCTCTAAGAACATCAGAAATCTTGTCACAAATGTTATGACCACTATGACTCACTTCAATTAGCTTAAAACCAATGACAGATTTTCTAAGTTCCCAATCTGAAGTAATGTAGTGAGCTACAACAGTTATATAATCTTCCTTAGCATTACCAGACCATATATCAGATGTCAAACAAACAGAGGTAACACCAGTCATCAAAGTATTTTTAATGTGCAACAGTTTTTCATTGTAAAGCTTAGACATATCTCTAGTTGTGGAAAATCTAGACACCCTCTTATATCTAGGATTGTGAGCACGCTGAATGTAATCATCCCAAGCAACATTATCAGCAATAGACAAAGGAAGATCCAATCTAGCAATCAATCGGCACAGCTCTGTCCTAGCAACATCAGGCTTGTATTCCCAGTTTCTATAGGATCCATCAGGGTTTAAAGCAAGTCTAGTTTGAACCATATTAGCATGCTCAACCTTAGCACTACATGATGCATGATGTCTAATCAAATGTCCAGTGCCATTGTTAGATTTACCAGACAAACGAGATTTGCACTGCTTGCAAACAGCCCTTAATGTCACAACTCCATCAACATTTTCTTTTACCTCGTCAAAGAAAGCCCACACAGCGGCTCTGCGCTTACCAGTACTGATGGTAATTGCTGATGCCACAGTCGCTTGGGAAGCAGCTGCCGAAGCAGAACCATCAGCACCAGCTCCAGCACCCGAAGCAGCACCAGCACCAGCACCACTGCCGTCCTCGTCAATGGTCACAGGTTCATCATCATCACCACTGGCCATGTCCACCGACCACCGGCACCACACGTCCTCACCTCTCGCTCTCGGCACCGTTCCTCAACGGCTAGTGCCGCGACCTGCAAAAGGCATAAGAACACCGGAGTTAGGGTTAGGGTTAGGGACGGCGGTTAGGGTTCATGGGAAGCCGGAAAGGGGGAGAGAAAGCTTACTTACATAGCCGGAGCCCGGCGCCGGAGAGGGGGAGATAAAGAAGTACGGCGACGGCGGACGGGATCCCCGAACGACGGCGACAACCGAGACGGCGAGAGGGGAGAGAAAGAACGAGACAGGGAGAAAAGACGAGGAAGAATGGAAGATCCGGCAGTCCAGGTGTCACCGGAGACGGGGGAAGAACCTCCGCGGCGGCGACTACGGTGGGGACCGGCGGCGGCGGCGTCGCGGCGACGGGATCTGGTGGGAGGCGGCTGCGCGAGCCGGAAAGGGAGGGGGAGGCCGATTAGGGATCTGGTGGGAGGCGGCTGCGCGAGCCGGTTGGGTTGGGTGGGGGGTGGGAGCCGGGCCTATATACAGGCTGCCCCCCCCACCGGGCCCCTAACGGGCCTTTGCCCAAAAGCGTGCCGGGCCGTGCCGGCCCGCGTGCCTGGGGGTCAGCCCAGGCCCGGCCTGCTACGGGCACCGGGCCAGCCCGGGCACGGTTCCAATCGGGCCGGGCCGTGCTTCGTGCCGGGCCAAAAAACGTGCTTCGTGCCGGGCCTTCGGGCTTCGGGCTTTCTGCTCAACTTTACCATGGCCGCGAGTTTATGCCAATGCCCTATTGTCTTCACTTTCACGCTATATGTCCCCGTCTCCCCTACATGCATCTCCGCATGTACATTGTATGTATATTTGCACGCGCAACATTTGAATTAAAGCAATAACCATGTTTACTTGAGAGACAAATTGGAAACTTGGAGTTGGTATATTTCAATCTCACCGACTAGCTACAACTTGGTTTGAAGTTGTAAACACACATATGTTTTTCCACTTGCAGAACCAAGACTTTTATTACCATCGAGAATGAATTTGTATAGAGCTGAATATATTTTTAGAAAGTGGTCACATCATAGAGTGGGTAGCGGTCTTGAGGGGCAAGTGTCCATCTTATTATATGTTATACCTTTTGCCAAAGTTAATATGCGGCTTCCAGACATTACTAACAATAACTTCTCCAACGAACATCCAAAACATTTCTATGACATAGATACTCTCACAAGAAAAGAAATGTTGATAGGGTAAGAAAAATGCGAGTGTTATGTATTATGTTTCGCTGAAGCAGTTTTAGGACACATATGTCCTAGACATCGAAAGAACACAGATTTAAAAGATATGCCATCGAATCCATTCAATACACATATTATTTAAAGTTGTGCCATTTCAAAATTTACGGGGCGTCAGAGGTAGGAGGCTTTTAGAGGTACTGCACATCAGAAGTTCGATGCAACACTCGACAATTTCTCCCATGTAGACATAATTCACCTTCGTTTTGGGCAGGTTGACGTGTTCCAACCCATCTCCACAAGAAATCATCTAGCTCGCTTCTACCAAAACTTGCATCCCTACAACACACATATTCCCAAATTGGAATGAGCTTCTCTAGCCTAAATTGCTCCTCTCAAACCAACTGCACCAAATCAAGTATTATCCCAAAATCACCTCGCCTTGTTGTCATTCTAGATGGAATTTAGCTCCTCTTGATTTAAATCGAATTCATGATTTGGGAGAAGAGAAAAAAAAACAAATGAGGGGGGTAATGGTCATGTGTCTTTGCACAGATGAGGATGTGACTCACAGAAGAAAGAAAGACCACATAAATGAGACTGGATATGGATGGCGTAACAAAGGTTAATTTTCAAATATTGTTTGATGGTACTAAATGAGTGGGTTTTGTGGTACATTTCTATAATTGTGTAATTTTAATGTCACGATACCTAATTTATTTTCGTAAAAATGTAAAAAAGTTTCAAGCTAGTATTAATTTTCTGTTAGGTGAACCAAAAAGTTGTGAGAGGATAAAATCAAGATAATACTGCCAAAGAAAAGAGGTGGTTGGTAGATAGGATTATGGGAATCCATTCGAACCTTCCACGTAGTTTGAAAATTGTCTCAACATATGTCAAAATGTAAAGGACATTTGCTATGTTATGTCACACATCCTTAGCGTAAAATATAAATATAACTATGTTTCAAATACACATGATTGATTCTGTCCATCATAATAATGACCTTGGCACACTTACACATAAGAACTGGAACTAAACTAATCAACCTTGAGTGCTCTAGTAATAACATAATTGCACTAACCATCATGATCTTAGTCAATAATGGTTAGGACAAGTAACATATATCACATAAATTACTACAAACCTCAATGCATGATCTACACCAATGATTCATAAAACATGTTGATCAAACAAAAAACACACCTTCAATATAATGCTGAAATATTTCTCTTATTTTCCAAAAAAAATGTTTGTTCAATATATTTAGATTTTCTCACATGTCCCTTATAAGCCCTTTTCCTTAAGAAAAAGACCATTTTCGTGCAATAGATTCTCACTTCCTGTGTTATATGAATTGACACTAAAAAGCCAAGTATCTCTGTATATACAATTTAAAACATTCATGTTGATAGGTGTGTCTGCCATTATCATCGCTCAGCCTCTAAACTTAACATTGTGTGTATACATTACACTTACATATTTATCTGTATATGCCACATAGAAGAGTTGAAATTAGCATTATGTCATATGCTAAGTTACCGAACCTTACAAATGTGTAAATCATGGAAGGCTTTATGATCAGGGATTATAGTTCTTTTGTAAGATGAGTTTCCTTTATGGCATTTTGCTTACTTTGATTAGTGGACTTAGTATTAAAAGTCATGCTTGCTATTTGGTAGAGTATGATGAGCTCATTGAACGAACTACCGATATCAGGGCCATTGTGGAGCTCTAAGGCTGTCTTTGGTAGCACTCCCGCTGCTCCGCTCCACGCTAGAATCTGAGGAGCGCTGCCAAAGGGTGAAAACTTTGGCCGCTCCACGCGAGAATCGCAGGAAATCGCTCTCGCTGATTCCACTGCGACGTGGGAGCCGAAAAAACCTGCTCCCGGCGCTCCACCGCCCGCTCCCCACCATTCCCGTTGCGAACCTAGCCATTAAGTTTGTAGTTATTTACTCACCTCTGCCACTGATATATATAAAAAAAATTCCCCAATCCTCGTCGACTCGCAATCGGCTCCAGCGTCGTCCCACACGTCTCCGCGCTGCAGGCGGAGCGGCGAGCCGGCGACCCGCTCGGCCCTGATCTCCACCGGCGTTGTTGACCACCTGCCTGGCAGAAGGATGTCGTTGCCTGCCATCCGTTCGGGCGAAGGCCGGCCTCCAGCTCTCCCTTGCAGCCCGCCTGCGCTGGCCCCGTTAGAGCTGCCGCCGCCCTTTCATCCCCAGGCCACCGCCGTCCGTTAGAGATTTGCACTGCGGTGCGGTATCTCCTTCTTGGCCACCAGGCTGCAGCCGAGCACTCCGGGCAAAGGTGGGGCCCTACTTTTGCCCTCTCTCACTCAGATCTGTACTCCCTCCGTCTAAAAAAGAATGCAACTCTCGTTTTCCGATAAGTCAATCAATTTCAACTTTGACCAAATTTATACAAAAGTTATTAATCTTTTTGTTTTTAAATATGTTTAGTACAAAAATATATTCTATAGTTAATCTGATAATATTTATTTTATACCATAAATGTTAATATTATTTTGCATAAATCTAGTCAAACTTAAAATCGTTTGACTCCTCGGGAAACGAGAGTTGCATTCTTTTCGGGACGGAGGAGTAGGCCGTTGCAAGAATAATTTGTGTTTAAGGTTTGATTTGATAGCTTGATAGGCCAATCCATGCTCAGGAGGCGTGACGTTCAATTTCTTTGCTGCACTGGACAACTACCATGCATTTTTAGCATGTTTAATGTTCAGGAAATAAATCTTGCTGCAGAAAATAAATCTTGTTTGATTTGTGTAACTGGAAACAACAGGCTCATATTGAAAGGACCGACACTAGGCCTAGAGGGGGTGAATAGGCCTTGATAAAAATTTCTGCAAACTTAACAATTAAATGTCAGACGGGCCGGATGTTCTGGCGCTGTGTCGGAATTTCTGGATTCCCGGAATTTCCGGCACAGGAAACAAGAGACAAAGATTTGTTTCACCAAAGTTCACTCCACTTAGGAGCTACATCTCCATTGAGGTGCTCACGTAGAGCCGGGTCAACTCTAACCCCTTGCCTCCTTCAATCAACCACAAATGCCGGATTGAAATTCTTACTATTGTTCCCACTTAGGGATGAAGATTACAAACGTCCGGCACTCAAGCACACTAAGTTGGGAGTTGCCGGCGACGCCTAACCGTCTAGGAGCTCAGCTCCAAGAGTAATGAACGAGAATCGATGAGCCAAACTTGCTTCAAGTGCTTCTTGAGATGAACAATGGATGAACTCACTCAATGGCTTGGTCTCACACCTCAAGAATCACTCACACCCAAAGCCCTACTCAAATCTTTGCAAGGATTGGCACTAGAGGGAGTTGGGAGAGTGAATTGAATGCTAGTGAATGTGTTTGTCTCGGGTTAGGTCAACAGCAAAGAAAGGGGGGCTGAGGGGGTATATATACTCAACCTCCAAAAACTAGCCGTTATGCACTGCCAGGTCACTTACCGGAATTTCCGACATAGCGTCGGAACTTCCGACAAGGCATGGTTTTGAACTAAGAAACGACCTGACGAACAGCCCCACCGGAACTTCCGGTACTTCTCACCGGAATTTCCGAGACCAAACCGAGCCCACCGGAGAATGTCCACCGGATATTTCCGGGCAGGCCCAAACTACCAGAATTAGCACGAAGAACAACCCACCGGAACTTCCGGCACTACGCACCGGAAATTACCGGGACGCCACCGAGGCTGCCGGAGCTACTGCACCGGATATTTCCGGGCTGGCCGGAACTTCCGGCACAGCGTCGGAATTTCCGACCAGCTGCTGTGCAGCGCCTGAAAAACTGAAGTTAGAAACCGGTCAGACCGGTTTCCAGAACCGGTCAGACCGGTTTTGGCCTGAAAAACGAAGCTATATTCTCTCTTGGGTAGTTAGCATCTCAAATAAGCACTTTTGGCACTTTTGATTCATCAAGCACGTCCCCCTTGATAGTACGGTGATTTCCTATACTCAATTTCATACCAAAAATAAATTTAAATCTTCAATGAGCTCATCCACCATACATAAGAAATTGGGGGCCATCCTTTGATATTCATAAATCCTTCTTTTCTTTTTATTCCTGCATATACTTAATACAACCATCAAATCTCAAATTCTAATTGTCATTATCACCAAAACACATGGGAGGCCTAGATGCACTTTCAATCTCCCCCTTTTTGGTGATTGATGACAACTCAATTTGGGCTCACAAGATAGGAATAAAATCATGTTTTTGTACCCAATTATATTTAGAAAAGCTCCCCCTAAATATGTGCATATTCAACTCAAATGGCTTCAAATGCCATTGCACATATTCATGAAAGAACTTAACCAATATCTTTGCATACAAAGGTACAAATGTGCAAGAGGTGTCAAATTATAATCGTGATGCATATGACATGGTATATCACACAATAAAAGTGGAGAATAACATTACACCAACCATTCATCATCCTCATAGCATCACATCATTAATAAAAGGAGTTCAACATCACACTAGCACAAATTAAGTCTTACAAATAAAAGTTCTCACTTGGCACACATCACACATGACACCAAACATAGTTCTTACATGTCCAAAGATAAAAACATGAATAAAAAGATAGATATGGGTCTCCATCCACCAAAGCAATCACAAATTCACTCCCCCTTTGGCAACAAGCACCAAAAAGGAGAGATACTCATCGTCGTTGCCATCCC
>CM014276.1:63682967-63703941 GCA_004135705.1 Alloteropsis semialata
TTAATCATAAATCCAAAACTCTTGCACATAACCCCCTCACTTTCTAACTTTCTTACCATAAGACCCACCTTCTTCTTCCTCTGGTCACTCACGATACAGAACAGATGAACACCGGTGGCCGGCCAGAACTTGGTCCTGCAGCCCTCCCTGGCCTGAGCGCGCGGTTGGGGGCGTGGAGGGCCGACCCCGGGACCCTGCTGGGCCGCCGCTGGTGGCCACCCTGCGCGGCTCCCGGCCTGCCCACGTGCAGGCCCCTGGCCGGCGGTGGTGGCCGCGGGTAGGTCTCGCTGGTGGCCCAAGGAAAGAAGGGAAACGGCCGGGGAGTATCAAGGGACCATGGGGATTGCGTTTTGATGCTTGGATTGGAGGGAGAATGAGTGTAGAGCTACGACCACGGGAGGATTGGAGCTCGGTCGGGTTGGAACAATGGCGGCCGGAAAAAGCGAAATTCTCCGCGGCTAGGCTATGGCGGAGGGAGCGGAGTGGTCGAGGGCGGAGAGGGCANTATGACCACGGGAGGAGGCGAGTTCGGCCGGCACAGAACAATGGCGGCTCGATTTCTCAAAATTCTCGGTGTCTGGGCTATGGCGGAGGGAGCGGAGCGGTCGAGGGCGGAGAGGGCGAGGTTGTGGAGCTCTGGGGGCGATGAATCGAGGAATGACGAGGCGGAGGGGGGTTAATTCGGCCGGTGAAGTACTGAGGTCTTTACTGACCTCGGATGTCGGGCATCCTTATCCCGGCCAGCGCGACAAGCTCACTTGGCACGGCCAGAGGGCGCAAGGATAGCACGGACGCGTGGCCGGACAGCTGGAGGGCGATGATTTGGCGTCGACGGCGTCGAGGTCGTCGAGGCCGGCCTCCGGCCGGTACTGACCGAACTGAACTTGGTTCAGTTTAGTCACAGTCCAACTGTCTCAAGTTCGCGTCGATTTTTATCAAAATTTTGTGTATAAACTCAGGGAGAAGCAAATATAAAAGTTGTAGAGAATAGATCAGGCTACAATTCTTAGAAGGAATTTCTTTCATTTGATCAATGATTTGAGAGTTGCAAGGCCCTGAAGTTCGGCGAAATCTCGAATTTCAGATTTCGCGAATTCAGTTCAGTCCCAAATTTCAGCTTACGGGCCCAACTTCAACTGACCTAAAATCCGCTTTTCGTATATAAACTTTTGATTCGTCCAATATGAAAGTTAGAGATGGCACATCAGGCTACAACTTCTACAAAGGGAGTTATAGTGTTTGATCAATGGTTTGAGAAATAAATCACGGAGAAAACTGGCCAAAAATCTGTCAAAACTGACGAAACTGAAATTTCTAAGTGCTGAATCGATTGGTTTTGACCCGAATTCGATGACCTTTTTATCGAATATTTACATATAATCATTGAGATCGTCCAATACAAAAGTTGTAGCTGGTACATTAGGCTACAACTCTTACAAAGAGTGTCACCCCTTTTGAGCAGTGGTTTGAAAGTTACGGGGCGGAGAATATGGGAAAAAACCACATTTTTCAGACTTAGCCGAATCGGCTGAATGCTGAATTTCAGCATTTCGACTCGAATTTAACCAAGAATTTGAGCAATCAAACAAAGTTTTCATGGATCCACATCACCACCATTGTAAAGGGGTACTTTGTACTCCAACTTTTATATTAGTGGAATTTGAAGTGCTTAGGCAAAATCTAAAGATATTAGCCTCTCGAGAAGGGTAAAACGTGAAACTTACAACACATGAAATGACGGTTAAATGAGTTCAAAATTGAATTTTGAGTTTTTGTTTGAACTTCCCATACTCATTTGAGTTCATAAACATATAGTTAACATTATTTGTGACATTTTGGTACAATTTTTATAATTTATCTATTTTGCTTCTTTTGAGTTGACTAAGTCAATGCATACAAACAAATGCACAAACATACATGTTCATGAGATGATGCATGCCATAATTTGGTTAATTATGTTCATTATGGTTATTAATTACTATAGTGACACCAGGGGTGTCACATAACCATTGCTAGATTTGCCAAGCTATCCAATAACAATCAGTGTAGAAAAACAATTGATTAACATAACATTAATGACTCTCATCTAACTCCACTTCTACCCTTTTCGGCCCAAGAACATTGATGTGCAACGAGCGATCAAGCAGCTTCATGTAACCGCGAAGGACAGACAACTCGAGTTGATTTTAACCATGCATGGGACAACCTAATCGCACGACCCGTGAGAGACACCCAGGACCTCACGGGGCAACCGTTCCCATCTCTCCCTGCCATCTGCCATCGGGTACCACTCCACCCGAGTGCACGCCCCAACGAACCCCAGGTGCCCCAGGCAAACCTGTGTCGCGGACACTGCTACACTTGCCATCAACCCCTCGCCCAATGGAGTGGACATGTCCGTCAGACGTCAGTTTGAATCAAGTACTAGGTTTACCAGTTTACCATATTTCCCGGCACACGATTAGTACCTTCAAAAGCTTGACCAACAAGGCCACACAAGCAATGCCTTAGCCAACTTTTCTCTGTGCAAGCGGGACGTTCATCCAACAGAAATATCGCACAAGCCCCGCTTGCCGAACATCATAACTGAAATAAGGTAACTCCTATATCTCGCGAGTGACAAGGCAATCACTCGACTTCTACCGGTCCTAATTAAGCATAGCATTCTATACGACCTACACATACTAGCATTAGGACGTGGGTACCTAGGGATCATGCAACTATGATTTCATTCAACTCCTCAAAACTTAAATGCACAAATTAAGGCACAAGAGAGGAGTGTTAGTGAAACAGTGGGTTATGCTCCGGAGCTTGCCTTCTTGATCACCGGTGGCCTTGGGCCCTTCCGGACTTTGATCCGGGTCTGGAGCAGCGACAAGGTTCAGCTCAGCAGCGGCTTGATCACCCTCGGGCTCGACCTCGATCTCGTATACTCCGTCGGTAATGGTGTTCTCTACATGACATGCGAATGGATACATGAGATGCACGAATACATAAGCAAGTAATCACCTGAATATCTACCACAACTCACATCACAGGACGATCATTTATGGATCTTAAACAATTAAGAGGTTCAAATGGCCAAGGAACCGGTCTGGCCGGTTTTGAGACCGGTCTGACCGGTCTGGCAGACTGGCCAACCCGAAAATCTTACGGCTGACTTAACTAATTCTAAATCTACTCAAGCCATGAATAACTTTGGCCCTTAGATACTCAGCTCTACTTTACTAACCATAACAAAACCATCAAAGGTGATTCGGCATATTTAGCCCATGTATACGATTTGTATGATAATAATTAAACTCTCAAGCATTCGCTCATAACTAAGGCAATATTTCAGGCATTACACAGTTTCTATATGCATATGCTATACCACTGGAAAGACAATTTTACAAGGATGCTAGAAAGTCTATATTTGTGGTTTTATGATTTTTGTGCGATTTTATACGTATTTATTCGCAACCAGCCGATTTAAAGCAAAGAAAAAGAAAAAGCATCAACATCCTCGCAGCTGGGCCCTTAAGCTTCAAATTTCTTGCAAAAGAGCCCTTGTAGACTCTCACCTAGGTCCTAGAAATCTACGAAAAACCCCTTATCCTTTCCAACTCCTTACCCTTGGGTCCTTGCTTCTTCTACCTCGAGCCAACACCCGAGCTCGGCTGGCTGAGGCCGGTGGCGGCTCTGCAGGGGGCGGGGAAGAAGGGAAATGGGCCGGGGAGCATCAACGGGTCATGGAGAATCCATTTTGACACTTGAATTGGGTGGAAGAGCTGCAAGAATGGTTAACCACGTGAGGGGTGGGGAAGCTCGGCTCAGCGGCAATGGCGGTCGGGAATCGACGAATTCCCGGCGTGGGAAGTTAGGTCAAGGGCCAAAACGGTTCGGGCGAGGAGAGGGTGGGGTGTGTGAGCGCTGGACGTGAGGAATCGAGCGATGGACGAGTGAGGGGTGGTGAAATCGGCCCCGGCGTTTTACTGCTCGGCCATGGAGGACGGGAGTGGTTGAACCGTCCCTCCAAGCTCGGACGTGGCGCGCCAACCACGCAGATGGCACAGGGATACATGGGCACGTGTTCCAGAGGTCCGAGGATGACGTAATTCGACACGGACGCCCATACCGGCGCCGGAGATGCCCATACCGGCGGTGGTGGTTGGCGACCGACTGTTGCGGTGGTGGGGTAAACACTCACCGCAACAATCCGTGCGTCCAAAAATACTGTGCTGACGAAGATCATATTCAAATCTCGCGGGCCACCGACTGTTGCGGTGGTGGCAGGCACACAGCACCGCAACAGTCGGTCATTGGTAGCACCGTAATAGTCTCTCAATCTAGAGACGAATTTCACTGTTCCCTTAGGATCACCGACTGTTGCGGTCATGTTCTTGGATTAGGACCGCAATTTCAGGTGCTTGGGCATTCATACTCAGACCAAACATGGATTGTTGCGGTGATGCACAAGTGATCAACCACCGCAACAGTCCGTCAATCCAGAGAGGTCTTTTGAATTTCTCCCCGTTGACCGACTGTTGTGGTCATAGCACCGCAACTTTCCTGGTGGCCTTGGAAGATATGTGTATAACACTCAGGGCATCGACTGTTGCGGTGGTGGTATAAGGCAGACCACCGCAACATTCGATCATGAAGTACACTGAAGGTCTAAGTCGCTAGGGCACCTATTGTTGCGGTGACCATTGAGATCAGCACCGCAACTTGCTGTGGTCTCGATATTTATACTTTTCAAGCTAGTTTTAATTTGAGTTTTTGCTAACCTAAGTCTCGTTTCAAGTACAAGGGTTTAATAGGGAGCAAGTAAACACCTTTTTGGACAAAGACATGAGGACTCTCCCTCTCTTCACTTTTATTTATAAATATCTTTAGTAATTTTACCTTAAGATAGGTGACTGTGCGTCATACATGCCCACTCTTGTACAAACAAGATGCTTATGAGATAATGAATGCCATGATTGATTTAATTATATTTATTTAGGGTCTTAACTATAATAGTGACACCAGGGTGTCACACCAATACCAGCTGTCTCCGCTCTCTTTCTCCACAAAAGCCAAGGCCAAGGGCACTAATTGATTGTTACCGTCGCCGGCAACGGCGGTGAGGATTGTGCCTTTGTACCTTCCTGTCAGGAAGGTCCCATCAATGCATATGACTGGCCTACAGTGTCGGAAAGCCTTAATACACGGCCCCAATACCAGGAATGCCCGCTGCAGCACTTGCTTCCCTGGCTTTAAGACAGAGGAGAAAGTCTTAAGGTCATAGAAACTCCCTTCATTTCGCTGGCACATGGCGTGGAGCAAAGCAGGAAGGTTGTCATATGATGTTTCATAAGTCCCCCATTTCATCTCGAAACATTCTGTCTCGCTCTATATGCCTTGCCGTAACTAATTTTGTACTTGAATTTCTCCTCGATGGTACATATTATAGACTTGGACTCGTAGCTTGGATTATCAATGATCTGTGCATACATGAAGTTAGCCACAAAACCGGATGTGAGGTTCCGGTGGTCTGTGTCCAATTGCTCAAGCACACATGTGTGATCCTCGATTCTGCTCACCTCCCAGTAAGTATTCCACTTCCCACTGAATGCGTGAACCCAAAAAGGACACCCTTCTGTGATGCAGCATATGTCATAGACTTGTTTGCTGCTCTTAACAACCCTGAACTCCCTTTGCAAACACAAAGCGGACCACTATTTTATTGCATCCTTCATTTCTTATACAGTCTCGTAGCACGAACCGAGGCAAACCTCGTTGTACTTATACTCCTAGAGGACTTGTTGGCCTTCATTTATCGTAAGCTGTGAGAAGTCATAGTTGACCCAGTTCCTTGGCACCTGCACCGCTTCGCCGTCGTCATCATCCGACCAGTCCTCCTCGAAGTACTGCTAATGCTCTGTGCCCTCCCTCTCTGCGTCCAAAACCATCTTAGGAAAATTTTCTGCTTCATCAAGCTCCCCTGATGGTTCAGGGGGTGCATAATAATCTTGTCCGGCTGCACCTTCTTCTACTTCTTCACCTTCCTCCCCAGTAGCAACTTGAAGGTTTTCCCCTCCAGCATCTTCAACTTCTTCGTGCACTTCACTGCTGGATCCCAGTGGCATACCATGCTGCGTACAAAGTGTCACAAATGACCTCCAGTTCTGGGTTTCTTGAAGCGCAACAAGTTCCCAATACGTAGTTGAACTTCTGCTCATCACTGCCATCACTAACAGGTCATGCTGGGCCTCATCAAGCCCAAATAAATGATAAAGCCACTTTGTTATTGAAACCCAATTTCTCTCTGCTCTAGCTACTTTTCTGGTGACACAACTAAATTCTGACAGGTCTACCCCTTCAGGACCATATCTAACTTCCTGATCCATAGAACAATTGGAACCATAAAGGTTCAGACATGCCTAAAACCAAACCAGGACAATAAGAAGAATTAATACGATTTTCTACTCATAAAAAACTTATGTATAATACTCTACTATAAACTATAATATAAACTCATATATAGAATCTAATATCAATAAAACTCTACTGTAAACTATACTATAAACTCTAATATAAACTCTAATTTCAACTCTAATATAAAGGCATTACGCTAACATAAAGTCTAATATAAAGGCATTACTCTAATATAAACTCTAATATAAAGTCATTACTAACTCTAACATAAACTCTAATTTAAACTCTAATATAAAGTCATTATTCTAATATAAACTCTAATTTAAACTCTTATATAAATTCTAATATGCATAAAACTCTAACAGAAACTCTAATATAAAAAGATATAAACTGTAATGTAAACTCTAAAATGAATAATTACAGTATATATAAAATTGTGGGGTAAACACTAACATCAGTGCATCTAATATAAAAAGATATATTAATAAAGATCTAATATCAATAATAGTAATTACTCTAAGTATCTCTAATGTCACTAAATATAAGGTAACTCAAACTAATGTCACTAAATCTAATATCAGTAACTGCCTCTAATAGTTATTTCAGTAACTAAGTCTAATATCAGTAACTCAAAAATAATACTACGATTTCATACTGTGTAAACTAAATACTAAAATAACTACAAAGTCATACATCTACCAAATTGAAGTTACAACTACGAGATCGGATTTTACCTGAAACCGAAGCGCAGAACCGGCAGGGCTTCGCCGCTGACTCTTCCTCTCCCTAACCCTCCTCTCTAACCCTAGTTTTTTTTTCTGATTTAGAATGAATTTTTTAACAGAATTTTGCCTTATATAGGCGGCAGCACCCTAACCGCCAAATGATTCGGCGGTAGGGGGCTGCCGCCGTCGATCCAACGGCGGGAAGCCTTCCCGCCGGATCCAACGGCGCGGCAAGGGCGGGGCTCCCCCTTCCGCCAAATCATTTGGCGGTTAGGATGCCGGGCCCAGGTGCCGACACCTACCGCCAAACCATTTGGCGGTTAGGTTGGGCAAACAGTTCAAAATTATGATTTTAAATTCAAATCGCTAATTCAAACGGCGGTTTACCTAACCGCCGTTTGATTTGGCGGTTACATCTTCTTACCGCCGTATCATATGGCGGCAGCCATATGATACGACGGTTGGATGACAGATTTGCAAAATCTGTCATCCAACCGTTTTTTTTGAAAAATCGTAAAAAAAATTAAAAAAAATCAATGATAAGAGCTAAACACAAATGGGTTTGTGAGGTGGAAAAAGTCTATTTTGGCTCCCTCAACTATCACAAAAATCTAGTTTTACTCCCTTTACTACAAAATCAGATGTCAAACATTCTCAAACTCAGAAAATCAAGTTATTTTTCCTCCTAGGCCCATTTCGAGATGAGTAGGCGCTGTCGTGGTGGTCGTTTTCACATGTGGTGCTGGGTTCCTCTCAACAAAATTCAGCAAAATAAATGTTTTGAAATAAATTAATGGGAGAAAGGATGAGATTGCCCCTTTTCCTTATCCCTTCTTCCCATCGCCATCCGCATCACCAACCGCTGTCGTGGGCGCGAGCTCCAGCTCTCGCTAGGGGTGAGCTTGGCAACGGAGGAAACGAGACGCCGCAAGAGAGAGACTGGTGTGTAGGGGGCCTCATGAGCCGCATGAGTTTCTCTTCCGCCACCGAGGGCGAGGCACGGGCCTGGCGAGCCACGGCCGATGTTTGCCCGACCAGCGGCTGGGGCGTACAAGGACAAGGCCCATGCGGCTAGCGTAGGCAAGAAGGATCCCGGTGGCTTGCGACCCGCACAGGCAAGGGTTGATCCCCGTGGCCGGCGGCCGACATGCGCACCTGACTGGCGGAGGTGGAGCACGAGGTGGACCTCTGGCCGTTGGGACTCTGATACTAACACGGGCGAGCACCCAGTTGTAGGCCCAACCAGAGGGGCCACCAGCTAGCTGTAGCAGAGGGCGCGTGAGGTAGAGGCCGCGACCGTCACAAGCGGAGGGTAGATTGGGAAAGAAGGTGTAGAGGTGAGAGAGGTGAGGATACAGAAGAGGCGTTGGATTAAAAAAAATCTAGACATGTGAGGTCAAAAAATTTTACTCGACTTACAACTGGAACGCAACACCACATGTTAAAACTACCGCCTAAACGCCTACTCACCTTGAAACCAGGATCAAACCCGCCCTAGGAGAAAAATAACATGGTTTTCTGAGTTCGGGGATGTTTGACATCCAGTTTTGTAGCTAACCTGTTCGGCTGGTTCAGCCAGAAACAGCCAGCAGTACTTTTCTCTCACCGAAAATCAGCACCAGCCACCAGCCACCAACCAGCCAGCAGTACTTTTCTCTCACAGAAAATCAGCACCAGCCGAACCAGCACAGCCAGCCGAACAGGGGATACAGAGTAAAACTAGACTTTCGTTGCAGTTGAGGGAGCCAAAATTGACTTTTTCCTTGTGAGGTTGAGGGGCACAATGTTGTCGGGCCTCGGGCTGATTTCATGGTAGAAATGGTCATGTGATGTAGGAGTGGGCATTCCGTCTAACCGAACCAAACTGATCGGTTCTTCGGTTTAATTCAAAGTTTGGTCATCCAGAAACTGAGACCGATCGGTCTTTGAAATTTTTCGAGACCGACGAATTCGGTCTCGAATATTTTGGTTTCGGTCTCGGTCTTGACCGAAGAGACTGACCCTAAGATCAATAAAGAAAATTCGCCATGTTTATCATCACTTCTGCAAACGAATTCAAAGAAAAAATAGATTTGAAGCACAAAGATAGTCAAAATCCACCCACGTCCTTACTTCTTATAAATTAAAGCAACTGGATCTCGTGGTCATCCATCCAAGGACCAGCAATTGCCCTAGTGTCAACGCCCTCTTGTTCACGGCGGGTCAGCACCTACTTCAAGTCTTCAACTGGCAGTCGCCACCACGCGAGAAGCTCCAAGCAGGAGGAACCGAGGAGGCATCACCGTCTCATCGTTGCGCTGGAGCCGTCGATGGCCAATGTTGGGTGGGGAGTAGGCCGCGGCCTGCGGGCGGGAGCAGCTGAGTAGGCATCGCGGATGCACCGTAGGCCGGTCGGGAGCTGCCGCTACCCGCTGTAGCGGCGCCGAGGGAGGCGGTGGGAGCGGCTGAGCAGGCATCGCGGATGCACCGTAGGCCGGTCGGGAGCTGCCGCGACCCGCTGTAGCGGTGCCGAGGGAGGAGGTGCTGAGGCCAAGCAGGCTCGAGGGACTGGGGGAGGTGGCGCAACCGAGCAGCGTCGGGGGAGCCGGTGTCGCGGCTGTGCTGGGGGGCCGATGTTGGAGTCAGGGGGAGAGGATAAGGTTGAGGGGAGGTTGGAGCCGGGTGGGATTAAATGGGCTGGGCTTCTTTGCTGCTAGTTACATTTTTTGGTTAGTTCGGTCTGTTCGGTTAACCGAGCTCAAAGACCGAAGCGACCGTAGAAATTTCGGTTACTTGTTGGGTGCCAGGACTGAACTCTGTCCGAACTTTTTCGATCTCGGTTACTTTAGTTCAGTCTTCGGTCCTCGGTTAATTATGCCCAGTCCTAATGTGATGGATACAACGATCGTGTTCCATCTTAAAAAAATAGTTTACCTGGCCAGCCACGGGCTAAGACCGTGATGAACATGTCACGGTTTCGGCCTATCACATCTGATTGGCGGGCCTAAATAACAAATCTTGGCCTAACAGGAATTATGCTCTCTGTCTACTCGACACTTAAGCGTTTAAGGAGCCCCTGACGCTCGAGTGTTTGGACCTGACAAAACACTTGATTTTTGTGCACATGACAAATCGAGTGTTTTTTAAGCTGCCAATACTTGAATTTTGAAACCCTTTGATTAAGATCTAAGAGCTGAATTAAATATTAACCTTGTACTATGATATTAGAGTCAAAGGAAATTTACATGCACATTCAGATGTGAATTACTAAATTGAGATGAAATCCATAAATGATCATAATATTTAGCATCAGCCATGAACCACAAATTTTTAGCCTCAAAAAATTGATAGAGAAATACATTATTGAGGGACAAGTATAGTTCAAAATAGGAAAATTCAGATAATACACAATATAAATTGTAGTTTGAGAGTAACATCAGTACACAACCTACTAAGGTTGTGCCAAACAAACTAAAGTAGATATATTACCATAAGATCTTAGCCTAAAGAGTAAAATCATTCAGATGAGGTGAGAAGCGGAAAAGCTGGTCAACCTAAGCACATGCAAAAGGTAGCAGCCGAAGACCAAGCCATGACACATGAATAAGAATATGGAGACAGAGAAAGCAACTAGGACCAGATGCAAGAATAGCAATTGACCTGCACATCATACAAGACAGAGTCAGAACAGAACTGATGTACACATGGTAAGTTACATGCCAGAGACATACAAGATACATCACACTAGTTAGGGTAATAACGGTAAAATCACCATGTAGAATCTGTCATTGTCATCATTTGCTTGAGTAATGGCACAATTTTTCAACTTAAATCATTTATCTCCTAAAAGAAAATGTACCCAAGTTCAACAAAAAATGACTAGGATGCTAGCGATCAGAAGCAAGGGTTCACTAGAAAATCAAACTGCCTAGACTACATAGCACCGAGCACAACGGTATGGATAACAACAACATAGCAAATTTGAAAATGAACTATAACAAAAAAAAATCTTTAAGAACCCTTGTTGATTTCAGAACTGTCATCACGGAGAAGCACAAAGCACATGAGCCAAAATAACCCAGATAAAAAAGTGCCCAGAAAGCCCAATAGCCAAATTTAATGAATAAATAATGCAAATCTTTGGGTAGTCTAATCTAATGAAAATTACATGAGCATGAGGTCAAATTTACATCTGAAAAGTATATGTATAAAAAGGACAAAGAACATGTAAGTTGCCATATAATTTACAGCAACTTATATAATGAAACCGAAACCGAAAGCAAACAAATTAGTATACACTATACAGAAACATTTATAACGAAAATAAAAATGGTGAAAAGACTAATAATTGTGACAAACTAAGTACTTGCAAAAAGAGATAGATTAAACGCAAGATCACTACCAGAACGTCATAAGTTAGGCACCGTCACACATGCATGCTGATGTACCTAATGGCAGCCTGTGATTTTTCTAATGACAGATTTTAAATTTAATAACCAGATAGGCAAATTCAAGATTAAGCAACTAACCAGATTTATTTATATGGTACCAAATAAACAGATTATTATTATTTGTGAAGGAAACCTACAAACAGAAGCATACTATATAAACGGCAGATTAATCAACTACCCAGATTTATTTATATGGTTACCAAATATACAGATTATTTTTTTATTATGACAGAAACCTACACAAGTAGACTAGGCAAATGGCAAATTCCTCAACTAATCAGATTATTTTATATGGTTAGCAAATATATAAATTATTTTTATTGTGACAAAAACCTACAAACAAAAGTAGACTAGGCAAATGGCAGATTAATCAACTAACCAGATTTATTTATATGGTTAGCAAATGGAGAGATGAATCCAATTGATTACTAAACGTGCACACAAATTGAGATATAGTGCAATGACTAACATATTTAAAGTGGTGCATAAAAGAAAATGCTTCAAATGGACAGCAAAAACTTATTTCAAATTTACATTTGAAAACAATTTAATTTACATTACAAAGAATGTAGTAATAATATTGTTGATATCGTGTAAATTTTATAGTAGACTAATGTAGCTCTAGAAATGAACCTTGTTCCATGTGAGACAGAACAAGGAAGATGAGTAGAATATATAACAGAAAAAAAATGATTGACTGAAGGAAAAAAATGTACCTTCTCCTCGTCAGAATGGAGATGTGAGCTGTCTGCAATATGTAACCTATAGCAGATTGACCTAAAGACCAACTACAGTAGAGAAATGGGAAGGATGTAATTAAAACAATTGAGATAATTAACAATTACATAGCAGATCAAAATATACGCCCTCCACTGTTTATAGTAGTTGCATATTTGATAGCTCAGTGACATGAATCAGCATATTTCAGCGGCAATAACTCATAGCTAATTTATTCATATCTATCATGGACAACATGGCATCCAGAAGACCAGGATCAACTCATATGCCATTTGAGAAGAAAAAGGTATCCAATATTATAGCAAAAATTGGGGTAATCTAATCATCAATGACAACAACTAAATTGGAAATGATAAAATCATGTAAAGAAAATCATATTAGACCCAGATCAGCATATTTCAGCGGCAATAACTCATAGCTAATTTATTCATATCTATCATGGACAACATGGCATCCAGAAGACCAGGATCAACTCATATGCCATTTGAGAAGAAAAAGGTATCCAATATTATAGCAAAAATTGGGGTAATCTAATCATCAATGACAACAACTAAATTGGAAATGATAAAATCATGTAAAGAAAATCATATTAGACCCAGATCAGGCACAAAGTATTTGTAAATTACCTAACTAGAATAATAACAAGTGAACTGATTTCCTGCTAAAAAAAGAGAGTGAGTTTATGAAACCTAGTTCATAAAGAGACTAGAATAGTAGGCAAACAAGAAAATAAACACATATTTCAGATTTGCTAAATGGAAACGGATTAATATGGGTGATTATTAAACAGATGACCAATTACAGACATATCAATGAAACAAGTGAAACCTCCAGAGGTAAACATATTCTTCAAATGCTTCAATGTATTTCTAAGGAATGCAAATTAACAGATTCAATTGGGACATAAGTAAAACAAATATGAACAGATTGCTCAGATACTTCATATGTTTTTCTATGGAATGCAGATTAACAAATTCATTTTGGTGGTGGGTGAAACCCGTAAACAACATCAAGTTAAAACTGGGCCATGAATGTGTGGGCCGAAATCAGTATAAAACTGGCCGAAAATCAAGTTAAAATATTTTGCAACATCTACAAATAGACTGAAATGGATGGGAGACATAAGCCACAACAACATTACTATGCCTGGACGAGGTAATAGAAGAATCGAATAAAACTAAGCATAGACAGTTGTTTCCCCAAACCCATATCATGCAGAATGACAAGATACACAGCTAACCTCGTAAATAACTACTCAGATTATGCAAAGCGACTACCAAATCAACTAGGGATCGAAACAATCAGAGAAATGGCGACCACATAGATAGAGGAGAGGGGATCCACGGGAATATGAAATGCCTTGAAGAACTTAAAATAGATGAATCAACTAAAATCTAAACACAGATGGCTGATTCCTCTAGCAGTAATAAACTAGCGAATCATGGAGAGTCAGCCAAAATACTCAGCCTAACACGAGACTCCAACAATCAGAATATGCAAGGCGACATGCGCAACAACCTGGGGATCGAAATCAACCAAAAATTGCCAACCAAATCGAGTAAAAATTGGAGCGGACATACATCTGGAGGGCTACAATCGATCCCTAAAATTTGATCGTAGGAATCAAGCAAATCAGAAAAAATCACCATAAACCTAACCCATCGCCTACCTGGGAGATGGCTTAAAGACGAAAAGGGCTTCTGGAAATGAGCCGCTGACTAGAGAAGACAGCCGAACCCAGAGGAAATAAAGGAACGATTCCCAAATGCAAACAGTATTCCCTTGCCGGCCAGGCCCACGTCAGCTAGAAAAAAACCAAAGTGTAGAAGGAGGTGATGCTTCATGCAGATCAGCGGCAGAGGAGGGCCACATCAACAGATCGAGGGCCACAAATTCGAGTGCTGGGAAGCTGCGTAACACTCAAGTATTGTTTAGATTTATCCTTTTTTAACCTATAAGTTCAGGCGTTGGATCAAAATCATGAAATCAACCTCCAGTCAACTTCCTACCTTGTCCACTAGCTCGTCGTCATGTTGCCTAGGCCTGTTCAACGACGGTTTAACACGGTTTTGGGTGGTTTCCAAAACCAAACCATAAGATTGCGGGTTCAACGGTTTGGTTTTGACGGTCTACACGGTTTAGAACCAGGGATCAAGGAGAGAGCATCCTGGGGCAGAAACGAGCTCTCGGGATCACGTCATCGGCAGCAGCGGCAGCGGCAGATAGGGGCTCAAGCTCACGGACATCAACGGCAGCGCCGAAGCGGCACTGCAGCAGCTGCAATGGGGCTCGTAATCGTGAAGCTCGTCCCTCGGCAACAATGGAGGTGAGGCTGGGTTGAAGATGACGTTTGCTTGTTAGTTTTTAACTTGCAAGGCATCAATTGGATGGGAGTCCACGTATGTTCTCGTGCTCGACGTACAGCATGAGGATGGCTCAAACAGGACTCGCTCTTGGAGACTTGGAGACATGAGCATCGGCAACGACTTCTCTCGCCATGGCAGCAGTGCTAGCTACCAATACCATGCGCACGAGCGCGACATGCAGATAGACTATGACATTCGCTGAAGTTAGCTTCATTAGCTGAAAGCCTGTGACGGAGATTGGTGATGGCCGAGGCGGCCGATCGTGGCGCAACGCTCATGCATAGGATTTACGGTTTCTCCGGTTTCATATGTCAAACGAAACCAACCCGTACAAAACCGGCATCGGCGGTTTGGTCCAGCTGGTTCCACGGTTTGGCCGGTTTGGGACCAAACCATGAACAGGCAGTTTCTCAGATTTGCAGGGGAAGGGCAGGCGTGCGTGAAACGAAATTCGTGAATGTCACGTAGTAGTAACACCACAGAATTTCTCGGGATGGCGCCCGTTGCAAACGGCACTGTGATCTCGTGACCCGCCGCGAGCCATGTAAAAGCAGCAGGTACCGCTTGCGAGCTGGCACCCGTGCAGCTGCAGCGCCGAGCAGGAGGCCTCGGTTTCTTCCTCCTCCTCCTCACTCCGGTCCTCAACCCGTCCAGAAAAGGTAAAAAGAAAAATCTACCAATCCCAATTCCCAATCCCTGCTGTGCCAATTATTCCTTCAATCGAAGATTATGTTGGTGCGAAGGTTCCCAGCACATGGTTGATCTCCGTGTAGTCATGTGATCTTCAGTGTTGAGGCATATCGAGCAAATGGCTTCAAATGCGGGTAAATCAGTGGTGAAATCCTCCGCAGAACAGAGCGGCGAGGGCACTGACAGCCCTGCTCCGGACGGACCTGATCCTCTGCTCGCCGCCGAGCGCAAGATCCTTCCTCTCCTGGGGAAGCCGTACTTCACATGCATCATGCGCAAGTCCCATGTCCACCCGCCGTTCCAAGTTGTACGTTACTGCTTCTCGATCATGCTCACCTCCGCCCCGCATGTCCTGACTGGGATGGATGGGTGGCCGCAGGTGGTGCCCAGGTCGCTGGCGCCGTTCCTCCCGGCGGCCACGGTGCCGGCGACGGTGGCGTGGCGCGGCCGGTCCTGGGGGATGCGCTTCACGGGGGGCCGCCAGATACAGCGCCTCGAGGCCGGGTGGCGGGGCTTCGCGCTGGACAACGGCCTCCAGCTCGGCGACGGCTGCGTCCTCGAGCTGGTGGGCGGCTCGGCGGAGGGCGCCGTGGCGTTCAGGGCGCAGGTCCTCCGCGCCGACATCCCCGAGGCCATCCGGGAGCGCGCCGGCGGGTACACCTCCTCCAGCCCCATCCTCATCGACTGAACGAAACTCCATGGCCTGACGGTGTCGATGTACTGAGAAGTGGACAGAGCTCTGCAACCTGAGGTTTCTTCAGTAAATCTAAGCACAATAACAAGGTTCCGACCGAAGAACTCAGGCCAACAGAGGCCACGGTCTTCTTTATTAGAATCTCCAAAATCTAGTCACAATTCAACATATGTATATATATAAAACGCATGAACATCAGACTTATTTTTACAGACGCAAGAGCAGTGGCATCTACTGCAAGACATTGCGAGGCGCGCCGTGGAAGGAGAGAAGCTTGGGCAAGGTCGTCTTGTCCTGCTGAAACACCAACGCTTGGTAGTTCCTGTAAACCTTGTCCGATAGCGATCCGTTGATGATGAGTTTGAACCACGACGAGCCCTTCTGCGTGCCTCTCACCACATTGTTGAAGGCAATATTTCCTCCGTTATGGAAGTCATACCAATTTACCGCCCACTGGCCCAGATCTTGGATTCTGGTATCACTGATGTCTGGGATTTGGACATACCCGTCACCGTCAGAAAGCACCGTGGGCATGGAAATGGTGGCATAAATATCAGCCATAGCGACGATGAGGAGGAGGATGCAGGTCCTCATGGCCGCTTGGTTATTTTGGGGAAACTATCAAACTAATAACACGCTTCTTTTTTCTATAGATTTGATGGATGGTGTCAGCAAGCACAGAGCCGTGGATGAACCCTTTTTCTTCTAGTGAGTGAAGAGGATCATCCCCTTATTTTTCTGAGTCACTCGGAGCTACTGAAGCACAGAGCTACTATGCCAAATCGGCAACATTAACTGCATTCCATATAGATATCCACCATTCCACCTTACTCGTAGTAGAGAAAAGAATGAAGAAACAAAGAATTAAATAGGCAAACGTAACTTGCAATCTTGGCAGATTGTAGCGAGCAAATGAACTCTCTCTCTCTCTCTCTCTCTCTCTCCTAGCTAGAGGGACCATTCGACGTTCCAAAATTGAATCCCGTAAATTCAAATCACAAAATCAAATCCAAAAGTTCGTTTGAACACTCCTTGCCTCTTTATCTCTTGCTCCCAACTCCATCCGGCCACTCCGGGCTAGCTCCTTCCCCAACGACTCAGCCCTCCCATCCATTTCTGCACCTTGCCCGTCCTCTCCGCGCTCGGTCGTCGCTTGTCCCATTTCCGTTCCGTTCTGCTCCATCCATTCCACACGTGTTCCGCTCATATCATCCCCGCTCCATGGAGAGGATGGCACGTACGTACACGTGGAACTGTGGCTGATCCAAGTCCCTTTGACCTCATTGCATCACGATCGCCTACTCTTTTGACTATGTGGCCACACATTCATTCTGTTAGATAACGGCTTTGTTTAGATTCACCAATTCGATCGAATTGATCGTAGAAAAAAATACATTGGAAAGCATAAAAGCAGAGAGGGGGGCACGTTTTTTCATGCGTTACTTTTGATTGAATTGGTGCGTTTTGGTGACTCTAAACAGGGCCAACGTTTGATATGATATTGCTCGACACACAGGCTAGCGACGGCACTGCACCGCCGCTGCGTGATCCAAACTCCTTTGTCGTCTGTCCCTGAGCAGGTGGTTCCGTCCAAGGCGCTCTCGCCGTGTTCGTTCTCTCGTCAGCTCCCGCGACCACGGTGCCAGCGACGCGTCATCTTCTGGCTAGCTTGATCGGCCATTCGGTACCATACCAATTAGTACGTACGAACTGAATCTAGTGCAATTGGATTGACATTTGAAACCACTTTCACATGATGTCAATGCTATAGCCATCAGCATTACAATCTTAGATCAAACCACGACTTACATTTTGAAAAAATCTTGAAGTACCTGTTGTACTCTCCCTAATTATGGGCCTAGAGCAGGGACCGTGCTTCCGTCCAAGGCGCCCTCGCCGTGTTCCTCTCGTCAGCTCCTGCGTCTCCTGGCGACCACGGTGCCACCGACACGTCATCTTGTAGCTTGATCGTCCATGGTCCGCCGTGCCACCGTCAGTGCAGTCTGAACTGAACTAATTAAAAAAAGAAAAATCAATTTTACTCCCTCTAACCATCATAAAAGTCTAATTTTTGACCTTTTGCTATAAAACCAGACGAGCCATCCAAATATCAAAACCGTACAAATTTGACCTTTCGAGTGGTTTTCGGGGCGGTTTTTCATTTTTTGACAATTTAAAAAATAGTTTAATTTAAATAATTCATTTTAAAAGAGATAAATATGAAACCAATACTAAAAAATTTCTAAAAATGTAACCTATATGTTAGTGCTCTATGGAGAATTATTTAAATCTTATAAATAAAAACATGAATAGAATCAATAAAATAGTAGAAACAAGAACAAGTAAGATTCAACTAACTCCCAACAGAGTACCAACGTATAGGTTACAATTTTAGAATTTTTTGTACTAATTTTATATTTTTCTGATTTAAAATGAACTAGTTACAAAAAATTTAAATTAAACCAATACTTTTACATATTTCAGAAAATAGAAAACCACCTTCAAAACCACTCGAAGGGTCAAATTTGTATGGTTTCGATAGTTGTATGGTTTATAGTGTCCGATTTTATAGTGAAAGGTTGAAAATCAGACGCTTGCTATAGTTGAAGGGTGTAAAATGGACTTTTTCAAAAAATATTGAAGGAAAATTGGTACGAATTGAGTCTAGTACAATTGCATTGACATTTGAAATCACCTTCACATGATGTCAAATGCTATAGCTATCAACATTACAATATACGACACATCAAATCAAACTAGTATGGTGTTAGAGACCCCACACTAGATCAACAAACCACGCCTTACATTTAATTTTGAAAAAAAAAACTTGAAGTACCTCTTGTCACCTCCCAAATTAAAAGAGACGGCTCTTATTTACTTGGTGAGTCCCAACGACTCACTGCTGCTAATCATGCACTAATTGTGGGGGCACCGGCACACGAACAACAGGCCAGGTGCAGGTAAAGGTCGTTCTTCCTCCGGACTGTCATGCCCATCTTCTCCGTCATGTCCAGCTCGCTCGGCTCCATTCCATCCGGAAGCTTCCAGTCGAAGTGGTAGAGCAGGGAGGCAAGCACAGGCTCCATGATGGCCTGCGCAAATATCGTTCCGGGGCACATCCTCCGTCCAGCCCCAAACGGTATGAACTCAAAGTCGATGCCCTTGAAGTCGATCTTGCCATCCTCGAACCTCTCCGGCCTGAACGCCTCGGCGTCGTCGCCCCAGTGCTCGGTGTCCCTGCCGATCGCCCACGCGTTCACCAGCACCGTGGTGCCCTTGGGCACGTCGTAGCCCATCACCTTGCGGTTGTCCTCCGTGCACTCCCTTGGCAGCAGCAATGGCAGCGCTGGGTGCAGCCTCAGCGTCTCCTTGATCACGAGCTTCAGGTACTTGAGGTCACCCAGGTCGTCCTCCGTCACCCAAGGCTTCCCTCGAAGCTTGCTGCGCACCTCGGCTTGCGCCTTCTCCATTGCTCCTGGGTTCCTCATGAGCTCCGACATGGCCCATTCCAGCGTCGTCGCCGTCGTGTCGCTCCCTCCGCTGAAGAGGTCCTGCCAAGTAAAAAAAATGAAGATCTCAGTTGGAATTGTACTGGCTTTACCAATTATAAAGCTCGTAGGTTTTACTTACAACAATGAGAGATTTGACAATGTCCATGGTGAAGGGCACCTCGTGCCCACCTTCCTTGTGCATCCTGAGGAGCACGCCAAGGATGTCGTCGTCGTCCTCCTTCATGGTGGTGGCATCCGGCGTGGAGGCCATGATGGATGCCTGCCGCTCCTTGTGCTGCATGACGGCGCGGTCCATGAGCTCGAATATCTTCCAGTGGACCGCCATCACCTGACCCGCCGTCCTGCTGAAGAAAGCCGCGAACCTCGACGACGGGAACAGGTCGCCGAGGCTGAACCCGGTGATGAGCCTGCTTCCCTCCTCGACCGCCCGCAGGAACTCCTCCCGCCGGTCGAACCGGTCCCCGATCACGGCGCGCATCGTGGCGTCGGTGGTGAGCGCGGCGAGGCGCTCGCCGAGGTTGACGGCTGCCCCGGCGCGCGCCGCGGCGGCGAGCTCGGCGACGAGGCGGCGGGTCTCGTCCTCCCGGACCCGGCGGAACGAGCGCACGCGGCGGGCGCTGAGGAGCTCGAGGACGCTGACCCTGCGGAGCTGCCGCCACAGGGGGCCGTGGGGCGCGAACACCAGGCCCACTGCGCCGCGCTCCATGCCCGCCCGCATGCTGGGGATCCATGGCCGCGACGCGAACGCGGCGTCGTGCGCGCGCATGACCTCCCGCGCCGCGCCCGGGGACGAGGCCACGGCGAGCCCGACCTCGCCCAGCCTGAGGTACATGAGCGGCGCGGCGTGCCGGCGCGCGAGGTCGGCCATGGCGCGGTGCGCCAGCGGGCTGCGGAGGAACAGGAAGTGGTGGAGGCTGCCGATGACCGGCAGCCGCGACGGGCCCGGGGGCAGCCTCTGGCCTCCACCATTATTGCCGCCGCGCCTGCTGCTGAGCTTGAGGAGCAGCAGGAAAGGGATGAGCGCCACCAAGAAGAGGCACGCGTAGGAGGCGACCAGCTCCATGGCCACCCGCTGAGTCGATGACTGCCGCCTAGGCCTAGCAGCGCTCTTCTTATAAAAAAAAAAAAATACTGTGAAGACGCATGCAAAATACCAGCTGCAGGCAGGTGCGGATAGTCTCAAAGATGTGACGTGTGCAGGGATTGTCGTTGATGTCCGTCCATGCATGCGAGGATCATTATCGGACCGCTGTCAAAGATGTCCTAATCCCCGATGGGACTGTGAGATTCTGAACCTGAGAGAATCAGAGGCGCTGCAAATGAATGTGGTGCCGTGCTGCTGCACCTTGTGGGCTCTCCGCCCCTGTTCGCGAACGAGTTCGACTAGGATATACACGACGGCAACATATCAGGTGCA
>CM014276.1:63704426-63728282 GCA_004135705.1 Alloteropsis semialata
ACATTCAGTGTATCTTGTGCTCGCTGCCCTGTTGTTCTGTTGATGTTGATCTCCTATCGATTCATGCAAATAGCTTGTACTATTGCTATAGCACTACTACATGCTGGCCAGCTGGCCAAGCAGGTGCTCTGCACCTTTAGCTAGTGAGCATTAATTACTCATTTGACTATGACTAGAGAATTGTCAAAAATTCAGGGTATTACATCCTCATAAAAGGCTTATCTCTAAATTCTCTTTTTTTGTGTAATTATCTCTAAATTCTCTTGGCAAATAGATTTAATATGCATGACTTTACATGGAACAAAAGAAGAAACTCTCGTTATCGGTGTGGTGGTTGATATATTTATAAAGAAGAGTATCATAAAAAAATAAACTATTAAAATATCTTTTATAATAGATCTAATTATGCTCATTTGATATTCATTATTGTTCTTCTCTATAAATTTAGTAAGATTAGAATAGTTTGACTTAAACAAACGCATAATCTTTTATATTTTAGGATGGAGTTGGTAATATATTTCAGGATGGATGAGGACTTCTATTCTATTTCCACTGAAGAAATTAATGGCTTAAATTTCTAGGTAAAGACACGGGTACCAATAATCATGCACACGAGCAAGAAAAGTACTATTCGACCTCCATTGAGTAATCAGTGCCTCACGCTAATGTGATACACGTGTGTACCCAGCTGGTCCATAAAATGGTACCGTGTCTCAAGTAGCCAGTAGTATAAATTCTACCCCATGAGGAAACACATACACAACCCATTTAGCAGTTTTTTCAATCATTGCTTGTGTGGGGTGCTCCAAGCTGCTCTCAATTTATTCTCTCTACCTTGTGTGGTGTTGATTTCTAAGTGGTTTCCTCCTTGCCATGCCTTTGTTTGTCGATTGGCCATTGGTTGGGGGAGGAGCAGCCGAGTACAAGCATTCGGATAGAGCAGTGGTGGAAGGTGGCCTTAATTTTTTTTCGATAAGGGAAGTTTTTATTAATAAAAACTTCCCTTATCGAAAAAAAATTAAGGCCACCTTCCACCACTGCTCTATCCGAATGCTTGTACTCGGCTGCTCCTCCCCCAACCAATGGCCAATCGACAAACAAAGGCATGGCAAGGAGGAAACCACTTAGAAATCAACACCACACAAGGTAGAGAGAATAAATTGAGAGCAGCTTGGAGCACCCCACACAAGCAATGATTGAAAAAACTGCTAAATGGGTTGTGTATGTGTTTCCTCATGGGGTAGAATTTATACTACTGGCTACTTGAGACACGGTACCATTTTATGGACCAGCTGGGTACACACGTGTATCACATTAGCGTGAGGCACTGATTACTCAATGGAGGTCGAATAGTACTTTTCTTGCTCGTGTGCATGATTATTGGTACCCGTGTCTTTACCCAGAAATTTAAGCCATTAATTTCTTCAGTGGAAATAGAATAGAAGTCCTCATCCATCCTGAAATATATTACCAACTCCATCCTAAAATATAAAAGATTATGCGTTTGTTTAAGTCAAACTATTCTAATCTTACTAAATTTATAGAGAAGAACAATAATGAATATCAAATGAGCATAATTAGATCTATTATAAAAGATATTTTAATAGTTTATTTTTTTATGATACTCTTCTTTATAAATATATCAACCACCACCCCGATAACGAGAGTTTCTTCTTTTGTTCCATGTAAAGTCATGCATATTGAATCTATTTGCCAAGAGAATTTAGAGATAATTACACAAAAAAAGAGAATTTAGAGATAAGCCTTTTATGAGGATGTAATACCCTGAATTTTTGACAATTCTCTAGTCATAGTCAAATGAGTAATTAATGCTCACTAGCTAAAGGTGCAGAGCACCTGCTTGGCCAGCTGGCCAGCATGTAGTAGTGCTATAGCAATAGTACAAGCTATTTGCATGAATCGATAGGAGATCAACATCAACAGAACAACAGGGCAGCGAGCACAAGATACACTGAATGTTTACCGGGAGAAATTTCCTTACCTCCCCCAACATTTTTTTTTGAAGTAAAGGCAGCAGCACTGCCATATCATTTAAGGAGAGAAGCAAGCAAGTTCGTACAAAGGTCGATTACATAAAAAACTGATACAAACTAAACTCTAAGAGGGACAACTATCATAGTAAAACTAAGGTAGCATCGACCTTCCGCAGGCCATCACTCGGAGGTTCACTTCCCCTTTGATCTCCTGTAGAACTTGTGTAGCCGAGGAAATCCTTTGCTCGAAGACACGCTTGTTCCTTTCCTTCCAGATATTCCATGCCGTATACATAAGGATAGCAGCTTTGGTTCGTTTGTCTTCCTTGTATCATCTCCTTTGCAGGTTGTTTACTCGGTTATACACTGGCTCCGTACATGGGCTATCCTTCAGAAACCTTCTTCACAGGACTTGGTTACAGCGGCATGTCAACAATTGGTGCAGGTGGCCAAGGAGTTTTTTACCTAGGCACATGGGTGGCAGTCTAGTCATCGGATTGAGTGTCATTAGTGTGTTGTTTTTTTTTCTCTTCTTGTATGGCTGTGTGCATCTTGATGCAGAGGTCGGGAGTGTTCCAAGGTTTGCATATCATCTTGATGTAAGAATCTTGGTATTAATAAAAACTTCCCTTATCGAAAAAAATTAAGGCCACCTTCCACCACTGCTCTATCCGAATGCTTGTACTCGGCTGCTCCTCCCCCAACCAATGGCCAATCGACAAACAAAGGCATGGCAAGGAGGAAACCACTTAGAAATCAACACCACACAAGGTAGAGAGAATAAATTGAGAGCAGCTTGGAGCACCCCACACAAACAATGATTGAAAAAACTGCTAAATGGGTTGTGTATGTGTTTCCTCATGGGGTAGAATTTATACTACTGGCTACTTGAGACACGGTACCATTTTATGGACCAGCTGGGTACACACGTGTATCACATTAGCGTGAGGCACTGATTACTCAATGGAGGTCGAATAGTACTTTTCTTGCTCGTGTGCATGATTATTGGTACCCGTGTCTTTACCCAGAAATTTAAGCCATTAATTTCTTCAGTGGAAATAGAATAGAAGTCCTCATCCATCCTGAAATATATTACCAACTCCATCCTAAAATATAAAAGATTATGCGTTTGTTTAAGTCAAACTATTCTAATCTTACTAAATTTATAGAGAAGAACAATAATGAATATCAAATGAGCATAATTAGATCTATTATAAAAGATATTTTAATAGTTTATTTTTTTATGATACTCTTCTTTATAAATATATCAACCACCACCCCGATAACGAGAGTTTCTTCTTTTGTTCCATGTAAAGTCATGCATATTGAATCTAATTGCCAAGAGAATTTAGAGATAATTACACAAAAAAAGAGAATTTAGAGATAAGCCTTTTATGAGGATGTAATACCCTGAATTTTTGACAATTCTCTAGTCATACTCAAATGAGTAATTAATGCTCACTAGCTAAAGGTGCAGAGCACCTGCTTGGCCAGCTGGCCAGCATGTAGTAGTGCTATAGCAATAGTACAAGCTATTTGCATGAATCGATAGGAGATCAACATCAACAGAACAACAGGGCAGCGAGCACAAGATACACTGAGGCCCTGTTTAATTCCTCCAACTTTCCATTCTCTTTCCATCTCGAGAACCGTGTCAGTTCATTTCTTCTCTCTGTGCACGCGACCCAATGCATAAATTTTTCACCACTTTTCACCCTTTCACCCCAATTAATCAGGCCCTGAATGTTTACCGGGAGAAGTTTCCTTTCCTCCCCCAACCTAGTTTTTTGACACAGTATTTCTGACGTAATGTCGTAGTGGTATCTAGCACAGCACACGCACAGATACTCGGTATGTACGGTGGTACCTACTCAGTCGTCGCTCGCGCAAAGGTACGTATGGCGGTGACGCCATTTGTCCGGTTGTCCCATAGGCGAACGGCTCCACTTCTGTTAGTAAATACCAGCGCAAAATTAGCTTTCTATGGTGTACGGAATCATGATTTAACGATGGACGGGTCTGTCTGTTTCTGCAAAAGTTTTACGTACTTTTAAGGCATATTCTGCCACTAAGCATATCTCAGTCTTCACACAACCAAAACTAGCCACAAATGAAAATGAGACACCCCACCAATCAATGTGCTATAACTGATTCAGTAATGACTGAGCTCCAATTAACCAAGGAATATTTTTTTTCTTTCTTCTAAAACATTTTTCATCAACAAAGAAAAATGGGCACTTTAAAAGAAAGAAATAAGGAGCTGAGGCGCAATATTTACTAAATCATTTGAAAAAGAAAGGATATTGAACCAAAGAACAGTCAAAAATTAAACAGCAGCGGCAGCTGCTCAATACCGCCCGGCTATTCTGCTATCTAGCTTTATCCTTTTCGATCCCTTTGGCTGCTCTTTTCTTGCAGCCGACACATCGTGCAGAAATGTGCAGTTTGCACCATTGCGACACCCCCTCGCACTGTTGAAATAAGCACAGGGCTTGGTAGGCCTTTGCTTAGTCTCCCTACCTGGCATAGGACCACTGCTGACCACATCAATGGTGCTTGTGTGCGAAGGAACAGATTGGGGATGCATTGCAAACTGCATCCCATGCTGCTGAATTGGTTCCTGCCTCTCCCCTCCATGCTGATGGATCAGGGTCTTGTAATAGTTGATACCCCTACCAGGAGCATTTGAAAAATTAACTGCTTGACTTGAACTTGCTGGAGGATTCATGCCAACTGAAGGAATAACTGGAGGCAGCCGATTCATCACTGGTGGTGGAGGCGGCAATGTAGGGTTTATGCTGTGAAATGTTGTCATATGATCTGGGAAGGAGACTGGAACACTAGCAGTCATTTGGGGCGGTGGACCCGGTAGCATCGGGGCACCAACAGAACTGTTAGTTGATTGTTCGCGTTTAAGTGTGCCATATTCTTTCATTAACCTCTCGAGTTGGGCAGGGTCACTAAGTATTTTGATGAGTAGATCTTGGTCAATCATATTTCCCATTTGATTGCTTTGCATTATTGCAGTGTATGCAGCAGAAGCAGCAGCCAGTGCATCAGGTTCAGTGGTGATGATACCAACAGAACTTGCTGCATTTATGGAACCATTGGGCTGCTGCTGCCCAGTGGAAAATGGAGCATCTGAGGATTGCGGGACCCTGACTATTGCAGAGTCATAATTATCTGACTGATGGTAACCATTTGGTGGACCAACAGGTGGTTCTTCCAACTGATCAGAAGCATCATCCTCTTCAACAGGGATCAACGGAACCAACTGGGTTCGGGAATCATCAAAATAGGAGTCTTTCACATCAGGAGAAACAAATGGGCTGGATTGAGACGAGTTCACATATAAGAATTTGCACGAGAAGAATCAAATCTGAGGAATTGTAAATTAAAACATAGCTTGCTTACTTTGGAGGAATGTTCGATGGTCGCGGGTATATAGCCTCAAGTGCTCCAAATATTCTCTCATTCTGTAAGGCAGTCTCCACACTTTCTTCTCCAGCAACGACAAGCCAATCAGGATTATACGATATCTGCAACCAATACAAGGTAAAGAAATTCAATGGTCTTAAGGTTATCTTGGCATTATTAGTGTGCAGAGTTCAAACTTATGAATCCTAATTACCTGTGGTGGGCATTTCCATCTAATTAGAGGGATTTGAGATATGTCAATTTTATGATTGTTGGTTGGCTGCAATGATTCAAAGCCTGGAGGCAGGGAATCATCTGAGCTTGGACCAGCTGCATGCATTAACAATGAGCCTTTTGCTTGCAGATTGTCCTGTGGTCTTAATCCGGCTTGAGAAGGGGAATCCTCTGAGAGAAAAAGCCTTACCTGACAGATTCACGAGATCATGGTGGATTAGTATTTAGTTCTTCACAAGCTTAAAACTTTTTAGTGACTAGGAAACAGAAAATCTATATCTATATTAGAAACAATCAAACAAATGAATGCCACACGAATGCATGAGCAATAAGATAATTGCTATTTGAACCTAAATATCATAAGTAGTTCGATTCAGGAAGGACGTATAAGAACGGCACATGATACAGGACAAAAAAAATGAGCTGATGAGCTCAGTTACATAGACTAAACTCCTAATGGAGTACACACCTGACCAGTGTATGCAACTAAAAATATTAATAGAATCAGAAAGCTGTGTAGTTTGAACAATAATCACACATCTATCCGTTATGCAGCTGTCATGAAGAGTAAACTCCAGCAAACTTCAGTTTGAAATTAATACACAGGTAATGGTTTTGTAATCTCTACAAAAATCTGTCCAAGCTCAGAGTTCATCGTTAATTGGAATAGCAATTAGAAATATTCGGTCTACATAATCGATTACTTAAACAATCAAATCATGGTACCACTAAAGAAATATAGTCAGTCATCCATAATGCCATAAGTAAAAATGGTTGTTTTGGAAAATGAGAACACAGATACATTAAGCATCATTCTTCCTTTATCTTTGGATCCTTGTATGGACATTCGGGAAGGAAACCAAACAAAAAGAAAAGAAGGCACTAATATCCATGAGTGAACTAACATCAACAAAACCATCCACCAACACATAGCGTGATAGTGCTTCAAAAAATAAAAACGAATTACCAGTGCACAAGGATATACTCCCTCCATTTTTATTTATAAGGCATGAATGATTTGGCACGGTTTCCCAAATTACACTTTGACCATTCATTTATCTTATATAATATTGTTTATGATTATAAACTTATGATCATTGTTTAGTTTATTTGATTACGAATCCAACCATTTAAAGATTACATTATAGAAATAAAAAATTATTAGCTAAATAATTGGTCAAAAACTATAAAGTTTGAATCTTGAATATGTTTATACACCTTACAAACAAAAACAGAGGGAGTATGGTTCAAAAGCATGAATGTCACATGATACATATGCATGGCTACAAAGGCATCAAGATGATTTTGGACAAGAATTCAAATGCATAGTAACTGTATATGTTGCTTATACTTGGTTTCGGCCTATGAGCTCATAAAGGCCAGCCTTTCATCATGATGCTTTAATACCTCATTCAGAATGACAGAATGAATGCAGCACATCTATTCCTAAGGAAGGTATACAAAGGATATGCTCAGCAATATATTTTATAGAAATGATTTTCGAATCTATAAGAATTAAAAATATTCTTTAGCAATATTACATAGAAACTGACAGGATTAATGACTTTTTTAAAAGCAAAGTCAACAGTTTCCAGTGAATCACTAGATTCTCTACTAGACTTTAATGAAGCCATGTAAACTTAATTGCACTCATCATTGGCAGGAACATACAAAAAAAATATATTGTTTGATTGTTGTATGCACTTTTAATTATTGGCTACGCCCCTCATCCATTTCCACCCATTGCTGTTATAAAATTATTAAGGGCATATGGAAGCATGCTACGATATATAGCAGCACACATGCGCTGTCCTCGTAGATGTTTTGTGCTGCAGTTTACTCATTCACTAAATGTTGACAAACCATTTCAAAAAATCACAGAGAACTTGAGGTTAACTTTGAGGAAGTCACATGTTTGTTAGCTTGCTTTGGTTAAGATTACACAGGCCTGCATGCGATGGATATATTAAGCTATATAATATTTTGTTTCTATAGCAGACATGGAGATAATGTCAGCTATAATACACCAGATAGCTAGCAAGCATCAGACAAAGCATGCAATATAATTGTTGCAGTGGACCACAGGAGGTAAGGTGTTCAATTCAACGCCAAACCTTGGCGCAAGTTAGACTTTCTGAAATGTTTGATTCATTTTCACATCTGTGACTTACCACTTCATCAGCCATACACCCAATGTTTTGAAAAGAGGCACCTAGGCGCTAAGCGAAGCAACACCAGCTGGCCTAGGTGTTTGGTCTAAGAGTTTTTGTCGCCTAAAAATTTGAAGGCATGATTTATTATAAACAAAAATGGGGCAAATTAGAGGTGGAGATCAGCAAACTATGGTCATGGAACTCATGGATGCACAATAATGTCAAAAATTGATAATATGCCACGTTTCCTCTGTTTAACATGGCATTACTCTAGCTGTCTGAAAAAGTGCAAACTAGTCATCCCTAGGCATTAGGCTTAGCCTCACTGCCTGCCTAGCACCAAATGCTGTTTGAAACATTGCATACACCCAACATATCACAGTTCTCAAAGTAAAAACATTGTTTGGGGTAAATTTGTGACCACATGGTGAGCAACAAAACAGCTCCAAAGGATATTGATAGCACAGCTTTGTCTCTCATGCGTACTTACTAACTCTGCTAACTCTATACGAAATACCTCTGGCCAGTCCACATACATATGAGGCATAGTATTTTGTTAAGGATTAAATGGAATTATGTCAAATTGTACTCATTGGGTAGATCAATAGTTCGTTTATCCAATGAGACTAACTAAAAACACTCCAATTTTATGAACATTTGCTTGGCTTCTGAGCCTCCTAGGCTTGTAGACTGGACAAATATTGCGAAATGGAGATAGTATAATGTATACCTACATGCTTGACAATGGACATACACAAATTTGCAAAACATCTTACATTATGATCAGAGACAAGCTGGTATCCTCGCACCCATTCTATAATCATTTTTCATGTCATGACAATATTATATTATTATGATGTAGTGATGTACAGAAGGCTCAAGTAGGAGCTATAGCCACAACCTAGCTGATTGTAAATCATCAATAGCTGTGGATATGCATGGGCTCTTGCCTACAGACGAAGATGAACCTTTCTTCTGTACGGGACATGCCAAGGCTTCATTAGGAGGACTTGTTTATTCAGGAGAAATAAGCATGATAATAGGATTCCTATATGTTACACTATCCATTCCTTCACTGCATCAATGAATATAGGACTACATGATGAGCTCACGACTGGATTGCAGTGAGAGAACAACCTTGTCATTTCAAATCAAAAGACAGAAGATAAATTTTGTCATAACGCACCACAAATGCACAGACTGCGTGAAATGCCAGTCGCTACACTAATAAAATGAATAAATAGCACTATGTTGTTTGTAGAATTATTGTATGTATGTGTATCAGTGTTTGATATAGAAGAATGAAAATGTCATGTTTTTTCCAAGTATTTCACATTCAAGGTTTTTTCTCCAAAGTTTTTCTCACACTTACAAATGTTGTGGAAACAATTATCTTTATTGACATTTAGCAGCTAACAGCATTGATTTATCTTATATCGCCTGGTAGCCAAATTCAGCAGAGAAAAAAAATGCTGGGATGAATTCGAACATAACACAACAGCATAAATAAAATCACAATATAACATTTTAAATAAATGTTCACGAAATCAAATTTGTAAGTGTATCCTGCAATCCATTTTTTCTGGAAAATGCACACAATAAATTTACTATCTGATACATAAGTTCCTAGAGGATGTTATACAGTAATAAAATTACCAAGTGTCACGGCCTCACGGGGACCCTGGAAAAATAATAATGTTTCATCACTTGTTTTATAAAGTTGTCATAATGTTCATCACTTGTTTTGTGAAGTTGTTAGGATCACTTTAATCACTATTTTCGCCCAAGTCCATATTTGGTTGTTTATTTCATTGATTCCTGCCATTTGCACATTGCTGTTGTTTAACTGGTATATGAGAAGATTGCTCATCGTCTTTATAAATCTTTTGAGCTTAAGGAACACACGCAATCACGTCTCATTTGTGGAAGTCAGGATAACCCATCTCCGTCGCTGGTTCTGCCCGTACCATTTTAAAAAAAAAAAGTATTTGGAAGTTAAAGTTGCATGCTCGTTTCAAGCAAGTTGAACACATTGCGAAATCAAAACTTAGCAAATAGATCGCGCCTCCTCGTTGTGCCGCTGAGTTGGGCAGCGAGGGATTTAAATCAATACGAACAGCACGGGAAGCAAAACAAATAAATCTTCAAACCGCGAGCAAGCCTCTAAGGATGGATTGGGAAGGGGGAGCGCCAATCGTTCTCCTCGCAATACCTTGCAGAGGATTTTTTATCACAATACCTTGCAGAGATTGGCCCCGGTGGCCCATGAAACGCGCCTGGACCGCCTCGACCCCATCATTACTTGGCACTCCCCCAAACCGATCTACAGGCGCGGGAACCCTAGGCGGCGGAGCGAGGCGGCGATCGATGGGGCAATCCGGAAGGCTCTGTGTTCCCGGCCAGGGATCGGGTCATCTAGGGTTTCCGCTCCCCCGTCCTCGTCGGGCCGCGAGGGGGGCGATGACCCCACGGAAGCAGGATGGCGATAGCGGCGGCGGCGGAAGGGTGTGGATTTGGAAGGGACGAGACGGGAGGAGGAGGTGGTGGTGGTGGGGAGGGGAGGAAGAGGTGGATGTGCTGGCGTCGGCGGCTCTGCCTGCCCGCCCTCCCTTTTGTTTTGTTGGTTTATCGCGGCCCGCCCCCTCTCGTCGTCGCGTCGATTTGATTTGATTTTCAGCCCCTTTCTCTCCGCGATTTTCCCACCGTTTTCTAGGATAATGGGTGGTGGGGCAGGCTGCGCTGGGTTGGGTTAAAAAACTAAAAAATTTCAGCGGTTTCTGCGGCTTTTTCTTCCAGAGAAACCAGGTCAGGGCTTGCGTAACAGGGCAGCCGCTCGTTCGTTCCTGTTCTAGGCAAGCAGGCAGAGGCAGGTCATGTGACTGACGGACGGGCCTTTCCGATCGTGACATCGTGTAATAATTTTTTAAGCTGCTAGATTAGCGTCTCGTTCGAGGAGACGTATCGGATGCCAACTCTTCTTTACTTCTCTCGACAGACTTTGGTGATGTTTAGCTTGGAATTTTGTATTGTAATGCCCTTCACCTCTCGACAGACCCTTGTGGTGTTTAATTGGAAATTTTGTACTGTACTCCAGTGGCTTAGTTTTAACCTCTGCCGCTTTGCTGTTGAAGGGTTGATGGAGGATTAAACCGTGTGATCCTGTCTGTCCATTTTGGCTCACGTAGGTGGTGCGCAAGATGGCAGGAGGTGCAGCCGTGCAGGCACTCAAACGCACTAACCACCACAATTCACAATGACCCGGCAACCACCGTGCAGCTCAACTAACCAAGTACACCTGGTTGCTCAAGAATTACCTCGCGAGCGCCAGGAACAATGGCATGACAATTGACATGTCATGTAATTACCATGCAAATGAAACACGAGAACAATATCTACATTGCTTAAGTTTGCAAAGTTGGGCAAAAAAAAAATAACTCCGAGAATGACTTGATAGTTTTTCTTGGACAGAGGTCCTAACCTTATTTTCTAGATAGAGGCATGGAAAATGCCGGCCCCACTTACAGGCTCCACCAAACTTATCGTCGTTTCCAGCTGCTGAGAAGCTACAGCGGTCTAAGGCTTTTAGCGGCAGGTCTCCGAAAAAGGCTAAAACAAGCTATTGCGGGCCATAGCCTAGCTAACTCCATTTAGCGGTTTGTAATATATTAGATAAAATATAGTTAATAATTAAGCACATAAGTATGAAATGAGTAAAATTTCATGAACTCAAACAAGTTAAGGGCTTCATGACTTCTTTACATTAAAAATCAAATACTCTGTAGACAAGCAAAAAGTTTTACACTTTAAATATGATAAATTTCATCTGCAAAATAGCAGTACACAAACACAAATGTTCAGTAGACTCTATTTAGCGGGCTAAAAACCTCCATTTAGCGGGCTAAATGTGGCTATTACGGGCTAAGCCGTTTAGCACTAAAAGGTGTATATCCTAGCCTTGTCCCTCTCCAGAGGCTATAGCCCGCTATTTAGAACTATGATTCTCAGGAAAGCGAATCATGCACAGTCAGCTACAACTCACATACCAATATATTTCTGTTCAGATGACACACATAACAGGTCGTTAGGGCCCAAACAATCATATGCTGCCAACGGTCCTGCCAGAATTTCAATTTTTCAAGTCCATCCATGGACATAACCATCAACGGCAAATTGCAGTCATTAGTCTAAGACCATGCAGTTGAACTAGTTATTACAAAGCATATCAGGGGGGTATTCTCATCAGTCTCAAATCATAAGCACAAATACAAAGCTGTTGCCTCAGCAACCTGCTCTCAGCATCAGGGAGACAGAACACAACACTCGGCCAATAGAACCCAGCACCTCTTCTCAATCATCTCTTCTTAAAACCATACTTCTTGCGCTCGTAGAAGAGATCAGTCTTGGCGCTTCCAAGATTGACAATCTTGGGACATCCATCCCTGTCTTTCTCCTGTTGGGTACACTCCTTGCAGTAGTAGGCGTCTGAGATACCGACTCCTCCACAGATCACACACCTTCCCTGGAATGAGCCATAGTTGCACTCATCGCACACCCGGACAAGCGTGCATGGGCGCACATATGAGTCGCAGATGACACACTTGCCATCGCATTTCTCACACAGGCGGCCAATTGCAATACCAGGCTGCTTCCGGCACATGATGAGATCAGGATGATGCTTCGCCATTGCTGTTTGATGCTAACCTGTGACATCATAGAAGAATAGCATACATGTAAGAATCATGTAATGTCATATTCGTCAGCAGAGGGTAGAACAAGCACAGGAAAAAAAAATTCACTGAAATATCGCAAGGAGAAGTGATTTGATGATTCAATCAATTATCTGTGCAGCTGTTAACAGTAGGAGATTTGATGTAGCATCTCCTAGAGGAATGATATGCTACCAACTTCAGTGTAGCAAACCCCAAGAGAAGCAAACAGCAGTTTAATTATTCATCACTAACACAAAAATCATCTTTTCCAACTATATCAGGTGTCCACAAGGTTCACCAATTTAAGTAATAATAACTTAATAAGTCACTTACGAAGATTAAGATTGCTGAATAGTACAGGTAACTTTTGGGGCAAATTGGCATAAATAGAGCAAGTCTGAGACTCAGTTCAAATCTGACTGAAACTAGTGCAATCACACCACGCAGATGTTTGTGTGATACAATAGAAACAACAGACATGGCGTCTAGGTGCATCCGTGCGTGTTTCTACTCAATCCATAGCATAGCACAATCTCACTGAACAGTAAACAAACTATAAGTTTAGTTACGGCTTAAATGAACTGAAGCTCTGAATGCCACTGCAAGATACAACATACACGACTGCTACACTAACCAATAGAAGTTGGAGGCTGCCTGCAGGCTGAAGCATTTCTAATTGGCCTGATAATCTAGTTACACAAACAGAACTGTTTCTGAGGTCCGCAATTGAACACCCAAAAAAACACCCTATCGAATCTATCCACTAGTGCTTATGCTTCCCACAATTGTCATGCAGCATCGAGACATGGATATAATGATTAATAACCCCATAACCATCAAGCATCACAATCTGCAGCTAAACGAATCCCACCTTCAGACCTTCTCACGCTTCCCCTCTCCCCTGTAGTCCCCGAGAAGAACGAGTTCAACTACGAGAGTGGAGTAACGGAAGCCACGAATCCCTCGGCCGCCGGAGGCAAAGGTCAGGCGGCCACGCCGCGGTCACCGGCTAATCAACGAAGCGCCTACTAAAACCGCTTCAGTTCTAACACGGAGAAAGTTCTAGTGCAGAGATCGCTTACCTCCTAGGGGTAACGGATGTGCCCAGTGCGGTTGCGCCCCTCGATCCTTCAAGGCAGCGCGCCGAGAGCTCGAGACGACGGCGACGAGGAAGGCGGCGGGCTAGGGCTAGGGCTTGCTGCCGCGGCGAGATATATTTGGGCGCCGCGGCGGCGGCGGCCGATGGTGCTAGAAGATTATAGATGCCACCACAGCATCTCCGTTCGAACCGACCCATCTTTCCAATCGGACGGCTGTAACGACGTGAACGCGGACCTTTAGTTTTGGGACACTGATGCTGGGGCCCACATGTCGGCCTAACAGATCTCAGCATCCAGCGCTCTTTTGCCCCTCCGGCGAGCTCGCCGTCCCTGCCGTTGTGGGGGCGACTTCCGCCACGGAGCTCCGCTGTATGATCTGAGGAAATCGTTTTCTGCGGCGGCGGGGCGATGGATTCGGGCTCTAGCAAGCCCGAGGAGGTGGCTGCCTACCAGAGTAGCGAGGCCAAGCAGGCGAGGCTGCAGTCGATGCTCGCCGCGCTCCTCGACGACCCCATACTCGCCGACGTCCCCAGGAAGCCCTCCCTCGCCGACGTCGACACGCTGATTAACCTCGAGCTCGGCAGCGCCATGAGGGTGACCGTTGTCAAGTTGGACAACACCTCCTTCGGTACACCCGATCCCCTTCAGACCTCACATTCTGTTCACATCTATCTCAAAATTACCATTCAGTAGATCCTGTAGTCCTTGTATCTGCCTTTTTAATTGCTCGATTACTTATCTGCCTCTTTTATCCCTGTGAAAGATGTTGCAGTGTTGAACTCTGCCACGGTCAAGGATTTGAAGCTGGCTATCAGGAAGAAGATCAGTGAGATAGAACAAGAGCAGATGGGACATCGTCATATCTCATGGTAAGGAAATAATCACTCCTGTGGTCTGTAGAACATTACAGGCTTCTATAAGTGGTTTATGTGCATTGCTCTTTGTGATGCTTGTTACCTTGGCATCAAGGCTTGTCCTAATTTCCAATTGTTCTTGAAATGCTGCCAGTGGATCTTCACTATATAATATATTAATATCTCATACAATGGACATTTGAGCAATTAGGTACAACCTCCAGCCTGAATTACTTGACGCTTTGGACATCCAAACTGACTTGCAGTTAGCTATATCTTGCTGTCGAAAATGTCAAGTAATTCTGGTTGGAGAGACAAACTGAATTTTATTTTGATCTTCAGTTTGATTTTGCACTGAGATCCACCTGGTTAGTTTTTTTTCTTAATTTAACAGGGGAGGCATGATCTTCTTTGTATATTGCCCTTTTTTCTATTACACAGCCTTATCGTGCATAGATGTGCATAAAAAGGCTGTGTAAAGTTTTTTTTTTCAATTGGAACTTAGGAAAACACTCTATAAAAAGGGAAATACCTTTGAAGGAGCTTGTACAGTAAAGAAACGGATAACACCCATTTGGGATTGAATAGTTGAATGCATTTACATATGGCTAGCAAGCTGCAAGCCCTCTGTACCATAGTTTTTTTTTTTTAAGTTGGAACTTAGGAAAAAAAATATTTTTTCCAAGATTGTTTTGTTTGTTTGATCTAAGTCTGCTGTGGGTACAAAGAAGTTGCTGATCTAAATTTTGGCTTTCAATTATTCAGAAGCGCATAGGTCAGTTTTTTCTAGACCACTAGACAAATATGTGATATCCTTAGTATCCCATTTCCTGGTCCACAAAGCTTTTTATCTGATAAGATTTTTATCTAACAATATGGGCATTAGTAGTTTTTGAAAAATTTCGTGAAATTAGTATTTAGTGCTGCTGAATTAACAAAAAGTGTGTTCCCTGTTTGTTGGAGTGTTCTCAAGTATGAGGGTTGTGTTTCTGTTATGGAAAACTATAATTTCTGGATGGGGTAACTATTTCTTTTATGTACAAATTCAGGGGGGAATAAGGATTCAATAGTATGTTTGTGCTTTCATGACTATGAGGATTCAATAGTATGTTTGTGCTTTCATGACTATGTTCAAGCCTGTATATATGTTCTGTTATAAAAGAGAAGAACCATATAACTGATTGTTGATTCCTTCCTTATGATGGTAATTAGGCTCAGTGTTTGTGATATTGATAGTACCAGTTATTAATGTAGCATAATGATATTGTGGACTTGGCAGTTCTGAAGTTTAGTTATGCCTTTTTGTGTGAGCTATGTTTCATCATGTTGCTAATTACGAGAGGTACTATATATACTTTTGGTTAGTAGCTTTTTGTGGAACCTTTTGTCTGTCGGTGTTTCTCATTGTTTGGATAATGACAATTCTGAACTCTGTGTTTTGTGTTTTGCTGATTCTTGTGCCTTCATACTATTTCTGTATGATCCAGGAAGCATGTATGGGATAACTATTGTTTGACACATCATAATGAGAAGCTGATAGATGACAGTTCTACACTTTCTTCTCACGGCGTCCGTAATAACTCTAAGGTAGTATTTTGTTAAAGAAATGCAGGGTTTCTGATTATATTTTTATGGACAATATGCATGCTCATTTCTGGAATACTAGCGTCCCTTATTTTGCGTGGTAACCAAGCATCAACTGAGCACTATTACTATTTGAATTGACCTTATCTCCCAGTTTTGTGTGCCCCATATAAAATTTTTGCAAGTAAAGAGAACCCTTTTGATTAAGTCATGGAAGCGTTACATTCTCTGAGCACTAGGTACTCGATACATTCAGGAACACCCGCTAACCACACTACAGACAAATTAACTCGTCAAGCAAGTTGATCAACTCATGTGCTACAGAATTTTGGCTTCTCTTTACATGTTGGAACTTGATCTGTTCTAAAGTTGGCATATACTCCCTTGCATCTGTTTTATCCTTAGCTCTATCTGTTTGTCCGGTGGTCTCCCACTCGCGATATTTTGCTGTGAACTTTTTGTATCTGTATGAGGCAGACTCTTGCCGCCCTTTCAAAAGAAAATTGACCATATCTCTGCTCCATGTAGGTCTGTTTCTCACCACATGTCATGTCCAGAGTGCATCGGAAGCACTCTAGAAGAAGAAAACACCGCTTCTTCCATGGTCTTAGCAGGAAACTGTGATCCCATCTCGTGGGTTATAGCTGTAGAGGCAAGTTGGCACCAAGGCATGATGATGAACATGATACTTTTCCTCATATAGGAAGTAGCGTAGTCACTTCATCAAACTGATTGTGTTCGAAATGTTCTATCTGTGTCGGTAAACTGGAAGCGTATTTGATGGAAGCTACGTTTGGGACGCAGGTCGTGCATATGTACACGTGTTTAAGAGCTCTGATCTGGTCGTGTAGTGTAAGTTATTGGTATGTGGTACAGCGATTTTTCGGTTAACTGTCTATGGCTAGGCCACCTGTTCCATATTTGTCCTAGAGAAGTCCATAATCGACTCGTGTCTTTTGTCCTAAATAAGTCCATTATCCAAATCGACGCATGTCTTACTTTGTTGTTACATATGGCCCGTATAAATAAATCATAAAAGTCTATAATTATTGGAGAGGTCACACTGTCTATAAATAAAAGTTCTAGCTATGTCAATAAATTGGAAGCATATTTCATGGAACCTATGTTTGTGACCCAGGCAATGCATGTGTTCTTTGTTTAAGAGCTGCTCTGGTCGTGTAAATCGCTGAGAAATGTTTAGCAATTTTCAGTTGAACTTTCTGGGCTAGGAGAACACCTGTTCCACATTTGTCCTAGAGAAGTCTGAGAAAACAATAAAATCTCTTCGGCTCATATCTCATTCTGCTGCATACATTAGTCCTTTTCTCAGGAATCATGCATCATAGTGTTTGTGCCGATCCAGCAAACGATGGATACAATTATACAAACACACGCTTTGTGAAGCAAAAACAAAGAAACCAAATCAAACATATATAAGGGATTTGAAAAGTATAAAGAGCAAATGTCTTCACTTGAACTAGGGGACACTTTGGGGGTGTTTGGATCTAATGGACTAAAGATTAGTCCATCACTTTTAGTCACTTTTTAATCCATTGGGCTCCAAATACCATGGACTAAAAACGGACTAATTTCCATTAGTCCATTTGAAGTAGCTAAAAGGGACTAATGGGTTGGAAAGACCACTCATATCCTCTGTGGGTCTCACCACGCCAACTATCAGGGGCAAGAGACAACAAGATATGGTCATTTATTAGGGGCATTTTGGTCTTTGTTGAGCTGCTTTAACAGGGACTAAAACTTGGATCCAAACAGATAGGACTAACCTTTAGTCCACTGACTAAACTTTAGTCCATGGACTAATGGGGATCCAAACACCCCCTTTGTTTTGTGCAAAACTAGCCAACACAAGTTCAACAAAAAGTGGTCCCAGGGCTCCATCCCTGAAAGGCTGAACTGAGAAACTAGCATTGGTCTGTTGGAACTACAGGACACAACACAGGGCTGAGAGAAGCATCAAGCCTGAAGCCTCAACAGGTGAGCAGCAAGCAAGCACGGAAAGCAGACAGGCAGGGGGCCTCATTCCTTTTTCTGGAAGTCACAAAAGGGAGGGACAAGTTTGACAAAGTGTGCCCCTCTGCCCCCAAACACGTTACAACCACCACCAGTCCATTAGAACTCACTGCACCACACTGTTGTGTACTACTGGACTCGGCATGCAGTTCAGCAGTTACAGTGCTACTACCATTACAAATACCATTGCCTTTCTTCAGACATGCTTGTATATATATAAATATTCTTGATGATTCCGACAGCTAGCTACTACCTTAGGAGAAGGACAGCGTACTAGTATGACTTCTACTTCCTTCAGAACTCGAGTCATAAACCCTCACAGCAACAGCAGCAGGCAGGCACCTCGCTTTTGCTCCCGGTGTGCAGCAGTGGCAGCTGAAGCTCGCGCATCACATGGTCCCTGCAGGGTAAGGGGAGCACCAGGAGCTGAGGCTCAGCTCCAGGGAAGCTGCTGCCGCGGATGCATCATGGCTGGGCTGCAGCTGGGTGCTGCTGCAGAAGTTGTACTGCTCCTGCAGCTGCAGCAGCTGGTGTTGCTGCTGGATCGTAACGGAAGTGGTAGTAGTGGCGGTGGCGGTGGCTGTCGTGGCAGCGGCACCCCAGACCGGAAGGTTGGGCAGATAGTAGCTGCCGCCGCCGCCGCCACCGCGGATGGCGTCGCCTGCTGGGGCTCCGTGCCGCGGGCGCGAGGGTTGGCTGCCGTCGCCGGTCGGGAAGAGAGGGAGCGTCTCGGGCGCCCGCGTCGCCGGTGCCGGTGCCGCCGCCCACGAGTCCGACGAAGAGAAGCATGCCCACGGCGAGGCCGCGGCGGGGGTGCTGCTGCCGTGGTGGCCGCCCGTGCTCCTCACGCCCATGTAGTCCTGCGAGCACCGTACCCAAGAATTAGCAATGTAGCGACAAGGATTGACAGGAACGTGTCGATCGCAAGTACGTACCTGCAGGAAGCATGTCTCGGTGGCCATGGCGGTGCTGCCCCAATCGGAACTTGCGTCCAGCTGATGCATCGCCGCGCCGCCGCCATTGCCGGCGTAGAAGACCAAGGGAGAGGAGGGAGGCGGCGCGCCTGATGATGATTTGATGCCCACACGGACGCACGCGATTATCACATCACAGTTTGCAAATCAGACGTTTCGATCGAGCATGCCAAATAAAGGCCAAGAAATAACCGTACGCGTACGTGAAGAGGAAAGGAAAGCAACGCGCGCGTCCGTACCTGAAGGCGACGACAGCGAGAGGACGCCGAGGTGGGTGGCGTCGGCCGCGGCGCCGGCGGCGGGGACGTTGACGTCGAGGTTGGTGAGGCGGCGCTTCTGCCGCTCGCGGGCCTTGTGGTTCTGGAACCAGTAGAAGACGTTCTTGCCCTCGATCTTGCCGTGCTGGCGCAGCATGGCGGTGATGCGCTGGATCTGCTCCGAGTTGGGCGACCGGATGCCGCAGCCGTAGTAGAGCTCCTTGAGTATCCTGATCTGCTCTGGCGTCGGCGTCCACCGCGAACCGCTGGGGCGGCACGCCGTCACGCCGCCGCCGCCGGTGCCTCCCGCTCCAGCACCACCGCCAACACTCTTGCCTCCCACGTTGGCTGCCATGCCTTCGATCTCCTCCCCCACCCTGGTTGCTGCTGCACTGGTCTTGTTGATTGCCTTTGTGGCTGTGATCTTTGTGGCAAGGACTGGAGGAAGAAATGGTTTGTCTTGGCCTTGAAGCCTTGAAGGAGAGGGGGTTTATAAGCAAGAGAAGGAGCATAGAGCTAGGGAGCTAGGACCTAGCAATCTAGCATGCAGTGCTAGTGTAGCTGCTAGGTGCATGGCGGGCTGAGAGGATCATGGGGATACGATATCTTTTGGAGTCCAAGGGAAGTTGACACACGAGGGGGCTTGCTTTTGCTTGAGCTTGGGCCGCTTCACTTCACTCTGTGGAAGAGAAGTGAGAGGGGAGATGGAGAGGAGCATGTGGGGAGCATGCAGAAGGTGTAGAAGGCCAGGCTCCCATTGTGGCAACTGCTTCCTGGCATGGGTGGAACAGGCCTGATCTTCCAGCTGCTGCTGCCGCAAAGGCTACCCATGCAGCTCTCTGCTAGCTTGTGCATCAATGCTCGTTCATTGCTCATTCTCTCTCTCGCACACCCTGTTCTCTCTCTCTCTCTCTCTCCTGATGTGATCGAAAAGGAACAAGCCGAGAGGTGTTCATACATGGATCGAGCTGGGTTTGCAGGCAAACCATACATGAGCGACGTGAGACTTGATGTGTGGCCGGGTGTTTGGGGCAGGCAAACCATACATGAGCGACGTGAGACTTGATGTGTGGCCGGTTGTTTGGGGCAGGCAAACCATACATGAGAGACGTGAGACTTGATGTGTGGCCGGGTGTTTGAATTGTCTGCTTCCTTCCTCTGAGCAGTACTCCCTTCTGCCATGGAAGTCTCAACTCAAGCACCACAACATTTGGATTTTTTCAAAGACCCTGAAATTCCTGTGTTTCACTGAAATATAGACTACTCAAGAATTGGAGAGATCAATAACGGAATGAGCTTAACTGTTGCATCAGCTTTTCCTTTAGAAAGATGTCGATCCAGATAGGTTTCTAATGCTAATCATGCATGGTGGACGATGAACGAGTTGCAATCCTTGGGCCGCCAAATACCCGAATTGTAAGAGGTTGACAGGAGCTGAGCATGATCAAAAATGGGGGGAGGATCGGATCAAATGCATGCACATTTTTTGGAGGTCGGATTAAAAACTGCACGACGCTTCACTGGCTTTTTTTTCATCTTCCTCCATTGGGAACAGGAGGATATTCGGTCATGATTGCTCCATGGACAGGTAAAGTCGTAGGTACGCGCAGTAGCCTGCATCCCGCATAATATTCCGCGCGCATTCAACTAACCGCACCGCAAGCTTTTCTCAGTACCAACTCGACCGCGGCTACGATCCCAGTCCCAGCTCGATCAAGGATTTCTGTGCGAGCGTGTGGAAATATATGCATCCATGCAACTAGATGTTGTTTGATCTTTAATCGTTTACTCTTACAGCCATCAGGTTTGGTGGAATGCCCTCTCCGGTCTAGGCATTCAGATCGTCACACCGTCTCCCACCATGACCCTGCAATGCTGGTGGAGGGTGCTACGCTTCCAGCTCCCACATGCTAAGAGGCGCGGCTTCGATTCTCTCTTCCTGTTGATAACCTGGCAGCTTTGAAAGAAAAGGAATGTGAGGGTGTTCCGCAATGCCGAGGCGCCGGTGAATCGACTCTTGCAGACGATCATGTAGGACGGAGAGCTATGGATCTTGGCCTTCAAACAAACACCTAGGTTGCCTCTTTAGTGGATATTAGTAATCACCAACGCTTAGGGCTTAATCTCAATGTCGTGCCGTGGTTGCACCTTCATGTAATAGGTCGTTAGGATTAATTGGCACGCGTGTCCAACACCGTGCGTTGTGTAAAAAACTCTTGTTCATTTCTTCTTAATACAATGATGCACATCTCTCCTGCGTATTTGAGAAAAAAAATCATTTACTTATTGCTGATCACTTTGCAGGAGAGGTGTGCTTTCACAAGGAGATTGTCATTGGGTATGCATGTAGACTAGGCTATCCAGCATCCACACTACACCAAAGACAAACATGGTGGCGAGAAAACCGCATTTATGCCAGAAATTGTACCGGTACCATAAAGCCGATATGAATGGACATGTATAATGTTACTTGTGCCGACGGAAAATGGCGCCAGCATGGATAAGTCATCTAAATCGGTGCCAATCTGTGTCGGCAAGGATAATTAGAATAGGAATTTATAAACAAAATAGTAAAAATTAATAATCAAAATAGAATTTAGTCCTATCGTACATTGCAACTCACAAGTCGCATGTTTTTCACATGAAATACGGATGCGATATTCAGTCTTCAAATCTACGACCTTTCGCCTCACGCAATCCTTCCTTGTCATCCCACCCATGGGTCACTTTTGCATGTATAGGGAGTCATACTTTTTTTGACCCACGCTGTATGAAATTTTAATCAATTGTTGGGCATCCAAATGGCTTCAAATAAAAAACATCTCATCAAAATATACAATTTTCATGTAAAGTTTGGCTTCATCCAAGGTCAAATGCAAAAGTTTCAAATTTTCAAATAGAACATGAAATTCAAATTGCATATTCAGAAAACTCATACTTACCAGTGCAAATTCGAGCCAGCATGAGTAATCCTGAAAGTATTCTTGTCGGTTCATTTTTCTCCTGGAGTGAATAATAAGTTTTCGTATCGGTGCAATTTTGAGCCAACAAAATTGCAATAGCATGAATGACTTATTCGTGCCGGTTCATTTATAACCAGCATAAATGAGCCGATATGAATGAGTGCTTTTTTATAGTGTGCAACTTGAGTCATCACAAGACAAGTTCAGTTTCTATGTTACGTCTAGTTTTGTCTAGGTTCATCTAGTTCATTTCTCTCCCATGATATTCATCCAACCATTAGTTCTGCCAACCATACCCATTATTAACAAATTACCTATAGAGCAAATACAAGCCGCCGCCACTAGCTATGAATTGGCAACGTGGCTTCTTCCTCCACAAGTCCCTAGTCTTCAACCTTGCATTCGAATCCTGGTCTCCTATCTCTCCCCAAGCATGTTCATCCACCTTAGGGGACAACGTGAAGGCGGCTGTGGCGGGAGGTAGGCGGAGCGGCCGCTGACAGATCTCTGTCGAGCACGGGTGACGGTGGATACCAATAGATTCAGTGGCGAAGCCACATAAAACAAATTTCTTTGTAAAAATCTTATTTTGATAAGCAAAACTAGTAAATTTCTATATAATTATACTAGTGTGCATCACCCTAAATTTTACTCTAGCTTCGCCCCTGAATAGATTATGTTATGATTTGGGTTTTGGGTTCGGCCGACTGGATTAGCGAGATAGACGTTGGCGGCAGCCGATTCGACGGAGGAGGCGGGTCGTGGATGATAGAGGCAAGCTAGCAAGGGCACCCGGCCCCCGGATGGCTGGTGGCTGGGGTAGGCATTGGGGACATCAAATCCAATTGGTTGGTAAGGGTGAAAATGGGCGGGTTGGAGGTAGGTTAGCCGATGGTGAGGCTAGTGGCAGCGGAAGCGCTTGATGGGAGAGGTGCCAAGCGGAGCTTTCGTCGAGTAAGAAAAAAAAGAAAGAAAAAAGAGAGCATCTCATATTCATCATTGAAAGCCTCCTGCCCAATTAACCCTGTTAAACATGGTGATAACATGCAGATCGGAAATGTGGACCAAAGAGTATGTATTGACTTATATAAAACCTTTAATTTAATAATTCTTTTCTTATAAAAAAGCCTAATGACACATGTTGAGGCTGTCCGCACTGGTCGTCCCCTAAATGCATCCTCTAAAAGGAATATTTCGTCCTGGTCATCGAGATTCCATACTCCAAACCAACTTCTCCCGCACTCGTCATACTCCAAATCACATACTCTATACCAACTACCACATATTTTATTCAACCATTCCAACTATCCTACCCTTTCTTTTTTCATTTTTTTTCCTTTCCCTTTCCTTTTCTTTTTTTCCTCTCCTCTTCTTTTCCCCTTCGCTGCCGCCCTCTCTCTCTCACTCTGCTCCCTCCGCCGCCCCCTCTCTCTCTGCTCTGCCGGCGGCGGCCAGGAGGCTCGGCCTGGGGTGGCGCCCGGCCAAGGCCCGCGGCCTGGGGGCGGCCAGAGGCCAGGAGCGTGGCCCGACCTGGGCGGCCAACGCCTAGTGCCTGGTACGGCCGGCCATGGCCGTGGTCCGGACTT